>CM033619.1:22739811-23339811 GCA_019453435.1 Rhinogobius similis | reverse complement strand
TGATTACTGTATAAATGTTGTGTGTGTTAGTAGTACATTGTGCTGCTATTCAGCCCAGAGGCCTCCTTAAATGTTATCGAATAATCCTGCTCTAGTTCATAGAGATGACAATAATTCATGTTTTTCCAGATTGGCACAGTAAAGGCGCATGTATCATCCATGTTTGAGACTCATACAGATCTGCAGAGAGGCTTCTAATCCTGCTCTGCGATGTTTTTACTGCCATTCAGTCCGTTTGTGGCCACGGCTTATGGACGTGTAGCATTGCAAAGCACTGAGCTGTACATGTGCATGCTGTACATCACCACACGGGGGAAGTGGTGAACACAGTGCAAAAGTGGAAGCTCAACTTTTGAAAAAGTGAACAAACTGCTAATCATACACATTCTTCTCTCGCCTCGTTTTCTTGGCTCTTTTCCAACAAATGTGATCTAAAAACGACAGAGAACGCCTCCTTGTATGTTTTTCTAGTTGCACTTTTTCTTCCATTTTAGTCGATTCGTTAACTGAATTTTATTTAGGACACAGTTTGACATTAGAAATCGCTGGAAGTGTGGATTAAGCAACAGTAACCAGCTTTAAACATATGAAAATGTGCATAAATGAGCCTTAATACTGTACCTGACGTGGAATCTGGAGTGGAGTTGTGCATTTAATTATGGCCGTGTTCTTTTTTGATCCAACTGAAGCAAACTTTTGTGCTCTTCCAGCAAAGTATGCTATGTTTGAGATGTGCACAGAGCACTTCTTGATGAATTTAAAGCCCTGAACAAGGGTTACAACAAAGGAACTTTATGTCTGGATATCATCTGTTCTACATTAGGCTAGAGCTGATGCTTTATTCTTTTGCTAAAAATAGAAACGTCAGCAAGTTGCCACTCAATAAAGCTACCTTTTGTGTAAAATAGTTGTCCCCCTCATACTTGTGCATCAGTTAATTCAACCTCATTCCAAACATAAATAGTTTGGCTCCCACTGATACGTTTGATTGTGACCCGAACCACCAGTGGTGAGAGACTGGACAAATCACAGCGCAGCATTGCGGTTTGGCCACTATTTAAAAATAGTTAGATTTTTTGACTTGCTGCTGCGACGCTTCGACCAATCAGTATGAAGTATTTATTTGATCGCCGCAATCATTATCAGTGAGATCCTTTCCAGATGGATGTAAAACTGAATTCAGAGTAATACATACATCAGACTGGTTCATCTAAACCACAAACATAAGCAACAAGACCTATTTCTTAAACAAGGGTTAGGGGTTTGTATTCCTGTGGTGCCGTTGTCACTGACTCAGAAACAGGAAAATAATGAAATGTTTTCTACTGGCTTCATAAGAAAAGGTTGGGACCACGGCTCCAGCTCAATTTTAAACGATAGGGGCAGTTTGAAATGTTATGATGCCTTGTAAACACATCCAAAGTATCCTGTTGGTAGCACTTTTGCACAAAGCCCAGCCATTAACTTCAGGCTTACAGAGATTGGGCGTTTGCACACAGCTGCGGGTCTGTAAGTGCTGCTTTGTATAAAATAATTTTCTGGAAGGTTGGCCACTGCATATGGACTCAGGATTATCCGGCACTGCACTATGGAAGTAAACTAATTTAATCCTCTCAATTTCACTGTTGCGTGGTCCAAGCTGTCACTGGAGTTTCCCACACATTTTTCTGCTCTTTGTTTCAGGCTGATACAGGGATAGAGGAGATATATTGTATGTCAGATGCCCTTCCATCCTCCTATGTCATTGTAGTGTTTAACTGAAACAGGAGCAGGTCAAATGTCTCTAGCTAACCTGCAGATCTTGTGGTGTAATTGGATAAGTGTAGTGAGATAATGGATCTTGTCACTACATAGTTAATTATCTGGTTCAACATTTGTGAGGTTTAATTTAGGACGTATCAAACAATAAATTAAAATTAACTCTTGGGTGAAAATTGAGCTTCTGTTTCCTATTTTAATATCTTCAGTCAGGGTTCAGACGCCGAGAAATATTGAAAGCAATTAAAAATGGATTAATCTGAAGAAAATTGAGGGCTTAAAGTTGCTGTCGCTGATTTTCACTGTATTAAAAAACATGAAAAACAGAACTTGTTCATTAAAACAGTTTTCAGAGGTCCAACCCTAATCCTAACTTTGCTAATGCATTTTTCCCATTCTAAGTATTCACCGTTGTGTTTGTATAAATGTTTTGCAAGTGACTAGCATACTATCAGCACTCCTGTTTCTCGAACACGATTTATAAGTAGATCTAAGTAGATGGTCTGATTTTAAGTTGCTTTTATATCTGTACTGGGGCAAAAATACTGTTGTTCAAATGGATAGAATAAAACTGTGCATAGCCAAAGGTCCTATATTTTGCTTCCATTTCATACTCTTCTTAAAAGATGAAAGATAAAAACTATAGAGATGTTTTGTGGTACAAGTAACACTAATACAAGATTAAAAGCTCACAAAAGTTGATTTTGCATAATATGCGACCTTTAAGTTTCTAAAATGACATCAAATGCTATTCCCATGTATATTAAACCTAAGAGTTTAGAAAATGCACACAATAACAAAGAAATGGTCAGTTTCACACTCACAGCTAAGCTTCAACACTAATTATGCTTTAAAATTGATTTACGCATTCATGTATTTTTCATGTTCCTTCTTTTTAAAGTAATGAAAAGCAGCCACAATGAAGCAGAAATCCTGGGATGTCCCACAGTTTGGAATTAAAAGTATCCAGTGTACCTGGTTCTTTGTTGGGTAACACTCTATAAGGCACACGTTCAAAGCTTTTATAAATGTTTGTTAATCATTATCTAATCATTGAAAAATATAAACTAACCATTAACAAATTTTCAATAACAATTTTTAATATTAACCAACTCTAGCCCTAATCCCAACCTTATTCTTTTATTATTAAGCATGTGTATGTATATAATGTATGTCTCAGTTTAAAGTGTAACCCTTTGTTGGACTATGGACATGTTCTTTATATTAAAGCAACAGTAAAATACCTTCAGTCTTACAGTTTATCACTGTGCATTCAGAACTGTGACAGATCATGGTGGACTTCCCCATCACAGTGACCTGTGTGCCAGGGCTGAGTGGCCCTCACAGAGTGCTCCGAGGTACTCCATGAGGGCTGAGTGGTCCTCACAGAGTGCTCCGAGGTACTCACTGGATGACTCTGATCTGCGAGTCTGTGGCTGTGTGTCGTCCTATCTGTGCGCCCTTGTGCAGACTGCTGAAGGTCACTCTGCCCTGTACTCACCTCACATTTACTGATTGACTGTCCCCCGAGTACCAACTGATTGGGGGAAGCAAGCCTTTTGTTATGCTGCTCCCACAACTTGGAACACTCTCCAAACTGAACTGAGGTTGTGTGAGCAGGGTTCACTAAGGGGGTAACGCTCTATTTAAAAACAAAACAAAGAGCGTCAATCCGATGAGATGATCAGTGCTTCTAAATGTAGTTCTGTCCTAATCTTTTTAGACTATGCCTCTTGCCTAGTGCAGATGAGTAAATGTTTTTATGATTAGGTGCTGCATTTTGCACTGTGGACCAGCTCGCCCTTGAGAAAAAGGTTCCAATCTGAATGGGTTTTTACCTGGTGAAATAAAGGTTATTAAATACATCCTCCAGTCAGAGCAATAACCCCTTCATGGAGATAAGATGAAAAGTTACGCCGTGTGGTTTTAATGATGATGTTTTAGGCATTAGGGAAAGACACTGCAGGTGATACTTAAATTTAAGGAAAAAATGAACAATTTAAATATATGAATTTGAAATATAACAAAAAAAGTATAACACGTTTTTCATCATGTAATGTTTTCATATAGAAATCAGGCATTTTATGTCTAAAATCGGCCAAAATTGCACACGTTCTGAAAAAATGAACAGAACCATGTTTAAATTTCTTTCATTTTGTACACATATTAGTTAAAAACAACTTTATAGAGGATTGGATTTCTTATTTAGTTTTTGAATGAACTAGATCTGACTGAAAATTGGCATAAAAATTAAAATTTTGACTTTAATTAACTTAAATAATCCTGTTTGGAATTAGATATCAACAAATCCTTTTGTAGTACAAGATTGTACAGTTTGTGGGATCTACTTTAAGGCTGATCTTTATGTCTCTGTCGGAGAAAAATGCATTTTAAGAAAATGACCTTTGAAGTCCCGTTGTCCCAGAGAATTCTATGGATGAAATGGAAGAATCAAACATCTTTAGGAGCAGCTTTGACAAGTTTGTATATTTCTACATGAACGTGAAATGAGCAATAAACAAAGAAATTGAAAAAAATAATAATAATAATTTTGCCACTGGGGTCTAGCCTTAAGATATTCACGTTACAAGCTCTCCATTTTTACCCAATAGAATCAAATGAACCGTGTACAGAGATACGAGCAAATGAGATCGCCAAAAGAGCGCACTACGTTTATTGAAAAGATCAAAAGCTGTCTAGAAGAAAAGACGTTTGTGTCAGTGAGGTCCATTTACCGTCATACAAGGTGATGTTCTTTCACAAATGAACAAAACGAGCTCTGGTTGTAAGAAGAAGAAAAACACGTGGTCAAACCGTGTCTCCGAGGGATCAGACGATGAAAGGCTAATCACTGCAGACTCCTCTTTGATTTGAGCTCATTTGAAATTAATAATGAGAAAAGTTCAACATGCTAATGAGTCAGCAGCGTGTGAAAAACAACCGGAACGCGCCCACTGGGATGGATGCACTGCTGTAAGAAATCCTGTGCCAAAACCAACCAGGGGACGTTGCACATTTTGCTTGTTAAAATTCTTGGCAGTGACATCTTGAACTTGTGCTGGCCGCTGGTTTTTCTTGGGTCTGTGCCTCTAACTTACCAATAACTTAATGTCAACAGCAAATAGTTTCTGCACTGTATGTGTGAATTTAAATTGGTTTTAAAGTAGAGCGTACGTAAGCAGAGATTATTTGGTTTATTTATTCTACTTTGTGTTCTTTTATGCTGCAGTGTTGATCTAAAATGGCTAAAATGGATACTACAAGCAAAACCGATTTTTCCGATGTTTTGCTCTCTCAACATATTGGAATTCAAGTGGAAACAACAAACTTGTCCAATCTGCTGCCAACCTGTTCTGACCTGTCTTTGGTTAAGTTTGGTTTAGTGCGCTGGCTCTTTCAGAGAAACAGGATGTTGTGACGCCTCCTTCAGGCCATGTGCAGCAGCGCATGCAGAAAGTAAAGAGTCTCCTCAGACTGTCCATGACCAGGACTGCAGCTTAGAAAGCATTTTTCCCATAGAGCACGATGTCAACACAAACTGCTTGTGTGTAGCTGACAGAGCAGCTACGGCTTTGACAAAGGTTGGCATTTTGTGGCAATTTTTAGCTATTTTCACATCATAAACTTTTTTCCGGATCAGAATTCTCTCGTTTTCGTTAAAATAGCTTTTTCATCTTTAGCTTCAGCTCCCTCTGTTTTGCACCAATTGTTTTGGCTCTGATTGGTCAGAGCAGGCGCCTGGTAAGAGAGCCCGCATCATTTGACAATACTTCCGGGCCGCGGAGCTCAACAGAAAATAAGTTCTACACGGACTAAAAATCTGTTTTCAGGCCGTTTTCAGGTGCGTTTTGACTTGTTGTTGCTCATGTACATAAAACATTTTACACAAATCAATCTACTTTATGTAACATTTTAGCGGCGAGACTTTTCCCATTCGTCATTAGCTTTAACAGAGTTCTCCTCAAACAGAAATCCGTTTACAACAGAAGCGCGTATCTGTGGCAAAAAGAGGCAAAAGTGGGCGGGGCGGAATAAAGTGAATACCTAGCTTCTAAAGGCTAATTGGAGACATGCGCTAGCGAGCATGGCCCATTGGCTTAAAGCCTAAATGACAGGTTCTCAAAATGTTCTAAATATTATTCCGTTTGAAAGGATAGCACATGTGGCAATTATTTCATATAGTTTTACATTTATGAAGTTTCAGTTTGTGAAGAAATTTTGATACATAAATGCCAAAAATGACAGGAAGTAGTTAGCAGTTTGAAAATTGAATCCCTCTACCTATGTCATCAAAAAGTGATGTGCCATTGAAACTCCAGAAACATTTTACACACAACTGACACAATCCTACAGTTGAAACTGTCATTCAAAAAAATAAAGCAGTTATCAGGTCTCATTATTTGTCAAATCATAGCGATTGTGTAATTTATATGGATTTTGTGGTTGCTAAAAAATGGTTGCTAGGTAACAGTTGTGGAATTACCTCCACCCATGTCATAATTACAGCCCATGTCCAACCAGGAAGTAACATTTTAATAATTGCAAAAACTGTCAAACTGGGGATAAATGGGCAAAATGTTATGTAAATGTGTAAAATCTGAAATATAATCATGTTAACTATGTTTCAGTTAAATATGTTGTCTAACCTGTCATAAAGACTTTAAACAGGCGGCCATCTTGGTCTCTGGGGGCTTGTTTATTATGCTGTTATATGTTCACCAAAGGCATTCCCTGTAAGTATACTATAAATATGTAATAAAAGCTAAGGTTACTCATGATAGTGATGCGACTAGGCAGTTCAGTCCATGGATTTTTTTTCCATGGAAGAACCTGATACACTTCTTCATCACTTCTGTCAATTTTTTCATAAAGTTTGGTGCCACAGCTTCATTAATAATTGGCGTAGTCTTGGTTCGGGCACACTTATATTCTTGAAGCGTTTTAGAATCTTTGAAAAACTCTTTTATTAGAGGTCCAAGGTGGTCTGCAAAAGCAAGTGGCACATTATGCTGCATGAGAGTTGCAGCCATTTTTACTTCAGCCCTTCTTGTCTGTAAAAAAAATGAAATTCATTTCAATTCAATTAGAGCCAAATATATGATGATCAGAAAATCCTTTACAGACAACTAATCTGAACTTCGATGTGACATTCCTCCAATGCAGTAAGTGTTCACAGAAAATCTATCAATAGTTTGAGTGGTTGGCTGGCCTGGGAACGCCTCGGGATCCCCCCGGAGGAGCTGGAGGAAGTGTCTGGGGTGAGGGAAGTCTGGGAGTCCCTGCTCAGACTGCTGCCCCCGCGACCCGGCCCCGGATAAGAGGAAGAAGACGAAGACGAAGTTTGAGTGGTCTGAAGAACTTTTTGTTTTTCTTGGTGGCACTTACTTTGACATGTCCCTCCTCATCTGCGATTCCTTGGTGGCAACATGAATTTTCAACTCGTGGTCTCATAGGCTTTCTATAGACAAATTAATGAGAATTCATTCAGAAGTGTTGGTTTGGGAGTATGGAATATTAATTCTGCTAAAATTCATCCTGTCTTCTTTTTAAATATTAACTTTCTTCTAATAAGACATGTATATGTATATGTACATGTATATGAGCTAAATGAGGTAATGAGCTCATAGCTTTTTTACATGTGTTTAATTAGAAGAAATTCACAAGTTAGCAGGTGAACCATTTGAGATAAAGAGCTCACCTTGGGCTTGATTTGAAGGTAATAAAAGGTAAATTAACAGCTCTTTTATCTGATGATTTATATTAGTGATTAGACACTTTCAATTCTGAATTAAAACAGCTTTTTAACAACATTCATTTTAGCCGCACCCCATCTGTATTAGATATTATAGGACTTTAATGTTGTGATGTCGTCTGAAATCCAGCAATAGTACAACATGACAGTGATATCCAGATAAATGTAATTGTTGCAGGAAGAAAGCTTAACATTGACTTTCTTCAATGTTAAGACAAGCTCAGTTGACTCCTGGACAGTGGCAACGTCACTCCAAAGCAAATGGAGAAGTTTCACAACGCCGCCTTGGAATTCTTTACTGGTGCAGTAGACTATACACTGTAGAAGCTCCCCTGCTTAAACATGCAACCTTTGTTAATGTGCGTCAGAGGCTGAACACTGAGGTTGAGGATGCTCTCTACTTTGTTGAGAGGTGAGAACTGTTTTTAACACTTCCTATTTTACAAAGAATGATCAGATGTAAACTGTCTGTGGATAATGTTTGCTTTCTTTTCACAAGATTTCCTCACCTGCTCCCATTCCATGAACCACAGGAGCATGACTGGCTCTGTGAAGAGTTTCTGGACTACCCGATCATGCCAGAATCTTGGCTTATGTTCGGGGAAAAGGATATGGAGTGCTTCTGGACAGATTCAAGTTCTGGTTTAGTCTTGGTTCTAGTCTTGGTTCTAGTCTTGTTTCTAGTCCTGGTTTAGTCCTGATTCTAGTCCTGGTTCTAGTCTTGTTTCTAGCCCTGGTATAGTCCTGATTCTAGCTCTGGTTTAGTCCTGTTTCTTGCCCTGGTTCTAGTTCTGTTTATAGCCCTGGTTTAGTCCTGATTCTAGATCTGGTTTAGTCCTGGTTCAGTCCTAGTTTATTCCTGGTTCTAGTCCTGTTTCTAGCTCTGGTTTAGTCCTGTTTCTAGCCCTGGTCTAGTCCTGTTTCTAGCCCTGGTTTAGTCCTGATTCTTGATCTGGTTTAGTCCTGGTTCAGTTCTGGTTTATTCCTGGTTCAGTTCTGGTTTATTCCTGGTTCTAGTCCTGGTTCTGTGTAACATTATAGACATATACATAACAAAGGCCAACCTAATAAAAAAGGAAGAAAAAATATCAAAAGTTTAAAATGTTAATGAATGGATTGACTTGTTGCGTGCAGAAAAGCTACCTGCATGAAGAAATAAGAAAATATAAGTTTAAGTGCATTTACCGAGTGATGGATTGTTGAATTTGCATTGACCTGCTGTTGTGTGTGCAATCTTAGGCACTTCGGCCAAAAAAATCCCCAGGGCAGGGTTGCCAGGTTTCAGCGTCCAAACCCCCTGCACAAGAGCGTCTGAAAGACCGCTCTAAACCTGCAAAACGTCCGACGAGTGAGGATGAGGACTGGACACTGAAATTCAAAGGCTTCCATTAGGTTTATCTTAAAATGAATACATTTAACGTGGAAAGTTTTAGCCTTTAAACCTCGTCTTTGAGTTGGAGATGCCCACTGCTCTTCACAATGGAAAACAAGAACATAACGTTCGGAAATAGTTCTGTTGTTACGGTTTGCTCAATCTTCTCACAGAAATACTAACTGCTGGAGAAACTGTAGTTGCCAAGCGGCCCATCATTACCATGTTTTGGGACTGTCCTGTTGTTCAGAAATAGTGGACTAGCGCTTTTGACATCTTCAGAACTATGTATTTGGGCCTCAAAACTCCTGCAATGGATACAATAAATGGATAGCTTTGGAAGATATTATTGGCAGCGGGGAAGAAGGTCATTACGAAGAAATGTACGACACAAACGGCACCAATAATTAAAGACTGGACTGACATAATAGTAGACATAGAAAAAAAAAGAAAACTACATGCGGGCACAGTTTGATAATGGACAAATTTAATGGACTTTGGACGAGATTGGACATGTTTTTGTGGAACAGTATGTGCCGTACCTTTTTATTTAAATGTGTTTTGTTAACATTTTATTTTGTTTGGTCTTTGTGTTGGCTCTGTGTTCTGTTTTCTTTTTTTGTTGTTGTTGTTGTGTATATGCTTTTGAATAACTGAAACAAAGGAAATGTTGAGTGCTAATATGTGGGGCCGAGCCTTCGCTGCAGTCGTCCCACTCTCTGGAACTCACTCCCACAACAGAATCCGTAACTCGGACTCGTTACAGAACTTCGAATCACGACCTGAAACTCACCTGCTCAATTTTTGTCTGTAATATTTTTATCTAATATCATGTTTGTCTTTTTTTTGCATGTAAAGCGTCTGAGTCTAAAAAAAAAAAACCAACAACAAAAAAACACTGTATGTCTGATTAATAATTATAATGAATACATAGAGCTATACTTTTGTAAGATGATTTGTTGAAATTACGTTTGACACTGTTTTTCTATAATTAACAGTTTAAATATTAATGAGACTGGAAATGGACCAATTGAAAAATGGCTACATGGCAGTTTTGAGCCCCATGTATGACCTGGAGTCTGTTTTTTGTTTTGTTTTTTGCAAGTAAGTGCAAAGAACTTAGCAGAGAAGGGAATTAGCTGAAAACAAACATTTCCGGAGCACTCAAGCCTAAAATGGACAATAGGCTGATGGTGAGGGAACAGCCTTATAACTTGGTTAAAAGCTCATTAAAGTTGATGAGAATGAAGTGGCAAAAAGCAGATATAAAGATAAAATAATCATTCCTCACCAAATCGCTGACTTCATCTTGTGATAAAAAGGTATAATAATGCAAGTATGTGACAGTTTATTACTGAATACACTGATAATAACAATCCAAAAAAGAATGCAAAATGGTATGTTTTTTTTTTTTATTATTTCCCTATAAACACATTTTTGAGTAACTTTGGTATATCATGTTTTAAAACTTAAACTGTCAAACCTTGCCCACCTCTTATTTGGATTTGGAAGTGCGGAACATGATTTGACGTCAGGAAGGTTCTGAACATGATGAAAGTCTGGTGATGCTTTATGGACTTAAAAACCAAAAAAAAAAAAATCCTAACTGTGACGTGCCAATCTGGGGAAAGAAACACAAAGAAACTGAGTCATTTCTGAGGCTTAGAGCAAGAAGGCCTAGTAAATAAGATTATATAAACAAACATAAAATGGAGCAAAATACATCTCCAGATATGTTTTTGATTAAAGGAATGATGTAAAAGGTCAGTCACGTTTCCTTTAAGGTTAGCTATTTCTTGCTCCTGCCCTTCAGCTAGCTTCTGATTTCACCAGCTTCTTTAAAGTGAATACAACCTACACCTCCTTTTCTTTCCATTGAAAAAAAAAAGCCACCAGATCCACTAAACCTGCGGCACCGCGTGAGTGACAGAAACCCAGTGAGAAGCACACAAGGCAATTTAGAAATTTATATTCAATCTCCTCCCTGGTGGAAACCTTTCCCCACTCCTGGCGTCCCATTTTTTCCGTCTGACACGCCATGTAAAATTGATCAATACGAAGCTGTCACCTCGACTCGACAGGAGCGAGGCAGGTACAGCCAAGCCCTCCCGCTCCTCTGCACACACAGCGCATTGTTTACCGGTTTGGTGCTAAAATGCTTGTGCGTCGAGGAAGGATATGGTGCTTATAGCTCAGGCAGAGCTAATGGAGTCGTCAATGCCACATGATCAAAAACGGTCCACTGGAAAGCAGCCCGAGGCAAGAGACATGACTTCAATGGGAGAGTCGGGCTAAAATGGTGGACTAAAACGCCGATATATTTGGATGTCACAGCTATTTGGAATTTAAAGGACACACATTCTGCTCCAGTGACTTTTTTGAGCTGTTAACCTTGTTCTAACAATGTTCCGTCGTCAAAAACATAGCATAGCATTCAGCTGCATTCACGCTGTTTTGAGAAATGTTTATTAGAAAATCCTCCCCCCTCCGAGCGTCAAACATACTTCCAGCAAACTCCATCGAGACGTATTGTCAGGTCATCTACTTAAATTATCCGCAAATCTACAGTTTTTATTCCTTAAATCATCGCTAAACTCGTTCTGAGCATTTCTGCCTCTAAACACGATAACTGCTGCAGCAAATATGCTTCATAACAGCGCTAACTTCACTAGATTGTATATAGCACTGGTGCTATCTGCTGGATGGATGCACTCAGTAAGTGTCATTTCACACTGGCTGATAAAAAAGTCATTGGATGAATTGTTTTAAAACATGAGATGGTAAATTTAAGGCACTCAAGAGCATGTTTAAAGGCTAATAACAATATGAAAAAATGCGGAATATTTTTCCTTTAAAGTACCTATGACAGGGTGGACCACTCATTTAACTAAAATGCCGTAAAATAAATATATTTCAAATTCTGTTAAAATCTTTACAAATTTTATCCTGGTTTAGCAATTTTTTTTTCAACTTCCTGGTTGTAAATGATGACATCACACTAGGAAATTACTTTTCTCCACAGGCACTTGATCTGATTGGTGTAAAACTATAATTTATACTTACAAGAGGTATTAATACACTAAATAAAGTAAAAATTAGAAAATCATAAAAACCTGTCATACGCACTTTAACTGGAGATATAATACGGTTTTATATTTGGATGTCACAGATATTTGGAATGGAATCGGTTGATCTACTCATTGAACTAAAATGCAGGTGAGATAAATATGTTTCAAATTCTGCTAAAGTTTACCCCAGTTTGAGCTTTTTTATGTTTTTCATTTCATTGCCTGGTTGTAAATGATGACATCACACTAGGAAATTAAGAAGCAACCACAGTGTACACTGGGCCAAACCTCATCTAAAGTCACCGATTGTTAAACTTGACAATACATGTGTGTAAATGTCCTTATTTTGTTGAACGAAAGTAAAAAAAGAAGTTTAAGTTTTGGTATATGATGCAATATTATTATTAGTCGTTTTATTTCAAACCTGCATGCAGTTTACAACACAAATTCACATCATTCACATACAGTTGCCTGGTTTGAAAGGGGGATGGTGGAAGCTTTCGCTTTTTAGAAATCCGACCCCCCACTCAACTCCAATAACCTTCGTCTTCCTAGTGCGATGTCATCAATCTGTTTACGTGTCATTTTCAACAGATTTTTACATTTTTCTCCACAAACAAATACCTTAAATACACCAAATAAAGTCAAAATTTAAAAAAATCATAAAAACCTGTCATTGACACTTTAAGACATTTTTAGATATTACTGGATTTCTTAAAGTTATCATTTTGATGTCATAGTCATTTGTTTAAGGAGACCTAATTTGCAAAATCAACTTTTAACTTCTAACCATAATATAATTGTTCCTTTGTCATTAATCCGCTCAGTTATATTTAGAGCATTTGGTGCATGTTTGAGTAAGATTTATTCTCCCACAAACAAGACGCCGTTGCTCTGACAGTTTCCCCACAATAAACACCCACTGCTCGTTTGGATTCGGCAGCGTCGTGTAAACATTTTGGCACAAATAACAAAATAGAATAATAATTATTCTCTGCTCCCTATCGGTTCATGCCAACCCACGTGACAATAAAGGATGGAGTTAAATCCATGGTTAAATTGTGGCTTGTTGGAGACATGTTGTTTCTATGGGCAGCGGCAAGGCTTTACTTTGTGTTTTACCTTTATAAAACTGCAGCTGTGCTTTTGTACGATGTAATTAGTTGTTGTATAATTGTCAAAACCACAGTAAAGATTAAGACTGTTTGGATATTTGAGCAGTTCATACAGATTTGTTTAAAGGTCCCATATTCTGCTATTTTGCCCTTTACACAGTCTATTCTAAGGGCTTTGTTGATAAAATTTTGCGTTGTGTAATATCCATAACATAACAGTTTCCAAAAAACACCCATTTCTTGGACTGGCCCCCCTCCTTGCAAAAGCAAACGGCTCACTCTGAGATCTGACCCCCCTGAACAGAGAGCAGGCTGCCTCCCCCGCCCAACTCGCGCGCCTCCCCCGCCCAACCCGCGACGAAGCCTAGAGCGGAGATGGTGCATGCGCCGTGTGCTCCGGTAAACAGCGATACACAAACACAGGAATAAACATTTTATCCGTCCTGACGGTGCGTCGTGCTGAGTCCTACGTCCTGGATCTGACCTGGAGTTTGACGTGCTCCAGGGCCTCAACGACGGACGTTGCCGTTTGGTAAATAACAAGCTAACTCTTCGATCTGTCGTATCCATCGTGTAATTACTGTGTAGCATTAGCATTAGCTGTTTTTATTCTGCGGCTGCGCGCTTCCTGGAGGCGTGGCTTAAACACCGCGTCATCCTTGTGAAGTGCGTCATCCATGGGATGAGCCCCCGTCTGCCTGCTCAGCCGAGGGGGACAAAAAAGACAGTTCTCTAGTGAAAGCATGAGGGAATCAATCAAAAAAACACTTTGGGCACAACATACGAGGCCCAAATAGCACTGTAGGAAGGTTAAAACCTCTGAAAAGTCGATTTTGCATGTTATGGGACCTTTAAATCATCGCTAAACTCGTCCTGAGCATTTCTGCCTCTAAACACAATAACTGCTGCAGGAAATCCGCACAATGACCTTGTTTCAGCGTTAACTTCACTAGATTGTATATAGCGCAGGTGCCTCTGTGAGAAGGTGATCGGCTGCAGCCTTCCATCTGTCCAGGACCTGTACGTCTCCAGGACTCGGGGACGAGCAGGTCGGATCACAGCTGACCCTTCTCACCCTGGACACGGACTATTTGAGCCACTCCCCTCGGGCAGGAGGCTACGGTCCATCCGGACCAGAACCTCCCTCCACAAGAACAGTTTCTTTCCCTCTGCCGTTGCCGTCTATTTTATTCTTAATTTTTATGCATGCCTTTTTATATATTTTTTATATTTTACTCATTGCTTTATGTTGCACCTTCGCCGAAGCAAATTCCTATGTTTGTGAATTTCACTGACAATGGCAATAAACCGCTTCTGATTCTGATTCTGAACATCCTCTTTTCCATGTGACGGGTGAGAAGAGCAGAGAAATGTAATAAATATTATGAAATAATACGTTTGTATACTTTAACATGGGGATCAGCTGGTCCGGTCATCTGTACGTGGGGAAGTGTTTGATTTGACGTAAGTCCGGGTAGCATCGACTAGCAAAGTGGTCGTGTCTGAACAACGGGCAGAGAGAGAGAGAGAATTTCGCGTCTGTGAATGTCTATGGGGGTGCACGGTGGCAAAGCGGCTAGAGCTTCTGCCTCTCAATAAGGAGAGGCATCCTGGACCACCCCAACATCACACGATCTCTCTGGGTGGACTCTGCATGTCCTCCCCGTGTTACCGTGGGTTCTCTCCAGGTTCTCCGGCTTCCTCCCACCGTCCAAAGACATGCCTGTGTAGGTTAATTGAGAACTCTAAATTGCCCGTAGTGTATGAATGTGAGAGTGAATAGTTGTCTGTCCATGTCTCTGTGTCAGCTGTGATGAGTTGGCCACTGTCCAAGGCCCAAAGTCACTGGGAGGCTCCAGTCACCCGCGACCCCTAATGGGAATAAGCGGTAGAAAATGAATGAAACATGAATGAATTAATGAATGTCTATGGATCAAACGCTCTATAAACAGATGCAGACAAAATATTGTGGTTTTTCACCAGAATATATCTGTGCTGAGTCAATTATACTTTATAACATGCAAAAAATCGGAAACATAGACTAGTTCAGTTTTTCCTATATCACAACAGTAAAAATCAGGTACAGCCCCTTTAACTGTAACTTTCCAAAGATTCTAACAAAGCCAGGTCAGAGATCACAGAGAATCATTTTGCCTCATGCACCGGAGCCGTGGGTGATGCTATATACAGCCAGACAAAAAATAAAGATGGTAAAAACTGGAGTGTTTCATTTCCTCGACATCAACACCAGAGCAAATATCTGACAAAAGTTTGTTTGCAGGGGATTTGGCTTTTCCTCACATCTCTCTTGGACATATTCAGCCTCTATCGTGTAAACTGAAGTCAAGGGATGTTTCCTAAAGCAACTGGCTCTGAGATCGCGCCGCATCACTTTTTATTTCACTTTACGATGTGGCTGTGCGAGCGCTTGTTGAATATCAAAGGGAGAAAGCATGTATTGTGTATTTATGAAGAACAACGGAAAGGGCAGAGCAGAGGAGCGGAGGATGAGCTGAAGAAAGGAAGGAAAGCACAGCAAAAAGTGTAAATCCAGCCTAGTTTAAAATGACTTGGATTTATCATTTTGATCTGGATTTGAGTAGTTTTTACTCGACGAGATGTAGTTGCTGACGTGATGCTGAATATTTCACTGATTTCAAGGTATTTTCCACTGATCCTGCAATAATTTAGCCTATAATAAGGAAAAAATTGCCAATGGGGTAAGTACATTTATCTTAGTATTGCTGGGTTTCAGATGACATCACAGCATTCTCTGGGCCAATAATATTTAATGCAAATGGGGGGCAGCTAAAATAGATACTGGGAGTATGACATCATCACATTCTAGAATCTGAAAGCCACCAATTAAAACAAGTCAAAACGGTTTGAAACAAGTCAAATATAATCTAGTTCTGTTAAAGGAAAAATATTATGTATTTTTCATATTGTTATTCGCCAAAAAAGTTTCTTATTTATCCATTTACTTTTTTTTTATCAGCCAGTATGAAATGACACTTGCCTCCAGCCAGCAGATGGCGCCAGTGCAATATACAATCTAGTGAAGTTAGAGCTGAAAAGACATTATGAAGCAGATTCGCAGCAGCCGTTATCGTGTTTACAGACAGAAATTCTCAGAACGAGTTTGATGATGATTTAAGGACTTAAAACATCAGAACATGATCCGGAAATACGTCCCAGAACAAGGAAGCTCAGTAGGAAGTGTGTTTGACGCTCGGAGTGGAGAGGATTTTCTAACAAACATTCCTTAAAACAGCGTGAGTGCAACTGAATGCTACTTCAGGTGTGTTTTTGATGATGGAACATTGTCAGAGAACAACAGTAGAACATGAAACTCCATGATCGCTGGATTCCTTCGGAGCTCAGAGGCCGATGGAGTTGTCAATGCCACAAACTGAAACACTGTCCAGTGAAAGGTGCCGGAGGCTGTTCCTGCTCCTGCATTCAGAACAACAGGCCAGTACTTATGATGGAGTGCTCTGCCAAACATGGGGATTTAGACAGCAGTGTTTGTGGATAGTTCAGGTATTTTAGACATTTCTGCATTAATGCGAATCAATAAGAGAGAGCCCCTCAGACAGAGAACTGAGGGGATTTCAGTGTGTTTTTCTGAGCGGTTGTTGCTCACTTGTTGCATAAGCATAACGTTACAAAAATCCTACAGGTAAGGTCATATTCCATTGGCACATATTTTAACTTGTAAAGTGAAATGTATTAAAATAAGTAAAATGGTTAAAATAATAATAATAAAATGTATAGATCCACTGACACAAAAACACAAAATCAATACAGAAATGTAGACTTTATAGAAGACACACTATTCATTTTTCTAGGTATTTAGTATTATTATTTTATTACACTATTCACTATTCATTAGCTCAGTATTAGCTTCACTACTTCCTGTCCGGTTCTGTCTCTGTGGGGTTATACCATGGATGTATTAAAAGAACTGGATAAGGCACGCCCCCTCTGTCTGTGGTCCCAGATTGATTAGTGGCCGTGCGAGGTACTGCAGCCTCTTGGAACCAGCCTTTTTCTAAAATTGCACATTATAATTGCAGACAGTACTTAATTATTATCGGTATTTAAATAAAATAGATGGAAATGTTCTTTTCTACCGTTTCTAAAATCACTGAAATTACCATTTTTATATGAAGTGACGTCACCGCAAACATGTGCGAGTCACGTGAACGAGCGTCGGACGATACAAACAGAAGCACGTGGAAAAGGCTCCACTAGAACACAATTACAATCACACAAGCTAACGCTAACACAAAAACTTGCAAGTTGTGTGGTCGTTCACGTCGCTCAAAGCATCATGGGGGATTGTCGTCACGTGGCGCCCTAAAGCAAAGATGTCAGCCTCCGTATCAGGAAGTAAAGCAAAGATGTCAGCCTCCGTATCAGGAAGTAAAGCAAAGATGTCAGCCTCCGTATCAGGAAGTAAAGCAAAGATGGCAGCCTCCGTATCAGGAAGTAAAGCAAAGATGGCAGCCTCCGTATCAGGAAGTAAATGCGGAAGTAAGACATTTTTTTGGGGTCATGCGCCAATGAGCACACTCCATAGGGATAAACAGGGCGCCATTTTGGGTTCATCTTCCAGGTTTTATTATAGTTTTATGGGTTATACAGAGTCACACTAAATGAATCAAACACTTAAATATCAAGCAGAATTTACAAACGAGATGAATACTTCCCCAGCAGACACTTGTGTTGAAAAAGGGTAGGTGTTTGTGGGTCAATGCTGATGCTGAAGTGTAATAAATGTAGAAATAAAACTAATACAAATAGTCATGGTGTCATTTGGAGGGATTCCAGCTCCTCCGCGCCGACAGACAAAGGGATCTCTCCGGGGGAAAAACAAAAGGCGGTGGAGTCTGTTTCTTCATCAACAACGCTTGGTGCTCCGATGTGACTGTGATCTCCAAACTCTGCTCTCCTGATCTGGAATATCTCTTCATTAACTGTAAACCATTCTACTCTCCACGTGAGTTCGCTTCATTCATTCTCGCCGCTGTTTACATCCCGCCGTGCGCGAACGTGCAGGAGGCATGTTAGCGGAGCGGATTTTGAATACGGAGCAGGACTTCCCGGACTCCTTGTTGATCATCCTCGGGGATTTTAACAAGGGTAATCTCAGCCAGGAACTACCAAAGTACAGACAGTTTATTAAATGCCCGACCAGAGAGCAGAACACGCTGGATCACTGTTACACTACAGTGAGTGGGTCCTTCCGCGCGGTTCCTCGCGCTGCCCTAGGGCTCTCAGATCACGCCATGATCCACCTGATCCCCACGTACAGACAGAGGCTGAAGCTCTCCAAACCTGTAGTGAGGACTTCTAAGAAGTGGACCAGCGAGGCAGTGGAGGAACTACGGCGTGTTTGGACATTACAGACTGGGATGTGTTCAAAACTGCCACGGATGGTTTGGATGAGTACACGGACACTGTGACGTCATACATCCAATTCTGTGAGGACAGTATCATCCCCACACGCACCAGGGTGATTTATAACAATGACAAGCCCTGGTTCACACCCAAACTGAGGCAGCTCAGGCAGCAGAAGGAGGCAGCTTTCAGAGCAGGGGACAGAGAGAGCTACAAAGGTGCTAAGTACAGATTTAGCAGGAGGTGTCAAGAGCTAGATCTCTGTACAACAGCGCCTAAAGCAGTCTTTCTCTGCTAACAACGCCTCAGCGGTTTGGAGGGGACTTAGGCAGATCACCAACTACAAGCCCAAAGCCCCCATGCTGCTGACTCCACCAGAAACTGGCTGAACAGCTCGCCTCCTTCTATTCACGATTCGAAATCTCAACCCCCTCCCCACCTATCTCACTACAATAGACATTTCTGCCAATCACACCCGGGTCCCCCACCTCCCCACTGGCCTTTCACTACACAGGGACAATGTAAGGAAACAGTTTCGGAAGTCCAACCCCGGAAAGCTGCTGGACCAGGCGGTGTCTCCCCGCCACCCTGAGACACTGTGCGGACGAGCTGACTCCTGTCTTCACAGACATTTTTAACACCTCCTGGAGTCATGCCATGTCCCAGCCTGCTTCAAGTCGTCCATCATCGTCCCTGTTCCCAAGAAGCCCCGGATCACTGGACTTAATGACTTCAGGCCTGTGGCGCTGGCGCCTGTCGTCATGAAGTCCTTTGAGCGCCTGGTCCTGCCCCATCTCAAGTCCTTCACCTCCTCCGCCCTGGACCCACTGCAGTTCGCCTACAGAGCCAACAGATCTGTAGACGACGCCATCAACCTGGCCCTCCACTTCATCCTGAAGCATCTGGACTCCCGGGAACCTACGCCAGGGTCCTGTGTGTGGACTTCAGCTCTGCATTCAACACCATCATCCCTGCTCTGCTCCAGGACAAGCTCTCTCAGCTCCACGTGCCTGACTCCATCTGCAGGTGGATCACTGACTTCCTGACGGACCGGAGGCAGTGCGTGCGGCTGGGGAAGAATGTCTCAGAGACTCGGACTATCAACACAGGAACTCCACAGGGCTGTGTACTTTCTCCTCTGCTCTTCTCCCTGTACACCAACTGCTGCAACTCCAGCCCACGACTCTGTAAAACTGATCAAGTTTGCAGGCGACACCACCCTCATCGGACTCATCTCGGACGGCGATGAGTCTGTCTACAGGAGGGAGGTGGATCGGCTGGTGTCCTGGTGCAGCACCAACAACCTGGAGCTCAACGCCCAGAAGACAGTGGAGATGATCGTGGACTTCAGGAAAGTCTCAGCCCCCTGCCCCCTCGCCTGACAGACTCTCCCATCACCACCGTAGACTCTTTCCGCTTCCTTGGCACCACCATCACTCAGGACCTCAAGTGGGAGCCGACCATCAGCTCCATCATCAAGAAGGCCCAGCAGAGGATGTACTTCCTGCGGCAGCTGAGGAAAGCCCAGCTGCCGGCGCAGATGATGGTGCAGGTCTACTCGGCCAGCATCGAGTCCATCCGCACCTCCGCCTTCGCCGTGTGGGTCGCTGGAGCCCCAGCCAGGGACAAACAGAGACTACAGCGCATTGTGCGCTCTGCTGAGAAGGTGATCGGCTGCAGCCTTCCATCTGTCCAGGACCTGTACGTCTCCAGGACTCGGGGACGAGCAGGTCGGATCACAGCTGACCCTTCTCACCCTGGACACGGACTATTTGAGCCCCTCCCCTCGGGCAGGAGGCTACGGTCCATCTGGACCAGAACCTCCCACCACAAGAACAGTTTCTTTCCCTCTGCCGTTGGACTCATGAACACTTTGTAACACCTGTCACTTCAACAATAATACTATTTAAGAACAATCTATTTGCACTACTCATTTGCACATTGCACTATCTGCCAACTGTACATTCTGTATATAGTCTATCTTAGTCTATTTTATTCTTAATTTTATGCATGCCTTTTTATATATTTTTTATATTTTATCCTTTGCTTTATGTTGCACCTACGCCGAAGCAAGTTCCTACGTTTGTGAATTTCACTGACAATGGCAATAAACAATTTCTGATTCTGAAAACAATTTCTGATTTCTCCAAAGTGAAGCAACACATTTACTTGTTCTTAATACTGACAGTTTTAACTCTTCATAATCACAAGTAGGTGGCGATAGGGGGTTAAAGGAGAACTTTTCTGAGCACTCAGACCTCAAAGGCAGTACAGTGCAGGGTTAGCCAAACATGCAGGAATGAACTGTAGTACGTCTTTATGGACGTTTATGATGAGGAAACTCTGTCATAACCAGTGCTCAGTACCAGCACTTCTAAAAACGCCTCTGTTGAGTACCACCTCCACTCCGAGCGATCAGAACACACACTGCACTCCTTCTAATCTGTGAGTTAGTTCTCTGGCTCTGTAGTGATTGGCTGCTCGGGCTGCCTGTCAAAGACATACTCATCGATCTCTGATTGGATGTTGTTACGTAAATCCCTCCTAATTGAGTTGCTTATCTTGTGCTTGTGTCTGATTGGCTAGTTGCACGTGAGACACACGTTCTCGGGCTGCTCCGGCGTGTCAAATTAGCTCCGTGAAAACAAAAAGAATGTGGAGAAGAGGTGTGCGCAAACCGTGTCAATAATAAGTCAAGAAACAGCATGCGGACGAGACATAACCGGCCCGTGGCATAAACAATAAGAGACCGTTTAGGGCCACAGCCACTCGGAGGGACACGCTCCGGTGACTGGAACGTGTACAAGAGAGAAAGAGTCTGAGAGCACACAGCACCAGACGAGCCGCAGGTTTAACAAACACACAGACCGGCCACGACCACAGGTGGGACAGTTCTGACTCCACTGAAGTGAGCAGCAAAACACTTTATTACGAGAATCAGCCTCATAGAAATCGTGAAAGAAAGAAAAAGAAATAAGCTTTCAATAATTGCAGTTTCAACATCTCCATGGAGGCAAGCAGGTGGCGAACCCCACCCCAGAGCAGTTACAGAACCTTAAACACACAATATTTATAAAAAAAAAAAAAAAAACACACAATGCGTGTACAAAATGAATAAACAATTGCTTCAATCAAAACAAAATGAATATCCCAGATGGATGGAAGTGAACCCAGAGCAGAGCATCTGTCAGCACGTCTTGTTCCCTGTGCCCGCCCCGCTGCTTGGGAACCCTTCTGAGACAGGAGGCAGTGAGGCGGTGGAGTGCGACTGAGGGGCCGACCGTACACGCCTGGCCTCCCCTGACAGTCTCTCGACACGCCGTCCTGCCTCCAGAAGACGACTCTATCCTCCCGCCGCTGCCTCCGGGACGTGCCGGCGCTGACTACACTCTCCTCCCACTGAGCGCAGGTCACAGCGGGGGAGGGCAGGGGGGCGCGCCTCACTTCTGTGCAGGGTTTGCGTTCAATAAACAGGCCAGGGGTTGGAAACTGACACGGCAGGATATTAGAACAAGGGCTGAGTACCATTAGATTTGTTTTCGTTACCAGTATTTAACGATACCTGCTTTTCAGGACCGGTGCCTTAACGGTTCTTTTTTTGGTGCCTGCATGTTTTTAGAGTGTAAATAAAGGGCCAAAACGGGTTATAACTGTGTTGAAACTTATTTTAAAGAAAGAATATTGCTGTTAACGTTTAAACATGCTCTTGAGTGCCTTAAATTTGCTATCTCTTGTTAAAAAAAACCCAATAATAATACAATTCTATGACCTGTGTTATCAGTCACTATGAAATGACACTTACTGAGTGCATCCAGCCAGCAGATGGTGCCAGCGCTATATACAATCTAGTGAAGTTAGCGCTGAAAAGAAGTTCTGATGCGGATTTCCAGCAGCAGTTATCGAGGTTAGAGGCAGAAATGTTCAGATCGAGTTTAGCGATGATTTAAGAACTAAAAACAGCGGAAGACGTTCCTGGTGGAGAATATTTATAGATTCGTCGAGGTAAACCCTCATTTGTCCAGGTGTGGTCCATCGTAGAAAGGGTTTTGTTTTGTGTCATTCTTGCTCTGTCTGAGTAATAAAAACTCTTCTTTCAGCACGTACAATGTTTTGGTGTCAGACCAGTTAACGATTACTTATTTAATCAGTTGACAACCATTTCTATAACTGATTAACCGATCAGTTAACTTGTTGCAGCCCTAATTTAAAGCCAAAGAACCGAAAGTTGGCGTCAAAAGAACATTATTCTTTCGGTTTCATTACTTCCTGGACCTTTTCGATCGGTTACTTCTTGGAACCAAATAACGGTGCCCAGCCCTAACTGGAACTCATACTAAAGTCCACTGGTTAGGCATGTTTAGCAATGAAGTGTTTATATTGGATTTATTTAGATACTGACTAATGTATTTGGCCTATATTTGCACATCCTGTTTACCTGCCGGCGTACTATTTGTATTAGTTACATATTAACGAAAATAAAAGCAACATACGCTATCAAGTTTTATAAAGTGTGACACAGTGCAGAGCTAACACTGTGTGGAGCTTATGCAGAAATGCTGAACACTCCGATTACAGTGGCCCAGCGCCAAAGCAATTAAACCATACATCTCCTCCGAGGCTGGATACGGTTTACATACTGTCCAGTCTATAATAGGCCTGCACTGTATCACATGCCTTATGTTGGATAGCACAAAATAGGAGTTATGAATCAAAAATATTATCAGGAGAGATAAACAAGTCATAGCCAAGAAGCTGCGTTTACTTAAATAGTTACAGATTGTGTGTACTGTTTCTTTTTTAACTTTTATAAAGACCGTGACTTAGTTTTTCTGCTGTTTATCATTTCGTGGGCAGATTTTGTGCATTCTTCTATGTTATGTCTGCGCAATAAGGGTTAGTGATACGGCAAAAATATCATATTATGGCTCTTTTGTAGCCTAGATCAGTGGTTCTCAACTGTGGCCCCTGAGGTTTACAGAATGATTACAGGTGGTCCCTGAATGATATGGGGAAATATGAAAAAAATCATGCAATAGTCTTCTATTCTGAATTTTTCATATTGCTGTTAACATTTGAATGTGCCTTAAATTTGCCCTCTCATGTTTTAAAACAAAACATAATACGATACGACTTTCTTATTCATTCTGTGACCTGAGTTATCAGTCACTATGAAATGACACAAAAGACATGAGTGCTTCCAGCCAGCAGATGGCCCCAGCACCATATATAAGTCTAGTGAAGTTAGCGCTGAAAAGAGGTTATCGTGTTTAGAGGCAGAACTGCTCAGAACGAGTTTGGTGAAGATTGAAGGATTTAAAACAGCGGAAGATTGTCGGATAAGTGAAGTAGATGATCCGAAAATACGTCCAAATGTCTAAGAGGTTCAGCAGGAAGTGTCTTTGACGCTCTGAGGGGGCAGGATTTTCTACTTAACATTTCTTAAAACAGTGTGAATACAACTGAATGCAATTTCAGGTGTGTTTTTGATGACGGAACATTGTTAGAACATGGTTTAAAGCTCAAAAAAGTTACTAAAGCAGAATATGTGTCCTTTAAACAAGTTGTGACGCTTCCAATGCAATTCCTACTGCAACTAAATCAATCTTTAAAGCTCTATCCATTTTCTTCCACTTTATCCGGGGCTAGGTCATGGAGGAGCAGCGACTCTACTCCGAGCTCCTCCCGTGTGACTGCGCTCCTCACCCTGTCTCTGAGGGAACGCCCAGTTATCCTGAGGAGAAGCTCATTTCCACCGCTTGTATCCGCCATCTTGTCTTTTCAGTTATTACCCACAGCTCATGACCACAACAAAGACGCTGCACCGATCTATCAATCTCACGCTCCATCCTTCCCTCACTCGTGAACAAGACCCCGAGATACTTGAACTCCTCCCCTTGAGGCGGGGACTCTCCACAACCTGAGGGCTAGCCATCTTTTTCGAGAACCATGGCCTCGGATTTGGAGATGATTTTTATCCCTGATCTTCAGCTGCTTCGATGAAGTAGTAGAAGCTGTTGTAGTATGTGTAGTAGTATTTGTATAGTATTTGTAGTAGTAATAGTAGTTAATCATATGCTTTATAGTTAAGGGTAAGACTCATATTTGGGTAAGTCATGGCCCACAAACGGCTTTTTGAAGCAAACAAATGATGTCGATCCGTCGTGTATTTTACAATGAGATTATTGTTGTTGAAATGTCAGTTTGTTGCTAAGCTCTGGGGCCTCTGCATAACCTACAGTTAAAGCTATGTTGAGCGTATGAGATAATTTGAGATTTGTTTTTTAATCTTCTGCAGACGAGATGTTTTTTTAATCTTTTGCGCAAAACACAAAATGACTTAAAGGACAAATATTCTGCATTATTTTGTATAGTTATTGGCCTTTAAACCTGCTCTTGAGTGTCTTCAGTTTGACGTCTCATGTCTTAGAACTAAAAATTAAAACGATTTAACAAAGAAAAATATAACTTTATCATTGCGTTGGAAGATGCCATTTTGACTTAGCTGTGGCTCCATCTACTGGCTGTAGAGGCAATTACACACATATAAATATACACACACAATGCATTGCAGTATGCAGTGGATCTGATGAAGTTGTAGTTATCGTGATTAGACAGAAGAGATGTTCAGAGCGAGTCTGGCCATGATCATTTATCCCAGAATCCTTTGCTGTTTTAAGTCCTTAAGACTTAAAACAGCAAAGGATTCTGGGATAAATGACATCAGCATCATCTACATCACACATCAAAGGAGTTCAGGACACAGTGTGTGAGAGAGAGGATTTACAAACCAGAATCATCAAACAAACGGGAATCAAGCTAATGCTGCTCCAGGTGTGTTTTTTATGACGGAAAAATGTTAGAACATGGTTAAAAGCTCAACAGAGTCAATTTTACTTGTACTTTAATGTCTCTCAGTAATATATCTTGTTTAATATGTGGTTTTTAATTAATTCATGTTTGACTACTCCACCAGCCTGTATGTTTACTGCATTCAAACCTGTGACTTTTGGCAGTACTTGCGTGTATTGTCACAGTCATGCGTCACATTTGCGTCTCTTCTCTGCAGCAACAGAACACATGAAATAGAACACATGAAGGTAGACGCAGCTTTAGTGGAAATCCCGGCTGATCCCGAGGGTTTTGACGCTGTCTGATTATGCTAAACCTACGGGACACATGTCTGATTCAAACGCCTGGGAACACGGGCCGCTTTGATGGCACCGCACTGAGGGACGAGCGCTTCAAGGACATATTTCACAGCTCTTTCTCATCCGGCCGTATTCATCTGCGGTTCCCAGGCGCCGCGACGATCCAACCCAGGCACGAAGTCATCACGGTGGGATCCAGAGCAGGCACAGACAGTGGATTTACACTCATCAGAAGGTCTTAAGGAAGAGATGTGAGCTGCAGATGGGACAGGTATTGACAGAGTTCACATTCAAAGATAGGGTATATATCTTGTTAATGAAATTTCAATATATTATCATATTTCTTTGTTTTTATCAAGTCCTGCCACTAAAACACACTTTACAAACAACACATCTATTTCAAATGAGGTATTTAAGCTTTGGAGCACCCACTACTCTCAGCAGTGCGAATAAACTATGAAAGAAGAAATAAATTAAGCCCTTAGGCAATGGGACTGCTATGCAACTAGAACCATGCATTTATTGTGAACACAGAAGGGAGGTATCTTTTAAAGGGCTAAATAACTTTAAAACCAACAAGATTTGCACGAGTAGGAAAAAATTTTGTATTTCCTCAAGTGATGTAAGATCATGGACTAATATGAGCAATTAAATAAAACACTATAAATAAATGTTCAACTTTTTCAACAGTTACAATGAGAAAATGAGAAAGGCATTGTGAATGTGTATATATTTTGTATTGATTGATAGTATATATATATATATATATATATATATATATATATATATATATATATATATATATATATATATATATATATATATATATACTATCAATCAATACAAAATATATACACATTATGTATATATATATATATATATACAGATAAACTGCAGGCAGTGGCGGACTTACCATTAGGCAACAGGCCACAATTGCCTTGGGCCCCATAAGATGCCCCCGATCATCGTAGACACAAGGCTCTGAAACAGTAGAGCAGTTTTAAACAACTGACTGCCTTGGCCTGAAATTTGCATTGCACTGAAATATTTTCTCCAGGAAAAAAAAAAAAAGTTTTTTTGTTTGTATGCACCTTGAAGTGTATGTGCCTGTGTGAGTTTGGAGACAGCAACTGACTTTTGATTGACCCCCCAAGAGAGGCCAACATTAAAAACAACCCATAAACGCATCAAGTACTGCCAAACTGTCACAAAAGCATTCAAGGTTAGTGACTACTTAATTAAAAGGTTAAAGGGTTAAAGTCGTTAAAGCCTGAGTAATTCTTAATTTTAATAATTCATAATCTGTGTTCATTATGAATTAAGTCTAGTAGTTACAAGAAAGTCTTTCTTCTCATTGTATCATAACAATCTCATGCCATACAATTTTTTTAGATTAGTTTAGAGACAGCTTGAAGTACACTTGAAGTACGCAAATAATATACATCATTTAGGGCACTTTTAAGCTTCAATTTCATCAAATTCCATCATTGGTGGCTTTAAACCTGGCGTTCACACCTCACCTAACTCTGTTCTGGGCCCACTGCACCATAATTTGACAAAATGGTTACCTGGTGGTGTAAGCCTGTAATCCTCACATCAAAAGTCTGGTCTTCCCTGTGTTCCCCGCAGTCGTCTGCTCTGCTCCTCTGATTCTCTTGGTTTTATCACAGCGCTCTCTCCGTGTGACACTAAAAAACTACACAGTCGAGTTTGTGGTTCCAGCCAAGTGCGCACCGGGGCCCCCTCAGAGTGTCTACCAGGCATTTGAAGCACTTCGGATGGTCTTACAGAGGCCAGGAGTTGTAAAAGGAGTGGGACGGCTCAATGGAAAAGTGTTCTCACGGCTCAAATATATGTTTTGGGTTTCTTTTCAATAGACAGGTGATACAGTATGTCACAGAGAGATAGAACACTTTTATTTTGTCCCACAGTGGGGAAATTCCAGTTGTAACACACAGCAAAGAACATCTGAAGAATGAGACGTGCAGTCAGAAATCAAGATAAATAACTATTAAAAGTATATCAAAAATATAACAGTTGGCAGCGTCTGAGTGGTTTGAGCAGGTTGTGGAGTTTCTACACTGCAAAGAATTAAAACGGAAAAACTCATAGGGATTACGTTTTAATCAAGTGAAGCTGTCCTTAACAAAGTATTTTTTCCCTGAGTAAAGATAAAACAGTAGACAAACAATCTTATACCAGAAGCAGGCGGACTTAGTGCCACGTCTTCCTTAAAGGTCCCATAACATGCAAAATCGACTTTTCAGAGGTTTTAACCTTCCTACGGTGCTATTTGGGCCTTGTATGTTGTGCCCAAAGTGTTTTTTTGATTGATTCCCTCATGCTTTCGCTAGAGAACTGTCTTTTCCGTCCCCCTCGGCTGAGCAGCAGACGGGGGCTCCTCACTAAGATGACGCGGCTTCACTAGGATGACGCAGTGTTTAAGCCACGCCTCCAGGAAGCGCGCAGCCGCAAGAATAAAAACAGCTAATGCTAATGCTACATAGTAATTACACGATGGATACGACAGATCGAAGAGTTAGCTTGTTATTTACCAAACTGCAACGTCCGTCGTTGAGGCCCTGGAGTCAAACTCCAGGTCAGATCAGGACGTAGGACTCAGCACGACGCACCGTCAGGAGGATAAAATGTTTATTCCCGTGTTTGTGTATCGCTGTTTACCGGAGCACACGGCGCATGCACCATCTCCGCTCTAGGCTTCGTCACGGGTTGGGCGGGGGAGGCAGCCTGCTCTCTGTTCGGGGGGGTCAGATCTCAGAGTGAGCCGTTTGCTTTTGCAAGGAGGGGGGCCAGTCCAAGAAATGGGTGTTTTTTGGAAACTGTGTTATGGATATTGTACAACGCAAAAATGTATCAACAAAGCCCTTAGAATAGACTGTGTAAAGGGGAAAATAGCAGAATATGAGACCTTTAAAGTCTATATCACAGGTTCTCATGCTTTTCTAATTTTGACTTAGTTTGGTGGGAGGGCATCAATGGTAAATTTTCATTATAGTTTTACAGTTGTTGATGTGGAAGTTTGTGAAGAAATATGAAAAAATATATGTCTAATATTACAAGAGTGCGAAAGAGTGCTACTGCTAAATTCTAAAACGGAATCCCTCTGATGTCATCAAAAGGCGACGTACCGGAGACATTTATAGACAACTGACACATTTTTTTGACAGTTTAAATGGTCTTTCCACAAAATAAAGGTGTTATTATTATGTTCCAAATCATAACTATTGTGTAATTAATTTGGATTTTGGCCCTTGTTTTCAAAATGGTTGCTAGGTAACAGTATCTATGTCATATTTGCTGCCCATGTCCAACCAGCAACACTATAAACATTACAAAAACTGGGGACAAATAGGCAAAATGTTTAGTTAAGTCTTGAATATAATTATGTTCACTAAATTTCAGTGAAATGTGTGGTCTGAGTCCAGAGCAAGCTTTGCCGTCCTGGGTAAAGCTCACAAATATTAGCACGCTAATGGCGCACTTCAGAAAATATAACATTCTTTAAATAAATGCAGAGAGCATGCTGCGTGCGTGGTACGTGCAACACAAATTTGACTTTGTTTTATGCAAAAAATTTGGGCAGTTGAATAAGTTATGTCTTCTGTCGTAAAAATCAGGTACAGCCCCTTTAAGAGCAAACCGCTTAGCACATCCTGTGATAAGACAATGGGCAGTGAATATTATCTGGATATTGAAATGTGAAACATAGTCATAGTGTGACATGACATTTTTCTCCAACAAGTGTTTGACCCAGTTGTTTCAATCCCATCAGTTACCAATGCTGTTGTGTCCATGGGCAAGACACAACTTCACCCCCCTTGTCTACAGTGCTGGGCTGGTTCCTTCAAAAAAATAATTAGTCATAGTTACTTCTCTCCAAATGTAATTGAGTTAGTAACTGCGTTATTGAGGGATGAAAGTAACTAACTACCAGTTTAAAGGGCTTGTTGAGACAGGAACATGTTTTTGTTTGAACCGTTAGCCCCACCCACACTGTCCTTCCTCATCGTCTTCCGCTTAGCCGGGGCCGGGTCGCGGGGGCAGCAGTCTAAGCAGGGACTCCCAGACTTCCCTCACCCCAGACACTTCCTCCAGCTCCTCCAGGGGGATCCCGAGGTGTTCCCAGGCCAGCCGAGAGACATAGTCCCTCCAGCGTGTCCTGGGTCTGCCCCGGGGCCGCCTCCTGGTGGGACATGCCCAGAACACCTCCCAAGGGAGGCGTCCAGGAGGCATCTAGAACAGATGCCCAGCTGGCTCCTCTCGACGTGAAGGAGCAGCGGCTCTACTCCGAGCTCCTGTGTGACTGAGCTCCTCACCCTATCTGCAAGGGAGCGCCCAGCCACCCGGCGGAGCAAGCTCATTTCTCCAGCCCTTAGCAAAGGGCTCCGGACCCCATACTCTCGGAGCACTCCCCACAAGGAGTGCCGATGGAGAATATAGAGCTGGTAAGAGCCGGGGTAAGGCTGAGGAGTGTGATCCCCCTGTGATTGGAACAGAGGGACCACCACCCCGGTCTGCCAGTCCAGAGGTACCGTCTCAGAGCACCACGCGATGTTGCAGAGACGTGTCCCAGACAGTCCCTCAACATTCAGAGACTTAAGATACTCAGGCCGGCTCTGATCCACCCCCGGAACCTTGCCACCAAGGAGCCAACAACCTCCGTGACTTAGGTTTGGCTGATGGATGAGTCCGTCTCCAAGATCTCTGCTTCCTCCTCGGAAGACGTGACAGTGGGATTGAGGAGACCCTCAAAGTATTCCTTCCACCGTCCGACAACATCCCCAGTCGAGGTCTACAGCTCTCCACCCACACGTGCTTCCCCCTCCTGAGGCGACAGACGTTTTGCCAGAATTTCTTCGAGGCTGACCAATAGTCCTCCTCCATGGCCTCTCCAAACTCCTCCCAATCCCGAGTTTTTGCCTCTGCGACAGCACAGGCTGCGGTACGCTTGGCCTGCCGGTACCTGTCAACTGCCTCGGGAGTCCCACAAGCCAGTAAGGCCTGATAGGACGTCCTGACGGCATCCCTTACGTCCGGCGTCCACCACTGGGTTCGGGGATTGCCGCCGTGACAGGCACCAGAGACCTTGTGACCGCAGCTACGAGACGCCGCAACTACAAGGGAGGTAGAGAACATGGTCCACTCGGACTCAGTGTCTTCAGCCTCCCCCGGGATCTGGCAGAAGTTCTCCCGGAGGTGTGTACAGACCTAATGTCACTGCTTCTATCACACAGTGTGTAATGTAAAGAGAATTTATCTTAAATAGAGAAAATAAAAATCAAGTACAGGGACTTTAAGTAATTTTAAAATTACAAAAATAAACCCAGCGATGCTTATTCAAGTAAAACATTTGCTGTTCTGCCTTATTCAGCCTCAGCCTGCAAATCACCAAATGCATCACTACCAGCGTTAGTTATAAGTGATTCTCCTCCCGACACAATCTGTACAGTCATAATGCTTATAAAAATAACTGCACTTATGAAAAAGCAGACTGCTGCATCAACCCTTGCCTGGCGCGCTCTTTTTAGCGATCTGTAAACTCCAAACACACTTGGCACTCACGCTGTTTTTACTTCCATCACGAAGAGCAGCAAAATAACCAAATTAATACATAAATAATGAATAAATAGCCTTAAAATCCATGCATCTGCTGCATGTTTCCTTGTTGGTTTTGGAATAAGATTGTACAAAGCAGCATGTCACACTAACCATTTAAAACGTCAGGAAAGTCTTACCCCCGCCTAACGCTGCTTCTGATTGGTCACATTTACATCAATCTCTTTTTTTAGCCAATCACTGTCTTCGTTTTCTCGTCTTGCTGCTGTTCACTTCCTCAAAAATGCAGCTTCTCTGAATGAGACGAGCAGAGTCTGATCAATCATTGTTGCTCACAGTAAAATAACGTGCCATGCTACATTGACTCTACTACACAACGGCCTTATTGCAGAGGAGAACATAATTAGTTTAATTAGATTACTTGTTGATCAAAATAACGCAGTTAGTGACACCATTATTCTTATACGCCATTATTCCCAACACTGCTCGCCTGTGTATGCATGCGCTGTGTGAGTGATGTGCGCTGATCAGAGAGGGGCCGTTGGTGCAAATTGGCAACCTTATTTCCATCACTCTTCCCCACGGCAACGGTGGTTACTTAAGTTATTATAATATAATGTCCATTGTTGTTATTCATGCAGAGTGTGTGAGCGAGTGATTGACGGTGTTTGAAGAGGTCAGTGGCACATACTGGCAGCCTCGCTTCAGTTTGAACCAGCCCACTGTGGCTCCTGGAGAAGCTTGTCAAGTGCAATATAAATTCAATCCATTGTTATTGTTTTTGCTAGTGTGATGTACCAGGGTAAAGTTATGTTACATTTTCTATATTGAACATTAAAACTGCATCAGCAATGAGTGTTTAGCCCTCGTGCTCTCTTCAATTGAGCTATGCACATTTGGTCAAAGACGCGCTCACCTCCACTGTCATAACAGAGAAGTACCGCCCCATTTGAGGGGTCTGAAGGGGGATGCTTACAGATGGTGCTGGCTTGCTTTAGCCGCCCGGAACACTTTAGCGCAAGATGATTGGACGAAAGAGAACTCAGATGAGAACGGAATGATACTGTATAAACAGACAATAATCTTTTCTCACCGAAGGCTGACTTTATCTGGTGACAAACCGCCATATTTCCAGTGATGATAACTTTATTTGTCAACAAACTTAGCAAAACAAAGCTAGCACTCGTTAGCATCAGCTGTTTCGTGTTTATCATCACATGGAACTCAAGAAAAGTGACAATAAATGCAAAAAAGCTGACAATCATTTTTACGTTTCTGTTTTTTTCTCTAGTTTTAGCCACGTCTCACAGCCACTAACATGAAATTGCTAAACATCTTTATGAAGACAAAGCAAGATTCAGGTACAATTCAGATTGTATTTATTAAGAAAACGTGTTTTGTTTGGGTGACGTCAGTTGGTCACAGCTGATCCCTCTGTGCCATGCCGCACTCATGTGGGGCCATAACTGCTTGCCAACGCCCAAACCCGTTAGATCTCGGAAGCTAAGCAGGTCAAGGTCTGGTTAGGACTTGGATGGGAGACCACTGCAAAAGGAAATGTTGCTGTATCCTTAGGCAACAATTAGCTAGCTTTATATAAAGCATCTATTTGCACTACTGTCTAGTCAACTGTACATTTTGTGTACATAGTGTAATATAGTCTATTTTATTTTTATTCTTAATTTTATGCATGCCTTCTTTTATATATTTTGCTACTATTTTATTCATGTTATATGTTGCACCTTACAACAACGCAAGTTCCTATGTTTGTGAATTTTGTTGGACAATGGCAATAAACTGATTTTGATTCACATTCTGATTAGCCCTTTTCACAGGGCTAACTTTTAATAACAATAGATTAGTTTCTGGTGAAACTAAGCAGTGTAATCAAATAGTTTTACAAAGACAGACTATTGTCAGGTACTCCTCCCTGTGGGTGGGGCTTTCACAGTATAAGTCAGAGTTCTCAGAGCAGTTCTAATGACTTTCAGATGGAAGTCCAAACGTCTTTATTTTCAAAACAGGCGACCTTTGAAACCTTTTCAATGATGGAATTTATGGAACTCCTGGATGAATGAGGGATTACACCGACTAGTCCCAAGGCAAGACACTTCACCCATATTGCCTGGTATGAAAGGCGTTGATGTGTTGGTGTGTGAATGGTTGGTGGTGGTCGGGAAGGCCGATGACGCAGATCTACAGCCTCGCTTCCATTAGTCTGCCCCAGGGTAGCTGTAGCTACACTAGTACTTTACCATCACCAAGTGTGCAAGTGCAATGTGAAGCATCTTTGGGTGTCCAGAAAAGCACAATATAAGTATGATGCATTATTGTTTTTTACCATGGAAATACAGACATTAACAGAAGTGGCCTGAAGAGCTCCAAAGGCAACCTGTCTGGAGGGCCAGTCGAAACGTGGCTGTAGAGTCCAGTGGAGTGGATTCATGTGTAAACATTAAAATCAGACTACACCCACACACAGAAACAACACGCAAACTCCGGGTCCAGGAATCACACATGTGTACTTGTTCTGTGCGGCAACACTGCAACTCACTAAGCCACCATGCTGTGGAAATCTCCAAATGACGCTTTTGCATTGCACACCCCCTGCCACAGAAGAACAGCATTTTCCTGAAAATAGTATAAACTTGGTAAGATTTAGAATTTGAGTGCAGCAAGCCCAAAGGCACAGTATGTCTGCGATTGTTTCCAGAAGCAAAGCCTGGAGACAGATGCTGGCTCCTGCATCGAGGCGTGGAGCCAGGCAACACTCAACTAATCCCAGGCAAAAACAAACTCACTTTAAAAACTCACAATATATTTAAGGAAAGACAGAGGAAGGACCACAGAGCATGCATTATCCTGTATTTTCTGTCCAACAGCAGCTGGTGGGTGGCGTGGACTGTTAAATGAATAAGACTAAGATTCAATCCCTGTACAGAGAAGAAAGCATAACGTTATTAGACAGCTGCCAAGACTCAAAACCTGATATCTATAATAGAAAGTTATACATTGTTAAACAAGACAAAAGAATGGGACTCATTCAACATTTTTTTTTTCTTTCTTTTTTTTTTTTCTTTTTTTAACAGATCTTTTAAGTTATTGTTACGACCCCTGGCTTTCAGGGCCACAACATAAGGAGAGGTCCATGTCCTGGTCTGGGGAGGAGGAGAGTGAGGACACGCCACCAGGATAGCAGGCCCGGCCAGGACTGTAACATCTTCAGGTCCATTTGACCCCATCTAGACTCTATTCTTTTTTATTTAATCACTATGAAACTTTCATGGGTGGTCCAAAACATCACCTAACATTTATGCAAATTTTTTAACTTAAAATAAGTTAGATTTTTTTTGTGAATGAATGAATGAAAACGTATATTGCTCTTTGACCAAATGTGCAATGCTCAAACGAAAAGAGCACGAGGGACTGACTGTAGCCTGCACTATATTGTAACTAAAAACTGAGCCTATGTTTCCCACTTGTCCTGGAGATAGAGCGCTTGTCCTTCTGAGTTTGTGTTCAGGCCATGAGTGATGTTCAGATCAGAGAGGATGCTGATGAGAGAATCATTCTGCTTTCTGATTGGAGAATTAGCTTTGGACAAAACACCGAATTGTCACATCAACATGTTGTCCATCATGTCCAATATTAACTAATACATACATTAAACATGAACAGCAGTGGAGAGTATTCTGCAACACCACAAGGCTTATAGATGAGTGGCAATTTAGGTGCTTTGCATACAGACTTAGGGAATGTGCAATTAAAAAATGTATACAGGCTTCGGGAATGTGCAATCAAACAATGCACACAGGCTTAGGGAATGTGTGTAATTAAGTCATTCATTATAAAGATATCCAGACTCAGGTAGATGTGAAAATAGTTTACTGGATCCAGGATGCTTCACCTCGTGATTGAAGGCTCCACAGTGAAGAAACACCGAAGAAACCAGCAAACATCTATGCAACACAGAGGAAAAGTACACGTACATAATGAGTTCCAAGTACAGAACATAGGCTTCTAGGAACACAAAGAAGTATAAAAACATATTAATCAAAGAGGCCGTTGTGACAAAGATTGGACATATGTGAGGTGCAGCAGACACATAACTTAAAAGGAAAAGGCTTAGGGAATGTGCAATCAAATGTCGTATGTCTGACACTCTCTCTGTGAGCGGGTCCCATGTGGACGCTGCCATGACGTACTCCTCAGTGGTGCTGATTTTGTTTTTGATATTATGCCACAGCGCTGTACTCCGTTTTGTTCAAATATATCAGCCGTGCATATAAACAGGGCAGAAACACTTCTTTTCATCAATTTTTGTGGAATAAAAATAAAGGAAGAAGTGGCTGGAATATAGGGTGTGTTGACAGCTGTTTTGTCTGTGGTAATGTTGAAAACAAGGAATGTCTGCAAAAGGTATGAAAAATATATTTTTTAATTATGAATAGATAAATTGGAACTGATGAAAGTGAGAAATAAATTATAAAAATGTATATATATATATATATATATATATATATATATATAAGTATAAAAATAAATTGACTACAATAATAAGGGTACAAAAGAAAACAATCTGAAATGCTAGAGGCCCATTAAAAACAAAAGACAAAAAATGGGAGACAATAAATCATATCATCAGAAACAAATCCAAACAAATGGAATTCCCCAGTTATCTTTGGGACAGCAGTGGATCAAAAGTAGGCAATATGAAGACAAAGACAATTGCAGATGTTATATATTAGTATTATTATTATTTGTTAGTGTTGGACCCAAATGAACAATAATATGGCTTTAGGAAAAATAGAACAAGGGCATATGCTGTCATGACAATGTTTGAAAAAAGTATTGGAGGCAGTTTTTTAATTCCGTTAATGTCTTCATAGATTCAAACAAGGCCTTTCATACCATTGATCATAACCATTTATTAAAAAACCTGGAACCTAGTCCACAGTTGGTTACAAACATTTTACAAAATAAATGACAGTATGTACCTTTGTGGACTACTTCAAGGTTCAATTATTGGTCCCAAACTTTTTATTCTTTGTATCAAATTGATCAAATCAAACTTCAATATAACAAACTTTATATGACGTTTTAAAATGTGTTCTTTGCAGATGACACCAAGGGGTATTGTACATTAACAACTTAGAAGTACTAAGTAAATTTGCAATCCTATTTAATGCAAGAGACATATAATATATATTATAACGGTTTGTACTTAATCTATTGTTCACTCTTACTTCCTTATTAAACTTATTGTATAGAATTATGGGGATCAACTTTTGAAACCACAGTAGAAAAAAACGGTCATCAGCATCAAAATCAAATCAAATTTTATTTGTATAGCACTTTTCATACATAAAAACGAAACACAAAGTGCTTTACAGTGCATTAAAGAATACTGCCACATTCCACCAAACGCGCACACACACACATGCACATGCACAAACACACACACACACATTCACAAACACACACACACACACACACACCTACACACACACACACACACCTACACACACACACACACACACACACACACACACACACACAGGCACACACACACACATGCACAAACACACACACAGACACACAAACACATGCACAAACACACGCACAAACACACCCTCATTATGATTATATAAATTCATTATTTTTAAATTCCCATCTCCTGAAATGTAGAGATTTACTCTATTGAGCTGTGCAACTTATGTTTAAAACTAAAACAAAACACCTCCTGAATATGCATTCAGAACAAAAAACCTGGATAATCCCATGACCAAGCACGGACCTCAACGATCTCAAAGTTCTAAACTATTACAGAGAAACCTTTAGGACCATAGACCGTATTACTGGACTGCTAGCCGCTGCATTCCAAATAGGAAGTGTCATGGAGGCTGTTCTGGCTCCATAAAGCCGAGCTGCCTTTCACTTTCTATTGGGACACTGGTGCTCTTTACTCTGTAACTGTTCCGGTCAAACTCACCATCTGGAACTAAAATGTCTGTTTTGACACACTCTACGTGATCCTGTGTTTTTCTTCTCGTTGGTTGTTCATAAATCAAGTTATTAGCAATAATAACTGACCTATCAGGTGCTTCCTTTTCCAGGGGCCGGTTTCGCTCGTGTTAGCAACAGGTTTGATTGACAGCTAGCGCCGTACGTTGCCGCCGTCTCCTCCCGCCAACGGGTGGAAACCATTAACAACCTCGCTCCTGATTGGTCCGTGTAGTTGCCACGATGCACACTCGGATTTCCAAATATGGAGTCTGGCTCCACTTTAACCGCTATAACTGCTAGCTGTGATTGGCTTCATTTGGCTGGAGCCAAACGCTATGGGTGACGTCACATTCACATAGTCCACTGTTCTACGGTCTATGTTTAGGACCCACACCTTAAATTCCACCTCCCTCCCAGGACTCATAGATAGACCCTCCCCATGACCTGGTCACAGGAACTTTTTAGTCTTTTTAGTACAAAATAGAATGAAAATAGTTACTTCAAACTAATCTCAGCACCCATCCGTGGGCCAAATTAGACCCCCTGGAGGGCCAAGTTCGGATAAATAAAGGACTTTTAACTTTAATACACCAGAGTCCCTTGGATCCTTTTTCACTCGAGCAGTATGTGTTCAGCTTCAACTATTCTCAAGTTATTCATTCTCTAGTGATCGGCCTGATCTTTGAAGAGCCCCTGTGTGTGGTAAGATTCTTGAACATTTTTGTGAACCTTGTGCAGCACCTGCTTTATCTATTCTCTTCCTGAATATATTCAAAGTTTCTTTTCAATTCCTGAGAGCAAGTATGAATAAAGGGCTCGATGCCAATTTATTTTACCGAGAGCTAAGAAAAATATGAAGAGTATAAGCATCTCCTTTGCCCTAACTCGGAAATAAAAGCATGCAGTTCTTCTGCCGTTTTCTAAAAAGTAAGTTTTTGATTGAGAAAAATGGCTGTAAATGAAATTTGTTAAAGCTTTGCTTTCTGTCGCTTTGCACTTTTATCAAAAAATGTATATATTATGAATAGAAGAGTCAAAGTGTAAATTAGGCAAGCTTTGATAAGCTTTGCTTCTGCCTGAGCCTTTTCAGTCACAACCTTATGGACAAATGAATTTACTATTAACGCTAAATGTGAATCTCAAATGTGACTGAAATGAACAGAAAAGTGACCTGAAGTGTTGCAGATATGAACACTGTCATAAAAGAAATGATTAGGCAGACAAGCTGTGCTAAAAGGTGCTTAAAAATATGAAAAACAACAGTGCTAGTTCATTTTGATCTGCAGAGGTCCAAAGTTACTGCTCACCTACTTCATTATGAGCATCCTAATTCTTCATCCAGTTGAGTTTATGTGCACTTTTCAGAACTTTCAGGGCAGAGTTTACGTCACGGTAAAGCTAACAGCAACTAGCCGCTAATGGTGCACATCCGGATTTGCGGAGAAGAAAACACTCTCTAACTGTCTCAGAGTTGCTTTCACAGCATAGGCCTTTATGTAGAGGGACAAACTAGATTTTACTTTGATTGATGAAAACATTTTTACAATCAGCTGGTAGATGCACCTTGGTTTTAACAAAAACAGAACATAAACCTGAGCAGGTATAAAACCCATTCCTCCCTGAATCAGTGAAGTTCCCCTCAGGAGAGAACAGAGCGCTGGGTTCAGCTGGAGTGTTCTGGTGTGTGCTCTGTATGTGTGTGTCACCACCGTTAGACTGTTCTGGTGTTGGGTCTGCCAGCTGCTTGTTTCCAAAGAGATATTTTATTTCCCAAAAATACCTTAAAAAGCTTGTTTTTTTGTTTGTTTGTTTTTTTTGCTTGCTTTTTCTTTCTTTGCGACTTTGGGGAATTCCTGCATTTACTCACATAAATGCTTATGTGTAGTCAACTAGTCAGGTATTATTGCTTATTTCGATTGTCTATTTAAACTTTTTAAATACATTATCAGCCAAATGAAGATTGAATTATGGGACTGATGGCTTGACAGAGAATATCCATTGTGTGTGCCATCCATCCATCCATCTTCTTCCACTTATCCGGGGCCGGGTCGCGGGGGCAGCAGTCTAAGCAGGGACTCCCAAACTTCCTTCACCCCAGACACTTCCTCCAGCTCCTCCGGGAGGATCCCAAGGCGTTCCCAGGCCACAGAGAGACATAGTCCCTTCAGCGTGTCCTGGGTCTACCCCGGGGTCTACCCCCGGGCCTCCTCCCGAGGGAGGCGTCCAGGAGGCATCCTGAACAGATGCCCGAGCCTCAGCTGCTCCTCTCGACGTGGAGGAGCAGCGGCTCTACTCCAAGCTCCTCCCGTGTGACTGAGCTCCTCTCTGTCTCTAAGGGAGCGCCCAGCCACCCGGCGGAGGAAGCTCATTTCGACGCTTGTATCCCCGATCTCGTCCTTTTGGTCATTACCCAGAGTTCATGACCAGGTGAGGGCAGGAATGTAGATTGACCGATAACTCGAGAGCTTTGTCTTTCGACTCAGCTCTTTGTTTACCACAACGGTGACATCACTGCAGATACTGCACCGATCCACCTGTCAGTCTCACGTTCCATCCTTCCCTCACTCGTGAACAAGACCCCGAGATACTTGAACTCCTCCACTTGAGGCAAGGACTCTCCACCCACCCAGAGAGGGCAAGCCACCTTTTTCCGGTCGAGAACCATGGCCTCGGATTTGGAGGTGCTCATCCCAGCTGCTTCACACTCGGCTGCAAACCGTCCCAGTGCATGTTGTAGGTCCTGGTTTGATGAAGCATCAGGACGACATCATCTGCAAACAGCAGAGATGAGATCCTGTGGTTCCCAAAGCAGACCCCCTCCACGCCCTGACTGCGCCTAGAAATTCTGTCCATAAAAATTATGAACAGAACCGGTGACAAAGGGCAGCCCTGGTGGAGTCCAACATGCACTGGGAACAGGTCTGACTTACTGCCGGCAATGCGAACACAGCTCCTGCTCCGGTCATACAGGGACCGGACAGCCCTTAGCAAAGGGCCCCGGACCCCATACTCCCGGAGCACCCCCCACAAGTTGTGTGTACCATAGATAAAAATTGGCAATGATCTATATACCAGTGTCACAGTCTTTGTTACTCAAGGTCTGTTTACTTCAGCCAACGATTAGTCGATTATCAATTATTATAGCTGATTATTTTTTATAGTTGATTCGTCACAACTAGTCACTATAACTGGAGTAATCATGGCAGCTCTAATACATGCTGTACATAAACACACAAACACATGAAAATGATGATATCTGGGGCTGTAGTCCAGTGTTTCCAAACCAGGGTACAGGGACCCCAAGGGGTACGTGAGAAACTACCAGGGGGTACTTTGAATAGTTTCAGGTTATAAAAGGTTGGGACCCACTGCTGTAGTAAAAATTCTTGGCCAACTAAAGATATGTCCCACCGACTGATAGGTTGACCAAAGGGGTGGAACAAAAGCTCTGAAAACCTGAGGTATGTCCATGTATCTGACCCACAATGCACTCGTTGTCAACTGCTTGTCTCCATGGAGATATATTAGTTTAAAGATGTTATATTGTTCAAAATCAACTTAAATTACTTTTTAACCTTGTTACAACATTGTTTTCTCACCATTAATTCAACCATAGTTGTATTTTTTATTAATTCTTGCATGTTTGAGGTAATCCTGTATTGTCCTGCAGCTGACACTCAAAATTTAAGGCAAAATATTTAGCATCTTTACATTGTTATTAACCTTTAAACATGTTCTTTAAACATGCCTTAAATTTGCCATCTCAGGTTTTGAAAAAAGGTTTATCATGTACAAAATGAACAAGTTTCTCTCATGTCTGCCATGACACTTGTATACATAAGTGTATGCAGCCAGTAGATGGCGCCTAGCCATATACACAATTTAGTTCTGTCATCACTTTAAGAGACGCTATTATCAGGCTGGTAGCACTTATCATGTTTAGAGGCAGATATGTTCAGAAAGAGTCTGGCAATGATTTATGGACTTAAAACAGAAGAAGATTCTCAGATAACTGACGTATAAAAGTGGAAAAAAAAGTTAGAGATCGAGAGAGTTCAGCAGGTAGTATTTATGATGGTCAGAGTGGATTTTCTAATTAACATTCCAGGTAGGTTTTGATGATGAAACATTAAAAGCTCAAAAAAAGTCACTGCAGCAGAATATGTGTCCTCTTCTTAAGACTGACGACTTATTAGAAGAAATTCACAAGTTAATATTCGAAAGTAGATAGAAGTATAGTGGAATAATCCTATTCTATTATTGAGCCGTTTGAGATCAATGTTGCAGTTTACAATGAACACACAGTCAAATGATGATGTTCTGATGCTAAAATTCAATACTAGCATATGTCTCCTTCAAAGGGGCTGTTCCTAATTTTTACTGTTGTGAAACAGGAAAAACAGAATTAGACCATACTTCAGATGATTTGTATGTAATAAAGTAAAATCTGTGTTACCCCAGCACAGATAGATTGTAAAAGCATCTATCTGAGTGAAAATGAGCCCACAACTTTTACTCTGCATCTGTTTATAGAGCATTTTATCCCACGAGAGAAGCAGAACGTGCACCGTTAGCATGCTAATGTCTGTTAGCTTTACCTGTGACGGTCCGTGAGCTTTTAAACTTATCGCTGTGGTTATTTCGGATGCTTGGACTGCATTAGGAAAGCGAGTGATCCATGTGACTGATGTAAAGATTTGAACACAAACTAGTTCTGTTTCCCACGTTTCAAAACATAAAAAAATCAGGCACAGGGCCTTTAATACCAGACTGTGGAACATTCCAGGCAAAATAATGAAGACATGCATTCCACCAGAAAAGTTACACTGTGCACCTTTTTAAAAACACACCCCAAACCCAGCCAGTGCTCGACTGTGTCTGCATTTGGCTTCACGGCACTCTAAATTTGCTCATTAAATTACAGCACTTACACTCTCCCAGTCGGCCCTCTCCGTTCTCCCGCTTTGTCCGTTCTTCTTTCATCAGATTTGGGCCTTTGAATGGAGGCCACCACCGAGATTACACTTGTTACATTAGCGTCTTGTATTGGACTGGGCACGCTCGGCTCGCACTCTCTAATGCTATTTGTAGGCCTATTCTTCGGAGCGGTGTGCCACGATCCAGAGGACTTTCATTCATCACAGAGCTCTCTCCGCGCTCCCGTCAAAGTCAACAGCATGATCTTATTGTGTGGTTCGAATATTACGCCGACGCCGTGTAATCCTCTCAGCGGTGGAGGAGGACGGGAGACGCTGCTTTCAAGTGAGGACAATGCAAGACGAGCAGCCAGAGAATCGGGACCTGTAGTGAGCTGGAGATCAGGCGCGGGACCCTCATGGCCATGATGTGATTAAAGGAAAAATATTCTGCATTTTTCATATTGCTATTAGCCTTTAAACATGCTCTTGAGGACCTTAAATTTGCCATCTCATGTTCTAAAACAACAACAAAAAATTTAATGGCAGTTTTTATCAGCCTTGTATGAAATGACACTGACTGAGTGCATCCAGCCAGCAGATGGCGCCATCACTATGTAGAATCTAGTAAAGTTATCCGTCAAAAAATGCAATAAGGACAATTAGCATTAGCAGTTATCGTCTTTAGAGGCCGAAATCTGGCGTCTGGCGATGTTTAAGTGACGCAGGTGAACTGAATATGCGTCCCGGATCAACAGTGTTATGCAGGAAGTGAGTCTGATGCTCGGAGGGGGAGGACTTTCTAAAAAACATTCCTAAAAACAGCGTGAATGCAACTGAATGCTACTCCAGGTATGTTTTTGATGATGGAACATTGTTAGGACATGCTTAAAAGCTAAAAAAAAAAGTCACTGCAGCAGAATATGTTCCCATTAACAATATCACACTAATAATTGAAATTGTTGACAGTTCTGTATCTTTATTTCAACAAAGTCTTTTGTTAAAATGCAGATTACCTGTGTTAGCGATCATTATGAATATTCACCTTATTCCGCCCACTTTTGCCTCTTTTTGCCACAGATCCGCTCCTGTAGTAAATGCTCTTCGACGGAAGTTTGTTGGTCTTCTGATAATTTAGTATTTTAAAGGTTCTTATTTCAGACCAGTGCTTGTCCTATCTCTACCAGAAGGAAAACTGTGCCAAAACCTGTGTAGATCAGCTGACAAGACACGTCACAGCAAGATCAAGTGACTCTGATGAAGATTGTGAGTAAGCAGTGGAAATAATAATAAACAATCATTGGTCTGACATAAGAACCTTTAAAATACTAAAGACACTTCCAGTTTGTCGAGAGACCTTGTCGAGGAAAAGTCTCTCAGCTAAAATATTATATAAGGTAGATGGATTTGTGTAAAATGTTTAATGTAGACGTGCAGCAAGTCACCACTTTCCTGGGCGGCCTGAAAACACATTTTTAGTCCGTGTAGAACATATTTTCTGTTGAGCTCATCTGTCCCATGTAAACTAATACAACGGAAAAAAGATGGCAACGCCCACAACAACTTCTGGAATAAAGTGAATGCTAAACGTACCATGAACAATTATTGTCTACCTTTTTATGACAGTAAATGTTGTTGTTTATTGTCCCATCCCATTGTTCTGCACGTCTAGTTCTGGGGTAAATGCAGTGATTGCAGAGCCACCAAAGCAGTCAACTATGTAATATTTTGACGTAATGAATTAGTCTTTTATAGGGTTTTAGAAAAATACATCACTACCTAGATAACTATTGATACAAGGGGTTCTCTCACACTAGGCTTTGCTCTGCTTAAGCGTGATTGCAGCACAACCAATAACAAACAGTGACAGGGTCGGTCCTGTTCACATGCTCCTCATTCATCCCAAACGTTGCTCTGTGGGCCACGACAGAGGCATCAGCTGACCAAAGAACTTATTTCCACGACGGGCTTCAAACGAAAGAGGATCAGCACGCTCACTTCTTTTGGTCCTTAAGGTGAGACACTACAGGCAAAACTCTTCTTTTTTTTTTTTTTTTAGTTTTTTGGTCAGTTTGCTTTCTCAACATATCGTCTTTCATCTGGAAACAACAAAATTGTCCAATCTGCTCTTAAAAAGGCTTCATTCTTCCATTTAATCCACTTCATCCATAGATTTCTCTGGGACATTGTAACTTATTTATTTAAGTTAAAAAAGGACAATTTTCAGTCCAATCTAGTTTACTTAAAAACTAAATAAGAAATTCAAAATCCTCTCTGTACATTGTTTTTAACTAATATGTTATGAATATCAAAATGAACCAAGAAATGTAAACCTGGTTCTGTCCAGTTTTCAGTTTTATATGTCCCAAATATGTGTACTTTTTGGCCATTTTACACAGAAAATGCCTTATATCTACATGAAAACATGACATGATGAAAAACCTTTTCTTAGATGTATGTGAGTAAACTACAGGAGAAGTTTCAAATTGATATCTTTAAATTTAAGATTTTTTCCTATTTACCTGCAGCGTCTCACCTTAAATGCCTGAGCGATGGCCGTGATGGCGGCTGTCAGAGCGACCCATTTACACAAATATACTTGATCAGGCAGTCTTTTGTATCCATTTCCAAATGCTTTTGCTGTTTTCGCACACGTGCTCAGTAAAAGTAGCCGTGATCGTCGAGTTCACTCTGGTCCAACGCACTGCCCCTACGCGAAAACTCTCCTACGTCGTCTTAACTAAACGACAGTGTTGCTATTTCATTTATTATTATCTTAAATTCAAGGAGAAGAAGAGCGAAAAGAGTTATAAAGTTGATCACGTTTTCTGCAGATTTTATTTGAGCTCTACAATAGGGACAACACATTAATGCAGTCAGCGTCATGGCTTTCATTATAAAGACATTTTGATGCATTTATTGTCCATCTTTTGTTATTGAACGATGATTTGAGCCAAAATACACTTGTGTGGTCTATAATACGTTTTTGAATGCACACTGGTCCTAAACGCAGTCCTGAAATCTTCAACTTTGCCCAAATCCTTCAGAAAGTCTTGTTTTTAATCTGTATCCCGCATTTCCATGTGATTTCTGAAGTTGCAGCAGTTCATCAATAATCTACGGGACATTTCAGCGATCCTGCCTGCTTTCCTCCCCTTTTTTGTATTCTCCCGGTGACAGAAATCTTCACGTTCTTTGATACAATCTGTTCCCAAAGTCGAGGCCTGATTTATATCTTCCATTTAATTCTCCTCCTGCTTCTCATATTCCCAGCACTGAGGCCTGCCCTGCATGTTAAAGCACATTAGCCCCATTCTCATCCTCAGTGCATTTGCTAAATGACTTGAAATAAGAAGACACTTTTATTTTAAATCGTTTCTTTGTTTAAAGCTCCACTGCATTACTTTCCAGCCTAAAAAAGCCTGGAACAAAAGCATTTATTTCATTATGGATGCTTTCATTGTGAGCCGAGGGACTGGCTTTCCGCAGACTCGAATGTTGGCCTTATGGAGGGTTCACCACCCGTCTGGATTGTATAGCCTTGAAACGTTTGTCACGAGCAGGCTAATTTTCAGGTAGTTTCTGAAGATGTTGGTCGGTGTGTCAATCAGTAGAAGAAGACTCGTGGACGCTAGCTTCTGAATATTAAAAGAAGTTTATTACAGAAAGCAGCGTCACATACAGACAGTCGACATTGCCTGGGAGTCCCACTGTGGCCAAATCTAGGATCTCCCTGATTCTAGTGTAACATAGCTTTATATATGGCAGACCAACTGCTCCTTCAAAGGAGCCAAACCCCCTTTTCAGATAAGGCAAACCCACTCACAAATGTTTCTTTATTGCCCCTCATAAAACTTCCCAAACTTACAGACTCTTAGTTTATGTTCAACCGACCTAATTTTGACCTGTAATTACCCTTGTCCCCTTTCGGCTCCACAGCCTAGAGGCAACTGAATAAACAATTATCTCTACCAGTATTTCCTCTCAGAGCAGATACTTCACTAGCTTTTGTTTATTTCCCCATGGTAATTCCCCCCGCTGCCAGTAGATTGAGCGCTAACACTAATACCTGATGAGGGAACAATCAAATCAAATCAAATCAATTTATTTTTATAATGCCCAAAATCACAACAACAGTTGCCTCGATGGGCCACAGGTAAAAGCAGTTCAGATAACTGTCCCAGAATGCCCCTGTCCTTTGACCCTCCTTCATGGCGAGGAAAAACTACAAAAAACCCCATGGGAAAAAGTAGAAACCTCAGGGAGAACCACAGTGAAGGAGAGATCCTACTCCCACGGACGGACAGGCTGCAGATGAACTAGGACTGACATCCACTTGGACTGTGGAGCCAGAACCACTCAAGAGGGAGGTGGCTTTAAAGAGTTCCTCCAGGCGGACGAGGAGCAGTCCACCCAGTGTAGAGAGATCCTCCAGCAGGAGATGAGGAACAGTTCATCTAAAGTAAAAGGAGTTCGTCCAGGCAGACGAGGTGTGGCTAATCCAGCTGTCCAGGCGGGTGGCGCATAGATCGTCCAGTGTAGAGATCGATCCTCCAGACAGATGGGGGTGGGGGGGTCGTCACTGGAGCAGCCGCCGCAGTGTCTGAAACAGTCTCCACTCCCCGGGGGAAGTGGAGAGAAAGAGAAACATGTGAACAGCAATGAACAGACTACAGTTGAAGTAATATTAAATATTGTTGATAGGTAAAGTAGGAAGAACCAGAGGACAGTGTTCAAGCTGCCATACTTCCCCCAGCAGAATTGCTCCAAGGGCAGCATAGCTAAAACTGTAGGTTTTTATTTCTGTTCCTAACTGGCCTGACCATAAGCTATTTCAAAGAGGAACGTTTTGAGCCTGGTCTTAAATGTAGAGACTGTGTCGGCCTCTTTTACATGAACAGGAGCTGGTTCCATAACATAGGAGCTTGGTAGCTAAATGCTCGACCTCCTACTGTGCTTTTAGAGACTCTGGGGACTAACAATAGTCCAGCATTTTGAGAACGAAGAGCTCTGTTTGGATGGTACGCTACTATTGCATCTTTGAGGTAGGATGGGGCCATATTGTTTAAAGCTTTATAAGTCAGGAGGAGGATTTTAAATTTGATTCTAAACTCAACAGGAAGCCAGTGAAGAGACTCTAACACTGGTGAAATATGATCTCTTTTTCTAGTACCTGTTAATAATCTTGCTGCTGCATTTTGAACCAGTTGAAAGCTTCTTATAGAGCTTTTAGGACACGCTTATAAGCAAAGCTGTTACAATAGTCTAATCTGGATGTGACAAATGCATGGATGAGTTTTTCGGCATCATCTCTGGGCAGGATTTTTCTAATTTTGGCTGATGTTACGCAGATGAAAGTAGGCTGTTTTACAGGCTTGATTTATATGTGCTTTGAATGAGAGATCTTGGTCAAATAGGACCCCAAGGTTTCTTACAGTAGAGCTGGGGGCTACAGTGATATTGTCCAGAGAAACTATCTGGTCAGATAAGGAGTCTCGCAGGTGCTTAGGGCCCAGCAGAATGACCTCGGTTTTTTCAGGGTTAAGGAGCAGATAATTAAGAGTCATCCAAGTTTTTATGTCTTTCACGCAGGCACTAAGTCTGTCTACTTGATGGGTCTGATCAGGTTTCATTGATAAATACAGCTGAGTGTCATCTGCATAGCAGTGGAAGTTAATGCCATGCTTTCTGATGATCATACCTAAGGGCAGCATATAAAGTGTGAACAGAACTGGACCGAGTACTGAACCCTGCGGCACACCGTAGGTTACTTTAGAACATGGGGAAGATCTCTGGTTTACATTAACAAACTGGTACCTATCAGATAGATAGGATTGAAACCAGCTAAGGGCGGTTCCACTGACACCTACATCACATTCTAACCTCTGCAGTAGAATGTTGTGGTCGATGGTATCAAACGCTGCGCTGAGGTCCAACAGAACCAGAATTGAGACCTGTCCATCATCAGCAGCTAATAACAGATCATTTGTGACTTTAACTAGTGCAGTTTCAGTGCTGTGGTATGCACGGAACCCTGACTGAAAAACTTCAAATAAATTATTGTCCTGCAGGTGGCGACAAAGCTGTTTAATCACAATTCTTTCAAGGATTTTAGAGACAAAGGGCAGATTAGAAATAGGTCTATAGTTTGCCAGTATGTCAGGGTCTAGATTAGGCTTTTTCAAAAGTGGTTTAATCACTGCATATTTGAAGGACTGAGGGACATAACCACTTTCTAGTGAAGTATTTATTATATTAAGAATGGGATTTATAATTAGGGGGAGAATTTCTTTGAGGAGTCTACTTGGGATTGGGTCTAAAATACAAGTTGATGTTTTGGAGGACATAATGACTGAAGTTATCTCTGCCTGATCAACAGCAGTGAACCTATCTAGTATTACTGAAGGATTTGTATGGGACACTAGCTTTGCAGTCTGGGCTTGCTCAGTACTGATAGTGGGAGTAATTGCATTTAGTTTATCTCTAATAGTTGTGATTTTGCTGCTAAAGAATAGAAGGAAGTCATTGCAGCTTAGAGTAACTGGTATTGAGGGTTCTACTGTGCTGTGACAGTTTGTCAGCCTGGCTACAGTGCTGAAGAGAAATCTAGAGTTATTTTTATTTACTTCTATTAAATTTGAATAATATCTGGTTTGAGCCTTACGCAGAGCCTGCTTATAAGACAGAAGGCAAGTTTTCCATTCTTTTAGGGATTCTTCTGTGTGGGAGCGGCGTAAGGATCTCTCTAGTTTTCTTACCCTTTGTTTGTGAGAACGTAGTTCTTCATTGTACCAGGGGGAGGCTCGTTTTGGCCTGATTACTTTCTGTTTAAGTGGAGCTGCAACATCAAGAGCAGATTTTAGAGAGTTGACCATTGAGTCAACAGAGTTATCAATAGCACTGGGACTGGCGCTGTTAACGACAGGATCACATGACATAATATTAAATATTGGTTCTATTATTTCTCTGAACTTTAAAATAGATTTTTCAGATATTGTCCTTTTCATTATAGTTTTAGTCTGAGGATCGCCAATTAGAGCTGCACAATTTGGGAAAAAATATGTTATAGTGATTTTTCGGACCAGTTTTGCACTATTTGATGCTTTTAGTCACATTTTATCACTTTTCAATTTTTAATCGCTTTTATTATTGTTTTTGTTGCTTTCAGTAGCATTTGATGCTTTTAGTCACATTTGTGTCACATTTTTGTCGCTCTTTGTCACATTTTTGTTGTTTGTTTGTTTTGTTTGTCACTTTTAATCACGTTGTTGTTGCTTTTAGTCACATTTTTGACGCTTTTCATCACTTTTAGCCACATTTCACTACTTTCAGTCATGTTTTTGTCACTTTTAGTTGCATTTTTGTCAGTTTTAGCCATGTTTTGTCACTTTTACTCGAGTGTTTGTCACTTGTTTCAGAACATGTTTTAGCAAATCTAAACTATAGGCGTTAGCACTTTTTATGCAGACTTTAAACAGGATGTTTTATTGTTTGTGGAGGAAATGATGGCACTTCAAAAACGGCACTGTTTCGATTTGCTAATTGCATTAACAAAAGGAGTTAACAAAGCAAGTACGTAAAGTTTATTTGTAGTGTCATTTATTATTATATAAGACACTTCATCATACAGTAAAACAAAATACTGTCAAATATTTAGTTGCAGAGTCAGAGAGGCTAAAATGCTTGTTTGAAAGCTTAAGCCTTAAGATGCTTTTTAAAGACCTCCACAGGAATCCAAAGAACGCAGGCAGAGAGTTCATTCCAAAGTGGGAGTGTGACAGCTCCTCCTGGATGTGGGGGGGACCATCAGCAGCGTCTGCCCAGAGGACCTGAGGCTCCAGGTCGAGCAGTGGGCTTTGTTTAGGTCAGCCCTGAATGCAAGCGCAGCCCATGAAGCGCTCCAAAGGTCAAAACCAAGACTTTAAAGTGAACCCGACACACAACAGGAAGCCAAAAAAGCTTTTTTGGAATAGGTGATGTGGGCCCTCCTGTTTGTACGGGTCAGGAGCCTCGGGCCGAATTTGGACATATTACAGACGAGGAAACTCTCTCCTGTTGAGACAGTTAAAGAGGCTGTTGCAGTAGTCTTACAGCGATGAGAAGAAAGAGTTTTCCAGTTCTTTTCAGATGCTGAAAAAATATGTTGAAAAAGAAAAAAGTTCTGAGTTTAGCTTTTACCCAAGAGCTCAGGTCATTGGAGTGCAGTTTGAAGAGACTGGTGTTGGTCCTGCCTTTTTCTATTTACAGTAAAATAGTGATTGGACACCGAATGTTCTGAATTGTTTAAATTCTGTATCACAGTGCATCACTCTAAAATGAGCTTTAAATATTGTAATTTAACAATGTCCTTCTCTTCAGTCGAAATACCAAACAAAGCTAGACCAAGGAGGAAAAGAAGAAAGACGGGAAAAAGGGGACATTTTATTTCTCTCCTTGGTGCCACTGTAAAATTATACAATACAGTGTGCAATCAGATACCTGCAAGTTAAAGCACAATTTCAGTGTTCACAGGCGGGATAAAAGCCTGCTGCACACAGGAGTGAGGAATAGTCATGGGTGCACCAGGGGGCCAGAGCAGACAGCGACACAGGAGACCTCCTCACTGCCAAAGGATCAGGTGACCCACAGTGTTATTAAATGGAAATGTTACTCATATTACTATTGCTCTGAACTACTACCACAAAAAGTGAAAATGCATTATAAACATTTACTCATTAAAACATGCTACTTATGATTAATTGCTTAAATGAAAAATATGATGCATTTTTTGTATTGTTTTAAGCCTTTAAACATGCTCTTAGTACCTTTAATTTGCCTTCTTATCAGAATCAGAGTAGGTTTATTGCCATTGTCAGTGATCAAAATTCACAAACACAGGAACTCTCATCAGTCTGAAAGACTCTTTCTTGTGCATCCAGCCCAGTAGATGGCGCCAAGCGCTTCACTATATTAGCTCATGAAGAGAATGCTACATGCAATTATAAAGATAGCAGTAGCAGTTATCAAGTTTAGACGGAAGAAATGCTCAGAGTGAGTCTGGCAATGATTTAAGGACTTAAGCAGCGGAAGATTGTAGGATAAGTAACGTAGATTATTTGAAAATACTTCTCAGAAACAGGAATTTCAGCAGTGTTTCAAAAAGTGTTTTTGATGCTCAGAATGGAGAGCATTTTCTGAAAAACAGCGTGAATGCAGCTGAATGCTACTTCAGGTGTGTTTTTGATGACGAAACATTGTTAGAACAGGGTTTAAAGCTCAATAAAGTCACTGTGGCAGAATATATGTCCTTTAAAGTCCATATGTATGTGAAAATAGACTACAATAAAAGCTTTTTTTCTTTTTCTGAAATGTTTTTATAAAATGTGCATCCTTACTATTGCTTGTATCGTCACACATCTGACTCCTCCTCCTGCTTGTTTCCATGGAAATATCGTTTAGCTGTGATATTCCACAGTTTGGCATTAAACGTATTGATCTCCATGGAGAATGTTGGTTTTGATTTCCTATTTCCATGGGATCATGCAGGTGACTTTCCACCTACAGAAAGTTACATACTGTTGCTTTAACTTTTGATTTGAAATACAATAAATGTTGAATTCTAAACCAGAAAAGACATTTTGTCAGAAGTTTAAAAATGGCACAGATTTTGCACAGACTTTCCCATTCCACTCAAATGCCCAAAGCCACTTCAGAGCTAATAGCAGTTTACCCGGATCTCTGACAACCTCGCTCACTCTCACCACGAGCAAGGCCCTTTTCATTCCTGTCTCTGCAGTGGTGTGACAATTCTGTTCAACAACTCATGGTTGTAGCAGAACATTACAATTAAGAATCCTCCATGTTTGAGAGTTCAGGTCTCTCTCTGCATCAGGGCTGTACTAAAACACACTCCTTTTTTGGCTGATGAGATGCAAAAAGATGGAAAAAGCTCAAAATGTTCAACTCTGGTGAATTGTTCCTTTCATTTGTGTTCTTTGACATCACACTGGGAAATGACCAAGAAACCATCCTGTACAGTGCACCAAAACTCATCTAATGTCACAGATTTTTTTTCAAAGAAAGAATACATGTGGCCACCTTTATTTAGTTGAATCAATGTTTAAAGTCATTTATTTTGTGTAAATTATGCATAACCTTTGTCTCCCCAGTGTGATATTTTGGCCTGTCACACAAAGATTGAAGCGCGATATATTTCTACTAAAAGATTACGATAAACGATAAAATTGAAAGTACTTTATGCCACAGAAGATTTCCCCTAAAAACTGTGAAATATTGTTAAAAAACAAAAACAAACGTCAGCTGCAATAAATAAATGGCACAATTAAACACTTTTGTAGTTAGTTGGGATTCAAAATTAATCACAAAAGTTATTCATTTCACTTTATAAAGCTCAAATCTTATTAAAAACAAACAAACAAAAAAAACCAAAAAGAAAACATGCAAAATAAATACTGAGCCCCAAATATATTGTTCTGTCATATATCCAATATTAAAAGAAAAGTATTATGCATTTTTCATATTGTTATTAGCCTTTAAAAATGCTCTTGCATGCCTTAAATTTACCATCTCATGTTATGAAAGAAAACATTTTTATTATCCATTAAATTATCAGCCTTTGTCAAAAGACACTTAGTAGTACCTAGTACCTAGTACATCCAGCTCCTAGATGGCGCCTCAACGCTCACACAATCGAGTTACGTTAGCCATCAACCAACATTAAGGTGTGGGTCAGCAGCAGCAGTGAACGTGTTTAGAGGCAGAAATGCTCAGAACGAGTCTGCTGATGATTTAAGGACTAAAAACAACAGAAGATTCTCAGATAAATGACGTAGATGATCTGAAAATACGTCCAAAAATCCCGGAAGTTCAGCAGGAAGTGTGTTTGACACTCTGAGGAGGGAGAGTTTTCTAATAAACATTCCTCAAAACAGTGTAAATGCAACTGAATGCTACTTCAGGTGTGTTTTTGATGACAGAACATTGTTAGAACATGGTTTAAAGTTCAAAAAAGTCACTGTAGCAGAAAGTGTGTCGTAATTATTGTGACAGGCCTTATTTGTGCATATGGATTAATCACATTTTTATTCTCTGTGCATTCCTAACCGTTTGAACATTGTGCCCGCGAGGTGACTGCAGCTCATTAGCAGGAGCCGGTGCACATCAGTGGAACTCGTTCAGCACTGCACACGCAAAGAAATAATACGTTATCTGTTCATGTCAATCTGGATCCAGGACTATAGCAGAGCAGATACAACAATGTAAAATGATCCAACATGTCGCGTTAGCATACTGATAGCATGTCTCGTACTAAGTACGTATCAGTGATTCTTGTAGCATTTGTGATTTCCGAACATGTTTTTTTCATAATTCATACAATACATAAAGGGTACGTGTGTTTGGGTACACATGGAAGTAGAAGAAAGTAAACAGGATGACTTAAAGAAAACATAAAAATATTGCTTCATTTCCAAGCAGTATTCTTCCATTTTGAGGATACATCTGCTGTATTTTATTTTATTTGTTGGTGAAATCCTCCTTGTACTACTTTGATCCATCGGCATGGCAGAGGGTGAAGCCTAGCTCTGCGTCGTTGGAACAAAGAAAATAGATTGTATTTTTCCATTTATTTATTTAATATATGGAACAATGCGTGTTAAAAACAACAGCATATGTATATATGCAGAAGTATAGCCAAGGCCAGCCACATGACCCACACAATTCACAGAATATTACAGACACATAAGAAACAAACAACTATTATCTAGTGTCATCTCACTACCTCAACACAGGGTCCCTAATTTATCACCTTAAGATGTGGCCAAAAGTAACTGTTTGTGAGTTCGATGCCACAGGCGCTCTTGGTCCTCGGCCTCACTTCATTGGTGCCATTTTAATCTCATAAGAGTATTCAAAAACTGTATTTTTTAGAACAGCATCTTTCCAACTATTTCAGTGCTAAATGTTGACCTCTAGGAAGGTTCATGGCTAAATGTCCTCATTTGAAGTTTATTGTGGGAGAAAGGTAACCTGGCCCTGCCATATGAATTCTCATGATATTTGTGAGTTCACAAACTCTTTAGAATCCATCTGGATGCCCTCCCCTTGTTGGGTTTGAGCTGCTGTGTGCTGGACCAATCAGAGCACAGCATTGTTGTTTGGGCAGAAGTCAAAAGGACAAATCTAAACAAACATGGCGATACCAACATAAGTACGTCCGTCTGTTTCAACACATTTACGGACTATTTTGCTTAAAACGTGCCATAGAAGTGCTTTGTTTGTTTCATTTGAGGACGAGGAAGAAGTGGTGCTTTTCTTGATTTCTCGGCTTGTTCTGCTTTTGCTACGCTGCGACCAATCAGTTCAAATGTTCGTCATGACGTTAAGCATTTCAGGTGGCTCTCCATCTCTGGGGTAAGGAGTGAACCAGAGTTGGACCCAAAAGCAGACAAGAGACAAATGCACAATTCAAAGTATTTATTGAGCTGGTTTGTTGGAGCGGAATGGACTGGAATGGCAGAACAGACCAGGCTGGAGTACTGGAGGAGCAGAGCTGAGTACTGGGGGGGCAGAGCTGGAGCAGACTGGACTAAAGAGCTGAGGCTGAGGAAAAACTGGCCTTGATGGAGTCCTTGATGAGTGCATATGAAAAAATCTACTGGAAAAAAAAATCACCTAAAATGCAAAAGGATTAAGTATTCACCATGGAAGTAGACTGAACAATCTAGCAGAGATGTAGAGGAGGAACCATGCTTTTAAACTGCTGCTGGTGATAACCGGACTGACTGTAAGAGGGCCCAGGGAGCTCCAAACAGGAACAGACAAAGGAAGAGGGGAGGCGAACAGGAGAGTACCAGAACTATGACACTGAGACAAGTTTGAAACCAAATGAAAACTGTCAGTGAAAACTAAAAGATGGTGCCAATAATTCTTGAACCTTACGAACCCATTTTGTCCAACTGTTTATTTAATGCTCACTCAAAGCCTTGGATTGGATTATGGTAAAGACAATGGCATAAACAAATCAAGGAAAATAAATTAAACAGAACTACTTTAAAGACGACAAATATCTTCAATTCAATAGGTATTCTTTTTTGCAGTGTGCTATAATCCAACCATATCCTTTGTTATACTTCCCCGAATACAAAAGATCCCCCCATCCATTAGCGTGACACAAGTTTTCCGTCTTTTGAGAATGAATTTCCCCAGTATTTTTAATCATTACAAAGCTTATTATAGACTTAAAGGATGTCTGGGTTTGTTAAGACTCTGGCTCCCTTTGAATCGATATGCTATTGTCATGTAAATTAACTTTTTGTGCCTGACTTTTTTACGCTGAATGATGAGTCTCTCGCTCCGAAATATGTGCTTTCCAACGCGTGCTCATAATTTCACAGATCAATGAGCACTATCTATGGCTCTAACTCAGAAAAGACAGAAAAGAAAAGAGAGAAGCCAGACTCGATATTGGAGGGCATTGTTCACGGGGCAAGGCCTTTGAGCCCCACACAGTTTCAATGGAGACTTTGGAATTTTAAATAGTTGAGTGTGTCAGCAGACGCAGCAAAAGGGCAAGAAAGGTGAACACTGACTGTAAAATGATTCATTTATAGAACACATATATGTATGTGTGTTGTCACTGACCTCTGTACATGCTCTTGAGTACATCTGCCTCAGCATCTCATATTACAGAACTGAAGAAAAGCATTGACTACTTCATATCAGAGGAAATTACGCAGAGAAGATTAAAAAACTAGCTTGACCCCAACAGGTTAATGAATGCATGCAGCTGTAATGAACTTGAACTGGCAATGAGCTCTAGCCTTAGAACAGCACAGGACGATCACTTCATTTGACGTCACAAAAAAAATACTGAAGGCTCACAGAGGAAAGCACTTACCAAAGAGGATTCACCAGACTATTGTGAATGAAGCTAAACTCCAGCTATGTTTTTGATGAGGAAGTGATGTTATAACATGGTTACAAGTTCAACCCTGGAAACAACATCTGATCAGAGACACGTCACATCCATCAGACGTCACCTCTGACAAAGGCGGAGGTCCGGCCACCCAAACATATCAGGGAAATGAGCTTATAGCTTTTTACTACTGTCTTATTTGAAGAAACTCACAAGTTAATATTTTAAAGAAGGCAGGATGAGTTTTCCAAATATAACATGCATAAATTACTGGACACATGCAGCCTCAGAAGAGCTTTTCAAAAAGGGTAAGTCAGGGTTTCATTCATTTCTGGGCTCATGTCACCACTCCAGCCTTTATCACCCTGAACACAGGTTTTCTTAGAAAAGATTCCTGTCCCTTGTCACCAGACAGGCACTGCAGGTCACAAATACAAACAAATACACATTTTATGGACGAGTGTCATCTTCAAATTTATAATTTAGATCTCACTCCCAAAAGTTGTGTGACTCTTCTCTCTGGGTGGAGTCTGCATGTCCTCCCCGTGTTACCGTGGGTTCTCTCTGGGTTCTCCGGCTCCTCCCACCGTCCAAAGACATGACTGTGCAGGTTAATTTAGAACTCTAAATTGTCCCTAGTGAATGAATGTGAGAGTGAATGGTTGTCTGTCCTTGTCTCTGTCTCTCTGTGTTTGCTGCGACGAGTTGGCCACTGTCCAGGGTGTACCCCGCCTAAGGCCCAAAGTCACTGGGATAGGCTCCAGTCACCCGCGACCCCTAACGGGAATAAGCGGTAGAAAATGAATGAATGTTGTAGTAAATTTTACATCCCTCACATGTTTGAGAATTTTGGACACCAGTATCATTAAAACAGGTAAATATAATAGTCCAAATGACACATTTACTACTGAGTAAACAGATGTATTTGCCTTGGTTGGGGGGTGCTAATTGTGAGACAAAGCTATGTGGATTCTTGATACCTCTGAGCAAAGGGAAGCAGGGTGCCTTAGTCAACCTGCTTTCATTCCATAAAGTAACGTAGTGATGTGTACACACACTTTCTAGCTCGTTTGACATCATTAAAATGTTTATATTTTGACTGTGCTAAAAATAAAAGACCCTCTCTAGGAGGGAGTTCAAAAGTATTATAAAGAATTATGTACAGGTATGGAGATAATCAGATCTTATTCATTCACAACAGTCCAAAAAATGTTAAACAATTGCTGTTTTAGCCGAAACTGAAGATTATTTGAGCACTGATTTGCTCAAACAATCCCATCAAAGTTGAATGTAATTAGAACGTGAACATTTATCAATAGAATCAAGAAGAATCAATAGTGGAACCAGACATTAACTAAAAACATTTCTCCAGTTGTATGTAACAATCTACACATGCAATATTGTCCTGGTCAGCCAAACCTCAAGCGGTCAGAAGATTATTTTACTGTTAATTAGGCTACAACCTTTCTCTCTCACTACCATTAAAACCTTTTATAATGGAGCCAGTGCAGAGTCCAGCAGCAGCAGTTTAGCCACAGGCACAACACCGAGGTTAATCTGTCCATGAATCTCACGAGGAGAAAGAGAATGCTGCATAAAGATGAGACGGCAGCTGCAATCGTATGATATAAAGTGGACCGAACAGGGTCAAGACAAACATGCTAAGAGCCAGTAATATCAGCAGCTATTTTAACAAACATCTGAGGGTGGAAAATAAATCCATCTTTTCTGAGTTCTGGATTAGACTGACCACAATTGAAAAAATAAGATGGAATACAGTTTTCACATATCTCCATGAAGTTGTTTTGTAAATTAAAACATGTCAGACAAGTTACATAGTGCACCTTTAATGGTTTTTCCAGAGAAGATTGCAACTTCTAGTCTCCCAAAACCTACAAAACCATTTCAAACAGTCCAAGTTGTTGAAGCATGTCAGTGCAATACCTCCTCATTGGGGCATCTGTAAAAGTGTGTCTGATTATATTTACTTTAGTTTTTTCTCCATAGTACTTAAATGTATCACTCTTATCAAAGGGCCTGTACCATGAGTCAGTCATGTTTTAATGTGAACTGTTAGCCACGCCCACTTAGCCCTTCTGTTTTTCCTTCTGTTCCACCATGACACTAACCTGTTCATGCTGGACTGATCTGTGTATCACTCTGAATTAGCTTCTACACATTTATCAATCTGAAGAGTCTCTTGCTGAAAGCCCACTTCCCAACCTTCTTCAAACGTGTAAACATATAGAGGTTTGATGTCTGTACTAAAACCTTGTGGTGACTTATTTTTATATATATTTAATTTGTATTGTATGAATCTCAACCCCAAGAGTTCTCCTTCAATAAGTTTTCAACAAAAATCCTATAATGTCCCGAATTCGTGTGCATTTCAAATATATTATAGCAACTCATTACACAGTTTATTATGAGCCCCCCACAGTCCCTAAATGTCCTGCTCCGCCCCTGTTTGAGCGTCACTCACAGCTCTTCTCCTGCTCCTCTGTGGGACAGATCCAAGCTCTAGAGAACACCACAGGCTGCAAACTGTAGACGCTTTCTGTTGCATTTATAAAAACACAATTTAGACATTTGTAAGAAGTTCAAGCACTTTGACTTTGCGCCCTCTGCGATGTCGGCAGTTTGCAGTGCCAGCTGTGCTTTTCACGGAGTGTGAGGCAGATTTTCATAAACTAAAGACCTTTAGTTCCTTGTAGAACCTGCTCCACACTGAGCCCCTGTCCTGCTCCAAGTCTATTTAAACGTGGCTTGTACAGTAGAGCTGTTTTGGAATTGTACAGAACTTTGTTTGCAGTTTAGCTGCTGCACAAATAGTCTATCCTGTACTTCAGTCTAAACTGCCTGGTCGGGCTGGTGCCCTTCGGAGCACTTGATGCCCCACGCACTGTGTTATGTGCGTGATGGGTGAGGCGGCACTGGCTCTGAATATCAATGAATATGTGTAAAGAAGAAAAGGAAAATACTGACAACAATTGTGATATCGTCCATCTCTGGAAAACAACGAATTGATAGAAAACATTACTTTGAGAATTACTTGAGAAAATAGCACAACAAAAAAAATTAATGTGTAAATGTAATCGTCTTTGTAAAGTGTGTCAAAGCAGCAACAGTGGAAAACCCCAAATCATGCTCAAACAAACATGATGGCTTTTCATTCATTACTGAGTGAGACATAGTACAATGAGGTTCATACCAGAAGATTGTGAGTGAGCCGTCGTAACAGTCAGGCAAACTCACTTACACTCAAAACACTTACATTTTCTGTATTGGATGATTCTGACCTTGACAAATTGTACAAATCGGAATTTTTAGTGACAGTGAAGAAAGTTTGCATGAAAAAGAAGGCTCTAGAAGGACTGTGGATAAGAACAAAAAGAACATAAACCATTAACAAGAGTAAACAAAATATACACATTATAAAGAAAAAGCACTAAACTAAATAGGTCACTGAGTTTGTGATCAATGGGAGATAGATATCACTAACGAACAAAGGTATATGATATTCAAAGATTTTTGGAACATGATTTGGGAAGAAAGTAAAGTACACATTTCATCGCAGGCTGAAACAAAACTGTGGTCACCAAAAACCTGGTGAGTCTTGGAAATACAAGCACAGACTGGAGGTTAACAACGAGCAGTGAGTTTTGCCAAACAATGTCAGCATTGGATCATGGAGTATCCTGGAATTAACCAAATCTGATGCAGGAATTCACAAACTACCTTAGCCAATGCCCCCAAGAAGCCACACCCAGCAGGACGGCTCTCAACAGAGGCCCAAGGGTCAGAGGCACTAATGCAGAACAGAATCACAAAAGATGTGATTTTTGGTCTGTTTTTGGTCTGTTGTCAACTTTGCACAGGCTATACCAAACATACTGTGTACTGCGGTCGTGTACTGTGGCCGTGTACTGCAGTTGTGTACTGCGGTCCTGTCAGAGGAGGTGCGGTGATGCTCTGGATTCTTTCCATTGAGGTCAGTTTTGACCAGACACCCTAAGCCTTCGTAAGCTTCTTTCCAATATAAATGATTATTCACTGCATGAGCGTGTGGTCTCACGGGTGCTGCGATCAAAGCCTGTGACCGCAAGGACATACTTGATTCATGACAGTATGATGTTAACATTTATAAATGTATATAATTTGGTAATTTGTGTGTAAATATGAAGTATTTATCACATTTGTGTACCTCAGGGCAACAGCCAGTCAATGGCACTGTCCAATTCAGGCCCAAAATACGACAGGAAGGAGTACTGAACAATGGATCTTTTTCTAAGTACTGGCGATAACGTAAATGTCTAAGCCCAGCCCGGCCACAAGGTGGTACAAGTCGCCCTGGACTCTCCTGAAATGATTGATAGAACTCACCCATTGTTGTCTCTACCATCTCTGCTCATGCTCCATCTTCAACCAGAAGAAAGGCCACGGTGCACCTTGTACGTGCTGTTTGTCCAAATGAATACAAGTCTGGATGATTATTAGACTTTAATAGAGCAAAAGATACCTCCAGATTTGGCGTCACAAATCAAGGAAATTTGACACCAAGAGTCGTTGTGAGGCTCAGGGCTCAAGTACAGATTCCACTTTTAAAATTTCCAAACATTCCACCGGGGCAGTTCATGTGAGGTGACCGTGAAACATCAAATATAACAGAATAAATGTGTGCTTTCAGAACAGGGACAGAGCAATTAGACGTGTTCCAAATAAACCTGTAATCACATCTGTACTTATTACTTCCAGCAACAGCAATAACTATCATTTTCTATTTCTCACAAAGTTTCCATAATTGTTTCTACCTGTCTTTCAAAACAAAAATGAAACCTTAATTTACAGCTTGCTCCTGCTGGTCTCCGGGAATGGATTTATTTGAACATTTTCAGACATAGGATTTTAATATATATTACTTTGTCTTTTTCAATAACTATCAAAAATGTTTTACAGACACCAGAAGCGTTCAAACCTGTTGACTGACATCCCACGGTCGCTCTCGATTGTCAAAAACCTTGTCGACATAAATTCACTCAAAGCCTCCCTCGCCACAGCAGCATTAATCAGTGAAAACACACGAGAATGATTAATATTCAGGGTTTTAATGTTGCCGCTGCTTTGAGTTCAGTACTGTAAGCCTCTTTCTTATCTCCGCTTCACAGTCGGACGGTGCCAAAACAATCCACTCCTCGCTCAAACCCCCAAGACTCAAGACATGCTAAAGAGGCAAGCAAAGGGTCTAGAAATGCGGTGAAAAAGCATGCCATTCCACTGCAAAATTGTCAATTAATTATATGTATCTTGAATTGAGTAGTTTGTAACAGATTAAAGGGAACGTTTAGATTTTTTTCTTCTTTTAACCCTGTTCTAACAATGTTCCGTCATCAAAAACATACCTCAAGTTGCATTTAGCCTCATTCACGCTAGTTTTATGAAAATCCTCTCTCTTCGTAAAAACACTCCCTGCTGCAGACTCGACGACTGATGTTTTTCCGATATTTGACGTCACTCATCCTCACTTATCTTGACAATGTTCTGCTGCTTTTGCGTCCTTAAATCATCGCCATAACACGATGACGCGAGCTGCTAGACTACAGTAGCTTCTCTCGAGTATAACACAGTTTGATAATTAACTTGTGCAAGCGCTATGCAGCCAGTAGATGGCGCCTAAACTCAGTAGAAACAGCATTGATACAGATGTTCATTTTGTTTTTGTTTTTTTATTTATAAATGTCTTTTTTTTTTTGCTCTACAACATTAGATGCCAAACAGAACTAAGGCTATGTTCACGCTGCAGGTCAAATCAGATTTTTTTTTTGGCCCAAATGAGACCCGTATCTGATTTTTTTCAAATGCGACCCATACCACATCTGATTTGAATCTGATCTTTTGCGATGCGATGCGAAGTGACTGCAGTCTAAACGCACAGGTCACATTAATTGGACTTCTATGCCAAAATTAGACAGAAGACCACGGGTAAATACAGATTAAACCTTTAAACGACTGCCAGACAAAAGCAGTTAAGCTAGAAACGGATTTAAAAAAAGCGACGTTTTAAACTAAAGTGGTTTTGTAAAGTGTGACAAAGATAAAATATCTACTTTTGCCCATTTGAGACAAAAGATAAAGTTGACTATATGCTTGACAAATGCTGCTTATAGTCTGTCTCATAATGTAATTAGAGCACAAATCCTGGTTTTGTCCTGTTCTCCTCCACATCAGACACTTTGACAAAACCCAACAAATGCTCAATCCAGTGTCATTCAGTCCATCCCTCTACGCACCAGCTTTACTCCTCCTTATATCCACCAAAGACAATCCAGGCAGAATTGAAAATGTGATATTCCTCTGAGCAGAGCTTGTTCTCACTTATGATTAAAGTAAATCAGACATGAGTGGCCAAAACAGCAGAGTCTCAGCTTCACTAAAAGTCCAGCCGTTTGTTTGTGCTCCAAAGGGTTCAAGAGCTTTGGTTTGAAATGAGGCTCATTTTTAGTCAGGAGTTTTGGAAAAATAGGCCCTCAAGGTAAGTGTTTGTCTTTTAAACTTTTAAACTTTTTTTAAATGTTTTTTAAAAATGTTATAATTGTTTTCCCTTCTGATTTACCAGCTTGAAGTTGTGATTCATGCATGTTTGAGTTATTTTTACTCTCCTTCATTCAAGATCATTGCTCCTCTGTACTTCATTCTCTGCTGTATTTATTTTATTGCTGGTGCATAGCAATTTGAGCACAATTTAAGAGAAATACAAAACCCAGCTCTGCGTAGTCGGGGCTGTCATCGGGGTCCAGCAGAGCAGCTTTTTGTTGTGAGGACATTTATGGTGACGGGTCATAAAGATGACCTGGAATGTACGGAATGATATCTTTCTGTAATCTCTGTAGTTTTTACTCAGCTTGGTATCGGTCTGGTCACCGTATCATCTCCTCGAGGTCAGGTGAGCGTGATTGACGGATCAGGGTCCAAACATGGCTGCTTACCAGGAAGAACTGAAATTTCCTCGAGGCATGACAGAGGGCGGGGTAACCACACTTTGTAAATAACTGAAGAAATGTGTATTCTGGATCCCAGGCAACCGCAAAGGGGCCAGTGGAAATCAGCTGAGTTGCACTTAAATAATGCAGTCCCAGCATCCTAAATATGAGCTTAGAAGCACTTTTCTCCAGTCTTTGAACCCAGAGCGTCCCGGGTAAAGCTGACAAACATTAGCATTCTAACAGCGCACTTCCTGCTTCTCTCTTGGGATAAAACCCTCTATAAACAGATACAGCGATAATTCTGGGGGTCTCATTTTTACCATGAAATGTCAAACTGAAGACACCCAAGAGCAGGTTTGAAGTGAATGTGCGTAACTTCCTCTACTTTCACTAAAAATTACATTTTTAAAATAATTTATTATTTTGACCATCTGGGCCTGTTCTTTCATGTAATGTAAGTGATCTGCAAATATAACATATTACACATAGTCCCTCCCCTTGTCGATAGCCACAGCCATTCACAGTTCTCTGGCTGTTCAGTTTGACCAATCAGGTGTGGCTTTGTCTGAGCTGAGCTGTCATTCAACAGGACGCACAGTTTGTTTGAGGCGGAACACAGCACCGACCAGAGCAGGTTAGAACAGAGCAGCCAACTCTCAGACAGAAGTGACCAACTCCTGGACAGCCTTCCACTTCTCAGACACATTTAGACATTTTAAAGCCCTTCCACTAAACTAACTGAAAAACATCTGAGAGACGCAACTGCATGAATATAAGAGCCTGTTTGCAGCGACGGAGAGAACTTCGTGAACTAAAAGGATTCAAAAGCCATGAAGAGTTGGCAAAATTCCTTTTGGACGGTAACCAGTTGACATCTTTTGAATGTTTATTAAGAAATGATGTTGCCAATAATGCATATTAACATATGGGGGGAGCGAGCGGGGCATAGCTAGAGTTGAGACTTTCTCTCTGCCCGATTTTCAAGAGTTATAGACATTCACTTTAAAGGCTAAAAATAAAACAAAAAAATTATAATATTTTTCCTTTAAACTTATCTTGCATTTAATCTAGTTCTGGGCAGTAATTTATCACATGCTAATGATCGGAATATCGTTATTATCGTTTACAGATTGTAAAATGTGCGTAATGATACTGTTATGTTATGTATATTTTAAGGCAAGGCATTCATTTTAGACATTTAAGAGTCATTTCTTCATATTTTTTTTTTTGGCAAAACACTCAAATTGGACCGATCCATCTGTATCGGCTGTTCTGCTGTCCTCAGAGTCTATTTGAAACCTTTTTTTAGCCCAATGTTAAATCGGTGGCGATTTTAAGATGCTAAATACTAAACTTAGTGTCAATTCAAAAGCATTCTAATACTTTATATTGATAAATGTATGGGAGTTCATAACTTTTTCTTCTTCCCTCTTCATTTTAAGCTAACGTGGTTTACTTGCATTTACTTGAGAAATATGGACACTTGGTGGACTTTCAAATGTGTGTGCAATCTTGTATGAACTTGTGTATGAACCCGTTTGTTTGTAGGTGTACAAGGATGATGTCTTATACTCAGTCATGAGCTCCAAATAAAGCCAATCAATCAATCAATCAATAAATGTATTTACCAGAAGTGAACCAGCAGTTTATCAGGTTCTTCCATGGATTTTTCTACCTGTCTTTCAAAACAAAAATGAAACCTTAATTTACAGCTTGCTCCTGCTGGTCTCCGGGAATGGATTTATTTGAACATTTTCAGACATAGGATTTTAATATATATTACTTTATCTTTTTCAATAACTATCAAAAATGTTTTACAGACACCAGAGGCATTCAAACCTGTTGACTGACATCCCACGGTCGCTCTCAATTGTCAAAAAACTTTGTCGACATAAATTCACTCAAAGCCTCCCTTTTGTTCACTTTTTTGGCTAATGTTTTAAAGGCAAAAGTGAAGTGGAACATAATGTGGTTTCACTGGAAAAACCGGGATTTAACCTCAGAATATCACAGAATATGAAAAATTGAGATGATTTTGGAAAATGAACAGCCTCAGAAACATGTGAGTGACATCAGAGCTGCTTTAAATCAATCAATCAATCTTTATTTGTAAAGCACAAATTCATACAAAGTAACACAAAGTGCACAGTAACACAGTAAAATGCAATAATAAACACATGTGTTATTGTATATTACATTATGGACAGCTGGATTAGCCACACCTCGTCTGCCTGGACGAACTCCATCTACTTTAGATGAACTGTTCCTCATCTCCTGCTGGAGGATCTCTCTACACTGGGTGGACTGCTCCTCGTCCGCCTGGACGAACTCTTTAAAGCCACCTCCCTCTTGAGTGGTTCTGGCTCCACAGTCCAAGTGGATGCGTCAGTCCTAGTTCATCTGCAGCCTGTCCGTCCGTGGGAGTAGGATCTCTCCTTCACTGTGGTTCTCCCCGAGGTTTCTACTTTTTCCCATGGGGTTTTTTGTAGTTTTTCCTCGCCGCGAAGGAGGGTCAAAGGACAGGGGCATTCTGGGACAGTTATCTGAACTGCTTTTACCTGTGGCCCATCGAGGGAACTGTTGTTGTGATTTTGGGCATTATAAAAATAAATTGATTTGATTTGATTTGATTATGTTTTAGGAAATTATGATCAACTCTTTGCATTTTTGATGAAGTAACTATCCGGATTTATGGATTTTCCTGAAAAATACTGACAGAAATGTTGAGCCCACAATCATTTTTCATTTTATCTAAAGATATATTAGATGCTATTACCATGAATTAGATTCTTTTGAAGCTAAAATACAACTTTGTATTCGTAATAGAAAAGTATACTGACATTTCTACCCTGGAAGTTTCTTTTTTCCAACACAAACACTTAAAACCAGTAGAATTTAGCTCTAATGTGAGAGAATCATTGAATAATTTACAGTCATTTTGCCTCCAGTCGCCTCCTTTCAAGAATTTAGATGAAATCACATTTTAAAGGGTCAATAGAAATCCCCTCAGGCACTGGTAATACTCAATAATCAAGTATTAGTATCAGCATAGAAAAAAATATCTGCAAAGTCTCTATCAATCAAAGTGTATATCAATACCAACAACATGATATTACCCATCCCTATTACACTGCCATTAATGTTACGCACAAAGGTCAATAAACAATGTATTAAGGCTCCTAAATAGCTTTTCATTTGACCATTTATATGTTGACTATTCACCCAGCGTTGCCGTCTTGACATGAATATAATTTCCACTGTATCTGGGACCAAATAATTTCAAAATGTGTCTTAACTTTTCATCTATGGAAACACCTGTAATTGAACGAATGCATGACATATAAACTCAATGCCATACTGTGGAACATTCCAGGTCAAGCAGTAACATCGCTACGGAGAAAAACAAGTGGTAAACCCTCCACCAAAAAAGTTACATCGTGCACCTTAAAAATAACAATAGTTTGAATGTGTCTGAGAAGTACAGGAGAACAACACATTTATGAACTTAAATGCAGAGTAAAGCATAATTCTTATCTGAAACCTTGCGACACGGCGGAGCGTTCACATCAGTGGCTGCAGTGAGACTTATCTGCTCTCGATAAGGAGAATATAAATTAAACTACAGGCTTTGCTCGCGGCATTAATCCCCTCCTGACCTGTCCTCGTGAGCGTGGGCTGATGAACTAATGATAGCTCCAATCAAACTTTACCTCAGCTTTAACTCACTCGCATTCAATTACACTTTAAAGTTTCGAATGTAGCTTTAGTTAGTTGTGCGGCGTTACTTTATTTCTAGTTTTGGTGGAGCAAAAGCAAAGCGGTGAACTCTGTTTAAATGTAAGAAAGTCCTTGGTTTGAGTTTGACCCTTCACACTGATACAAGCGTTCACATTAAGCTAATCCTCCAGCGACATACTCCTGATCAGGCACACGATCTGGAGCTGGGCCCCAGGGGCTGCACTGCACCCACTGCTCCTCACACGTCCAAATTCAAAACTAATTTCTATGGACAGTTTATTGCTAACTAATACAACATATATAGTATGTGTCTTTCTAAAATTGACCATAGTTAAGATATTTATATCTTCACCAAAAATGTACCTGTTTTTTTTGTTTGTTTGGTGTTGTTTTTTGGGTGCACAGTGGCAAAGCGGTTAGAGCTCTTGCCTCCCAATACGGAGATTGTGGGTTCGAATCCAGACCAACATCACACACTCTCTGGGAGGAGTCTGCATGTTCTCCTCGTGTTACTGTTGGCTCTCTCCAGGTCCAGCTTCCTCCCACCGTCCAAACACATGCATGTGTTCAGGTCAATTGATAGCTCTAAATTGCCCCGAGTGAATGTGAGAGTGACTGGTTGTCTGTCCATGTCTCTGTGTTAACCCTGAGACGAGTTGGCCCCTGTCCAGGGTGTACCCCGCCTAAGGCCCAAAGTCACCTAACAGGAGCAGGCGGAAGAAAATGAATGAATGTTGTTCTCTACAGTCTTCCTCAGAAGATGACAGATGTCAAGGTAAAAACATTCTACTTTGGCTTAAAAATGAACAAACAAGAGCATAAAAAAAGGACGATTTCATTAATGGAATATGGTGTTAAATTTATTTAGATGATCCTGATGGTTTCCAACGTTACTGGCCCGACAAGATGAGAGAGATGTTTTCTACACCACAGGGAGGATCTGGGTGCTTATTCCTTCAGTGCAACAATGGAGCTCCAGGTGGTGCAGGCTGGCTGGGACGGACGGCAAGGGAAGTTTACAATGCCATAAATTCCACAGTGCAAATAATAACTTTAAAACCACCTACACATTTAGAGCTGACCCAGTTTGCACCTGTAACTGACAAAACTGTCCAAGAGATCATCACCAGTCTGAGTTCTTCTACATGCTGCCTCGATGTGTTACCTACCAGATTTCTAAAGTCTGTTCTGAGCACTTTGTTAACACCACTCACTCACATAGTTAACATGTCGCTTCAATCTGGAACATTCCCAAGGGCCTTGAAAACTGCGGTCATTAAGCCTCTCCTAAAGAAGAGCAGTCTTGATGCCTCAGTACTGAAAAATTATCGGCCCATCTCAAATCTGCCATTTTTAGGCAAAGTCCTCGAAAAGGTTGTTAACAACAGCTCACTGACTTCCTCTTAATAAACAACTCATTTGATGTTTTTCAGTCAGGTTTTAGACCTCATCACAGCACTGAGACTGCTCTTATCAAGGTGACAAATGACATCCGCCTGAACACTGACGCGGGCAAAGCCTCAGTCTTAATTCTGTTAGATCTGAGCGCTGCTTTTGACACTGTCGATCATAGGATTCTCCTACAGAGACTAGAGGACTGGGAGGGCATCACTGGCACCGCCCTAAATTGGTTGAAGTCCTACCTTGAGGACAGAGAGTACTTTGTTGAGATTGGTAACTGTGTCTCAGACCACGTGAGCTTGACCTGTGGGGTGCCCCAAGGGTCAATCCTGGGACCCCTTCTGTTCAACCTCTATATGCTGCCCTTAGGTCAGTTAATACTCAGCACAAATGTGTCTTATCACAACTACGCAGATGACACTCAGATCTATGTCTCACTGACGGCAGGTGAATATGGACCAGTGGATTCACTCTGTCATTGCATCCAACAGATCAGCGTGTGGATGCAAAACAATTTTCTTCAGCTAAACTCAGACAAGACTGAAATCATCGTCTTTGGGCCGCAGAAACAGAGAGAAAGTGTCAGCAGTCACCTCCAGTCTCTCGCTCTAAAACCGACAAATCAAGTTAGAAATCTGGGGGTAATAATGGACTCAGACCTGAACTTTAACAGCCACATCAAATCAATAACATCAACAGCCTTTTACCACCTAAAAAACATTGCCAAAATTAAAGGTATAGTGTCTAAACCAGACTTGGAGAGACTTATCCATGCATTTGTCTCCAGTAGGTTAGACTACTGCAACGGCCTGTTCACTGGCCTCTCCAAACGAGCTGTAAAACAGCTGCAGTACATCCAGAACGCTGCTGCTCGGGCCCTGACTAGAACCAGGAAGTACGATCACATTAGTCCTGTGCTCAGGTCTCTGCACTGGCTTCCTGTGGCTCAGAGAATTGACTTTAAAGCAGTTCTGCTTGTGTTCAAGTCTCTCCACGGCCAAGCACCAAAGTACATCTCTGACATGTTAGTGCCATACGAACCATCTCGCAATCTGAGGACCTCAGGGACGGGCCTCCTGCTGGTGCCTAGAGTCAGGACTAAACATGGGGAATCAGCATTTCAGTTTTTTGCAGCTAAAATCTGGAACAGTCTCCCTGAAGATGTGAGACAGGCCTCCACTCTGACAATGTTTAAATCCAGGCTAAAAACAGTTCTCTTTAGACGTGCATATGACTGAAAGATCTATCTGCACTCTTCTCTTTTAAAGCACTTTATTTTAAAATGATTTTAAAATGATTCTGTGTGTCTTTTTGTGTTTTGTGATTTTAATGCAACTTTTCCTGTTTATGTAAAGCACTTTGAATTGCCCTGTGTACGAATTGTGCTCTACAAATAAACTTGCCTTGCCTTGCCTTGCCTTACAAAAATGGACAACAGTTCCAAACAGTAGATGCCCTTCATGAGACCGTCTTCACCACTTGGAGAAATGTTCCCACTCACCTGCTGGAAACGGGGCAGTACAGTTCACTCATGACAGTGGAGCCATTCTCGGACCGCCCCGATCTGCTCCGAAGTAGAAGGTGCCTATAAATGCACCTTTAAAATCAGCTGTCATTGTTTGAAATGTGATACAAACTGCTTCCTTCTTCATTGCATCATAAGATCCAGTCCTCTGCAGCGCTCTGTTAGTGGTTTTCAACAAAATAAATATCATGTCATGCCACTGGAGGGCCTGAAGGTATTCTTTAGACACATTATTTAAAGTTACACAACAGGAAATGTCTAAAGCACACTGACATTGAATATATTATAGCACACTCAATAATTGGGATATTCACAACAAAAAAATGTATAAATATGTAATAATTTATTTAATTGTATTGTATTGCACTGTAAAGTGAACCTTTCCTAACCTCTCACATCACAAAACATCGTTAGTCCAAAGGCAGAGTTAGCGTCTCCTCTCACGTGTAGCTCATTAAAGGCTTGTTGCAGATTTTACCCGCAGCTTTTAACAGATTTTGCATGAATAATTCTGTCCCAAGTCGATTTTAGACTCAGAGAAAACAACACGGTGCTCTGTTGTTGAAAAGTCAAGGTCAAGGAGATGTCCCCAGACGCAGCAGCGCTAAAGCCAAGCATTAACTTTGTGGAGCTCGCTGTGGTTTTGAACTCCAGTTTGTTGATGTGGCGTGGGCGAAGTCTGCGCTTTTAACTGCACTTTAGCACTATATATACTAACGAGATCTTACAAGGAAAATGTTCCGAAGGAGCACACAACACCAGGGAGGGGGATGGAAACTGGTTATTTTCATGGTCTTAAGATTTGTCAGGCTTTTTAAAGTGCTTTTGGATAGATGTGCACTGATTCAGCTTCACCCATTCTGATACTGATACTTTCACTTAAGGCTGGGGTACCTGACTTTTTTGGGTGTAAATTAGTAAATTTTTTGTTGTCTGTCATAGAGTATCTTGTAAAAGCAGTACTTGGTGACAAAAATGAGACCTCTGCGTGCTGTCTGTGTCTAATAATAAAGTATTTTGTCTCAAAGTAAGAGCTAAAAGCAGCGCTCTGATTGGCTGTGCTTGGGTGGTCCTCCCCAGTTTCACTTTGCCGCCTGTAAAAAGCTGTTTTAAAGCTGTGTACAGGGCCAAAAAATAATGCATGCAAATTCTAACAATGTGCTAAAGGGTTTAGTTTTTATAGAGTTAAAAACCTACTTCTGGTTCCACAGTGTGAAAATCAAGTACTCCAGTTTTAAAGGACAAATACAGTGCCTCTCGAAAGTATTCGGCCCCCTTGAACTTTGCAACCTTTTGCCACATTTCAGGCTTCAAACATAAAGATATAAAACTGTAATTTTTTGTGAAGAATCAACAACAAGTGGGACACAATCATGAAGTGGAACGAAATTTATTGGATATTTCAAACTTTTTTAACAAATAAAAAACTGAAAAATTGGGCGTGCAAAATTATTCAGCCCCTTTACTTTCAGTGCAGCAAACTCTCTCCAGAAGTTCAGTGAGGATCTCTGAATGATCCAATGTTGACCTAAATGACTAATGACAATAAATGGTGATGATAAATCCACCTGTGTGTAATCAAGTCTCCGTATAAATGCATCTGCACTGTGATAGTCTCAGAGGTCCGTTTAAAGCGCAGAGAGCATCATGAAGAACAAGGAACACACCAGGCAGGTCCGAGATACTGTTGTGGAGAAGTTTAAAGCCGGATTTGGATAAGATATCCCAAGCTTTAAACATCCCAAGGAGCACTGTGCAAGCGATAATATTGAAATGAAAGGAGTATCAGACCACTACAAATCTACCAAGACCTGGCCGTCCCTCTAAACTTTCAGCTCATACAAGGAGAAGACTGATCAGAGATGCAGCCAAGAGGCCCATGATCACTCTGGATGAACTTCAGAGATCTACAGCTGAGGTGGGAGACTCTGTCCATAGGACAACAATCAGTCGTATACTGCACAAATCTGGCCTGTATGGAAGAATGGCAAGAAGAAAGCCATTTCTTAAAGATATCCATAAAAAGTGCCGTTTAAAGTTTGCCACAAGCCACCTGGGAGACACACCAAACATGTGGAAGAAGGTGCTCTGGTCAGACAATGCAAAACTTATGTTTGGGTAAAAGCAACACAGCTCATCACCCTCAACACACCATCCCCACTGTCAAACATGGTGGTGACTGCATCATGGTTTAGGCCTGCTTTTCTTCAGCAGGGACAGGGAAGATGGTTAAAATTAATGGGAAGATGGATGGAGCCAAATACAGGACCATTCTGGAAGAAAACCTGATGGAGTCTGCAAAAGACCTGAGACTGGGACGGAGATTTGTCTTCCAACAAGACAATGATCCAAAACATAAAGCAAAATCTACAATGGAATGGTTCACAAATAAACATATCCAGGTGTTAGAATGGCCAAGTCAAAGTCCAGACCTGAATCCAATCGAGAATCTGTGGAAAGAACTGAAAACTGTTGTTCACAAATGCTCTCACTGAGCTCGAGCTGTTTTGCAAGGAGGAATGGGCAAAAATTTCAGTCTCTCGATGTGTAAAACTGATAGAGACATACCCCAAGCGACTTACAGCTGTAATCACAGCAAAAGGTGGCGCTACAAAGTATTAACTTAAGGGGGCTGAATAATTTTGCACGCCCAATTTTTCAGTTTTTTATTTGTTAAAAAAGTATAAAAATCCAATAAATTTCGTTCCACTTCATGATTCTGTCCCACTTGTTGTTGATTTTTCACAAAAAATTACAGTTTTATATCTTTATGTTTGAAGCCTGAAATGTGGCAAGAGGTCGCAAAGTTCAAGGGGGCCGAATACTTTCGCAAGGCACTGTATTATGTAAATGCTAAATGCTATGCTCTTACACCTTAGCAAAACGTTAGCTAACTGGAAATTACTAATTACACATATATTGACATTTTTTATGTACAAAATCAATAACGTAACTTTAGAAATGCAAAATATTACAATTGTGCTTATGTGCAACTTAAAATGTACACTGTGCGTCTTCAGAGGGGCAGCTAATACAAAATCACCTACATTTCTGCTCCGTGTCAACTTTTCTACGTTTACCTTTTTAGCGTCTTTTTCAATGAAAGCTAATGCTGCGTTAAAGCCCTAAACAGGAAGCGGCTCTCTCAAAAACAGGAAGTTAACTGATTGACAAAGTATGAAATAAAATACAACTAAATTTGTTTGCAATGGAAAAATACAAGTTAGTTCTTTACAACATGAGATGCCAAACTTGCTTAAAGGCTAATAACTTTTAAATAACATGCATAATATGAATTATATGAATGAATACTACGGCAAAGACTGAAAGTTTTTACTATTTTGTTTTAATTAAAACACCAACGATTTGCCAAACCTGATGGAAATGTTTGATATAATTGTTTTTTCTCCAAGTAACAAAATGGACTGATGTTGTCCAATTAAATGTTCAATTATAATTTGTTCTCGGCCAACAACATCTTATTATATTCATTGATTGGCATCACCTTAATATCTTTATATCTTGGAGCTGACACTAAATCCAGTATGAATTTCTGATCCAAAACCACGCTTGATATCAGTGCATCCTTTTGGACTTATTAGATTCCTTGTTTATCTTAAAACGGTATTGAAGAACAGCAAAACCACACTTTCCTCACTTTCATAAACCAAAATAGTATCAAAGAACCCCACTTGTTGGTTTACTGAAGAGGAAGCAGAGTAAATCAACCACTAAATAAGTAGGTGCTTGCAGTTGGTAAGTTGTGTAGTGAAAGCAAATTGAGTGCTCACCTGATTAGAGTCTGTGATGAGGACGTATTGGCTTTAAAATTGCCAGAACACAAACAAACCTCAGGTTTATCAGGGTAATAATTACTGATCTATTATTCATTCTTTTAAATAAACACTTTAAAATGGCTTAGTCGATTAAAATGTACAAATATCGAACTGAAAAAGGAGTATTTACTATACTATACGTACTTATTTTCATACAGATCAACATCAGTCTGGTCACATGTGCACCTCCCTGAGTTCAGACGGTTGTGTTTGACAGGTGCATTCGCCGATCAGGGACAAAGGACAGGACCAAGAAAAAGGAATAAAATATCACAGGGTTTGAAAAACATTGTGGATTTCAACAGAATCAATGAACAAAGCACAAAAATCAGAACAGAGGTGACAGAAGATTGATTTTGTTCGAAATGGCCAATGAACTCCTTTGTTTCATATGTGTCTCGCAAATAAAGCAATCGCTCTTTGAGTTCGTCTGGAGGTGCGACGGAGAGAGGGGTGACCAGAGTGTGTCCCGTCACGTGCAACTATTAAACAAGTCTTTAATTCTGATCAATCAGTCCCATAATACAAACACTCCTTTTACTGTGACTGTAGCTCAGTAGCGCAGCACAGTCCACTATTAACCTTATTCTGCCCCGCCCACTTTTGCAGTTTTTTGCACTTTTGTTGTAAACGCACTTTCGTTTGACGAGAACTCTGTTAAAGCTAATGACGAACGAGGGAAAAGTCTTGCCGCTAAAATGTTACATAAAGTAGATTGATTTGTGTAAAATGTTTAATGAACACGAGCAACAACAAGTCAACAACGCTCCGATTTCCTGGTCAGTCTGAAAATGGCTTTTTAGTCCGTGTAGAATTTATTTTCTGTTGAGCTCGTCTGCTCCATGTAAACGAATACAACAGAAACAAGACGGCGGCACGTAAGGCAACTTCCGGAATAAGGTGAATACTGGGATAGGATCGCTTCCCTTTGACGTCATTCCCTCGCAGTTTATTTACTTATTTGTTTATTTAACAGTGACATTGCACAGTAAATATATTGCCCGGACCAGCGATAACTACAAGCTAATTTTCATCTGTAATCCCTGGGCAGAGGTTAACAGTAACACTAGCCTGGCACTAGCGTGAAAAGGGTCTAGAATGCTCCGTTTGACAAAGAACTGTGTGTTTTGTTTCATCAAAAACCACAAATCCCAACATAAATTTGTGAACTTTCGAAAATAGAGCTTGAAGTTCAACATTGATTTGTGGTGCTTGTATTCACCTCATTCTGCCCCGCCCACTTTTGTCGTTTTTTGCCACAGATACGCACTTTTGTTGACGAGAACTCCGTTAAAGCTAATGACGAACGAGGGAAAAGTGTCGTCGCTAAAATGTCGCATAAAGTAGGTTGATTTGTGTAAAATGTGTACAAATGTGTAAAAATCTGTTGAGCTCGTCTGCCCCGTGTAAACTTATACAACGGAAACAAGACAGCAGCGCGTACAGCACCTTCCGGAATAAGGTGAATAACGAATGTCTAAAAAGCACTAAAACTATGCTTTTAATTTGCTGCTTCGTTTAAATGAATGGGATGAAGCGTTTACATGAGTACCAGGCCGTGTTCGCGGCTCTTCTAAACACTTCACTACTGGAACGGTCTTTATTAATAGATCTTTTTCAAATTCTATGTAGCTTTCTGGGAATAACAAGTTCAGGTTCATTTCTCCAGTGATTACAACCATCAACGTAATCCCGCTTAGACCTCTACGCTTCCCATAAATAAAGATGTTACGTAATCCTTGCCCATGTAATCATCAATTTCAGGTTGATTAAATGTTAAAATGCATACGTCCAAATTAACATAACATATTTCGATGGAGAAAATGGCCTTGTACATTTATTATTCAGTCAAGCGCTCAGTACTCACACAACCCTTTTCGTTTTACTAAATTCGCCAGTACTTTGGCCTTGACTTGATCTTGTACCATCCTCCTCACTGTAACTCAGCTCCGGTAATGAACTTTTTTTTATTCACCGCGTAATGTGATGCAAATGGTTCCTAAGACCTGGGCATTCCCGCAGCACAAAAGGATTAGCAATTAGTCTCACACGTTAGCGGCGTTTCCAGGGACCGTGCACGCATTTAGCTCGACTCCAGCCCACCTGCATTATGTAAATATGTACAAGGATGTCTGCGCCAACTACAGACCGGCAAACAACGCTGAGGAAGAAAATGCAACCTTGAGGACTGAATTTGAATATACCCCGGTGGCTCTTTGATGTAAGTGGAATCTTGGGTGATAGAAAATGACACCATTTTGTGATGGGGTGTTTAATATTCAAAAAAATGCATAGGTTTGTTTTTATTATTCGGTTAAAAATAATTAGGTCACACTTTGTCAGTCCATCAGAAATTTGCCAAATAATGAATGTAATGTAGGTGTTCTGTTTGTCCTTTTTAAACTGACGATTAAAACCCGTTCAGAATACATATTTATTGAAATCCCTTTGCCCTTAAGGTTAGACAAATAGTAATTATCTGGAGCGGTACAGAAAAAAATGACCCCTAAGTACTTTGGTGGTATTGTATTCCACGTTAATATTTAAGGTTAGTATTTTAGGATTGAGATAGGTTTGAATTAGGCTAGATAGGATGGGGACAAAAAGACAAGAAAGAAAAACGTCTCCTGTCTGTGAGCACTTTGAAACGGCTGCACAAAACAAGGTTATTCTTTGTTAAATGGGAAAATGCATTCACTGAACATTGCCAGTCAAAATGAGTTCTACTGGAGGCTGATTGAATTTGGATGAGCCACACAACATTTACCATTTGCCTGTTAAAAGGCATACATTTGCAAACTACAAAGTCATAATAAAATGAAAAGATGCAAAGATGTGTTACTCATAATTTGATTTTAAATGTTATACTTTTTTGTCTTTCAGGTTTGATGTAGGATCTGTGACTAGGTATGGGACGATATATCATATTATCACTAATGGGGATCAAAAAGGTTCACACGAAGAGAGGTCAAGTTCATTTCTGAAACATATTCATTGTGATAAATAAATAAAATATTAATCAGGTTAAGATATTATAAACCTCTATTAGACAATATATAGGGGTTTATAGAGAATATAGAGGTTTATAGACATGGATTTGAATGCAGTTTTCAGTTTGAAGTTTCAGTAATTTTGTCATCAGATTCTAAAGCTTTGGTTTAATAATTATCCGGATGATATCATTAATCGTAATAATTTTGATCACAATATTCGTGCGTCTACATTTTAATATCGTCCTATCTGTGACAGAGTTTGTGCATGATGTGAACACCTCTGCAAAGCAAAGCTTTTGTGAACCTGCAGCTATTTAGTGTGTGAGAATGTGGGGTTTAGAGAGCTTATGCTGTTGGTGGCCCGTGTGCTCCCTACAAGAAAATGGTGTGGTCTGTATCTGTGTGCTATGTTCTTTATGTATTCTGCTTAAACTAAAACCTGTGGGCCTCTCTTAGACGTTGCTGAAGGTGGTTGATGGGATGTATGTCACCCTGTGTGCTGTGAGCCAGACTGCTGTCAGGCGGACCTCCATTAATATGGATGCCTCTCTGGCCATCACTTGCCAATAAATTGATGGGGAAGATAAAACTGGTACAGTGTTGCTCTGAGTGGCGTCCCACTCTGCTGAAAATCAGACTCAGAGTGTGCTTAAAGAGATGGAGGAGTGACAAATACATAACAAAGTTAAATGTATAGTCACTGACGCTGGATTTTACAATCCAGGCAATCCTCGTGCACTGCCTGAATTTGCTGCTGCTAATTTTTTTTTTTTTATGTGGTCCCTGCTCTAAATGAAATTAGTTTGAAAGCTCAAATAATTATAGAATATTTTAGAATAAACACTACAGAAAAAGAATACGGCAGCAGGTGCAAACTCAGATGAACAGACTTCCACTAAAACCTGTCATACAAGTGGATACACACTGGAACAGCACTTATTTAATGCTGTAATGCTTGACTAAGTTGAGGGAGCTGAGCCCTTGCAGCTCTTAATAGATGCCTCCCTGTGCTCTCCCCTTTTAGAGTTAGGGTTAACTCTGCTGAGGACGTGCTGTTAGACTGCTGGGAGTATGGGAAAGGCCAGAGGGACCACTTTGGAAAGGTAGGAAATCCGTTGGCTAAGGACTGTCTTGTTTTTGACCTATACAAATCTGTCCTGCTTCAGTGTTCCCTGCTGTGCCACCTTGGCTTGAGTTCTGGATGTGGATTGGTGCCTTCTAGACATGAGCATTTAATTCCATGTTTAACGTGAATACTCTGATTTTACCCTCTTATTCAAAGATGGAACCTAGAAACAGACATTGCAGGGTTTGGAATAGCCGTTCCTGCAAAGGACATTGATACAAACAGGCGTACTTCAGCTGGACTGGGAGTGTGCATGGTTAAAATGGCAGCAATAGTGGTGTGAGTCAGGTGCTCTGATTCTGCTTCAGCTCTTTGAAATATTCAGTTCAAACTCTAGACAGGATATTCTGACTGTGACTAGAATGAATCTGTTTGCTAGTCATGTTCAGTTCCTGTTGAAATAAGTGGTAATGAAAAGGTAGACAGACTGAGAAAATGTATCTGTGAATAAAAACAGTGTGAAGATGAGAATTAAGAGAAGTAAATCAGATGCTCAATATGGGATTTGGAGTCACGAAGTAATGGAAAAGGCAGCGGGACGCTACGTTTAAGGGTAGACATTGCCTTAAGAAGGAAGTGACAGGATACAGGGGAGTCATAGGAGGGCAGAAATAGTCTTCGGGAGACTGAAGCTTGGTCATTGTGCACTAAATAGGACGGTACATTTGAGAGGGAAGAGCAGGACCGGGCTGTGTGACCTGTGTCAGGAGGAGGAGTCGGTTGATCGCCTGGTTTTACAGTGTAGGGCTACAATGCAAATGGGACAGCCTTGATGTAGAAGCTTTAAGAACTGGAGATCAAGGCGTTTACTTTAAAAATCATTCCCGAGTCTAGGGAGATGGAGACTTTATTACTTAGATTGTGAGCACTGGCCTACATTCCGGAACAGTAGGTGGCAGTAATGCTCCTTTTAACATGGTTGCCAACCTAAAACAAAAAATGTGTTTCGGCCAAAAGAGTTCCCTTCTTTTTCTTAGATGACAGACAAAACGGGACGGAAATTTCAAACACTCAGCAAATGCATTTGAACTCAGCACGTTCCTCTTTCTCATTTCAATTTTCCAATAACAATTTTAAAACTCCTTGTGCGTTTGTCTTTGGTGCACATTCACAATAGGCCTATGTAATAGTGATAGGTGTTAAACAATTCCCATACTGTGACATGATGTTGACACTGTGAAGGTTCACTCTATTGCGCCATCTGGTGGTCCAAAAAGGCGCTGCTTCTTAGACACATTAAATACAACGCTAGGCTCAATCACTTATCACTTGTTTGTGATGACTGTGCTCTGATAATCAAAAATCAGAGATAACTTAGTAACGAGGTAACTCAATTTTATGCGTAATTAAAAACCAACAGCCTATAGGACAATAAAGCTGGCTGCAATACACAGCAAAACGCACTTTCTAGGTGAGTTAGAATGTCTTGATTTCAGGTTATTTATCTTCATTTCAGAGGTTTTGACTGGTTAAGATTAGTTCAGACTATTATTTTGATGGGACTAGATTATTTTTCTCGTTTCGACCCGTTTCTGACTTTTTTTCAGTACAATAATTCTTGACTTCAAGCCAAATGATCTGCCACTGGGGTAAGATCATTTTACTGGCAAATTTATTTTCTTATTATAAACTAAATAATCACATGATGAGCAAGAAATACCTCGAAACCAGTGAAATATTCTGCATCGCATGAACAATTAAATCTTATCAAGTCAAAACTACTCAAATCCAGATAAATATGTTAAACTCAAGTATTTTAAATTAAGCTAGATTTACTTTTTTGGGGTGTATGAGTGATCCATTGGCTCAAAGTGAATGTGAAAATGACAGAATAATAGGTCAAATACTTATTAGCTCTTCTTGTGACAGACCATCCCTCAAAGAGGAATAGACCAGTCCTCGTTTTCATCGTGGTTCATTGATGACTAACAGAGACAGCGATGGATTTGAGCCACGCGTAGGATGTAGGATGTGTCTCGTGACTTTTCTTAAAGTGACACAGCTCGATGCATAATGCTAAATTCAGCTAAATTTTACTTCTGGGTAGTTTTCAGATGCTATACTTTTACTCCTATGAATCCTTTACTCTGAAAGGTTTCGGTTCCTCTTCTCACTCTGAGTAAATCTGACAAAAGCTATGACAATGTGAAATTATTTGAAGATTTGTGTTTCTTGCTCCATTCTTCTGATTTCAGATTCAGATCTTTTGGAAAAAATACGTAATTTATACGTAATACGTAATACGTACTAATTTGAACGTAATATTTTACCCTTCCCAAATGTATTCACTTCAAATTATAAATCGTCCATACAGTTACTCTTACTTTAGTGATGGTTTCCTTAAACAGTTTTTATCTCTTACTTACCACTAATTTGCACTTGCATTGCATTATTTTGAAGAAACACACTCTTTCTTGTGTGCATTTACTGGCTTCTCTACCCACCTCTGTGAAAGTGTCCAAAACTGGTTTAAAAAGCCCAAAATATTGCATGCTATAGGACTCAATATAAGACAACATGCATTTTCTTTTATAATTTCCAGGAACTGAACGCCCACTGGCTTTGTTTTCTCATCATATAGTCTGCATTTGGTCCCCGTGTGTTCAAACTCAATCTTTTCACAGTGAGCGTTCTATGACAGACTGGGCCCAGCCTCTCTGACCACAGGACCGTAGTGATGGATGAATTCGTTTAAGGCCAGCTCCTTTCCTCCACTGCATCGCGTCCAATCCAACGCTTCCCCAGTCCTTTTAGATTTCGTCAGAACTGCACACCTCTGCTAACACCCTTCCATCTCTCTTCACATCGAGAGCAAACCACTGCGATGTAAGAAGGAGAATATTCTCTGTAAGAACATGTAAATCCCACATAGACAAGCTCACACCGTCTGGGAATCAAACCTGGAACCCTCTTATGATGGCACTTTTGTACAATTTTACTTTTCTGGTGCTTGTTTTGCTGAATGTGGGATGGTTTTGGCTGGAATGTTGCACAGTATGGCAATAAATTGATCTTTCTTGCATTTAGTCAATAACGGTTGCTGTTATTTTATTGCTCAAAAATCTCCCTGAGTGAAATCATCTCTCCGGATCTGTGGCTCGGTGGTGTTACCTGTTCTCTGTCCATGGAGATCGAGGACTTATATATTCTGCTAGTATTTCTTTTGAGCTTTTATCCATGTTCTAACAATGTTCTGTCATCAAAAACATATTGGAGTTGCATTTAGCTTCATTCACGCCACTTTAAGGAATTCTGTTAAAATCCTCTCCCTCCGACCGTCAAAAACACTCCCTGCTGAACTCCCTTGATCAATTATGTTTTTCCAGTTTCAGACGCCATTTATCCAAGAATCTCTCACTGTTTTAAGTCCTTAAATCATCACCAGGCTCCTCCTGAACATTTCTGCCGTTTAAACACAAAGACTACAAACTAACTAGCTCACGCACATTTCTTGACAAATGCATTTTTAGCTTCTGTAAGCACAATGCAGCCAGTAGATGGCGCCTAAAGTCAGTAAGTGCAGGGCAAACAGAACCAGATTCAGATGTTCCCTTTTGTTTTCATAAACCTTTTTTTTTCTAAAACATGAAATTTTATATGTAATAAAGTCCACTCCATTGCACAAAACTGTTTATCTGAAGGCGAGAGAAATTTGGTTTTGATCTAAATGATGATGTTTTACGTGCATCATGAAAATAAAGTCATCTGATTGCACGGTACGGTTTGGGTTTGGAATGAACTCTAATCTCGCCGAAGGAGGGGTGACCTCACTCTTCAAATGAGAGATTGACTTTCAGAACCGCAGCAACCTTTTAAGTGGGCGGGACTGCTGATCTCCATTCCCTTCACCACCGTGCGCCATTTAAATTTGCGTTTCAAAATTATTATTTTTTTGCTTGATTTATTCACAAATACACTTAACAAAACATTTTTATTTCTACAAAGATGGTGAAATTTCTGGTAGAGGAAAATATAAAGCAAAGTCACAAAATATAGACCCACAAACTAAATTAACCGTTAATAAAAACATATAAATCAATCAAAATATCTGAAATGTAAGTTATTTTAATGTATATTGGTTTTTGCCGTCCGTCTTTCTCTGCACTCTGCTATGAGGAGTCCATCTCTCAGTCCTTGTACCTCATTGCTCCAGCTCGTGACCCGGAAAGCCTCAGAATCCGTTCAGACCTCCAGCTCTCACTCACTCACACTCCCCATCTGCTGTGTGGCTCCGGGCGTCACGTATCGACTCGTGCACGTGCTGCTAATGCTTAATCCTATACAGCTATTAGTGTTTTAAACAGGCACAGCTAGACTCCGCGTTGGTAATGATTCATATCACTTACATTGATTTACTTAAAAGGATTAAACCCAAAAACACGTGGTAAAGTAATGATTTTAACATGCCCCTACAGGTTTAAAAATGTCAACGCAATTAGAACTGAACCTTGGATTTTTTTTCCAGTTGTATGTATTACATTTCGTGTGTCGATATTTAGAATACCCGTCAGTTTTGGAATCTGAGTCAATATTTCCTCACCCATCGATGAACACACCTCTCATCGTCCTCGCTGGTTGTCAGGGCTGTAGCACCAAATTCTGGACCCCTTCTGAGTGAGTCCCTAATACATCGTTTTGTGTATGATTTATTTATCCCGGCAAATATGGTTGTTATTGTTATTTTTTCATTCACTATTGCTAGAATACGCCCTTTGGTTTCTACTCCAACCTAACAATAACATTTAGATCTAATGTCATTTACAGACATCCAGTGTAGCTACCATCTTATATTATGATGAAGCACTGTTTGTGTTTGCAGTAAATACCAGACCAATTTCACAAACATCTCAAATCGTATTATTACAATGAAAAAACACTGCAAACAACTGCAAATTATAATCAGTTTTATTTGTTAAAAACTTGGCTTATGTGTGAACAATGATGGGACCTCAGATCTCATGCATAATTGTATTTAGTCTCTAAATGACTTTAATCAATGCACAATGCATTTTATTACAAAAATGTAACTGAGAAAAACATGCTTTTTGAGGGCCCATCCCTGTCCTGGGCCCCAGGGAAACCTGTACCCTTTAACCCATAGAACTATAATAAAACCTGGAAGATGAATCCAAAATGGCCACCCTGTTTATCCCTATGGAGAGTGCTCATTGGCGCATGACCCCAAAAAAGTTTCTTACTTCTGCATTTACTTCCTGATACGGAGGCTGACATCTTTGTTTTCCTTCCTGAAACGGAGGCTGCCATCTTTGCTTTAGGGCGCCACGTGACGACTATCCCCCACTTCATATAAAAACGGTAATTTCGGTGATTTTAGAACAAACAACAAAAGAACATTTCCTTCTATTTTATTTAAATACTGATAATAATTCAGTCCTGTCTGCAATTATAATGTGAAATTTTAGAAAAAGGCAGGTTCCAAGAGGCTGCAGTACCTCGCATGTCCACTAATCAATCTGGGACACGGACAGAGGGGGCGTACCTTATCCAGTTCATTTAATACATCCATGCTTTAACCCCACGTCCTGCCAGTTGTACTATTGGTAGCTTGGTAAAGCCGTGGGCTAGCTTAGTGTTAGTGTCAGTACTTCCTGTCTATTTCTATCACTATACGGTTTTCGCTAAGTCAAATAAGATCAGGCAGTGAACTCTGAGTTGTTGAATGTTTTTGGCAACATGTTCAAGATTTTACATAACAGGTGAATAAACACTGTTTAGAAAGAGATGTGTTTGTGTCTCAATGCTAATGCTAAATCCATCATTGAGGCATAAGAAATACATTTTTTTGTTGTTGTTGTTGTTTATTTTTTATTTAACATTTTAATAAAAGCTTGCATTAGCTGTGAGAAACAGCTAGCTTAGCCAACTGCCACAGTGCACAGAGTCCATTGGAGTCAATACAAAGTTCCATATTCTGATAAGGAAAAAAAAGCCACATTTAGAATTCATCTGTGATACACGAACAGCCCTGAATCTGCCTTAATGTAGAGACATGTTCTGGAACATAAGGGTGTAACGTTCTTGTAACATTTGGTGCTCTGACAGTGCAAAGACAGTATTCATCCTAGCAGTAGTTTCCGCTCTCAGGTGCTCACCTGGGGCTGGTTTGAGGTTCAACATTGATCTCCATGCAGTCACATGCTCACGTCCTGACGCAGACCTGAACAATTCCAGCTTCTGCAGAGCTAATCAGCCTTTAGCGAGAAGGTACATCTGGTTACTGTGCGGCCCAGAAGTGGCATCAGATGACGCGGGCTTGTATCTCATGACCGCTCTCATCAGATTGAGCACTGTTAGAATGTTAGAATGAAGCAGCACGAAATGGAGTAAACCAAGATTAAGATTAAAAAGCAGTTTTTGAGAGGGGAAAAAAACAGTCAGCAATAAGTATTTTAAACTGGAAAAAAGTTCATGATCTGAAAACACGTAAAAATGACCACTAAATCCGACCTTGTGAAAGCTGTAGGTAGCCTGTCAGCCGAAAACGAGCACATTGTTTGTTGTTTGCTTTCTGGCCTCCATAGGATTATTTTGTTGCTGTTCCAATGGAGTGGCCACTGGGGACAACTCACAGCAGGTTTAAACTAGCAATACTCTATCCAGATAATACTATAGATTGATGAAATACTGAAAACCACATGGTAATAGAACTCGAGAATGTGTCACATCACATCACACTTCATAGAATTTTATAGTGAGCAAATCAGTGGAGATTTTAGACTTGCAAAACACTCACAATTTATTCTGATCCGTTGATAAATGTTTTACCAGTAGTGACCCTGCATCTTATGGGGTTGTTTCACGGTTCCTTTGTTTACTTTTTACAAGTGTTTAGGGAAATCTGAGTCTGTAGAATTTTCTCGGCAGCACTGGTTACATTTTCTCTGCAGCTTTTCCAACACGTCCCTCTGTCCGTGACCTCAGCCCTGCAGAGTTTTGTATTCCCTTCGTTCAGTCTTGCCACAGCTGCCTCGCATTTGTTGTAGGTTTCCAGACATCCTCAGTAGATCGGGCTGTCGAGGGTAAAGTATCAGCAGACTCATTGTATCACGTTATGGGCACACACAGACTGCGGGATTACCAAAAAATATCGGCGAAATTACCATCTGCTGCTATGTGTCATTCCCAGTCTGTCCCCATATAATGAGTAAAAATGGAAATAGAAGAACAATTAGCTTAAAAATGTGCCTGTATGTTTACGCAATCGTGCCGCACATTTTTCTAAAGTGAAAAGTTTTGTAAACTTTATTTCAACTTATGATTGATTTGTGTGCCTTACAACAGATGACTGTTATGTCTAACTATAGGTACTGGCCACAGCAGCAAGCCAAATATTGGATATCGGTATCGGCTAAAAGACTCCATATTGGACCATCTCTGCACTTTGTCACTGTTCAGCCCCATCCTCCATTTACTCGAATAAAATCAATCAATCAATCATACGCACCGAGGGTTTCATTTATAAGACATCTCTTAGTAAAGATTTATGTACGGACAAAACACAAACTTCTGGTGATGGGTAGATCGATACCAAATATCAATACTGACAGAGGGATCGAAAAGCATTGATACTTCTCAATTTCTCTAGTATAACATCTCAAATCTATCTATATAGTTAGTAGTAGAATAGTAGTTAGTAGAATTTAATGTCAATTTAATCTTCTTTATTTTAGAATCATGGACAGTTAAGTAATAACCCAATATGTTTACTAATCTCCATGTTCTATAGTGAACCTTGAGCTAATTGCCTATAAGTCATCCTAGCAGGACACAAGTATTTGTTTCTCCTTGTCCCATTTGGATTGGTTTCAACATGTTTTGAGAAATGTTTTAACACATATTCTGTTACAGTGACTTTTTTGAGCTTTAAACCATGTTCTAACAATGTTCCATCATCAAAAACACACCTGAAGTAGCATTCACATCGATGGGTATTTTTTGGTCTTATAGGCTAATGTCCAGTTGCCACACCACACGATTGCTTCATTGCCCTGCGTTGTCTTCACATTACACTGCAAACAGCGCGTCGTGTGTGTGTGTGGTATGTACATGTGAGCGTGTGCATGTGGCGCTGCTGTACATTTTTTATAACTATTATGTGTACAAACTGAACCAAGACATTTAAACCTGGTTTTGTTAATTTTTGAGATTGAAATGTCCCAAATACATTTAAATGTGGCCGTTTTTACACATAAAATGCCTGCATGATGAAAAACTCAATACTTTTTTTTCAGCAGAAGTGTAGAACTGATATCTTTTAATTTAAGATTTTTCTTATTCACCTGCTGTGTCTCACCTTAAGAGAAGACTGTGATGTGACATTTTGCCTGTAAAAGCTGGTTATCTTGCTCTGTACTGTAGGGACAGACTGTTTCACTTGTGCGCACTTGTTAATACATTGATTCATTGACTCAGACCATTTTTTCTTAGTAGTTTTCTTCTTTGCAGTATTAGAAATATCACAACAATAGAGACAGACTCGCTGTCTAGACACACAAGTCTGCCGATGATTTACGGACTTTAAAACAGCTAAAGATTCTCTGATAAGTGACGCAGACGATCTGAAAATACGTCAGAAAATCCAGGAAGCTCAGCAGGAAGTGTGTTTGATGCTCTGAGGGGGGAGGATTTTCTAACAAACATTCCTAAAAACAGTGTGAATACAACGGAATCCTACTTCAGATGTGCTTTTGATGATGGAACATTGTTAGAACATGATTTAAATCTAGAACAGGGCAAACGCTGAACTTTATGAATGAACGAATGCGCTGTGAGAAATGCGGGACCAAGGCGCGTCCACGTGAGAGACGTTTGGTGTCCATCTGAACAGTTTCAAGTTCCTATTCATTATTATTGGCCCATTGAAGTGAAACGGCCAGAGCCTGGTCGAAGGCAGCGCTTCAGCCTGTGGTGGCTCCAGATGCACCGGGATCCGTGGGGATCTCAAGGAGGACAGATATGGAGTGGACCGGGAGGAAGCAGTCAGAAAAACTTTAGGATCAGGCAGGAGCGAGTTGAAAAGTAGGTCAAGGTCAAGACAAACCCTACGTTTGACCCTTTTATACTGAAATAAGTTTCCATTACTGTTTTCCGAATAAAGTCAATTTTGATCCTGGAGCGCACTCAGGCCACGCGGGTTCTAATGTACTTCATGCCGTGACAGTGACGTGGAAAGGAATTCTTCTAACTATAACTAAAATGTACATTCTAATATATTCGATGGGGGAGGAGATTCCCCCCCCCCCCTAAAAAAAGACATACTTAAGAGTATGTTTAAAGGCTAATAACGATATGAAAAATGCATAATATTTTACTTAATGCCAATTCTTAAACACTTACAGTACGTCAGTCACTCACCACTCATGGATTATTTATGGTTTTATGATTTTGCTTGGATTAGATTTTTACTGGTTTTACAAGCAGTAAGATCAAATTGAGCTGTTATTATATATTTTGTCCGTTTTATGTTTTTGTGTATGTGCAGCACTTTGGAAACAGTTCTGTTTATAAAATGTGCTATATAAATAAAGTGGATTTGGATTTGAACAAAACATTTGATTTGATATTTTTTATTAGTTCAAACTTAACTTTTCTCTCTTCTCCAAACTCTTAAGTCCGTCGCAGGTGGAAGGATCTATCGACGATATTTAAATGATCGCCTGAACCCTGTTTTATGCTTTATTGCTTCAGAGGAGAGTGAAGCCAGAGCCGCGGCGCATTATTCAACAGTGGCGGCCATATTGAGTGTGACTTTGATTTCCCATTCATTTTAGCCGTGGTCGACAGCCGGAGGTGATCAGCGGATAGTCTTTTACTGTTCAGCACATTCAGGAAACCGCTTTATCGAGCTCCAGTCAGGAAAACCATTTGAACTTTACCAGTGGGGACAAGGAAGCAATGTTTTTGAAAAAGGGGGATTTTTGTACCAGAACTGCTGTTTCTGTTCCCGTACTCATGGTGGTTCAAAACTATTTTAAAATTTCAACAAGCGGGACTTAAAGGGCTCCTACCGGTTTAAAAAGAGCATAACAAACACAACTGAGCCTTTAGCCACGAGAGCCCTTTAGGGTTTATTAAAAATTGGCTTTAGTGGCATGATCTGGCAAAATAAATTGAGGAGCTTTTCTGCTCTCTGATTGGATATCGGCTCGAGAAGATGTAAACATAGTCGTCTTTTATATCATGTAAAAATCAAGACATGTTACTGCATTTCTGATAAAACAGATAGAAGCATGGTTTTGAAATGTATAAAAACAAATGTAGGTTTCACACCAGTGCTTTGTAATTCAATGGCAATTGTACGGCTAAAATAAGACATTTGTTTAAGTATGTAATTAGTACAGAGATTTGTCTTTATACATTTTTTTCATTTTGCAATATCAGCTTAAAGAGCTTAGTGGTTTGCTTTATCAAAGTTGTATTTTGAGTGATTCGTTCATGTGAGTAATAATGTGTTGTGCATTATCGTTATTAAGATAAGTAACTTCAGCGACAGAGCTCCCCCTGCAGCTCTCTACTGAAAATACGCGAACACGTTTTTTTTTCCTTTTCTTTTTTTATTGAAATAAGGAACTTGAATGCTTGTCTGTCCATGTCAGAGACATGTCTCTGCAACGAATTGGCCACTGTCCAGGATGTAAGGCCCAAAGTCACTGGGAAGCTCCAGTCAACAGCAGCCCCTAATGGGAACAAGCGGTGGGAAATGAATTAATGAATGAATTGAAAAATGAATTTCAAAACTAGTAATGAGCCAAAGGGTTTGTGAGAGTGAAGGATTAGTTAGAAAGGTTTAAATACATACTTTCTTATCTCACTGTTTGAAAATTAGGTGCTCGAGCTTTAAAAAACAAACTGTGTGTTAAGAAAAGTAAATACATGAAAACCGTATAAGGCCGGCTGCACACTGGAGGACAGGTTTCACAGGTTTTCATTCAACAACTAAAAGCTGAAATTGTTAAAATCCAACATTTTGGAAGTGTCCCGCTTGCGATCCACTTTATCACAGCCAATCAGAGCAGCCAGACAGCGCCAGGCTCCGTTACCTGGTGATGACACTCAAACTGCAGAAACAGCACGGACAACACCAACACAGCGTTTGTTCAAAATACTTCATTCATCATCATCACTATGAATCAGCTGACACTGCTAGGCTTTCACTCCAAAACGTAACTTGTTCCTGAAAATGGCAAGTTTGTAGTGTCTCTGTCCGTCATCTGAGTGCGAAATAAATAACCACTGCAAAGTGACCTGCTCTGCACACTAATGTCATGTCCTACAATCATCAGCCTAAATCTTTTTCAACAGACTATAATTTTATCACAATTACTTCCACAATAGAGAGCAGAATCTGAACGTCATCTCAACCAATGGCCTTTCTCTGTTTAAATTGACTATTCTTGTCACTGTCTCTCCATTGTTTGACATTTTGGAGATTTTAATTAGGCTCCAAGTGGCTGAGACATTGCCGTCTAATTTTGTGCATTATTTATTAAAGCCAGACTGAAACTTTTACAACGAGACTGAAGAGGCACTTGATTCTGGAGAGGTTAGGAGCGCTGAAGGAGGTCCTGGAGGATTCAAGCTTAACACGACAGATCTGGACAGGCATTTGAGGAGATGACGCCGGAGTTGTATAATTAGCTTCATGCTCTGCGGCTGTTCAGGAATTCTAACAAAAGCACAGTCTCGAAGTCTACCGTGCACATTTATGATTCGATTCCATATCAGGTTTTTTAAACTGCTTTTAACACAATAACCATGGTGTTTCTTCTTGTATAAAACATCGTATCTGCTAGTTATCAACAAAATTGTACACAAAATGTAAGCAGGGGGCGCTAGGACTGCATCACTGGCTACGTTCACACTGCAGGTTGAATCAGATTTTTTTTTTGCCCAAATGTGCCCTAGATGTGAGCATCCCAAATCTGACTTTTTTCAACCTAGACGACCAACAACCTAGACCGCTTTTGTATGTGCTACTAAGTCTTATTGGAATCTGATCTTTTGCCAACTCAGTCTGAACGCACAGGTCACACTGAACTGACTTACTGCGCTGAAATTAAACAGGAGATACTTTTTTATACAAGAAAACACAGGAGTTACACCTTTAAACGTCTGCCAGACACAGAAGTGAAGCTAGAAAGTGTCATGTCCATTTTCAAACTGAAAAGGTTTTGTTAAAGGACATTTATTATGCAAAATTGACTTTGTTGAGCTTTTTCATTTATTTAGTTGGGACAGTGCATGTTAATGAACATACATGATAAACATGCGGTAAACACGCTGTAGCCCTGGGCTAATTTCCATCCTTTGTCCCCCGTTCACTCTCACAAACACTCTCGCATTCGTACACCAGAGTACTATTGTACATGTATTTAGTTGGTAGGGGAAACACAGGGAGAACTCCATGTAGACATGGCCCCGGGACTCAAACCCAGGACCTTCTTGCTGTGAAGTGAGAGTGCTAACTGCTGCGCCACCATCGCCCCACGTGGCTTTTATGTTCTAAGATTGTTCCATCATCAAAAACACACCTGAAGTAGCATTAGCTTGATTCCCGTTTGTTTGATGATTCTGGTTTGTAAATCCTCTCTCTCACACACTGTGTCCTGAACTCCTTCATGTGTGACGTAGATGATGCTGACGTCATTTATCCCAGAATCCTTTGCTGTTTTAAGTCCTTAAATAATTGTCAGACTCACTCTTCCGTCTGATCATGATAACTACAACTTTATCAGATCCAGTGCTTACTGCAATGCATTGTGGGTATATATTCACATGTGTCTAACTACCTCTACAGCCAGTAGATGGAGCCACAGCTAAGTCAAAATAGCATCTCCAAAGAGATAAAGTAATGTTTTTCTTTGTAAAAGCATTTTATTTTTAATTCTAAAACATGAGATGCAACTGAAGACACTCAAGAGCAGGTTTAAAGGCCAATAACAATAGAAGTAATGCATAATATTTGTCCTGTACGTATATCAACTTTTACACATTTAGGACAAAAGATAAAGATGACTATAGGCTTGTACTGACAAATGCTGCCTCATTACAGTCTGTCCCTCCAGGTTTAGTCCTGTTTACCTGCACATCAGACACTGTTTGGGTTCAAACATGAAGACTGATCTGAGTCACATTTTATGTGAACGGCCTCTCCAAAAGAATCTGATTTGGGAGAAAATCTATTAAACGTCAATACACTAGACATAGACACAGTGTAACAGGAAGTAGTGTGTAACAAGCTAAAAACAATGTCTGTTCATGGTAAACTGACTACGATGATTAACCTAAACAATTTGAGCAATTACACTAGTTTGTTGAAAATGTATGGACAGTGATTTGTTTATTGTGCTTCTAAATTTGCAGGGACTCCATCCAGGAAAAGAAAAAAGGTTAGGTACTTCAGTTTTAAATTGGTGTTCAATGCCCATTTATTTCTTGGCATTTTGACACTAGTTCAGTTTGTCAGATGTGTTTCCTTGTCTTCTCCACCTCAAAAACAATAAAATTCTCACTGATTCTCACAAAGGAGTACACCCACGACAAAGAACGCACTCCTCACAATTGGCAGTGGCTTTACACAGCAGTTTCCATAGTAACTCCAAGCTTTTAAAAGAGACAATGGAGAGACAGAGAATTAAGAGCAATGCGGCGACTAACGGACAACTTGATTAAAGACCTCGCAGAAAATCCAGTTTTAGCCAGCTGACATTTGAGAAGCATTTCAAGTGTTCCTTTATTGGTGTGATTATAGAAGTAGAGCTGCGCTGCTTTTGGTTTGGTTTTGGCGACTATACGAGAAAAAGTAATGTTATCCAATAGCTCTAATAAAGTAATAAAAGATGAAAATAATCAATTCTGTGGATACGACACTCTGAGTTTTCTATCAAATCAGGCTTTGTGGCTGATAAGGTGCTCTTGTCTTTACCAGAAAACACTATTTTTAATTAAGCAACGATAACTGTGTACCCTCGTAGGAAGTTAAAAATAATACAACATTTTTACTCACCAAAGTGTCTAGACTAAGGGAGCACCTGCCAAGTCTCAGAGAAACTCAAACAGACACCAAAGGGAAGATTGGGGCAAAAACTTGTAAAACTCTCCTTAGAAGTTTATTGGGTTTTAAAACAAGGAGGTAAAAAAGTACAAAAAAGAGTCCTACAAAAAGTGGCTAAGGACTGCCCGGAACTAGCAGAGTCAGCATCTTTTATACAAATCTGTGACTCCTCTTTGACACGTTACACTGGCCCTCATTTATCAAAGTTGTGTACGTCAAAATTTGGGTGTATGTGTGGTGTATGACCCGACATTCATCAGAGTGAACTTTGGTGTCTGAACGATCAAAGGAATGTGGAGTAAACTGCAGATCAGGATCATTTCAGCCTCGATATGTTGGTCTGTTACATTTATCACAATCACATATTTAATCAAAAGCATTATTAACCAGTACAGTACAGTACAACATGAATCGACTTCAATCATCATCAGCAGCGGTAAAGCAAGTACTCACTGCTGCTGACTCTTTGGTCTGGATTGTCCTGACATGGGTTCGGTTCTGGTTCTGCCTCTTTTGAGCATTGGCTCGTGGGAACCTGGGACTGTTTAGCCGTGGACTCCAGTCCGGATTGGTTCTTAAAGGCTGTTAATGTGACTGAGACGTCCCAGCGCTGTGCCTGGTCCTGTGCATGGTAGAGGAAGCAGTAGACCGGGTCTGGACAGGCTTGTTCCCAACTGTCCCAGTAGAAGTAAGGTAGACCGACGCACAGTGGACCAACATCCAGGGGGGTTTGGTTCTGTCCTCCAGCACTCGTGTTTGGTTCAGATGTGGAGCAGAGTGTTTCTAATCAGTCCAGAAAGAGAGGAGAGCTGTGAGACCCGCTGCAGTGGATCGGTCCGGGCGGGTTCGCCGGATTGACTCCTTGTCTTCCCTGAACTCGGACCCCGCCTGGTTCCATGGTAAAGCAAACACTATTGTCCTCTGCGTTTGTTCCTTCCCGGAGAAGAGCACTGCTCAGGCCGAACCACCTCAGACCAGGACCTGGTCCTTCATCTGAGCCTGAACCAGAGCTGCTCCTCTGGGGTTAGGCCTAGTCCCCCTGTGTACCTGTCACACTGTCTGACAACCATTTGAAGTTGATCAGTTGAATAAACCCTTAAACATTAATTACTTATTTAATGACAAATGTTATTTTTTTCGTTCGTTTCATGCAATTCTTTGTGACCTCCTGTTCAGATAAAGGCTGCTTTTTGCTGTATTCCATGCACTTATGCTGTAAACCCTGTGGGAGAGCTCACATCAAACATGAATATTTCGGGGCGTTTCATGCAAACGCAATGAACGTAATGTAGCTTTATATTTCATTTCTGTGACAGATCCACACTGCAATCATCAGGAGTCTGTCTTTAATGAGAGTCGGACCTAACTCACCAGCCTCCAGCCACAAAACCCACGTCCCTCTTTTACAGTTGTATATGTCTTTGTTTAGAAACGCCCTCTAAACTTCCAGACGTGGGCTCGGAAGGACACAGGATCGATAGTTTGGAGGCACACGGCGACAAATGCCCTATGGTCATGGGGGTTTGACAGAGGGAGGGAGTCCTGAGGGAGTTATTACAATGGCCCGCACAGAAAACACTGGGCCTGGGACGGAGGCTGTGACTGTGACTCTCTGTAACACCCCTGGTCACTCTTTTTGTGTCATTTAGAGGTAATGATTTGTAAGATTAAATAGCTTTAAATCATGCGCAAATTAGAACTTTTTGTTGCACTATATATAGGAACAATAATCTAAAACCAATACCGGTGGCAGTTCTGAAAATGGTTTGCAGTGAAGCAGCCGGAACATGTCAACAAGATTAAACACGTTTCCTAATTTAATAGCTTTAAGAAAAATCTAAATGTGGTTATAACTAAAGAGGACATAATGAAAGTTGTTGGAGGTTTCTAAAACCAATTTCTGTGCATACGGTCCTAATATTTGTTCTTGCGTTCAGTTAAGAAGCTATTTTGCATAAGCCAGAAAGCTGTATGAGAAATTAGTATAAATTTGTTCCAAAGAATGTGTCAAGAATAAGTCTCAGTGGGGTTAGAGGAGCAGGAAAAGACCAATGAGGAGATTAGAGCCGAGGACGAAGAGGGACGGGTCACATACAGCAGAGAAGGTCAGATACAGCAGAGGATGCAGAGGAGCAGGTCAGATGGAGCAGAGGAGCAGGACAGATGGAGCAGAGGAGCAGGTCAGGTGGAGCAGAGGAGCAGGTCAGGTGGAGCGGAGGAGCAGGTCAGATGGTGCAGGGCAGATGGAGCAGAGGAGCAGGTCAGATGGAGCAGAGGAGCAGGGCAGATGGAGCAGGGCAGATGAAGCAGAGGAGCAGGTCAGATGGAGCAGAGGAGCAGGGCAGATGGAGCAGAGGAGCAGGTCAGATGGAGCAGAGGAGCAGGGCAGATGGAGCAGGGCAGATGGAGCAGAGGAGCAGGTCAGATGGAGCAGAGGAGCAGGGCAGATGGAGCAGGTCAGATGGAGCAAAGGAGCAGGGAAGATGGAGCAGAGGAGCAGGGCAGATGGAGCAGAGGAGCAGGGCAGATGGAGCAGGGCAGATGGAGCAGAGGAGCAGGTCAGATGGAGCAGAGGAGCAGGGCAGATGGAGCAGGTCAGATGGAGCAAAGGAGCAGGGAAGATGGAGCAGAGGAGCAGGGCAGATGGAGCAGAGGAGCAGGTCAGATGGAGCAGAGGAGCAGGGCAGATGGAGCAGGGCAGATGGAGCAGAGGAGCAGGTCAGATGGAGCAGAGGAGCAGGGCAGATGGAGCAGGTCAGATGGAGCAAAGGAGCAGGGAAGATGGAGCAGAGGAGCAGGGCAGATGGAGCAGAGGAGCAGGGCAGATGGAGCAGGGCAGATGGAGCAGAGGAGCAGGTCAGATGGAGCAGAGGAGCAGGGCAGATGGAGCAGGTCAGATGGAGCAAAGGAGCAGGGAAGATGGAGCAGAGGAGCAGGGCAGATGGAGCAGGTCAGATGGAGCAAAGGAGCAGGGCAGATGGAGCAGAGGATGCAGAGCAGAGGTTCAGGCGGAGCAGGAGCAGATGTACATGAATAACTTGCATCTCTTTCTTCTCTCGACAAACACACAAAAAGCAGACTTGTTTTGCATCTTCTTTTTTTTATTTACTTATTTTTCTGTATCCAGTGAACATCTAGCACTGTTTGTCATTCAGCGAGCCACTCTTAGCTCTCAAAGTGCAGTGTCTATCTTCCCAGTCCCTTTACTTGTTTTTTTTTTTTTACATTTTCATTCGTGTCACAGCTATTTGGTGAATGCCTCTCATTGTTAAGCCCTGAATGCAGAGGAGGAGAGTTTTCTGAAGTTAGAGAACTACAAACAGCCTTCAGTCGAGAAAATGTACAAAAGAACCTCTGAAACTCAGAAGTATTTAACAACAGCTATTCAACTTTAAAACATTATTGTTAGTTGACTTTGAGCAGTGAGGGACGTTTCACTCGTACACGTGTCTGTAGACATTTAGAGACGTTTCACCCGTACATGTGTCTGTGGAGATCTAGAGACGTTTCACTCGTACATGTGTCTGTGGACATTTAGAGACGTTTCACCCGTACATGTGTCTGTTGACATTTAGAGACGTTTCACCCGTACATGTGTCTGTGGACATTTTGAGACGTTTCACCCGTACATGTGCCTGTGGACATTTTGAGACGTTTCACCCACTCACTCACATATTTTGAGATGTTTCACCCGTACATGTGTCTGTGGGCATTTAGAGACGTTTCACTTGTACATGTATCTGCAGACATTTAGAGACGTTTCACCCGTACTTGTGCCTGTGAACATTTAGAAACATTTAACCCGTACATGTGGACATTTAGAGACGTTTCATTCATACATGTGTCTGTGGACATTTCGAGACGTTTCACCCATACATGTGTCTGTGGACATTTAGAGACGTTTCGCATGTACATGCGTCTGTGGACATTTAGAGACGTTTCACCTGTACATGTGCCTGTAGACATTTAGAGACATTTCACCTGTACATGTGCCTGTGGACATTTAGAGACGTTTCACCCGTACATGTGTCTGTGGACATTTCGAGACGTTTCACCCATACATGTGTCTGTGGACATTTCTAGACGTTTCACCCGTACATGTGTCTGTGGACATTTAGAGACGTTTCACCCAGTCACTCACATATTTAGAGACGTTTCACCCGTACACGTGTCTGTGGACATTTAGAGACGTTTCACCTACTCACTTACACATTTAGAGACGTTTCACTCGTACATGTGTCTGTGGACATTTTGAAACGTTTCACCTGTACATGTGTCTGTGGACATTTAGAGACGTTTCACCTGTACATGTGCCTGTAGACATTTCGAGACATTTCACCTGTACATGTGCCTGTGGACATTTAGAAACGTAGCACCCGTACATGTGTCTGTGGACATTTCGAGACGTTTCACCCGTACATGTGTCTGTGGACATTTCTAGACGTTTCACCCGTACATGTGCCTGTGGACATTTAGAGACGTTTCACCCACTCACTCACATTTAGAGACGTTTCACTCGTACATGTGTCTGTGGACATTTAGAGACGTTTCACCCGCTCACTCACACATTTAGAGACGTTTCACTCGTACATGTGTCTGTGGACATTTAGAGACGTTTCAGTCGTGCTTGTGCCTGTGAACATTTAGAGACGTTTCATCCGTACTTGTGCCTGTGAACATTTAGAAACATTTAACCCGTACATGTGGACATTTAGAGACGTTTCACCCGTACATGTGTCTATGGACATTTAGAGACGTTTCACCTGTACATGTGCCTGTGGACATTTAGAGACGTTTCATCTGTACATGTGGACATTTCGAGACGTTTCACTCGTGCATGTGTCTTTGGACATTTAGAGACGTTTCACCCATACATGTGTCTGTGGATATTTAGAGACGTTTCACCCGTACATGCGCATGTGGATATTAAGAGACGTTTAACTCGTACATGTGGACATTTAGAGACGTTTCACTCGTACATGTGCCTATGGACATTTAGAGACGTTTCACCTGTACATGTGCCTGTGGACATTTAGAGACGTAGCACCCGTACATGTGTCTGTGGACATTTCGAGACGTTTCACTCGCTCACACATTTAGATGCTGTTGGTGTGTGCAGATTTTCCCTGCGTTATGTTCAGTGCCCCGTGCTGAACACTCAGACCTCATTCTCCGTGGTATAATCTGCTTACCCCGTCACAGAGCTCTTACGTCCTCCGTCAGTGTCTTCATGATTCAGGAGTGGGCTTCAGGGTCAGAGGTCACAGACTGAAGCATGTTCAGGGCAGACGGGGTTAATGCCAGTGGTGTCTGAGAAGAAATGAGACAAAGCGTACGAGCAGTCTCCTCAGCACAAGGCCCTCCTGGCCCCGGAGGAAGAAGACGGCAGAGGTTGGGGGTTAGACTCCTTATCTGAGTGTAACTGTGGAGGAGTGGTAATCCTGTCTTCTGGTTCTCACAAAGTGGCCCACTGGTAGGACAATATATATTTCGACATGTAACATTAGTACATCAAAATCAACTCAACGCTGTATATTGTGGAGGAAATACTACAGCTTTGACAAAAACTACACCTGACACAAAGAAAATCATTTACCTCTCATCTTGTATCCACAGCTGGGGATATCTGGACAGCTAACAATGGGGGTTATATGTGGTTAACTTCTCACAGGTTCATCACAGACGCTTTGGAACGGCACAGAGCTGCTTCGGAGACAGAGGCGGCACAATTTTGAGGTGGAATTCCTTTTATGATGCGGTTTCCAGAGATTTCCTTGTACAACAAGCTGGGTTTGAGTTTGAGAACCCCTGGTTTAGACTCTTCCAGTGGATCCTGTTTCCGCCCATGTGTTTTGTGTCTTGGTGTGTTCTTTATGTTTCCCTGTGTGTAATTCTGACATGTCTCCTGTGAGCTTGTTTTTCAGTTTTACTGTGTGTCTCACTGTTGTGTCTCCTTGTGTTTCCTTGTCCTTTGTTGGTTCATTTGTTATTGTCCTCTTCACGTCTGTTCTGTTGTTCTGTAAGTTTGTTTTTAGTTTTGTATTTCATCCCCCGATTATTTTGACATTTTGTTCTTTTTTTTTTTTTTTTTGCAGTTTTGTGTTTTGGGTCCTTCTTTTGATTACCCCCACATGACACCAGTGTTTGTGAACAGACGTCCTGCAGTCCAAAGGCTGGAACCGTTCCATGAGTTAGCTCCAATGCATTTTTATTAAAACCAGGGTTGTTGTGGACAGACTCAACCGCACCGTTACATCAGAGCCACTTTAGAAAACATAACCGTGTAGAGTAACAATTTGCATATTACCACCGAAATCAGCACATATGCTAATGACTACACAATAAACCTTTCTTAAATCTAACACTATGCTGGACAACGCAACAAAAATGTGGCAGGTTTGACAAGGGCAAGTGCCACAAACCTGCAGACATAAGTGAACTCTAAAAAAAATGTAGCTAAGAGTTAGACATAGACCGATTATTACTTATACGCAAAGAAAAAAAAAGAGCAACATAAACAACAACCATTTCTTTTTCAGCCTCATATAATATGCATTATTTGTATTGTTTTGGCCTTTAAACATTTCTTGAGTATCTTTACTTTGACATCTCATGTTTTAGAACTAAAAATAAAATGTTTTTACAAGAAACAATATAACTTTATCACTGCATTGGGAGATACCATATTAACTTAGCTGTGGCTCCATCTACTGGCTGAAGAGGCAAGTACACAAGTGAGGTATTGCAGCTCCTTGGGCCCAGCCTTTTTAAGAGGTTATTTTTTATCTTGATTTTTGATTGCAAATCCATCTTCTGTTTTGTTTTTGAACTCTCTTTTTTTTTTTTTTTTTGTTTCATATATTTTATTGATGTACAAAGAAATCTCCATTTAACAGAAAGAGCCATCATGTACATTTGTTTTCCAATTTGGGCCCAGCCTTTTTGTTTAATTGCACATTGTTATTGCAAACAAAACTTAATTCTTTTCCGTATTTAAATAACATAGAAGGAAATGTTCTTTTTTTAATTGTTTATAAAGTCACTGAAATTACCGTTTTTATAGTAAGTGATGTCACGGTAAACATGTGCGAGCCACGTGAACGAGCCGCGAGAACGAGCCGCGAGAACGAGCCGCGTGAACGAGCCGCGAGAACGAGCACGTCGGGCGAAGCACGTGGACATGGCTGGACTAGCGACACCTGTAAGTTGTATTTTATTTCATTTCAGACGCTTTCACATTTGATCTAACATTAAGAATTACAATCACACAAGCTAACGTTAACACAAAACCTTGCAAGCCTCGTGGTCGCTCCCGTCGCTCAAAGCATCATGGGGGATTGTCGTCACGCGGTGGGAGGAATCATGGATGTATTAAATGAACTGGATAAGGTACGCCCCCTCTGTCTGTGGTCCCAGATTGATTAGTGGCCGTGCGAGGTACTGCAGCCTCTTGGGCCCAGCCTTTTTCTAAAATTGCACATTATAATTACAGAACGTACTGAATTATTATCGGTATTTAAATAAAATAGAAGGAAATGTTCTTTTCTACCATTTCTAAAATCACCTAAATTACCGTTTTTATATGAAGTGGGGGATTGTCGTCACGTGGCGCCCTAAAGCAAAGATGGCAGCCTCCGTTTCAGGAAGTAAAACAAAGATGGCAGCCTCGGTATCAGGAAGTAAAACAAAGATGGCAGCCATCGTATCAGGAAGTAAAACAAAGATGTCAGCCTTCGTATCAGGAAGTAAATGCGGCAGTAAGAAACTTTTTTGGGGTCATGCGCCAATGAGCACACTCCATAGGGATAAACAGGACGGCCATCTTGGATTCATCTTCCAGGTTTTATTATAGTTCTATGGGAGGAAGTAATGCGGAAGAAATCAACTTTTTTGGCTTCATGCGCCAATGAGCACTCGCCACAGGGATCAAGAGAGCGCCATTTTGAATTCATCTTCCAGATTTTATTATAGTTCTATGGTCTACACACGTCAGGCTTGGAAGAGTCAATGGTATAAAACTTCCATATCTCCATGAAGAACGTTCCAAAGCATGGGTTTAGCTTTCTATTTCCATGGAATCAAGCAGGTGACATGCAACCTTCTAGAGTTCTGCAGTGTGTTTTTTTTTTTTTTAATAAATAATACAACTAAACATCCAGTGTAGTTTCCAATGTGATTTAATTGAGAAAGAAAAACATACATATGAATTAGCCCCTCACTAAGAAATGAGCTTTGTCATCTTGCCAGTGGTGGGCTGGCAAGACGGAGATGGCAGTAAACTTTTTGGCGCCTTAAAAGAACACGGATAGCTCTGAGGCAGAAAAATATAAAGCAAAGAAAGTGAGCAATGGACCTATTTCCTCCACACGAATAGAGCTGCTCCTGGCAACGGCGGCTGCACAAACTGGGAAGAAAAGTCGCCTCCGATGTGTTCATCCTCCAAAAGTGAAAATGTGTAACAACGTGGAGGTCTGAAAAGGTAAACTGTGCAGAGACCGGGAGGAGTGTGAGGACGACTGGTGTTTTGAGAGGATAAATGTGTTTTCAGAATGGCAGCGTAAAGGTTTCAAGGACGTGTTTGCTAACAGAACATGAGCAGACTTTTCTCCGTGAGCAGGTTGTGATCAGGTGGCATCGGCATTCCAGCAAAACAAGGTGATTAAAAGCCTCGCTGTTTGAAATGAATCCAGGCACAAAGTTCAAAGTCTTCTCGGTCAGCAAAGGTTTTAAAAGACAAATCTTTTTGCAAAATTGACTCTTTTGAGCGTCAATAACACTCCCTGCTGAATTCCCTCGAATTATGTTTTTCCGATCACTGACAACAGTTATCTGAAAATCTTCATTAAATCATTGCCAGACTCGTCCTGAGCATTTCTACCATCTAAACACGATCACTACAACTCGTAAGCTAATACTCAAGTTATAACATTAGCTTGCAGCCAGTAGATGGCGCCTAAACTCAGTAAGTTCCGTGGGAAACAGCAGAGAATGTTCTTATTTTTATTAAACTCTTTTTCTTGTTCTAAAACAAGAGATACCAAGCCAAACATGCTCTTGAGTACCTTTTAAAGGGCCTGTACCTGATTTTTATTTACTCTAGTTAACCCCATCTCAATCGGACCAGTTTTTCCTAAAACGTCTGACTAAAGTGAGCCTCGTTTCAAACTGAAGCTGTTCCTGAACCATTTGGAGCACAAACAAATGGCTGGACTCTTTGTGAAGCTCTGTAGTTTTGGCCTCTGCTGTCTGATTTACTCTGGACACTTGGAAACAAGCTCTGCACAAAGGAATATCAGACTTTAAAGTTCGCCTAAATTTCCTTTGTTAAATATACAAAGAAGTGAAGCTGGTGTCTTTAGATTTTGCCTGATTGACACGATCATTGGCTTTTGTTGGTTTTGACATTTCCTCTTTCAAAGCTGAAGCTAATTTAACAAAATTGTTTTAGCGACTTGTAATAAAGTAAGAAAGTCCAGGCAGAATCCATATAAAAGTCATATAACATTTTTCAAAATGTAAGTGTAATTTTTTTATTTGTGTTTTTGGAGTAAAAACTGACTAATTCATTCCAGAAGGATTGATTTGACTGTAAATAAGTGGGTTACAGCTTTCTTTTCATAATTAACATGTCCAGCAGCTGATAGTTTCCTTTTCAAATGGTGGATAAAAAGTAATAAATTAATAAAAAATCCACAACTTTAACATACATTTTCTTTACATCACACATCATTTGGTAGAAGAAACGTCATGAAAAGACACTGTGTTTGTAATGTATAATCTGTGCATATTATAAACGCACTTTGTTGGGAAAAAACTATTGCAGAAGGAGTCACCTCTTTTCAGCCAATCAGGCCCATTGTACACTATGAATCATGGGAAAATAACTGCTTTTGACACTATCCCAGACTGTGATTTTCTGTCATGGTGCAGTTTCAAAAATGCTAAAAGCTAATTGTAAGGTTAGAGGAACTATATGGAAGCAACTGCATGAGACTACTCCAGACAGTCGTTTCTGAGTCATGGAGCAATACAGAGTGAAAGGAAGGACTAAGTGGGCGGGGCTAACGCTTCAAACAAAAACATGTTCCTGTCTCACGGTTTAAAATTGGGTACAAGCCCTTTAAAGGAAAAATTTGATGCATTTTTTGTATTATTAGCCTTTTAAGTGTGAAGAGAGTCATTGCCTTATCATCTGTAAGTCTGAAGGAAGGAGCTAACAACACAGAAGCTAAAACTAAACTTTCCTTTATTTCAGCTAAATAAAACAACTAAGGACCTGCTTGTCTCCTGACTCTCATTAAGGACGTTCCGGGTTGGACTTTTGATCTGAATAATGAACAAAACTTCAAAATGACTCTTTACTTTGAATTAATGAGCAAATATCAAGAATCCGTTTAAAAAAGCAAACATGTCTTGACCTTGGATTTTAAAACAGTGCTGGAGGCTAATTTAAATAAGCAGCCTTCTCAGTTGATTATGATTTATGTGGGAAACAGACAATATCTTTGAAATGAGTGCGTCTCAACACAGAAAACAGCTGTATTTTACAAAGAGTTCACTGTGGCATGAGGGAAATATGAGCTGCATATTTTTCTCAATTTCGAAGCTATATTCTGGAAGACTGAACATTTGTTTGGTAAAATAGGTCTTCTTTTCCGTTTGTCAAACAGGCCCATGTGCAGTCATAAAAACACAGGAAAAAATGAAACAGACTAAATCTAAAACAGGACTGAACCAGGACCAAAGCAAGACTAAAAGAGGATTAAAACAAGGCTAAAGCAAGACTAAAAATAGGAGTAAAGAAAGACTAAACCGGGACTAAAGCAGGACTAACCCAGGGATAAATCCAAGACTAAAACAGGACTAAACAAAGACAAAACAAGGATTAAACCAGGACTAAAACAGGACTAACCCAGGGACAAAAACAGCACAAAGACAGGGACTAATCCAGGGCTTAATTAAGACTAAAACAGGACTAAAAGACAGACTACAGACTAAAACAGGGCTAAAGACATACTAACACAGGGACAAAAACAGGACTAAAGAGAGACCGGTTTGAAGAAAGACTAAAGTCGATTTAATGAAAGACTAAAACAGCACTAAAGACATACTAAAACAGGGCTAAAGACATACTAACACAGGGACAAAAACAGGACTAAAGACAGACTAAAACAGGACTAAAACTGGGACTAAAACAGAACTAAAGAAATATCAAAACAGGACTAAAAGCCTAAAACAGTACTAAAGAAAGACTAAAATATGTCAAAAGAAAGACTAAAACAGGGATAAAGAAATACTAGAACGGGACTAAACCAAGAACTAAAATAGAGCTTAAGACAGACTAAAACAGGGCTAAAGATATACTAACACGGGGACAAAAACAGGACTAAAGAGAAACTAAAACAGGGGCTAAAGAAAGCCCAAAACAGGACTGAAGAAAGCCCAAAACAGGACTGAAGAAAGACTAAAACAGGGCTAAAGAAAGACTAAAACAGGGGCTAAAGAAAGACTAAGACAGGACTAAAGAAAAACTAAAACAGGACTAAACAAAGACTAAAACAAGACTAAAGAGAGACTAAAACAGGATGAAAGAATGACTAAAATGTGATTAAAAAAACTAAAACAGGACTAAAAAAGACTAAAACAGGAAGTTGTCAAAGTAAGACTAGAAGGCCAACCTCTCTTACTGGTACATGGTGGAGTAATAATTGGAAAACTCCAGAACTCCTTCTCTCAGACTGCAGTAAAGTGTGGAGCGGCCAGTGTTTAACAGCAGAGTTTTAGCGCAGAGCAGTGAGATGAGTTAGCACCCAGTCCCTCTGGGTAACAGCCTGCGACTGTGGCCTTATGGGAGTCAGAGGGAGACCAGGGAAAGTCTGAGCAGTAAATGTGGTTTATTAGTACAATACATCAAGAGTACAATCAGAATAGTTTAAAAATGAATTATGTTTCTGAGCTCATTGTGTGCAGTGTGTCTGTAAAGACTGGGTAGTTTGGACAAGCTCTTTAGCAGTTATCGTCTAGTTAACAGTCAAATTACCTTAAAAAGTGATTATCTTGTCTTATGTTCATGTGGTTTCCAGGAACTCGTTTTTCTGCACACAAACTCTTGCACAAGTCGATAAAAGAACTCGTAACTCGGGTCAAAAGCTGCTGCCCGACATTCACACTGACGTGACCTGACCGACATCAGCTGAATTGTCAATTTATCTTAAACATTTGAGCTTTTTAACCAAACATTTCTATATTTCGGTTCTTACTGTCAGTCATCCATATCACAAGAGGAACAGATTTGTGAAGGAAAGACCAGAGGCTAGTGTTTAATTACAGACGTCAAGTAAAAACTGTAGGATTGTTCCAAAACTAACATTTAATGTTGGCAATTGGGAAGGCTAACAACAGAAACTCTTACAGCTTGAATTAATGCTGTTAAAGAGCAGACACAGTGATTTTATTACCGGTTATATCAAAATTCGAAGCTAACTTGAAAATAAACAAGTCAGAAACATGATTTTTTTTCTGGAAAACACACAAGCAACCGCCGACCACATCAATGCACCATTAAGTGGCTTGACCTGAGATTTGCCCATATATATATATATATATATATATATATATATATATATATATGAATGTATGTATGTATGTATGTATGTATGTATGTATATATGTATGTATGTATGTATGTATGTATGTATGTATATATCATACATAATTGCTGCTCGAGTCCTAAACCTAGAGTCCTAGAACCAGGAAGTACGATTACATTAGTCTGTGTTGAAGCACTGTCAGACTTCAGCAGAGTCAGGACTAAACATGGACCGGCCTCCCGCTGGTGCCAGAGTCAGGACTAAACATGGACCGGCCTCCTGCTGGTGCCAGAGTCAGGACTAAACATGGACCGGCCTCCTGCTGGTGCCAGAGTCAGGACTAAACATGGACCGGCCTCCCGCTGGTGCCAGAGTCAGGACTAAACATGGACCGGCCTCCTGCTGGTGCCAGAGTCAGGACTAAACATGGACCGACCTCCTGCTGGTGCCAGAGTCAGGACTAAACATGGACCGGCCTCCTGCTGGTGCCAGAGTCAGGACTAAACATGGACCGGCCTCCTGCTGGTGCCAGAGTCAGGACTAAACATGGGCCGCCTCCTGCTGGTGCCAGAGTCAGGACTAAACATGGACCGGCCTCCGCTGGTGCCAGAGTCAGGACTAAACATGGACCGGCCTACAGCTGGTGCCAGAGTCAGGACTAAACATGGACCGGCCTCCTGCTGGTGCCAGAGTCAGGACTAAACATGGACCGGCCTCCCGCTGGTGCCAGAGTCAGGACTAAACATGGACCGCCTCCTGCTGGTGCCAGAGTCAGGACTAAACATGGACCGGCCTCCCGCTGGTGCCAGAGTCAGGACTAAACATGGACCGGCCTACCGCTGGTGCCAGAGTCAGGACTAAACATGGACCGGCCTACCGCTGGTGCCAGAGTCAGGACTAAACATGGACCGGCCTACCGCTGGTGCCAGAGTCAGGACTAAACATGGACCGGCCTCCTGCTGGTGCCAGAGTCAGGACTAAACATGGACCGGCCTCCCGCTGGTGCCAGAGTCAGGACTAAACATGGACCGGCCTCCCGCTGGTGCCAGAGTCAGGACTAAACATGAGGAATCAGCGTTTCAGTTTTTTGCGCCTAAAATCTGCAACAGTCTCCCTGAAGATGTGAGCGACATGTCTTTTTTAAATTTGGCGACATTAAATGTTTTGTATATGATTGTACTTCCTTATTATTATGATTTATGATTTTTTTTATGCGTTTTAAATAGACAATTGTGTATGCTTTAATTCTGCATTGTATAATCCTAATGGTTTAGTCAATGTTTGGGTCTGTTTTAGTATTTTTACTCTCCATAGACACCAGCAGGTGACGACACACGACCAATTGTTTTATTTTTTTCCCGTCTCCCCATAAAAATAAAAATAAAACACTATAATTTATAATAGTGCCATAGTGACCAGGAGCTCCTTTTTTCACATGTGTCACTGAAATAAACTAACCTGACTGCACATTTTTTTCGAGGCACGACACTCAGTGCTGACCAGACTCCCGCCTTGTAAAGTATTAGAGAAGTGTGTTTTCTGGATTGCAGGCAGCTATATTACAGTTATTGTTGATCATTTTTGAGACGCTGTAGACTTTTTTTTTTAATAAACCGTGTTTGAAATGTGCTTTTGTTCAGCCTGTGAGGTTTTGGGCGCGCACACATCGAAATCGATAAGAGGCTTTGTCAACACCATTCATATGGATCAAATCTTATAAATTCCCAAGTGTGAGTGCGTTACTAAAGAAAAGTATCTTGATTCGTTACCCACAAGTCTCCTTTCTCTTGTTCGTTCTCATCTGTGGCTGCTCTCAGATTCACTTTCTCTGTTCTCCATTCTGACATCTTAAACTCAGAAATGATAAGAATGTAATCGCATTCCTTTGATGAATCTGCCTCGGACTGGGCTGTGGGAGTTTGTCTTTTACAATTTATTTCTATTTGATTCCTGCTGCCATGAAAACTACTGTAATGTGTTGCATCAGGGTGATAAGTATTCAACTTGTCTTTTATTTTCCAGAACACATCAGTTTGGGAACATGGTGGAGCGTATCTCAACTGCCTGGAACTTAGTATCTCTGCTGTTTATGGTGAATGTAAGGACTAAACCAGGACTGAGCCAGGACAGAATCAAGGATTATGATAAGAGTACAAAACAGGACTAAACCAGGTCTAACCAAAGCTGTCACTGAACCAAGACTAGACCAGGACAGGGTTTTACGAAAATGGAATGTTTATGATAGAGAAATTACTTGGATACCGTAGCTCAAAAAAATACAGTTCTATAAGTAAGTAGTATTTGAAACTATGAATAACTGCAATTTGGTGTTTTGTTGTTAAAGTGTGTGTTTGTTTGTCTCTTTTTTGCATCACAGTTTCATGTGCTTTGGTTTAGTGCTCAAAAGGAGTAGGATGAAGGGAAACAATACTTCAATTGTTCCACACTATACAGACGCTAACTAAAGCCAGCCAGACCCACTTTGAGGCTGCGTGAGCGAGGGGGGGGGGGCTGACTGAATATGGAACCTTTATTTGAATCAGAAAAATACCTGAAAATCCTCTTTTTCAAGGGTTACTTAGGCCAAAGTGAGAAACTTGTAATTTGAAAGCACAGACAACTCTAACTTTTTGAGAATAAAGCAGAAACCCCTCAGTGAAACCAGCTCACGCAACCTCAGTTCAGTTTGGATTGAGTTCCAAGCTGTGGGAGCAGCATAACAGAAGGCCAGTCCAGAGTTGTGGGACAGACGGCAGTAAATGTGAGGTGAGCACAGGGCACGGTGACCTTCAGCACAGTGTGCACAGACAGGACGACACACAGCCACAAACAGTCTTATTGATTCTTGCCAGACACATGACCTATACACCACTGGCAGCCATCTTGGTTCTAGTCCTAAGGTAAACAAATGTAAACACCAAAGGAAATCTGAACAACCTGTTCAAATATCAGAACAGTCCTTTTACTGTCAGCTGTGGTACTGACATTATACAACAGCAAATTACAACGAAAGTATAGCTGCAGCTTTGAAATACAAATAACTGATTAGCTTTGTTGATTAGCATAAAGTTACATACATAATGGACTCTAATACATCTTCTAATAAATGAAACATGGCTTTTAAGTGTCTTTGAGGTTGCTTACTTTGATGAAGGTCTTTGCAGGGTAAAAGTCTGTGTAAAGTCATGTTCAAGTCCTGATATCTGCACTTGGTAAAAGCAGACCTCTGTCAGGCAACATGTGTGAACCATTTCTCTGTTTATTAAAAGTGAAAGTAGAACGAGGAAACACTTGATGCTTCCTGTAGAAACGATATGTCTCTGACCAGCCGCAAATGAATTCTGTTAATGATATGTGACGTATGCTGGCATGAACCGATCAATGAGAGCCTGGGTCTAGAGCATAGACCGTACATATCAGTGGACCACGTTAGCATGCTAGCCGCCGCATTCCAAATAGGAAGCAGCTATGGAGGCGGTCCTGGCTCCATAAAGCCGAGCTGCCATTCACTTTCTGTGACACTGGTGCCCTTTACTCTGTAACTGTTTCTGTCAAGCTCACCATCTGGAACTAAAATGTCTGTTTAGACACTCTCTACATGGTATTTTTTTTTTGTTATATTGTTCATAAATCAAGTTATTAGCAATAATAACTGACCAATCAGGTGCTTCTTTTCCAGGGGCCGTTTTCGCTCGTGTTAGCAACAGGTTTGATTGACAGCTAGCGCCGCACGTTGCCGCCATCTCCTCTCGCCGAGGGGCGGATACCGTTAGCAACCGTGCTCCTGATTAGTCCGTGTGTTGCCACGATACACACTCGGATTTCCAAATATGGAGTCTGGCTCCACTTTAGCCGCTATAACTGTTAGCCGCGATGGCTTCATTTGGCTGTAGCCAAACGCTATGAGTGACGTCACAATCACATAGTCCATCAATACGTACGGTCTATGGTCCAGAGCCAACAGGCGCTCCTGGACCAACTCAGGACTGCCAAGCAATATGGTGGTAGCTTGGTCTTGATCCTGGTCTTGTGCTGGAAGAGATGGTTTGTTTTGTCTTGTCCTAGATCTGCTTTGATCTGCACTAGTTCTGGTTATTGATTGACGCTGGGTTTGTCTTGGCTTTGTCCTGCTTTACTCCTGTTTTTATGACAGAGCAAAACTCTTATGACAGTTTTATTTCACTGGAAGTAACTGCATATTTTAGATGATGAATTGCACCACTGTGAGTTGTTTGTGAATAGCACAGGGATGAAACATAAAACTGAGGTGAGGTTTTTTCGTCCAGCCCTCAAACAATAGCCCTCTGATAAATCTGCCTTCCTGGAAATTATAATTGGACACCCCTGGATAAAGTCGTCAAAACCAAGACCAAAATGGACTAAAACAACTCGGAGATTTTAGATATTTCAGCTATCCATGTTCAGCCTTTGTGTTGACGATGAAGTTTCATGTACTGTGGGTTTTATGTGCTTGTCGTATTGATTTTCCACAGTGAGATACACAGAAGAGGCTCGTGTTTTTGGCAGCTGTGATCTCCACTGTAGAACTGCGCTGGTCCATAAATATTCAGGCTGCCATGTTGAGTTTAGAAACTGGCAGTGAAGAGACGTGTCCAATATGTTGCAACAGTATTTTTCAGTTTGTACATAATATTCAATGCAATCTACTTTACGTCAAGAATAAGTGATGATTTAACCACAACAGACAAATGCACGGCCACATAAAAGCACTGAAAATGTGGCTGATGAAACCGTCAGATCAGTCCATGGAACACAATGAATAGAAATGGGCAGCTTTACTTTGGTTCGTGTAGCCAGATACCAAACATGAATATATGCCTTAATTTTCAATGTTTTACTCTAATTACCAGAGAAAATTAAAGAGAATGTGGCAGTGTTTTTATGTAATTAAGTACAATTTGTTTTCCTCAAAAAAGAAAAACTGTAATAGCAGCACTTTGGGTCAGAGTGAGAGTGCGTGAGTGTTTTATTCTCCGCAAATCAGGAAGCGTGCTGTTAGCATGCTAATGTTTGTTCACGTTACAGTGACGATGGTAACCTATGCACGGCTCTGAAAGTTGTGCAAAGTGCTTAGAAACTCACTGAGATTTTTGAATATTGAATTGAATTATTGTGAATAATTAGGATGCTCAGAATGCATTGAGCAAGTTGGCAGTGTTTGGACCTCTGCAAGTGCTTCAGAATGAACAGTTTTTCATGTTTTTTTTTTAATTATAAAATTATGTGTTTAAAAAATTTATAAAATATCAACTACAGTAGGCTTTATAAGCTTGACAAAATAAATCATTAAAATGACTGACATTAAAATTCACAGGTTTTGGCTTCCTGTTGTAGCTGAGATTCTCGCTATTCAAGAGATGGACTGTTTTGTATTTAATTGTTGGTTCCTGATTTACTATCATTCTGAAACTCATAGATAATTATTCAAAATGTTTTTTCAGTGAAAAATTGCTCATGGAGAAATGCTATATATATATATATATATATATATATATATATATATATATATATATATATATATATAATATAATATATATATATAATATAATTATTTTTTTTTTTTTCAATCCCAGTAAAGTCTTATCAGCACAAGTCATTTCCACATGTTTACTGCATGTTTAAAGACAGGTTATGTTGGGAAATATAGAGAAGTTGTTTTTTGTTGTTGTAATTATTCATTCATTTCATGGTATAATACCTGTGGTTCTTGAACAGAATCCCTCTGTCTATGTAGGGCTGCGACTAAGGATTATTTTGTTAATCGATTAGTCTAGCGATTATTCCTAAAATTAATCGATTAGTTGTTTAGAACGCGAAAGTGTTGAATATGAAAATTGTACCCAGACAAAGCTGAAGTGAAGGCGTTTGGCGACATCCTGGTGGAAAATATTTATAGATGAACAAGTATTTTAATCAAAAACACACAATTGACATTTTCCTGTGTGTTTTTGTATCATTCCTGCTCTGTCTGAATAATAAACCTCTTCTTTCAGCTCATACAATGTTTTAGAGTCTGTGTGTAGACCAGTTAAAGATTTCTCGATTATTTAATTAGTGGACAACCATTTCTATAATCGATTAACTTGTTGCAGCTATATCCATGTCTTCAGTGCCACATCCGCAGTTTCGCCGCAATTTACATCCAAAACAACCAAGTTTTTCTGTTAGTTTACACATCCATTTAAGAAAAGAACTGAGTTGTCATACATTTTAATTTGTCTAATTATATGCTTTGATGCTTAAAAACTGTTTTCCTATTAAAAGTGTAATACAATAAAAGTATAACATTTGATACTTGTACATGACTAACATTAATACAAGTTAATCGTGCGCTCCACAGTGTTGCATAAAGGCCACAGCGGGACGTTCACCCTGACAGATGAGAGGCGTGTTGTGACTGCATAACCCGGCATACATTTACATAGAATAAATCAGGTTTTAAATGGCGTCTTAATAAATGAGAGGCTTTTAAATGGTGCCGTGGAACAGTGCGCACTAATGGACCGGAGCATTAAGCACAGGGTCACAACATTTGAATTAACATACTTTATGAAGCACTGCTTACATCAGATGAGGTAAGGGAAAAGGTGGGAGAAATATTACTTTTATTAAGGTCTGGTCTGTCAAAACTACATTTAATTAGAAAAGCTTTTATAATGCATAATGAAAAATGAGTTGTATATGGATTATATAAAGAGTTCTGTGCCAGGGACTCACACATATGACGTCTAAACTCAGCATGATCCAGACATGTTTAAATTAAAACGTTTAATAATTACAATGTTGTATGCATGGGCTTGTGACCAATCAGATACGACCTTAAACACACACCGCGCACCAAGCACACACACACACACACATACACACACACACACACACACACACACACACACACACACGCACATGCACACAGGCACATACGCGCACACACACACACACGCACGCACACACACAGACACGCGCGCACACATATACAGACACACACAGGCACACGCGCACACAGTCACACACACACACACATACACACACACGCACATGCACACAGGCACATACGCGCACACACACACGCACACACACAGACACGCGCGCACACACACACAGACACACACAGGCACACGCGCACACACATATACACACACAGGCATACGTGCGCACACAGACACACACACACAACACTCACACACACAGACACACACAACATTCACACACACAGACACACACAACACTCACACACACAGGCACACACACACGCACACACACTCACACACACAGGCACACACACTCACACATACACATACACACACACACACACACCCACACATACAGGCACACACACACGCATACGCACACACACACGCACACACACACACACACACACACACATACAGGCACACACACACACACACACACACACACATACAGGCACACACACAGACACATACACACACTCATTGTTTTACCTACACCTATCCAAGTGTAATAGCACTACATAATCTTGACACGCTCCATGGGGGAGACAACACTAACTAACCATCTAAATAAAACATCTGAGTAAAATGAGCCTCGTTTCAAACTGAAGCTGTTTCTGAACCCTTTGGAGCACAAACTATTGTCTGGACTCTTTGTGAAGCTGACATGCCTCTGGTGTCTGATTTACTCTGATTACACTTGGAAGCTTTGCCCAGAGGAATAGCAGATTTTAAAGTCCGCCTACATTTTCTTTGTTAAATATATGAATTAGTGAAGCTGGTGTCTGTAGATTTTGCCTGATTGACACGACTTTTGACTTTTGTTGGGTTTTGACAATTCCTCTTTCAAAGCTGAAGCTAATTTAACAAAGTTGTTTTAGGGTGTTTAAGTAAAAAAGTCCAGAGGGAATCCATATAAACGTCCTATTAAATTCTGAATTTTAGTGTAATTTTTTATGTGTGCTTTTGGAGTAAAAATTGACTCCAATTCAACCCAGAATGTTTGATTTGATTTGTAAATAAGTGGGTTACAGCTTTCTTTTCACATGCAACATGTCCAGCCGCTGATATAGTTTCCTTTTATCAGCTGGTGGATAAAAAGGAATAAATTAATTTTAAAAATCCAGCGTCCTGCCTGTGGTACACCAGAATCACAACTTTAAAATACTACAGTATTATTAGTGCCCTCGGGTGATGGTGAAAACCAATTAAGCTTCATAACTAAGAATCACCAATCATAGCAGACCGTCCCTCTGGCCCAGCTTTGACCCTTTTACATGGATAAATGTCCTCGAGATATCACCTCGAAAAAGGATGCTGAAACTCATGAATACAACATGTGTACAATTTCACTCAAGGTTCTTCTAAACAATTGAAGGTGTAATTATCCGAGTAAAAGCTGTCAGCGCTCGGTGCACTGCTGTGTTATGAACGTGCCGTCCTCTCTGTCTGACAGGGTTCATTCACGTGTGTTTGGTTCAGCTGCTCCTGTCACATCTGCTCAGGAACGCTCTGATCCCGCCTGATACGTCTCCACTCTTTGAGATAAACTCCGCCGTATCTGCTCCAGTCTGCAAATGGCCTCTTTATCAAATATGGATATGTCACTTTGATGGAACTTCAGGAGATAATGTCAAAGCGCTTCATTTGTCAGTTGCAAAGTTGTACTAGAACACGAGTTTGTCCTAAACCCCTCAGCCGACCAGACAAGAGGTGGGTAGAGTAGTTGAGATTGTACTTTACTTTTAATACTGATGTTTAAAGGTACACTATGTAAAAAAAAAAAAAAGTGGGGGGTTTGCCATAAAGATGTTATATTTACATGTGTGTAATTGCCTCTACAGTTGTAGATGGAGCTAGCCAAGTCAAAATGGCATCTCCCAACGCAGTGATAAAGTTATATTTTTCTTTGTAAAAGCATTTTATTTTTAGTTCTAAAACACGACATGTCAAACTGAAGACACTCAGGAGCAGGTTTAAAGACCACAACAAAGACCATAACAATATAAATAATGCATAATATTTGTCTTTTATACATATCCTTAGACCCCTCCAGTGCCTCTAAACAGAATGCTGCGTTTCCTTAGCTCTGTAGCATTCCAGGAATTAGTACTGATGCATTAGCCTCCAAACATCACAGACTAGTTTGGTGACTGACAACCAATCAAACACTTGAGCGTAACACCAAAGAAGAGTTAGTGATAGAAATGAGTAGAAGTGTTTTTTTGGGTTTTTTTTTTAGCAATTAGTGGCATTTCTTAAAGGAAAAATATTCAGCATTTTTCATATTGTTGTTAGCCTTTAAACATGCTCTTGAATCCCTTAAATTTGTGTGCACTGAAGGCATCCAGCCAGTAGATGGCGCCAGCTCTATATACAATCTATTGAAGTTATCTGTCAAGAAACGCTGTAAGGATGACTAACCGTTGCAGTTATCGTGTTTAGAGGCAAAAATGCTCAGAACAAGTCTGACTATGATTTAAGGACTTAAACAGCAAAAGATTCTTGGATAAGTGATGTAGATGATCTGAAAATATGTCCCAGATCGACGGAGTTCAGCAGGAAGTGTGTTTGATACTCGGAGGGGGGAGGATTTTCTAATAAACATTCCTCAAAACAGCGTGACTTCAACTGAATGCTACTTCAGGTGTGTTTTTGATGACGTAACATTGTTAGAACATGGTTAAAAGCTCAAAAAAAGTCACTGGAGCAGAATATGTGTATTTTAAATCTAACGTTATTCTGGACAATAACGCACCAGGCCACAACAAATTAAATATTTGTTTTGTTTACCAAGCCCCACAAATCCTACAGTAATAAGTGGACTTTAGAAATGAGAGGTTGTTAGATATTGATAGATATTACTCGTAATGCACATTTAAATTACAAACATGTGTCTGTGTTGTCTACAAATGAATGTAAACACAAGACACTCTTGGAAGGGTCTATAGCTGTTTTGTCCTTAAATAACATATTTCTGGGTTTGTGTGTTGAGGAAATTATTTGTTATTAGGTAAAAAGCTAGCTAAGCTCTGCACAGATGGAGCAAAACTGAGAAACTACTTTCCATTTTACCATTTAAAATGAAAGTTAAGTTAATTAAGTTACGTAGTATATATATGTGTGTGTGTGTGTGTGTGTGTGTGTGTGTGTATATAAAACCTTTAAATAATATAATTGAATATAATTATAATATAATTGCAATAAAACAGTAATTGCAAAAAAAATACAAAGCAAAGCAAGAACATCACCATGGAGACAAGTGCGAAAAGTTACAGAGTCCAAGATGTATTATAAATAAAGGTGAGACACTACAAGTGAAAAGGAAAACATCTTAAATTTAAAGATATCAATTGTAAACCTGTAATTTATTGACATAAACATAAGGGAAAAAAATATTTTTAATCATGTAATGTTTTCATGTAGAAATAATATTCTATGTGTAAAAACATCCAAAATTGCATATATTTGGGACATTTAAATCTGAAAAATGGACAGAACCAGGTTCAAATTTCTTGGTTCATTTTGTACATATTAGTTACAAAAAATTTTTTGGATTTCTTATTTAGTTTTTAAGTAAACTAGATCTGACTAAAAATTGTCCTAAAAATTCATATTTCGCCTCATTTTTTTTAACTTAAAATTGCAAATCCTTCTGTTCGTTTCGTCAAAATCTTGTTGAGTCCAAGATTGTACAGTTTGGTGTGTGGGATCTTCTGTAAGGCTGAACTTTATTTGCCTGGAAAAATCCAGCCTCATCCGCCTGGTCGGCATTTGAGTTTGTTTTTTTTCTAGGGCGGAGCAAACTCGAGCTAACAGGAAGCGGAATAACTGTTTCTGACTGTTGAGTCGGCCTACGGGCCAAACAACAGTGCAGAGTGCCCGGCCTTCTCGGAGTCCCTGGGAGGAGTACTGGACAGTGCACCGCCAGGGGACTCTGTTGTTCTACTGGGGGACTTCAACGCCCACATGGGCAATGGCAGTGACACCTGACTTCTGTGCTAGTCACAGTTTGTCCATAACGAACACCATGTTCAAGCACAAAGGTGTCCATCAGTGCACATGGCACCAGGACACTCTAGGCTGGAACGTCTCTGCAACGTGTCACCCAAGACAGTGTGTCGGTCTGGGACGGTACCTCTGGACTGGCAGACCGGGGTGGTGGTCCCTCTGTATAAGAAGGGGGACCAGAGGGTGTGTTCCAATCACAGGGGGATCACACTCCTCAGCCTCCCCGGTAAGGTCTATTCCAGGGTACTGGAGAGGAGAATCCGACTGATAGTCGAACCTCGGATTCAGGAGGAACAGTGTGGTTTTCGTCCCGGTCGTGGAACACTGGACCAGCTCTACACTCTTCATCGGGTGCTCGAGGGTTCATGGGAGTTTGCCCAACCAGTCCACATGTGCTTTGTGGATCTGGAGAAGGCATTCGACCTTGTGCCCCGGGGCGCCTTGTGGGGGGTGCTCCGGTAGTATGGGGTCCGGGGCCCTTTGTTAAGGGCTGTCCGGTCCCTGTGTGACCGGAGCAGGAGCTGTGTTCGCATTGCCGGCAGTAAGTCAGACCTGTTCCCAGTGCATGTTGGACTCCGCCAGGGCTGTCCTTTATCACCGGTTCTGTTCATAATTTTTATGGACACAATTTCTAGGCGCAGTCAGGGCGTGGAGGGCGACTGGTTTGGGAGCCACAGGATCTCATCTCTGCTGTTTTTTTTTTTTTTCATGTTGTTTTATTTAAAACCTGAATGCAGTGTACGACACAATTTCACATCATTCACATACAATTGCCTGGTTTGAAAGGGGGATGGTGGAAGCTTTCGCTTTTTAGAAATCCGACCCCCCCACTCAACTCCACTTACATATCATTACAACAATAGTATTGTATAATAGATACAATATGCAACATACAACGTATATTATACATCAAAAAGCATATAACATACAACATATAACATACAACAATACAACAGACAACAACACAAGGACAGGCCCAGACACTCACTGACCTCCACCTCACCCTCCTCATCTACACACTCACTGCTGAAGGCATCACTCACTCTCTTCCTGATACTTTTCCATTGTCTCTTTTTTAAACATTCGTTTAAACTGTACAAGATTTAAACAATTTTTCATTTCCTCAGCTAACCCATTCCACAAAATAACCCCCCGCACTGAAATACACATTGATTTTAAAGTAGTTCTTACCTGTGGTTGATAAAATTTATTGCTACCTCTAAAATTAAATTTGTGATAAGCATCTCGTCCTGAAAATAAATTTTGAATGCTGACTGGAAGAGAGGATTTTGATGCCTTAAACATAATTTGAGCTGTTTTGTAATTGACTAAATCATGTAATTTTAATCTCATCTCTTTTTGTTTGCAGATGATATGCGTGGAAAGGGAAGTCTGGGCCTCCCTGCTCAGACTATTGCCTCCGGGACCCGGCCCCGGATAGAGCGGATGAAAATGGATGGAAGTTCCACTGTCCCATAGAAATCTATGGATGAAGTGGATTAAATGAAAGAATAAAACATCTTTAGGAGAAGGTTGGACACGTTTGTTGTTTCCACATGAAAGCTGATATGTTGAGAGAGCAAACTGACCAACAAACAAAACGAGTGAAAAGATGAGTTTTGCCTGTAATGTCTCGCCTGAACTTTTCATGCTCCAATGTGTATGACAGACTTCTTTCCAGTTTCACAAAATGCCACTCTCACAACATGCCACACTGCCATCTCCCTTCAGCACATTTTAATTATTCCAAATCAATGATTGTTTACCACTGCAGTAAACCCAACCGCCTTGTTTTTGTCACAGTTTTCTTTGTTCAAAACCAGCTATAGAAATCCACAGTCGTCATTGCAACACAATAGAGATTTTGGCTTTCGTGACAAACACAGGCTTTCAAATGTACATTGCCAATTTCTCTTCTCTCTCCAGCAGAAATAATTATGTTTTTATACAATACTGATTTGGACAGAGAGGCCTGAGTGTTTGGCGTGATTGCACTGTTTTGCCAATAATGGGCCTTTCACTCAAGAACTAATTCTGATTTTGGCTCAAAAAATGCAAAGGTTAGTTAGTCTTGAATGGATGCGTGATTTCAAAAACACTTAACAGGTAGTGCTAACCAGAATGAGGGAAATGTCAAGAACAATGTGTCCTGATTGAAAATGCCTGCGTTATGAAAAATATTATTAATATGAGAAAAGCATATCAAATGAATTATCCAAAACAAACATAAAGCGTGAGTCACTGTTGTTGCAGTTCATTACAGAAGACATTTTCAAATATAAAACTGTGCTGCTGAGAGTCAGGAAGAGCACATCTGAACTTATACAACTGGGTTTTATTCTCTTTGGTCTGTTGAGTTGTATTCAGATTCAGTATTTGCATATGATTTGTATGCATTAACTGTTGTAATAGGTCAATATTTTGGTAAGACTTCATAACTACACTTAGATTTGCATTAACTAAGTATGAACAAATACTGTATTTAATTCATATTGAACAAATATTTATTTAAAGAATGATTTAGGTTTAGGAACTGCTTCATAGGTTGTGTTCTGAGCTGATTTCAAGGTTCAAGGTTCAAGGTTCAAGGTTTCTTTATTGTCCCCTAAGGGGGGAAATTCGTTTTGCAGCACAGCTCAACATAAAATGACAATGTAAAAACAATATACACATACAGATACAGATAATAAAACAAACCCAAAATCACACTTCCCTCAAAGTGCAAAAAAGCAGATTAATCACATGTGCAAATGTTCTATGTGCGGATTTACAAAGTGCTAAGTGCCATTAAGGTGCTTCACGGCTGTTGGGATAAATGTAGTTCCCAGCCTTTTAGTTTTACAACTAGGAACTCTGTAATGCCGCCCAGAAGGCAAAAGTTCAAACTGTGCCTTAAGAGGATGGTCCTGGGAACTAGTAATGGCTCTAGCCTTTCTCTGCACCTGCCTCATGTACAGGTCTCCTGGCTGAGCCTGTCATGTCCCTGAGACTTTGCTGGCTACTTTGACCAACCGAGCAAGTCTATTTTTATTAGTGAGTGAGAGGCTTCCATACCATGCAGCCATGCAAAAAGTTAAAACTGATTCAATGAAAGAACGATAAAACAAGGTCATCATTTCAGATGAAACATTAAAAGTGTTCATACGCCTAAGAAAATACATCCTCTGCTGGACTTTTTTCTGGACAGCATCAATCCAGGGTTCAAAACACAATTTCCGATCCACGATAACTCCAAGGTATTTGTATTGCTCCACCAGCTCAATGTTTGTGCCTTTGATTACAGAAGTGGAGGGGGGCGGTGGTGCCCTACGGAAGTCCAGAACCATGTCCTTTGTTTTCGACACATTAAGATGTAAAAAGGAGGCATCACACCACTCCAAAGTCATTGAGTACTGTCCCATGGTCCTGCTCATCCCCCGACAGAAGACTGACAATAACAGAGTCATCCGCCAACTTCAGGATGTGTCTGTCCTCATATAAGCTGCGACACTGATCGGTGTAAAGAATGTATAGAAGTGGAGAGAGGCAACAACCCTGAGGGGAACCAACAGATGTAAAGGCAACTTCAGACATAGTGCTATTTGCCCTGACACACTGGGATCTATCTGTTAAAAAATCAAATAACCAGCCGACCAGATTTAAATCAAGATTAAAATCAGAGATCAGTCTCTCAACTAGCAGATAAGGCTGAATGGTATTGAACGCAGAAGTAAAATCAACAAATAAAAGTCTAACATGAGCCTTTGCCTTTTCCAGATGGCAAAAAATAAAGTGCAATAGTGTGATCGCTGCATCCTCTACCCCCCTGCCCGACCTATAGGCAAACTGCAGTGGGTCTAACCTGTCCCCCACCTGCAGCAAGACAGCCTCTTTAATTATCTTTTGAAAGGTTTTCATAACCAATGAAGTTAGTGCAACAGGTCGGAAATCATTTAGTGATTTAGGGGTGTTGCATTTAGCCAAAGGCACAATAATAGAATGCTTCCAAATTTTGGGGATTTTCTGTTGTGACAAGGACAAATTGAAAATACATTGAAAGATGTCACATAATTGGTCAGAACATGTCTTCAGTAATCGCCCACTAATATTATCAGGCCCGGGGCTCTTTGACGTAGTGTGCTTGAACATTTTAGCCACAGCAGCACTATCAACAAAGATGGATGGTGGTGACTGAGTGGCAATCCTAATTTCTTCTACTCTATCACCAAAACAACAATTATTAAATCTAGAGTAGAACGTATTAAGTTCATCCGCCAGGTGTTTGTCAGTGTCATAACCATTTAGAGCCACTCTGTTTACTCTGTCAGGGGCCCCAATCATTGTTTTCATTCCTCTCCAAGTTCTTTTCAAGTTGTTGCTCTTAAGCTCAGCCTCAATTTTATCTTTATATCTTAATTTGTTCTTATTTATTTCAGATCTGATTTCCTTCCTCACATCACCCTCATTATAAACAGTTATTCTTTTAAGCAACAACTCTTTTATGTCCCTCGTGAACCACTGATTGTTGTTTGGGTACACTATTATTTCTTTTTTGGGAATAACAGAGTCTTCGCAAAAGGAAATGTAACAACTGACAACGTCTGTAAGTTCATCAATGTCCGAACACGACTTCTGAAACATTGTCCAGTCTGTGCACTCAAAGCAGCCTTGTAGTGCTAAGGTACTGTCCTCATCCCACACTTGCACCTGTTTTTTGACAGGCTTTTCCCTCCTCAACAGTGAGGTGTATGAGGGTAAGAGATGGACTGTGTTATGGTCAGACGCGCCCAGCGGAGGTCCTGCCTTGGACCACCTGGCGCCTTTAATTGAACCATAACATAGGTCCAAAGTTTTATCGCGACGTGTTGGACATGTTACGTACTGATAGAAACTATTCAGTGTTTTCTTTACATTGCAATGGTTAAAATCTCCAAGAATTATATTAGGAGCACTGGGCGAAATGGACTGGAGCTTATTCACCGTTTTAAAAACAACGTCAGCAGCTGACTTTGCGTCAGCTTTTGGATGGATGTAAACCACAGTTACAAATAACTGGGGAAACTCCCTGGGAAGGTAGTAGGGGCGAAGCGACACAGACAACAGTTCAATGTCAGGGAGACATAGTCGCTCACGTACAGTGATATTGCTGCACCATCTGCGATTTATATACAGACAGACCCCTCCTCCCAGAGTTTTGTGTGTCACCTCACTGTCCCGATCCAAGCGTAGAGGTGCTCCAAAGCCGGTAACTTCCAATACCGAGTCCGAGTCCAACTCCGTCAGCCAAGTCTCCGTAAAAGCCGTATGGTCCAAATTGCTGTTTAACTGTCAGACTGCAGATTTGTTGACCTGTTGACCGACTATGATTCATACATTTACTGGGCCTATCCACGAGGAAACAAAAACTTACACAAAGTTCAACACATTTTCTGTTAATATAACTTAACAAAAGTGAAGGTATCTTTTCATAATAGCCCCAGAGGTGTGTTTGTTGGCGGTTAATAGGACTTTGATCCTTGATAAATATGATAAATATGTCAATTTTATGGAATTAATCTCAAACAAATAATGATAAGGTTCGACATAAGTTTGGCTATTTCTTCTAAAAATCTCCCAGACCTCTGCCTTCCATCTGGAATTATGACAGAACTCCTAAGCCCTTGATTAACAGGTTACTGAGCCTGAATCATTCTTATATTGTTCTATGTTTTCATTTTGAATTGAGTCTCTGTTCATGTGTGTATGATACTCTGATACCATGCTGTATTGTACTGTGATGAGTCTGTGCACAGGAGGGAGGTGGACCGACTGGTGTCCTGGTGCAGCGATAACAACCTGGAGATCAACGCCCAGAAGACAGTGGAGATGATCGTGGACACACCATCACTCAGGACCTCAGGTGGGAGCTGACCAGGCCCAGACCGGCAAATCGCGAAAGCTGAGAGTTTTCCCGATGGGCCGGTGGCACTGAGGGCCGGTGTGGCCGACGTACACGTGGTCCTCGCTCGCTCTCTCTCTCTGTCCCCTCTCTACAAACAGAAGCCCTGAGCCTCACTCTGATTGGCCCATCCAGCTGGCTGTTAAGCAAACTCTAGTCTATTACTGATTGGATACAGGGCTACAAATCCCACCTTGTTAGCCCTTTCATTGGTTGGTTTTGTTCTGCTGTCGTTTGATTGGTTGTGCCTGTAGTGGGGGAGTGTTGTTTGGTGTGCTGTGCTACACGTGTGACAGACGGAGCAGAACGTGAGGCTTTCAGAAGAGCCTCAACATGGCCTTAAAACAAACTGAACATAAATGCAGACCAGACAGAGTGGACCTCACTCAAAATGTCCCACTTTGCTGCCCGTAAGTGCTAAACATCTCAAGTGTTAACAGGTTAAAGCAGTAGCCTGATAGAAAATAACTTTGACTTTAAAGCTGCTGCTGATGTTTAGTCCCAGGACAGACCGTGTGAGCAGAGGTTCATCTGGACTGAGCTGAAGCTGAAACAGCTCCTGGAGAAGGCTATGTTCAGTCTGTGTCTCCTAAAGGTAAGACTTTTTACTGTCTCTAAAGGAGGAAGGCACACGATTATAAAGATTATGCTAGACATGCTTTGAAGCAAGAATTTAAACTATTACATTGAGCATCAATGATTAAATTGGAGGAACTGTAGGCTGTTGTTTTTGTGCGGACAGACTGGATTTGCTCACCTTTTGAACTATTTTCTGGATATTGATGTACATTGTATATTCTTTGGCATCAAACACCTTCTAAAATGCATCCATTTGATTATAAAAGGCCTCAGGGGACGGCCCCTAAATGTCCCTACTTGGACTTGTATGTGGTTAACATAGATTAATAAACCTGGTGCTGTGATGTTCTTAAACATATACACTTTATGTACAAAGCACTTTTAACGCACAGAAACATCATAAATCATGTATATATTTCAACCTTTTATTTTACATGAGGGATGGTCTGTCAAAAATGTCCCAGGCTGAAAATAAATCCCATCAGCTCCATCATCCAGAAGACTTTTAGCTGTACAAGTGGCCCAATTCTAAACCTAAAACAGACAGAATTGTATAATTACAAGATGATTTAGCATTTACTTGTATGAAGAGTTTACAAAGAATTAAACCATTTCAAACGAGTCGTATAGCACTGCAATACAACATGTCCTAACCCTTCAAAGAGAAAAGAGAAATACATCATTAGCTACAAAGTTGGAAGCGTCAAAGCTAACTTGGCCTAAACATGAGGTCAGAAACCATAACACATAACACAGATAACCTCCAAAGTGAAATGTCAACCACAAGTGCATAACATTTATATTGTTGCGTGTATAGTTGTAAAATGAAATCACTTTTAAGACTTAAAAAGCTTTGTTTCAACTTTAAATGTCAGCTTTACAAGTATTCCACTGTCTGTGAGAATTCTGTTATTTGTGTATAACGTAGTAAAGTAGATCTAGAAATAGTAAAATCACTGATGAGTGGCCATCACCATAGCAACAGGTCCAAATGCTTGACAGCAAGCTTCATGTTAAACACAGAAATAACAAGTTTTTATGAGTTTATGACATGAACGTGAACTCTTTTCGTTTGTAGCGGTGGTATACGTGCATTAAACAATTTGGACTGTTGCACATTGTGGTGGAGTTCACGTCGTGCAATAAAATAGTGGAGCACACAGCTCAACAGTTTTTTTCATGCTTATGTATAGAAATATTAGAAGTGTTGCATTGTGAAACAAAGCTTTAAGAGTTTGTCTGAAGTGTTTCTGTGACTGGTTTGACGTATAAACTTAGTGTGCTTTCTTGTCTCCGTTCATTCAGTGAATAATACATGCTACATGTTTACCGTCACATTTAAATCTGATTCGAGGTGAGGGAGTCACCCTGGAGGGACTGTATCTCTCGGCTGGTCTGGGAACGCCTCAGGATCCCCCGGAAGAGCTGGAGGAAGTGTCTGGGGTGAGGAAGTCTGGGAGTCCCTGCTGAGACTGGAGAAGATGAGTGATGATGAGAGAAAGGGGACTTCAACTCCCAAAAACTGTTTCATCCAAAACATAGTCTGATGGAACTGAAACTAAATGAAATAAAAAGTATGTAATGCATTGCCCACAACTTTTACACGTAATCCAAAGTATTATCTCTTAAAACTCAACCATTTCTATGAGTTCAGTAGTTGCTTTTAAATGCAATGGAAGGGTCTCGCGAATTAATTTCCTTCACATCACAGATCCTTAGAACATTTCCTGAGTTTTCTCAGTAATATGGCAGTCCAAAATGCTGCAGTTCTTCTCTTTTCATTTGTGTTCTTCCAAAACAAAAGTAGATGAATGATGTGATTTAACTCTTGTGACATGTCGGAGTTTAATCCAGTTTTTGCAGTTTTTTTCTGACTTAGACTGACCTTCATTTCTAGAGTTTTAAAGATATTTGGATGACTTTCTGTTACAAACCTTGGCTTGACCCATATTTTCAGTAGCTCACCAAAAACATTTTATACCTCAATAATTACAAGAATTGTAACTTTCTCCTTCCACTTGAGTAACATTGTTTAAAGACAGTAGTTATGCAGCACATGCATACTCCAGTCTGAGTCCAGAGTTCAGCGCTAACTCCTCTGACACGGGTGAAGGTTGAGCAAAGTTTGGATCAGTTCTGAATAATACAACACTTTGAGCACATTACTGTTTGAATTTGAATTGGATCAAAGTTGAACCATGGCGTAATCACTGGTCTGAAATGAAACCTTGCTCGTTATATTTGAAACCAACCAAAAAGTGTTGGTTTCAAGTTGGTGTTGGTTTAAAATGAAAAGAACTTTTCAAAACTGGTTGTGCATGAAATAGTTTCTGCTCATTATGATCAGTTCTGTTTTAAATGTTTCTCTTTGAGTATGAATAAGTCTTTATTTTGACAAACAGGGGACAGATTGTGCAAACCAACTCTTTTACTTTACTAAACATTATTTTTAACCCTCTTATATTTGTGTCCCTTCTCATTCACCCAAAGCTGTATTCACAACAACTGCAGCGCAATAAAAGAAATAATAGCTGGAGGTCTCTGTTTATTATAACACACACACACACAGATACACACACATACACAGATACACACACACACACACACACACATACACAGATACACACACACACATACACAGATACACACACACACACACAGATACACACACATACACAGATATACACACACACACACACATACACAGATACACATACACACATACACAGATACACACACACACATACACAGATACACACATACACACACACACACACATACACAGATACACACACACACATACACAGATACACACACACACACAGATACACACACACACACATACACACACAGATACACACATACACAGATACACACACACACACGCAGATACACACACAGAGATATACACACACAGATACACAAACACGCACGCACACAAACAAACACACACAGACACACGCACACACACACACACTCTCTCTCTCTCTCTCTCTCTCACACACACACACACACACACACACACATACACAGATACACACACAGATACACAGATACACACACACATACACAGATGCACACACACACGCAGATACACACACAGAGATATACACACACAGATACACAAACACGCACGCACACAAACAAACACACACAGACACACACGCACGCACACACACACACACACTCTCTCTCTCACACACACACACACACACTCACAGGTGCCAACATAAAGGTGCAGGCTCAAATCATCACCACAGTCTGCAACAGAAATTGTTGAGGCACTGCAGGTGAACAGGAAAAAATCTTACATTTTAAAATATCAGTTGGAAACTTCTCCTGTAGTTTGCTCACATGAATGTAAAAAGAAAATGTATTTCAAGTTTTTCATCATGTCATGCATTCATGCAGAACATTTTTGACATATAAACCTGAAGAATGGACACCAGGTTTAAATTTCTTGGTTCATTTTGTACAAATATTAGTTATACAACATTGTACAGAGGGGATTTTGGATTTCTTATTTAGTTTATTCCAGTAAACTGGATTGGACTGAACATTGTCCTAAAAATTCAAATTACACCTCTTTTTTTAACTTAAAACTTAACTTAGAACAATGAATCAGTTTTAGAACACGATATCAAACAAATCGTTTTGTCAAAACCATGTTGAGTCCAGATCTACTTTAAGGCTGATCTTTATGTCTCGAGGGAGAAAAATGCATTTAAAGAAAACGGCCTTTGAAGTTACAATGTCCCAGAGAAAATAATAAAATGTCTTTAGGAGCAGATTGGACAGGTTTGTTGTTTCCACATGAACGTCGATATGTGAGAGAGCAAACTGACCAAAACACACAAAAAAGAAAGGTTTTGCCTGCTGTTTCAGTATTGCGATTTAAAATCTAAAAGAAAAAGTATTCACGTGGCTCATTCCTTCATATACACTGTTTTGAGAGCTTCTTGGACTTTCTTAAAGTAGTCTTATTAAGGAAATGACTTGGCATGTATGTTTCATCGTTTCGCTTTGCTGTGTAGTCAAGTCATTTGTGTGTCCAGCAGGGACTGTACACACTACCTATGACAGGCTGGACAACTCATTAGACTAAAACACTCTTAAGTTAAATATATTTCAAAGTTTGCTGAAATACTTTACACATTTTATCCCGCTTTAGCTTTTTTTTTTTTTTTTAACTTCCTGGTTGTAAATGATGACATCACTTTAGGAGAATACCAAGCAACCATCCTGTACAGTGCACTAAAACAGATTTTTTAATTTTATTTGACAAATAAAAATAAATGTGTACATCTTAATTTGTTGAATGAATGTTTAAAGGCTCAAAAAAGTGTTTGTTTACTTCCTTTAACTTTCTACAGATTTGTCAATTTTTCTCCACAAACAGCGACTTGATTGGTGTAAAACAAGATTCAAATTTGAAAATGATCAAAACCTATCGTAGGTAAAATTAATTGCCATATCGTGGAACATTCTAAAGTAAGAACATTTCCGTGGAGATGTTATTCCGTCCTTTAGATTGAACAGAAAGTGGAAAAGTTGCTGCAGCACGTCCTTCTCCTGGATCCTCAAACACGCTTATTATCTGCTCCGAAAACACCAACTCTCCCCGGCCCACGTGTTGTCGACCCTTCTCCTGATTTCAAAACAAAGTCAATGCATGTCACCCCCTCCCAAAACCTCCGGGCTCCGGTGCAGTAAATAAGACTAAATAAACAGTACTTGACCACAGTGAACAGCTGCTCTGGGATCTACCGGATTACTGCTTCTCTCATACATGTAAAAGTCACTTCGGCTGACATTCAAGGCACGTTTTAATTAATATTTACCTTTATAATATATGGAGGCTGTAGGGTCTTATCCGAACGTCAACACTAATCCGTCAATTGAAGTCCATCAGCAAATCCATGCAAATGTCACAGAGAGCAGAGCAAACACGTGTTGAAGAGCGAATCAGAGAGCGGGAATCGTCGTGGAAGCGCTCAGGATTCCACTCACCCGGGTGTTTCCTTTGAGTGATGTGGGAGTGGAGACATGCACACTGATACCAGAGTCCTTTCAGTAGCAGTGAGTTGAATTCCAGGGTTGATGCTTTTTATATGATAGAAAAACACTGTAAAAAAATCACAAAATCTTTCTAGTTGATTCACCTTATTCTGGAAGTTGTTGTGGACGCCGCCATCTTGTTTCCGTTGTAGTTTACACGGGGCAGACAAACTCAACAGAAAATAAGTTCTACACAGACTAAAAAGACGTTTTCAGACCGCCCAGGAAATTGGTGCGTTGTTGACTTGTTGTTGCTCGTGTTCATTAAACATTTTACACAAATCAATCTACTTTATGTAACATTTTGGTGGAGACTTTTCCCTCGTTCGTCATTAGCTTTAACGGAGTTCTCGTCAAACTGAAGTGCGTTTACAACAAAAGTGTGTATCTGTGGCAAAAAACGGCAAAAGTGGAGGGGCGGAATAAGGTGAATATTAGAAAACTCAGTCAGTTCAGTTCTGTGGCAGTGCTTTAAAACATATTATATGGAGTCAGTGCTTTTAACTGTATGTGTTCCATTCTTCTTCAAGTTACAGCGCTAGTTGCCACGGTAATATGTTGTCTCTGTTTATTTTTATCAGACCTAAACTGGTATATTTTTCATGTCAGTTACAGCAAACACGTCAACTAAATGTCATCTCTTCACAACAGGAGCCTTCTATCTGGCATAACCTTCAAGGACGGCCGCGATGTTGTCACAATATTAGCCTTTCAACTCGATTTCAATGCTAATGAAAAACATACCATTATAATAAAACACTCTTACAAGACACAAGACAAGAAAGTTCTGATACAGAACAAGTGAAAGCTAAAGCGCCTGGTTTACTGCTTAAAGTTCCTGCTTAAAGTTCCTGCACCCCGCAGTCCTAACCATTTTTATTTTTTCTTCTCTCACTCTCCCCTTCTGCCCTCCCCTCCCTCCCCATGTGCCTGTGCTGGTGTGGCGCATTAAAAACAAAATGCGTGAGTGCAAAATGCATAAGAGCAACTCTGCTGGGGGAAGTATGGCAGCTTGAACACTATCCTCTGGTTTTTCCTACTTTTACCTATCAATTTAATATTACTTCAACTGTAGTCTGTTCATTGCTGTTCACATGTTTCTCTTTCTCTCCACTTCCCCCGGGGAGTGGAGACTGTTTCAGGCACTGCGGCGGCTGCTCCAGTGACGACCCCCCCACCCCCATCTGTCTGGAGGATCGATCTCTACACTGGACGATCTATGCGCCACCCGCCTGGAGGAACTCCCTCAACCCTGGATTAGCCACACCTCGTCTGCCTGGACGAACTCCCTCTTGAGTGGTTCTGGCTCCACAGTCCAAGTGGATGTCAGTCCTAGTTCATCTGCAGCCTGTCCGTCCGTGGGAGTAGGATCTCTCCTTCACTGTGGTTCTCCCCGAGGTTTCTACTTTTTCCCATGGGGTTTTTTGTAGTTTTTCCTCGCCGCGAAGGAGGGTCAAAGGACAGGGGCATTCTGGGACAGTTATCTGAACAGCTTTTATCTGTGGCCCATCGAGGGAACTGTTGTTGTTATTTTGGGCATTATAAAAATAAATTGATTTGATTTGATTTGATAAGGGACACACACACACACACACACACACACACACACACACACACACACACACACACACAAGATAATAACAATAATAATAACAAGAGTAGTAATAATAGATCAATGATAAGAGTAATGTAGGTGGAGTATCAATAGAGTTCAGGAGAAATGGAGAGGAAGGGAGAAGAGAGTGACCAGCAGAGTTTGATGGTTTGATGTGGCAGCAGTGTGTAGAGTTGTTGTAAGTGGTAACCAGAAGGAGAGGGGTTCTTGTGAACTTTCAGTTGAAATAAAGATGGTAATGTTTACGTGCTGCTTAAAGTTCCTCCGATGAGTTTCCTCCGCAGGGTGACAGGGCACCCCCAGTCACATGGGAGGAGCTCAGAGCAGAGAGGAGCAGCTGAGGCTTGGGCATCTGTCCAGGAGCCCCCTGGACGTCCCACTGAGAGGAGGCCCCAGACGGTCATGGTTCCCTCCTCCAGCTTCTCCCCTCTCCTCCTGTTCCTGCTCCTTGCCCTCTCTGTTTGACCTTATTTGTCAGTTCCTGGGCGGATCCACATCGCCTTCACCCTCTGTATAAACTCTGTACTGAGCACCTCTCCAGTGCCAGATCGTCCCGTCCCGTGAATCTTCGTTTATGCTATTTCTCGATCACACTTTTTGAGGGTATTTTGTGAACTTAGCTGCCTTCCTGTTTTCCTCCAGTTCCTTTGTGGTGGAGCCAGCAGCAATCCATCACCTCCAGTGCCGTGTGCCTTTGGTCAGTCTCTCCACTTACCTCTTCTCATTTCAACTAAGACTTGCAGAAAAGTGTCACATCGTTTGGACAGTCAGGTTTTCCACTGTTCCACCAAGGCTTCATTTCTGTTAGGTAAATGGAGTAATCTATAAAGGAAACTAATATAAATTCAAAATCAGCCCTGTCCATGTATTAAAAGCCCCTGAAACGTTCGTCAACTCCATTTCACTGAAACTCAAACAAATGATTCAACACAGGACGCTCCCGAAGCTTTTTCCTTTAAAAACACTCACGCAAATATTATTTTAGCTCCACAATTGCTGCAGGTCACAGTTCTCCGAAGTTAAATGTGTCAGACCAGCCTGCTCTGCAAAATCACTTTCCTTTTATTCCACATGTCGAAGCAAAAAGGACCTGTTCAGTCCAAGGTTTTGTACTGAACAGAAAGATTAAGATGTCAGTGCTAACATGCTAACGGTGACACAGTGGGCAGGTGTCTGTACGTTGCCCTCCCTAAGTGCACCGAGGCATAAAGCAGTGATTTTCCCATCAACCTGTTTGCACAGCAGGGTCTGTATACGAAATTGACATTGATTTTTTTTTTTTTTTCATAGCTTTTAGCCAGTTGCAATGTCAAATTTCCTCACATTGAAAAGGTCTGGCGTCAGGGCTAATATTCTGCAATTTTTTGGGTTACTGGTCTTTAAATGTGCTCTTAACTTTGCTTTGGAATGTTTCAGAACTTAAAGGAAAAATATTATGCATTTTTCATATTGTTTCATATTGTTATTAGTCTTTAAACATGCTCTTGAGTACCTTAAATTTACTATCTCGTGTTTTGAAAAAAAAAAAAAAAAAAAAAAGTTTTATTATGTACAATATGAACAACTTTCTCTGCTGTCTGCCCTGACACTTACTGAGTGTATTCAGCCAGCTAGCTAGCAGTTGCAGTTATCGTGTTTAGAGCATGGATGTATTAAATGAACTGGATAAGCCACGTCCCCTCTGTCTGTGGTCCCAGATTGATTAGTGGCCGTGTGAGGTACTGCAGCCTCCTGGAACCAGCCTTTTTCTAAAATTGCACATTATAATTGCAGACAGGACTGAATTATTATCGGTATTTAAATAAAATAGAAGGAAATGTTCTTTTCTACAGTTTCTAAAATCACTGAAATTACCGTTTTTATATGAAGTGGGGGATTGTAGTCACGTGGCGCCCTAAAGCAAAGATGGCAGCCTCCGTATCAGGAAGTAAAGCAAAGATGTCAGCCTCCGTATCAGGAAGTAAATGCGGAAGTAAGAAACTTTTTTGGGGTCATGCGCCAATGAGCTCACTCCATAGGGATAAACAGGGCGCCATTTTGGATTCATCTTCCAGGTTTTATTATAGTTCTATGGTTTAGAGGCAGAAATGCTCAGGACGAGTTTAGCGACTATATAAGGACCAAAAACAGCAGAAGATTCTCAGATAAGTGACGTACATGATCTGAAAAAACGTCCTGGATCGAGGGAGTTCAGCAGAGAGTGTTTTTGACGGTTGGAGAGGAGAGGATTTTCTAATAAACATTCCTCAAAACAGCGTGAATGCAGCTGAATGCAACTCCAGGTGTGTTTTTGATGATGGAATTGTTAGAACATGGTTAAAAACTCAAAAAAGTCACTGTAGCAGAATATATGTCCTTTAAAATGACATGTATAAAAGCACACTTGACTTTCTATCAGGCAAGCGGTTCTCATATCAGGAATTGAGTCAGAGCTCCAGCGACTGGCAGCAGACGGACTCACCAAAGGGAGATAAACAAAGCTAGCTTGCCCCCGACATGCTAATGCAGGCATGCTGTTGTAATGAGCACAATTTATCAGCAGAAATGCACAGAACGAGTCTGACAATGATTTATGGACTTACAAACAGCACAGATATTGGCGCTCTATATCACAAAACTGGGAAATTCAGAACTGAGTGTTTTATGAGGCCCTGAGAAGTGGCAGAGAGGACCAGAAGAAGAACAAGCATGATTAAAAGCTCTACTAAGCCATCTTTGCATAATGTGTCCTTGGATAGAGGTTCCCAAAGTTAAAAATAACTCATGGAATAAAACAAAGAAGTGGAGGTTGAGGGACTAGCTGCGGGGCATTTGTGAGTAAACCCAGCCAGGGTGACCAGATTTTCAAAAATAAAAACTGGGAAACACCCGGGTTGAAGTGGAGAGTAACGGTAAAATTGTAAAAGGAGGAAGTAAAGGTTATAACGGCTCCCAAGGTTTTGTTGTTTGGACCAGATAAAGCCACGCTCCAACTGATGTTTTGTTGTTTTTATTCTGTCATAAGTCTTAACAAACACAGTGAAAAACTAAAGAAAAGACAAACATACTTTTATCAGAGCACCAAATAAACACAAAATATGAAATAAATAAAGAATAATTACCGTGTGCCTTCTGACCAAACATTAAGAGTGGTTAGGTGTTTTAGTTAATTTCTTTCCGTGTCCGTGTGTGCTTTCTCTCTCTTTTAGCTTTTAGCAAAAACGTCCTGCTTAACACGTGCGCCAATCATGTAAACAATTCCCTTTTTTCACCAACAGAGGTCAGTGGCGGACACCAGAATTTACATTTTTACAACTCAATACAAACAATATAAAATATAAATAATATTCAAAATACACACATTTTCTGCGACAGCTACAAAGGTAATTATGTACATTATTATGCACCGGATCCATTCGTGGCTCATTCTCATCTCACGAACTTCATGATTTCAGTATAAAATGTAACAAAATGTATGCATTTTTGTGTTCTGGCAATTTTCAAGAACAGTTTTGTCTCTTTTGGTTTAGGAAATGGCAATGTATTTGTCTCTGTATTGTTGCCCAGTATCAAATTGGTCAAAAACTGGATCAACAGGGACAAATCAATGGTTTTGGACACATCTGCTGGGACAAGGGACACAGGGCTCAAAACTGGGACTGTCCCGGGTAAATAGGGACGTCTGGTCAACCCAGCGCACAGATAAAGCCGGTCCAGGAAGAAGAGAAAAGCAAACACACGAGTATATGCAATGGCTCGGGGAAAGACGTGGAGTGATGAGGTGAAAGTCTTCATTAACATATGGACCAATAAAATATGCCATTTGCTGCTCAGTCCTCACAGAAACAATGATGTGTATAAAGACACAAGTGAGAAAATGAAGACACTTGTATTCACTCGGACCTCAGAGCGGTGCTGCAGTAAAGTTAAGAAACTGCGGGACTTATTGAGAGGAAGTGCAGCTCTTGGGATAAAAACACGCCGTTCTAGGCACTAGGCCAACAGGCAGTCCTCCATATGCACTGGAGCCTTACCAGCAATCCCCGACGCCATCTTCTGTGAGGGATGAAGAGGGGAGCATCTTCCTTAAATGAGAAAGAAATTCAACAGCAGAACATATAAAACTGCCATTAAAACAGTCATCATGTAGCAGGATGGCCTAAAGGCACCTGAATTTTGTGCCTGAGGTGAGGGTGTGCTGTATAAAAGGACGGTTCGGGACGTGGTCCGACCTCTCACCTCTGACGTCAATCCAACATGGCTGCAGGCCGCAGCTGTAGTCACTGTGTGTAAAGCCTGGTGACTGCAGATCGAGATAAAGAGTTACTGGTGCGTGTGGTTCTGATGTGGTCACCCGCTCTGCTCTCAGGTCAAACACGGTCACTTGGTAAGCGTTGTTGGCACTATGTCATAATTGCAATTCTGCTCACGAGTTAAATTGATTGTGTGTCATTTTATCTAGTTTGCCGTGTCTACGCAGCCAGCGTAGGGCTCTGGATCTTGCGCTCTAGATACACTAGTATGGTGTGTGTGTTTCCAGGTGTTAGAGTATATTTTATGTGTGGGCTAACGCATTATTTCTAGGTTTTAGATTGTGTCGGGCCTCCCCTTCTTTAACCCCTTGGTTCATATGTCATGTGACAGAGTCATCGTCAGTGCTGGTAAAAGTTCTGCCTGCTCCTTGGACCATGTGCGCTGGGTCCACAGAGTGGCAATTGTCAATTGACAATTGTTGATAAAGTGACTGTATTTGGGTTAGTGAAGATTTGTTTATTTAAATGGATCCCATTAGCTGAAAGCGAAGCAATCAGCCAGTCTTCCTGGCTCCATTGCAATTATATCAAAACATACAACAAACACAGTAATAAAATATCATTACGATAATAAAATTTCCTTACAATGCATAAAAGTTCATTACACGAATTATTTCACATTTTTTGGGGGGGGGAGTACAAATACAAATAACATTTCTGTTCATATGGAAAAATGTATAACCCGTTTAACACATGGCACTTAAGACTGTTTTTAAATCATTTCTTATTTTTGAGTTGGCGAATTTCAACACAGTTTTTTTTTTTTTTCATAAAATTGGATTTTGGACACAGTGGCAAGAGATTACCATTAGTTGCAGTTCTGGTGTTGTCCTTTTGCACAGAATCACAGTAAACCATTTGATTTAATATACAAGCCGGCATTTTTTTGGTTAATGTATTATATAATAAAGTTGCCAAAGTAACTTGTATTCTTTGATTTCAATTGAGCCACAAGAGAGTGGAATACATTATTTTTCTTCTTGTTCTAATTGAGCAGTCGAGAACAAGTCTTGCTGCTTTACTTTGAGCAACTTGTAATTTTGCCAAATCTTTTTGAGATGCAGAAGACCACACTCAGAACACTATGACACGTGACATAATGTTAAAGACTTTGTAATTAGGTGTAAAGTGTCACGTTTGACTTAATGACAACATTTTTTAGTAACAGCGATGCTGCGACCCATTTTATTAACAATAGTATTTATATGTTCAGTCCAAGACAGGTTACTATCAATAACCACAGCCAACAGTCTGGCCTTGACTACCTGCTGTATATTCTCCCCAGCAATGTTTAATTTTAAGTCAGATCCACGTGCCAGCTTTAGTTTTGACCCAATCATCATAGCTTTAGGTTTTTTAATGTTCAAAATTAGCTTGTTACCTTTAACCCATTCATACAGCAGGTCCAGCTCCTTACAATACAGAGTTAATTTTTTCACGGGACTCTGCAGCGTAATAAACAGTTGAATCATCTTCATAAATAGTCATGGAAGCTTTTTTTGTAATTAAAGGTAAATCATTAATAAAGACAGAAAACAAAAGAGGTCCTACACAGCTGCCTCGAGGAAGGCCACATTCTAAATGTTTACTGTTAGAGGAATGACCACTGTAGAAAACTCTCTGAGTTCTGTTTGAGAGATAACTTTGCCTTCATTCAACTGCAGGAGCAATAAAGCCATAGGTTTTCAGTTTTTCTAATAAAATGTGATGATCTATTACATCAAAAGCAACTCTAAAGTACAACGTCACTACTCCATCTAATTCAGAATGGTCCATATTTCTGAGCCATCCATCTGTCATGTGCATTAGAGCTGTACATGAGAGTGTGCCTCCTGTGAGCGCTCAAACATTGTCATCAAATCATTCAATTGAAAATATCTATAGATTTGTTCATGGATGATTTTTTTCCATAATCTTACTAAGTGCAGGAAGGAGACTAATAGGTCTGCAATTTTGGCCATTGAAAGGCAATTTCTGGTCTAATTAACAGAATGATTTTGCCTTCCTTCCACCGAGTGAGAAAAACACCAGTCAGAAGACACCGATTAAAAATATGACACAAAGGAGCCGCAATATATTCAGCTGTTTTGTTTAGAACTATGTTGTCCAAGTTATCTGCACCATATGTAGGAAGAGACTTGAGCGGTGTCGTCACTTCTTGCACGCAATCAAAGCCAAAGCAAAGTTTTATCATTCATGATTACATCTTTAATCAGTGCATTGCAATTAAAATTGATTGTACCCAAACTCAAGCCCAAGGCCAAATTCTTAAAACACTGACTTTATTTTAAAAAATAGTTATTGAAGTAATCTGTAATCTCGTTAGGGTTTGCCATAAAAGCATTATCAGACTCAACAAATAAAGGGCATGATGATCTTACCACTGCTAACCCTCACTGTAAACCCGAACAGTATAATGAACTCATAATTTTTTAGGGCAGACAAATCAAAACCAGTGACAAAGTACACCTAACCAATAACATATGGCACCAGTGAACAAATTTTCAACTTGCATTACGTTATAATTTCAGCCACATCTTTGCATGTAAGTATTGATGGAATTCTTACACGATTTGAGTTTAGGACATACGTGGACAAACGTCATGACGTCATGACGTCTGACGAACGTGACTAGGGCAAACTAACGGTTGTGCAGTCTTTCCTCAAGACGGCTGTGGCCTGAAAACGGCGTCCACAAAGTAAGGATATTTGAGTACACTGTGTTTGATCAGTTTATTGGAGTTTAGTCAAATGTTTAAAGATAAAATACATTTCATGTAACGTTACATGCTTCCCAGTTAAATGTATAACTTTGCGGTACTGGAGTCTTCTAAGTTACTTGATAATGTGGCCACATGTGACAGGTGAAGAAAATGAGTCTGTTGGCGCTTGTGAACATAAGATCCTTGATTTGGTACGTTAATGATAAGCTCACGGATTTATCGCGGGTGCATGCATGGTGTGTCAATTGCTATCAAGCTAACGCGGATAGCCCGCGAATTGCTAGCAAGCTAACGCGGATAGCCCGCGGTGCTGGTTTATGCTTCTGCGTCAAAGCGTCATGCCCCTCAACGGCGTACTCGCTGCCGATCAAAAACCTTGCGTCCAAGACACGACAAGAACCGCAAGCTTTTTCATTGGCAGTCGCGTGCGTCCGGGAGAGGCATTGCGCTTTGACGGAGAAGCATAAACTAGGTTGAATGGAGGATTTCGGGCAACAAATCAGAATCTAATTTCCTCGTGGGTAGTACAAATAACTGGTCCGCTCAGGTGTCAATCATTCTCTGCGTGCTAGTGCACGCCCACAGGCTCGTCCAGGGGAAACGCTCGCTCCCCTGGCCGCACATGCGTGGTTGATATGCTAGTGTGTTTATGTAGCAGGAGGTTAGCGGCGAGTTCCGTCATTGTAGGTCTAAACTTTCATCCGCGAAGTACCGAAATGGCTGAGGGACGAAAGAGAAAGACTGTTTTCGAGCTTTCACAGAAGAGACGAAAGTCTGCAGAGGAAAGAAACAAAACGCGTGTTATTCTGGGGGAATCGTTTACGCGCTGGCGAGCATTGAAAGCGCAAAACAGGCTTCCAACTGATGCCTCCGTTGCAAACTTTCTGCTGGACAGGTAACTGTTTATCTGACTCTTTTTTTAATTTTTTTTTAATACATTTTGAAAGTTTTTAAATCTTCGCGGAGGTTGTCGTGAGAAAGCGACACCAATCGTCTTGTAAACAAATGCACATGGAGCAGTGCTGCTGGGCGTGCTGGTACGCGTTCACTCAGGAGAAACAGGGAGGGAGGGGGAATCTGCGCATGCGCTTTTTCAAAAAAAGGACTAACCGTTGCAGATTTTCAAATTGGCGAGAAATCCTCCATTCAATCTTTAACGTGGATGGCGCGTGAATTTATAATAAGTGTAGATCACCCAGTGCGTTTTGTTAATTTAAACAGTATAATATATGTTGCGTAAATAGTACAGGTACATGCCTATATATGTGTGACATTACTAATACAGTTTTGTTTTTTCAGACATCTAAAGTAGACCTTCTGTCACAGGTAAATACATGGAGATTCACTCATTGAATGTTTCTGATATTACATTTGTCCTAAATGTACAATAATCCTGTAAGCAGAGAATGGTGATGCAGATATATATATATATATATATATATATATATATATATATATATATATATATATATATATATATATATATATATATATATATATATATAATCTACAGAGCAAATGAAATTGGCCATTTCAACAAACGAAAGCAGTAGTGAAAGACTGTTGTAAGGTATGTAGTGTAACACCAATTGAGTTCTGTTTCCAAGATGACAATGCTAGGATTCATGAGCTCACATAGTGAAAGTTATTCTGGAGCTGAAGACATAATTTTCACTCACGGAATGGCTACAGTACATTAATAGGGGTTAAATAATTCAATCCAGGTGGAAAAAAGTATATAAATATATTTTGAAAGTCATGGTCTACTCTAGACTATTCTGAAAATGCAAGAAAGGCTCTGCCTTAACATTTTTCATTTACCATTGTGTATTTTTTCAGACTTCTAAAAGAAGCCTTCTGTTTCTGTCAAATACTTTTCAACTGACCGGATACACAAATTAGCTTACTTAATTGCCATTGACCAGATAATGATTACAGCCCAATCTGAATATATAAACAGTGGTTGAGCTCGTAATCTACAAAATTAAATGGCAAAACTAATTTTTTTTCTTCTTTTTTCATCCTTTTCAGGATGATCTGAAGTCCAGCTGGGGAAAGGACATTTCATCGAGGACCTTGGGATTGTAAAAGTACAAGTGAAGATGTCTTGGAAATGCAAGTTGTGCAATAACACTTTTGATACCAAAGCTTCCTTACTTTATCATTACCGTTTAAATCATAGTCTGTATGCAAATAATGCACCACTATCATGTGTTTTTGATACCTGCCAATGCACATACAAGTCCTTTAATAGCCTGAAAATACATTTGACACGTTTCCATCTGCAAGAATCAGAAGTTGTTCAACAGCAAGCACAGCCTTTTACGTGTTCTTTGTGTACATTCAGTCAGCCTTGCACAATCGAAAAAATCCGGAGTCATTTAAGACTACATCTAAAACAGAATGAGATGGTTCATTGCCCTTTTACAAATTGTAATTACAAAACAAATGTATACTCCTCATTTAATGCGCATAAAAGTAGGTCTCACACTAGTACCGGTACTTTGGATTTGAGTCAAAACTCAGACGAAAATGCATATGTAGCTGTAGCGGACATTGAAGAAGGTTTCGAACTCGAAAGTCCCTCAAACAGTTGTGAAGATGATGCAGTGGGTGATGTTGCTAATGTTGGCGAATTAAGCTCAAAGTTACAGAAAAATCTGTCATCTTTTTTTCTGAAAATGCAGACAATTATGCATGTTTCTGAGAGGGCATGCCAAGACATTGTGGTTGATCTTAGAGCAGTTTTTCTTCTGTTATATTGTCAAGATAATCCTTTGTTGTCAGCTTCAGAGTTGACACTTCCATTAATATTGTACCTTGATGACCTGATGAGGTTTTGTGTTAAGATTGATATGACATTTTAATTTGACAAGTAGGTGACTTGACACTCCTGAAAACTTGTTTACTCCTGTAAACAATGGCTGATGTGCCTCTGTAAGCCTAGACTTTAGCTCATGGGTGCCCAAAGTAGGGTATGTGGGCCAAACTTGGCCTTCAAGTCGATTTTTGTTGGCCCATGAAGGGGTGCTGAATTTAGCAATAAGCATCAGTTCTCATCTTGCACAAAAAGTTATATTTAAGCCAGCCCTAATTAGTTTATGCACCTTATAACACAATAAAATAGAAAGCAATTGAATAATCTTTGTAAACAATTTTTTTCATGCAAAACATGAATGTTTGGCCCTTGGCACGCCAACACTTTGGCCCGCAGAAGAAAACTGGGCACCCCTTAGCTTTTGTTTCTATTTGTGTTTTGTACTGCATTTTAATGTAATTTGATAGTCAGTTTAAAAATGTACATGTTCATTTTCTCTTCTTCAGAATATGATGGCCGCACCAAAGTACATTCTCAGAGTGTATATTGCTCCTGAAATTCCAGTAAAGTTGACCCTGTCTGAACGTCCACAATCTGTACAGCATCTTGTTGATATATTGAAGAAAAAATGTGCTCCAAGATTGGACTATGACTTTTCACTGCATTATGAAGATCCTGATTTTGATGGACAACTTTGTTGCCTCATTGACATTGATGAGTTACCTGAAAAAGGGACTTTACAAGTGAGAAAAACTCACACAGATGGTGACACTAGTTCCTGTGCGAGTTCCGATACAGATATTTTGCCCCATGTTCCTTTGAGTCAGAGAGTGAAAACGTGGCCGGATGAGTTTATCATTCCAAGCTTTTCATTTGAAGTTGAGCATCTTCTTCAAGAAGGTAATGTGGCTTACCAGCAGTCAGGGAAGACAATAAAATTGACAAAATCACAAAAAAGCAATATCCTGGAAAGTATGGCAGCACTGATTACTACTTTCAAGCCATATCCTAATGAAATTGACCTCAGTAAGGCTGCTGAAGCACTAGTAGCCACCCACCCCTGCCTTAAAGAAAAGTCGGGTAGCGGATCACATGGCTGGAAGTGGAGTTTAATCTACAAGATGGGAAACTATAGGAATAAACTTGCAAAAGCCGGATGTCTAGAGGTATCAGTCAACACAGGAAGGAAGAGCCACAACAATCCAGAGAAGGACCACCCCCATCGAAACATTAAAAAAGCTAGACGTGCCGAGCTCAATTACCTTCCAAACTTTCCTAAAGGACAAGATGCTGCCAGCTTGGAAGGCCTCAGAGTTCAGATTTTAGAAGAAATGCGGAGAAGTGAGAAAGATATGATCTTGATTGGCAGGCTCATGCAATCTACATTTTCCCTTCGCCGACTGGAGATTGTGACAGAAAATCCTGCTCTTCGGGACTTCATGGAAAAATGGCCAGCCCTTCAGATTAATTCTCAGGTAAAGATACCTTAAAGGGAACATATTCTGCTACAGTGACTTTTTGGAGCTTTTAATGATGTTCTAACAATGTTCCGTAATCAAAAACATACCTGCATTAGCATTCAGCTGCATTCACGCTGATTTGAGGAATGTTTATCAAAAATGCATGATATTTTCCCTTTAAAAGATATTTGCACTACTGTTACATTGTAAGTACATAATTTATTTCCATATTCATAGATTTGTGCTGAGTTTCAACGGATCACAAATGTTAACCTGCGGAACACGTTTTATGCACAACTGGACAGGCATATCTCCAAACTCCTCTCTTTGTTTCGAACAAAGGCGGCTAAAAACGGAAAGGCAGCAGAAATCCTACGCAACATGATCGATCATTATGATAGGCAGGTGAGATTACTTTTGTTGTTCATCTTTTTCTGACACTCCTGCCCCTCTTTTTACTTTCACATTACTTCTCTCTCTGTACCTGCATCACTCTCCATCTTTACCTACCTCTCTGCCCACCTCTGTCTCTATGCTGGCATCCCTCTGCCCACTTCTGTCTTTTCCCCTCTACTGACACTACAACAGGCTAGAACTCACAGCAAGCAAGTTTCTCTGGGTGTGTATGGGTGAGTTTCCTTTGGGTGCTCCCATCAACCCAAAACATGGGCATTAAGTTAATCTTCAGCGACGGTAGGCTGGACAAAGCCTAGCACAAAGATCTGGAGATGGGTCCCTGGGCGCATCACTGTACTATGTCTCTGAGGCAGTAATGTGTACTTAATCTGTTTTTACTTTAAATGTTGTAGTGCTGATGCCTTTTTAAACATTGTTTAGCAGGTACAAGATGCCAATGTAAAACGGACTTTGATCCTCCATGGTCTTCCACTCTACCTTCGTGAGGGAGACGCACAGTTCTTCAAGTTTTGGAATGTGAGTTTGTTTTTCATTTAAACCTTGGCGACTATGAAATGTATTGTGTGGTCTATAACACTAACCTTGAATAAATGGATAAGAAACAATGTTTTTTCTTCTCAATAAACACTTTTATTCATCTCTGGATGAGGGAAAGTCTTTAAAATTCTGATTTAAAATGTTTAGCAAGCAGAAAAAAAAACGCAATCTTAGAAGTCAGTTTCACAGTTGTGTTTTGTTTTTGTTTTTTTGCATCTTTCAGAGAGAGGTTTCTCAAGAGCCTGACTTGGACAACACACCCATTGGGATCCAGACAATCGTCAATGAAGACCCTGATGCGGGCATCGCTTTCGGTTCTGTGAGTGCTGCCATTGTTGTTGAAGATGAAATCACCGTTAGAGACGTTTCAAGTTGGCCAGAAGCATTTCTCTTGTTGTTTGGTTTAGTTTATGCCTTGCACCTCGATTACCCCAAAAAATTGATAAACACATTCACATTCACACAAAAGTTGCTTTTGGGTCTTGATGATGGAAAACCACTGAAGCCATGCCTGGTTCACCTTCAGAATGATCTTTCTTTGATTCTGTAGATTGTATGCAGATCACCTGTCATTTTTGACACTTCTGAATTATCAATGTTGAAATACTTTCACTGGTCTGGTTGAAAAATTCATAAGAACAAGTTTAGTCTAGTTTTGGACATGTTCAAATTAAACTCTATGGAGTATGTTAAATATTTTCTTGATTTTCATGATGCTGGCATAATGAAGTTAGGGTATTTAGACTACAGTTAAAAGTTTTTTATGGTCCAGATTTCTGGGCAAGCCAAAGCCATTTTTCTATCCATGCTATAGTGTAAAGTAAGTTTGTTCATAAAAGTTGTTCTAAACATGGTAATATTTTTGCTACCTATATAGTAATGTTTCCATTGAGGTTGAGGTAAAAAAAAAAAAGATTTTAACAGTTAATTGAGAACATTACTTTAATATTAACATATTGAAGTCATGTTCTCAATTATCTGTTAAAACCTTTCCAACGTCCATATAGTTTGGTCATAAATTGTTCCAATATAATGATTGACTGAACAATGCCACATATGGCTATTAATACTGACAGAGTATCGATACTTTAAAAAAAAATATTTTTTGGGTTAATATATTTATTTATTTTATATATTATATACTTAAGATTTTCTGCATATATTTAGTTTTATTAGTTCAAGCTGAGGCTGAAGAAAATGATGGCCAAGGTAAAATTGTTGAGTCATGTAATTTTAATACATTTTAATAAGTCATTGGATTGTGATACTCAGTGGTATTGCCCGTCACTACCAATAGTGTATTTTTCTTGTTACTATATTTCAAAATGTTCAGTTGCAATGGAGTACTTCCGGTTTACAATGAGGTAAAATGTTTACATTGCAATAATGTTCACAGTTACTATTTTTAAATCTTATAAATAAAAATACTGCATTTGCTTTTCTTGTCACTGATTTTTGTATATTTTTGGTAAATTATAAGTAAATGTTTTAGTTATTTAATAATTAGATTGCGTAATTTTTTTAATTTAAATTTTATTTTTTTAATGCATATAAACTTATTTTGATGGAATAGGTGACTAGTTATAAAATTTCAAGTTTTTCTCTTTTCTTTGAGGTCTTTGAATTGGTTATTGGCATATTGTAGTTTATATGTATATTAAATGTATTTGGAAACAATTCTTCAGTTATTACAACAATATTGTATACGTTAGTATACCCATTTTTTTGGGTATGGTTAAGTGCAATTTTACTAGTTGGGTAAATTGTACCTGTTAATTGCATCAAGCAAATATTTGAGTTGTGTACTTGCATATTTATGGTGAGATTAACTTTAAATCTATGAATTAGTTAAATGTTACTATTTCATTGCATTGGACAAAGTATGTGTAATTTAATGTAATTACACATTATAGGTGTGATAAACTTTAAAAGTATGAGTCGCTTAAATTGTACCTTTTAATTATATTCAACTAATTAGGTGTGAGTTACTGTACTTACACATTATAGGTGAGAGAAACTTGAAAACTATGAGTTGCTTAAATTGTACCTTTTAATTATATTCAACTAATTAGGTGTGAGTTACTGTACTTACACATTATAGGTGAGAGAAACTTGAAAATTATGAGTTGCTTAAATTTTACCTTTTAATTATATTCAACTAATTAAGTGTGAGTTACCTTACTTACACAGTTTAGGTTTAATCAACATTAAATTTATAAGTAAAGTAACTCAAACGTACTTATGTAATCTGTTTCCTCAAAAATTTTGAGTTTGCTGAACTTATTCGGGTTTACAGTGCTCCCTCCATGTGTAATGCTACAATCATAACAGTTAAACTCCTCTTCAGATTACAAGGACGTAACAGAGGAACAATCAAATGCCAAGCAAGGAACAATACATTATTAAAACAAATATTCAATAAACCCAGTCATTTAACATTAGATTTGGAGCCTACACTCCCTACGCCAAATGTGCGTTCTAGTCCTGGTTAAGCCTGTTCTAGTCTTCATTTCGTCCTGGTTCAGACTAGTTTAGTTCTGGTGAAAGTCCAAGTCCAGCTCCTTCAGTCCTTGGTTAGTCCTGGTCAAGTCCTGGTCGTCAGCTGAAATGGAACATGTGAATTTCTCAACAAACTGACTGTACATGTTCAACCCTACGTTTACACCGAGAGGGAAATGAAATACTGTTCAAATAAACGTATGTAATCTCAATTCAATTAAAGTGAGTATGACAGGTTAGACCACACATTTCATTAAAATGTAGTGAACGTGATTATATTTAAGATTTTACTAAATATTTTGTAACAAATATGACATAGAGGTAATTCCGCAGCTGTTACCTAGCAACCAGTTTGAAAACAAGGGCCAAAGTCCATGTAAACCTTCATTTTGTTGAATTATGAATTGTCTCTGGGTACGTCGCTTTAAATCACATGAAAACTGCATCTATGTGTGAAATCTTATTCCTTCAGGTGCAATTTATTTGTTTTTTTTTTTTTACATTTTTTGTTTTATTGCTCCATTTACTTATTCACATTGCCACATGTGGAAGTTAAAAGTACCACTATTTTGAAAAATAAAATAATTGACACAGCTCTTTTTCCACATCCGAGCGATTATCCAGAGGGACACGACCTCCACAAGCACAACTGTGACGTTTAAAACCGCAATCAATATCATTTCAACAATGTGATCTGTAAAATGTTTGTATGTAACCTGGAAGCTCTCGTGTCTGACCATCCTCTGCTCCTCTACATTAAACCACTGGGCCCCAGGTTCAAACCTTCTTGCTGGGCCCCAAATACATAAGTTTGTGTATGATTTATTTATCCCAGCAAATGTGGTTATAATTGTTATTTTTTTCATTCACTTTTGCAAAAATACATCCCCTATGGTTTCTATACTGCAGTGTGTCCCAACCAGGTTTATAGGGACCCCTAGAGGTACGTGATGGATTTCTGGGGGGAACTTGAAATGGTTTCAGGTTTTCAAAGAAAATGAAATGTACTTGTAAAGAACCGGTGGATTTTTTATTGATTTTTTTACTGAACTGTAAATGTATGTTTCTTTCACACTTTGTCAATGTTCACGAAATAACAGTTAACATCCTGTTTTTGAGAGAACACTTTTATTTTAAAGGGCCACTTCCTGATTAGCACTTTAACACCACTTTAGCATTACATGGAAAAAAGTTGCTAAAAGGCAAACACAGAAAAGTTTACACGGAGCAGAAATGGACGTGGTTTTGCCCCTCTGAAGAGGCACAATGTGCGTTTTAAGTTGCACATAAGCACAACTGTAATGTTTTGTGTTCCTAAAGTTAATACTGTATTGAATTTGTAACTAAAAACGTTAATTGATATGTATGTACAAATTTCCAGCTAACGTTTTACTAAAGTGTAAGAGCATGGCATTTAGCATTTACACACTGTCTTTTTGTGTTTCCAGCTCTTACAGTGTATTTGATTTATTGCCATTAAATCAGAAAAGCATCAGTGAAGTGTCAACCTTCATCCGGGGGCTGTATGCCACAGTACTCTTATCTGAATAAAAAAGTCTCATTTGTTGTAAATGTAGCACCTTTTCTGAGCATCTTGAACCACAAATATAATTAAAACATAAAACATAATTGTAATAATTGACATGCATGTTTAGGTTAACTGATAACATTAAATTGCCCCGAGTGAATGAATGTGAGAATGAATGAATGGATGGATGGTTGTCTGTCCTGTCTGTGTCTCTGTGTTAGCCCTAAGACAAGCTGGCCCCTGTCCAGGGTGTGCCCCGCCTAAGGCCTTAAGTCACCAGCAAGAAAATGAATGAATGAACTAGTAAACCCATTTATTTGCCTGAAAGTCAAGCTAAGGGATACTCTGTGTGTGATATAAAGCTGAGGGGGTACTCAGGACAAAAAAGGTTGGGAACTGCTGTTATATTGCACTACTATTTGTTTTTGCAACAATCACTTGGGATACACCGATACCGATATTGGTATTGAATATCGGTGGCAATACGTAAAAAATAGCAAAATTGGGGATCGGCTCCAAAGTATCGGTTCAGCCAATATCCTGGTTGTAAACTGATGTAATAAAACTACTGAGTGATCCTTGTGTGTCCAGAACATCTCATGATGACTTTTAATTTATACAAAACTGTTCTGTAGTTCATTGAAGGATAAATAACAGTTACACAACTTGTTAGGATAGTTTGTCATACTTTATAAAGAAAATAAAGGTTATTTTCAGTCTCTGCAGAGGTATTGGTTGATATTGGGGATCGGCCCAAGTATCGAAATCGGTATCGGATCTGAAAAAGCTGGATCGATGCATCAATCACCAGACCAATTTTACAAACATCTCAAAACATATTATTACAATAAGAAAATACATTAACTGTAAATTAAAATCACTAGTTTTATTTGTTAACAGCAGCTAATATTTGACCAATGGGTTTCCTCCTAAAGGGGTGATGGGGCCCTCAGATCTCATGCATAATTGTATTTAGTCTGTCTAGGACTTTACTCAACCACAATGCAGTTTATTACAGCAAAAAGAGATTCAAGTGAAGAAAAATGCAACTTAGAAAAAAAAAACATTGCATGCTTTTGAGGGCCCTTTGCTGCCCTGGGCCCCAGTACACTTTACCCTCCCCAGTCCGACGCCCCTGAAACCCGACCTGAACCATGACTAAACTGGGGCTACATCACGACGAGCACAAAACAACAATGATTTATGTTGATATGATGGATGCCAGTGCTGTTTTGGCAAAAAACTGAAACTTTTTATTGTCTGTATTTTCCTGTCGGGCTGAAATGTGTTGAATAATGTTAGCGTTTTTAAAATAACATAACAAAGCCAGCCCCGTCATCCATCAGTGACACAAACACAAACCCACAGGAGCCCATTCCAGAGTCCAATCATGAAACCAGGAGAAGATGTAAAATGATGCCATGATTTCTGTGGATGAACAAACAGCAAGATTTGTATCAGTTTGAGAGAGACTTTGAGAGGCTGATGCTGGACTTCCATGAATATAAAACATGTACGTTATTTCTGCCAGCGCCCAATCATTTATCAAGCTCAGCCTTCTCCATTTTAAGATAATCACAGTGATAAAATCAAATATTGCGCTCGTGTAATTTGAAACAGTGCATTGAGAAATATTTTGATGTTTTTGAGTGAAAAAAAAAAAAGCATTAAGCGTTATCTCATCGAATCTTCTTTTACATTACATGGGAGACTTTACCTGAGCGAAGGAGGAAGGAACAGGAGCAGTGCTGGACTCACCAGGTTCATTTTACACGTATAATCCATCGGTCCTAACGTGGAAAAGTGCAGATCATGCAGCGGCTGATGTTTACGAGCGCAGAACAAACCAAAGACGAGGCGGAGATCACGTGTTGATCCGCGTGGGCTTCAAGACCAAAACATAACTCACGTGAGAGCGCTGAAACTGGTGGAATGGGCCAAACATTTCCTCAGACTATTACAGAGCAACACCAACAGCTCCATCTTATCATAAATGTCAGTTACCCAGTGTAACTATAGGTCTATGAAGGTATGGAGGGCCCTTTAACCACTAAACCTGTTTGGTCATGTACCAGATTTACCTGAAACTTGAGGCCACACAGATTCAACATGAAATGCAATGTCTAGACTTAAACTGTAGTTAGTCGTGCTTTTATTTATTTATTTATTTTTTTCAGAAAATGTGCTAATAATGACATTCTAATAATGATATGTCAAAAAGCATGCAATGAGATTAATCGTGATTAACCACAGTTCCAAAGTGTGATTAATCAGATTATTATTATTATTTATTATTTTATTAGAACCTCCCGCCACAAGAACAGTTTCTTTCCCTCTGCCGTTGGACTCATGAACACTTTGTAACACCTGTCACTTCAACAATAATACTATTTAAGAACAATCTATTTGCACTACTCATTTGGACATTGCACTGCCAACTGTACATTCTGTATATAGTCTATCTTAGTCTATTTTATTCTTAATTTTATGCATGCCTTTTTATATATTTTTTATATTTTATCCTTTGCTTTATGTTGCACCTACGCCGAAGCAAGTTCCTACGTTTGTGAATTTCACTGACAATGGCAATAAACAGTTTCTGATTCTGATTCTGATTCTGATTTTTTTTCATATTGTTTGACAGACTGTGGTAAGTTAAACTACTTTTTACATTTTTTGCTGGTTGTTTAGTTTTTTGTTGACTTCATATGTTACTTAAGTTAAATAAAAATATGTCCCGGATAGAAGGACTTCGCAGGACATGTGTTTGACACTCAAAGGGGGGGAGGATGTCCTGATAAACATTCCTCAAAACAGTGTCAATGCAACTGACTGCTACTTCAGGTGTGTTTTTGATGATGGAACATGGTTTAAAGCTCAAAACTGAACTGTGTCATTTAAAATAGACCTTGTTCACCAGTAAAAATAATAGAAAAGGGGAAAAGTTGAGTTTCCCATTGAATCCCCACAGCAGACCACGCCCCCTGATATCTGTGTCTACAGGAGCAGCGTGGATCAACTTAATCTTCTTGTTTCATTTTATAGACATTGTAGTTCCATAAAATGTAAGCAGTATATTATGGAAATCTTATTTAGTATTTGAGTAAACTAGACCGCGGTGGAAAGTAACGAAGTACAAAAGTAAAAGGACTGTAGTGAAGTCATTTTCCAGTGGATACTTTTTACTTTTACTTCACTACACTTGAGACCAAGTATCTGTACTTGTTACTCCACTACATTTTTAACTGGACTCAAAAGTAGAAAGTACTTTTCATGTTGTTTGAGGGGTTTGTTTTTAGCACGTTGATGGTGACATTCTGCCTGAAGGTTTTGAGTTCAAGCTCAACAACAAACAAACAAAAATATAAAATTAAAGACATTTATTTTGATAAACCTTTGTTGACAAAAATTAACCACAATTCTTTACCAAAACTACGCCATTTAATACAGAAAACTGGTCTCATAATCTGCATGAAATACTTTTACTCTTGAAGTACATTTTCAAACAGGTACTTCAACACGTTTACTTACATTTTTTTATGTGATACTTTTACTTGAGTAAGAAAATTGAGTACTTCTTCCACCATTGAAACTAGATTTGACTGAAATCGGAGTAAAGGTTACATTTTCCCTCATTTGGTCGTTGAATCTTCAATAAATCAGTTTTAATTAGATATGAATAATATCTTTCTGTATGAGCCGTCAAAAGAGTACAAGATTGTAAAGTTTGATGTGTGTAACCTCTTGCTTTTATGGATTTTATGTTTAAAGTAAAGGGGCGCTCAGTGCCCTTGAACACAGGCCGTCTCTTCTTCACTTATAAACCAGCACGGCATGATTAAAGAAAGATATGTCCTTGCTTTATTTCTAATAAATATCCCCCTTTATCCAAAACAAACAAACCAACAAACATGGTTTAACGTTAGCTTTTGGGCAGAGTAACAACAACAGATCTCACAGTTAGCTCTATTGACCTCTGATAAAGAGCCGAGTCTGTGAAAACAGCACAAAGAAAGATGTGTCCTTGCTTTATTTCTAATAAATCTCCCCATTTATAGAGCTTCTACATGTGTAGGTGTAGGTCTACTTAGTTTCCAATCTTTTTTGCCTCGAGTACTGCTTTATTTCACACTCAGAGTACTCCTCAACCTGAGTTTGGGGCAAATAAATGGCTTTAAAAGTGGCATATAGTCAGTTATTACTATTATAGCTTTTGTTCATTATAGTTATGGTCCAAGACACTCCAAAAAGAGGCTAAATTTACTATTAATGAAAGTGAAAACTGATGATTTACTCAGATAAAAGTACATTTCATCTTCATGGAACTATCAAAGTACCCCCTGGTAATTCCTCACGTACCCCTAGGGGTTCCCGTACCCTGGTTGGGAAACACTGCTTTAAAGCTGAACTAAGTAAGATTTTACCTTATTACATCTTTATTGACCTTATTCTGCCCCGCCCACTTTTGCCGTTTTTTGCACTTCTGTTGTAAACGCACTTTCGTTTGATGAGAACTCCGTTAAAGCTAATGACGAACGAGGGAAAAGTCTTGCCGCTAAAATTTTACATAAAGTAGGTTGAATTTTGTCAAATGTTTAATGAACATGAGCAACAAGTCGACAACGCAACGATTTCCTGGTCGGTCTGAAAACGTCTTTTTAGTCCATGTAGAACTTATTTTCTGTTGAGCAACTTCCGGGATAAGGTCAATAAGTGGTGGTTGCAAATGCATTTTTGGGCCGTGTAAAGCCCCCTCTGTTGCCCCCTGCTGTCTGGGCAGAAAACCAGCAGCAACATTTCCCACATTGACAGCTTTCCAGAGAAACCCTGGCTCTTTTTAAACAATGTGGCAATGTGAAATTCCTTGATACAGTAAAAAAGAAGAAAAAACATAGATCTTTATGTCTCTGTGGGAGAAAAATGCATTTGGAAAAAACAGAAACAACCATTGAAGTTACAATGTCCCAGAGAAATCTATGGAGGTGTAAATTTAACAACGCTGTTATAATCATATAAAAGCGTAAATGTTGAAGCTGGAGTACCTGATTTTTAAGTGATATTTGAACCTTTCTAAGTCGATGTTACCTTTCACAAATCCTTTGGCTCATCACTGGTGTTCACGTGCATGGATTTTGGGCCACACATCTCGAAAAACAATACAATATTTCAGTTTTAGTTCTGCTTTTATAACACACCTTCTGAGGATGAAAACAAAATGTGCAAACCATGAGAAAAAAGTTAGGTACTCCAGCTTTAAGTGGGCGAACTGACCAAAACAATATAAGATAAGAGATCCTTTATTTGTCCCACAATGGGGAAATTCCACTGTTGCAACACACAGTTTAGGACAGGAATGAATGAAATAGGCGCATGCAATAAAAATAGGATAAATAAACATGATACTAAAAATACAATATAAGGTATAAGGTATAAAGTGCACACTCTTATTTACAGTAGGTGGCTGTCTGGGAATAGATAGTAAAAATGGCAAATAAAGTGGCTTAAGTGTATGTTATATACAGTAAGTGACTATAGTGAGGTAAAAGTGTATTATTAGTATGTTAAATTATATTGCACATGATTATAACAGGTGAATGACACATGTTACAGTATTGCACATGATTATAACAGGTGAATGACACATGTTACAGTATTGCACATGATTATAGCAGGTGACTTACACATGTTACAGTATTGCACATGATTATAGCAGGTGAATGACACATGTTACAGTATTGCACATGATTATAACAGGTGAATGACACATGTTACAGTATTGCACATGATTATAACAGGTGAATGACACATGTTACAGTATTGCACATGATTATAACAGGTGAATGACACATGTTACAGTATTGCACATGATTATAACAGGTGAATGACACATGTTACAGTATTGCACATGATTATAACAGGTGAATGACACATGTTACAGTATTGCACATGATTATAACAGGTGAATGACACATGTTACAGTATTGCACATGATTATAGCGGGTGAATGACACATGTTACAGTATTGCACATGATTATAGCAGGTGACTGACACATGTTACAGTATTGCACATGATTATCACAGGTGAATGACACATGTTACAGTATTGCACATGATTATAACAGGTGAATGACACATGTTACAGTATTGCACATGATTATAACAGGTGAATGACACATGTTACAGTATTGCACATGATTATCACAGGTGAATGACACATGTTACAGTATTGCACATGATTATCACAGGTGAATGACACATGTTACAGTATTGCACATGATTATCACAGGTGAATGACACATGTTCAGGGCTAACAGTGTTCAAACAGTGTATAAAAAAGAATTGCTGAAAATAATGTCTCGTCTTAAATTGAATTCACGCGGTAAACAGACACAAACGCATCAGACGTTAGCTCCGGAAAGAAACATTTAAGTTTGCGCAATTCCAAAATCAAACCCAACAAACGGAGACTGACGAAAACTGTTGTCGTGTGTTGAAATACGATTGGCTCCGAAATGGAAAATCTTGCATTATTTTCCCTCTGTCCTCCAGACACAAGTGTTCATTATGCGCCGGCTTTGATGCATCGGACGCAATTTCCCTGTTTATTTGCCTGATTCCGCTGCACATGACAGTAACATTAATATAACGTAGCCTTGCGCGTTTTGTCTCCAGCCGCTGCATGTGGAATGGATAATGTGAGCTCGTGTTTTCAGAGGACTCCGGGTCGACAGAGAAATAATGTGGCCGTTACAGAGGGATTTGATACGGTTTAATAGACAAGGAGAGTCAACAACATTTTTATTCATTTCCAAACAGAAATATTGTGTGAAGAAGCTAAAGGGGAAAAGACAGGGTGATATATGTATGATGTTTTGGTAGAAATCGGGAACATTTACTTCTATTTAGAGTTAAAGGACACATGTTGTGCTTTATTTGTGGTGTTATTGGCTTTTAAACATGCTCTTGCACCTTTGCTTTGGCGTCTCGTGTTTTAGAACAGCTTTTTCAGTCTCACAGGTGAAGCAGGGCGATAAACAGCCAATCAGATCTCATTCTAAAGCATAGCTATTAAACCTAAGGCCCAGGGGCTAAATGAGGCCCTCCAAGGGTCATGATCCGGCCCTCAACCCATCTTAAAAAAATACAGAATATATTTTATCCCTTGCTATTGGTTTAGACCTGGTTTAGTCCAGGTTTAGTCCTAGTTTTGACCTGGTTTAGTCCTGGTTTAGACTAAATGCTCTTTCTTAACACTCTCTCTCTGGGGGAGGGTTTCCACACTGCATGTCTCCATGGAGATGTGGCATGACAACTCCACCGACACAAGCAGGTCACAATGCATGTTTTTTCAAAGGATTTAATAATGTGTCATAGTTATATAAAATAAAAAGTATATTATGCTTTTGTCTGCTGTATAGTTACAATCTATGACACCCACTCATCATAATTTTATATTTTGGACATTTCACCTCTTAATATTGATCTAAAACAACTTTAGAGGGGATTTTGGATTTTTCTTCTTTAGTTTTTGAGTAAACTAGATAAACTCATTTTTTTTTAACTCAAAACTTCAATAAATCAGTTTTAGAATTAGATATCAAAAAATCCTTCTGTACGTTTCATCAAAATCTGAGTCCACGTTTGTAAAGTTTGTTGTGTGTAGGATCTACTTTAAGTGGTGATCATGTCTCGAGGGAGAAAAATGCATTTTAAGAAAACGGCCTTTGAAGTTACAATGTCCCAGATAAATCTATGGATGAGGTGGATTAAATGGAAGAATAAAACATCTTTAGGAGCAGATTGGACAAGTCTGTTGCTTGCACATGAAAGTCTACATGTTGATAGAGCAAATTGACCAAAACACAAACAATACAAAAATAAAAAAGGGTTTGCCTGTAGTGTCTCGCCTTAATCCACTTCATCCATAGATTTCTCTGGGACATTGTAACTTCAAAGGCTGTTTTCTTAAAATGCATTATTCTTCTATAGAGACAATAGATTTTGACAGAACATACTGAAGAATAGGAAATCCATTATCCTCTCTGAACCTTTTTTGTAACTAACGTGTTTAACATGGACCAAGAAAATCTGGTTCTGTCCATTTTTCAGATTTAAATGTCCCAAATATGTGCAGTTTTTACACATAAAATGCCTTGTTTCTGTGTAAAAACATTACAATGAATGAAAAACTTGTTATACATTCTTTTTCTTACATATATCTGAGTAAACTACAAACTCTCAAATTGATATCTTTAAATTTAAGATTTTTTCCTGTGGGTGGGTGTGTACAGGGGGAAGGTGGGTGTGTACAGGGGGAAGGTGGGCGTATACAGGGGGTAGGTGGGCATGTACAGGGGGTAGGTGGGTGTGTACAGGGGGTAGGTGGGCGTGTACAGGGGGTAGGTGGGCGCGTAAAGGTGGGCGTGTACAGGTGGGTGTGTACAGGGGTAGGTGGGCGTGTATAGGGGGTAGGGGAAATGGGATGATTCAGAGCAACAACATGCAGGAGAACGAGACGGTTTGGCTTCCGTCTGACGGTCGTTTTCTCTCCGATGAAAATGGTTTGAACAGAAGTCATACTCTCCTGAGCTCAAATTAGTCCTGTCAAAGCAAATTTGTTCATTACTGCCTTTTTAACAGTCTTCGCCCCATCTGTTTCCAGGAGAGACAGCTTTTTCCACACATATGTTATTTCAGTGAATAAAAGTAGCATGCAGTGGTTTTAAAAGCCTGAACAGTGAAGTATATCTACAGAAATGTACAGAATACTGAACGTGCAGAAAGAGTCAGTCCAGAGGTTAAATGGCGTTTGCTGAAAAGGCCTTGACATTTTCTTTGCGTTGTGTAAAAAGTGCAACAAAAATGGAAATTCTGGAGAAAAAATATGTAAAACTAGACAGTATACAGGGCTGGCTGTACGTCAAGGTCCTACGTGATCATTTTCTGTTGTTTCCACAGTATGTGTCCTCATTACATTTATTTGGCAAATGTTTGAGAAATTCTTTGTAGTTAGCATGTCCCTTTTCCAAAGCTACATGATTTTATTGGCTGGTTGCTCTGCAGATGCACTCGGAGCTTTTCATTGTGCAGCTAAACAATGTCAATGCAAGCAGCTGTGGTTTTTAGCCCGGTTTGCGCTGCTTTACACATCAGCGTCCCAGTAGGAGGAGTTGTTGCTCATACTTCTGGCAACAAAGGGCAGATCTGTAATTATAATAGGGTCAAATTTCCATACGGTGACAATACAGTGTGCCATAACCTTAACCTTAAAAAACAGGAATGAATCCCTTTTTTCTTCATGACAGTGCTGTTGGATGATCACATTCATATCAAGCTGTAAACGTCATTAGACCTCCCCCTAATTTAATTAACAAAAGTCGTACTTTTTACTGTAAAATTAGAACAAAAACTGCTATCATAACCTGAGTAACAAATGTGCTGATGTAATACAGACCTAAAATGAAGTTCCAAGCCTCATTAAAGCTGTGGTGGCTCATCAAAACTCATCATTATGAAACAGTTTGATTGATTCAGTTCGTTGTCCCTCCTCCAAATCTGCAGAGAGTTAACAAAAGTAAAATACATTACTTAAGTCCAATCAACATGACTAAATCATGTTAAATGTCCAGCTCAAAAGTAATTTCACATTCACGTTTCTGTTCAACGGTTTGTTGAAGTAGAGTCTTAAAGGAAAGGGACTCGCTTGCAGAGAGTTTTGAGTCCAAGTCCAGGGAGCTGTGCTGAAAACACTGTTCTGCTCAGTTTGGTGGTGACTGTGGAAATGTTAACTGTGCCCACAGTTGGCTGGAGCCTGGAGCTGACACAGGTGTGGGGGCCGTTTATCTGACAGTGAGCCAACACTGTTGTCTCCTGAGGGCCAGGAGAGCAGAGACACAGCTCTGTGTGCTGGTAATGCAGCGTCCAGCACTGTGTTAGAGTGTCCAGGCACAGGTCGTCCAGCCAGGTCAGAGGTCAACCAGCCAGGTCAGGGTCAGATATGGCTGTATCAAAAATGCATAAGTCGACTTGTCTTTTAAAATACATTTGTAATGCAAATATGTGACTGAAAGCATAAGGAATAGTTACTTGAATAAACTGTATTATTAATACAAATCAGACATTTCACTTAGTTTATTCGTCGATTATTAGTCGATGAATCACTGCAGACTAGACTATTAGACTATTGAACTTACTGAAAAAAATAATTGCTGGTAGATGAAGAATGGGAATATATACGGTCACAATGGAGGACCACGAAATCACATGTTTGGAAAGAATTCTGTTAAAAAAGTGTGTCACCATTTAGTCTGATGTCAAAGTGCTCAATATCAGACACAATTTGACACATTTTGGACTGGACACAGTTTGGACTAGATGGGACATTTTTGTTGAACAGTCTGTGCCATAGCTTTCTGAATGTCTTTTGTTAGTATTTTATTTTTGTCTGCTCTCTGTGTCGTGTTCTCTGTTCTTTTTTTGTTCTGTTTATATACCTTTTAAAAACTGAAAAAATAAAATCGTTAGTCGTTGCCCTGTCAGGGGCATCAGACTGGGGGATAAAGGGTACTGTTTCCCCGGGGCCCACGGCAGAGAGGGGGCCTTAAAAGCATGTGTGGTTTTTTTCTCAGTTGCATTTTTCTAAACTTTAATCTGTTTTTGATGTAATAAAATGCATTGCGGTTGAGAAAAATCCTTCTGAAACTAAATAGAATTATGCATGAGATCTGAGGACCCCATTCCTTTAAAACAGGCTTGTCAAACTCATTTTGAGAGGGGGCCGAAGTTAGAAAATCAGAGCCGGTCAGGGGCCACAACAGAGACAGACTTAAATTGCACTAAAATACTACATTTTTCTTACCCACAAAATCTGCAAAGTACATAGGAGATTTTAGTTGCCCTAAGTTTTACATTTACAAGGTATATATGGTACCTTCTAACTATGTGTTTTACTAATTAATCATGTTGATATTAATTAAATAATGTATTATTAGGCCCAATAATTACTGGGATTTTAAGGGGTCCTCTGTCTCTTGTTTAACAGTGTTTAACTCTGGCTCTGGTGTGAATGATCAGACCTTCAGCTGCAGGAGCCATGAGCTGCCGCTTTAGGACCAGAGCTGTTTGTTTGTTTGTTTGTTTGTTTGTTTGTGAGCAAAGTAAGCAGCAGCACTTTGTTGCGTTATTGAGGAGAGAAAGTCGAAAGACACACGGGAGAAAGTGGGAGTGTCAGATGCCCTCCCCGTGTGTGATGTACACCTATAACTCATGAATACTTCTCACACACTGCCTGACTCTGACTCTTTGTAAACTCAGCTGGTGCTGGTGGCTTTTATCAGACAGAGCGTGGATTTGTGATGTTTGCTTCATAACACAATGTGGTGAAGCCTAACTTTGCTTGGAGAAAAAATTAGCACCAAACAAAGTTATGCTCCTCCCACTTTGCCCTTCTCTCTGAGCTGCCCCTGAAGCTCCAGTGCTCACATCCACAGTGTTCTCTGTCCATTTATTTGTGGAGGAAAGTTGAAAAGTCCATGGAGAAGTGCAGTATCCATGCTGGGTTCAACTCTCGGCACTGTGCTCAGGAGCAGCGGGGGAGGGGCCGTGTAGGCACTAATACTGCAGTGCATTATGGTAGTTGTAGTTTTGATGGGTTCTATGCGTTTTATTGGCGGGCTGTTTATAATACAAATAAAACATAATCTCAGGAGCCACCAGAAATCACCTTGAGGGCCGCATTTGGCCCACAGGCCGCCTGTTCTAAAAGAAGAGGAAAATCATTGCTAAGTTGTCAACAAATAAAATGTACAGTCAGTGTATTTTTCTTATTGTAATAATACTTTTTTGAGATGTTTGTGAAATTAGTCTAGTAGTTATTACAAAAACAAACATACAAACAAAAAAACAGTACTGTATCGTAATATAAGCTGGTAGCTACACAGAATGTCTATAAATTCACAAGTTATTGTTAGGTGTAAAGAAACAATAAGGTATATATTCTAGAAAAAGTGTATAATAAAAAAAAAAAATATATATGTGGCAATAATAATCAACTTTGCTGGGATAAATTAATCAAGAGACCCAGAATTCCGTGCTACACCCCTGTACCCTTTACTAATTAAACGTATACCATCCACCACCGTTCTGAAATGTACTGTATAATCAATGTAAAACCTTACCTTCAGGCTAAGCACATTTTAAATAAACTCTATCAGCTCCGATCTCATTCACCACAGCATCATCATAATAAGAATTTTATTATTAGTTTCCATAATTGGTCTTCTCGTGGCTGGTGCTGCGCCGTAAATTAACTTTCTTTCATTTATACTGACATGTTTTTAGGTGTATTTTAATCTCTAACCTTTTGTGTCTTGCTGAAAATATTCCCACATAAGCCAGCGAGACAATAAGCGAAGCAGCTGAAGTGCGCTGCTTTCTGTGGCTCTGTAATCACTCTTCCATCAGGGGCCCTGGACACACGGTATCGGACTTGGGACCCATGAGGCGGCTTTTCTAATTACTGCACTGATTGGTGAATAGTGAGGGCTAACCGGCACTGTCAATCAAGCGCCGGGAGTTTCACTGACAATTAAACAGAGGCAAAGTTGAGGCCTGAAAATGCTCCGTGCAGATCTGAGGCTGGAATAAGTGTGGAAGGAGACACTGTATAAATGTATAAATGTAAGACAAACATATATTACACGTTTTCATATAGTCATGGCCAAAAGTGTTGGCAGCCCTGACATTTTTCCACAAAGTAAAGTATTTCTCCCCGAACAGTATTGCTATTACACATGTTTTGGTAAAGACATGTTTATTTATTTTGTGTGTATTGAACATAACATAACATAACATAACATAACATAACATAACATAACATAAAAAACAGGGAAAAAACAGGGGCAAGTAACAGGTGTGGGCAATATAAAAATCACACTTGAAAGCAGATAAAAAGGAGAGGAGTTGACCGAGTCTTTACATTGTGTGTGTGTGTGTGTGTGTGTGTGTGTGTGTGTGTGTGTGTGTGTGTGTGTGTGTGTGTGTGTGTGTGAGTGTGAGAGATCCAGAGATCTTGATGTCTCTTTGTCCACAGTGCGCAGCATAATCAAGAACTTTGTAACCCATGGCACTGTAGCTAATTTCCCTGGACGTGAACAGAAGAGAAAAATTGATGAAAAGTTGCAACGCGGGATAGTCTGGATTGTGGATAAACAGCTCAGTTCTAAAGAAATCCAGCCTGTCCTGCAGGCTCAGGGTGCATCAGTACCAGCGTGAAGTAGCGCTGAAATTTGAACACGAGACATAAAAAAGCGAGACCGCAGTTTGCAAGTAAGCCAAAATCTTTCTGAGAAAACGTTTTGTGGACAGATGAGACCAAGATAGAGCTTTTTGGTAAAGCACATCATTCCACTGTTCACAAAAAATGGAATGAGGCCTACAGAGAAAAGAACACAGTACCTACAGTCAAATATGGTGGAGGTTCAAAGATGTTTTAGGGTTGTTTTGCTGCCTCTGGCACTGGGTGCCTTGACTGTGTGCAAGGCATCATGAAAATCTGAGCATTACCAGGATTTTGGATCCAGTGTCAGAAAGCTGGGTTTGCGTCTGAGATCATGGGCCTTCCAGCAGGACAACGACCCCAAACATACTTCAAAAAGCACCCAGAAATGGATGGAAAAGCGCCGGAGTGAAATTATGTCAAACTTTTTTTCCTATGTTTTTGTGTTGTTCCAATACACACAAAGGAAATGAACATGTGTATAGCAAAACATGTGCAATTGCAAAACTTTTCGGGGAGAAATACTAAATTTTGTGGAAAAAACACTTTTGGCCATGACTGTATATAAATGTGTAAGAATGGCAAGAAAGAGGGACTTGGGAGAGAGATTTTTAACAAGCAGTTTTGGATGGATTTCTTCGGGAGGAAAAAAATACCTCATTTGTCAAACAGGAGAGAGTTTAAAAACACAAGTGTCACCTGCTGAAGCTGACGGCTCGAAGCGAAATATATTTATCAGATGCAGTATTCCAGTCAAAATACCATAAGATGTTGTTGTTAATCACAAGAAAATATGATTTGCAGTTACAGAATATACATCATGAGTGAACCAAACAGCAACAGCAACGGGCATCTGTGACATTTTGGTCAATTCAAAGGACACAAATCAGGCAAAATGGCCTTTAACCACTTTAGGAATCTTTCTTAGTTCCAGCTCCTATCCCGTTACGCATTATAAGACCTTGGGACCTGGGTCACACTTTGGTGACTTACTGATCCACAAGAGAAATGACTACCTTCTTGGAAAATAATTTACTTTAATTGTATGTTTGTTGCAATTCTGTCGATCCAGAGCATCCGAAACATGCTCACTGAGTCACATGTCCACAGTTCAGCCGTTCATCAGCTCATGTTGCAGCAGATAAGGCACGGCCCTATGGTGCAAGGATCTGTGCACAATTCCTGGAAACTGAAAACTTCCCAGTTCTTGAATCACTGAGCACGTTTTGGATATGCTAGGATGCTCTGGATTACACCAATCCAGACAATACGACAGACCAGTGCGACAGACCAGTACCACAGACCAGTGCGACAGACCAATACGACAGACCAGTACGACGCAGACCAGTGCGACAGACCAGTACGACACAGACCATTACGACAGACCAGTACGACACAGACCAGTGTGACAGACCAGTACGACACAGACCATTACGACAGACCAGTACGACACAGACCAGTGCGACAGACCAATACGACAGACCAGTACGACAGACCAGTACGACAGACCAATGCGACAGACCAGTACGACAGACCAATGCGACAGACCAATACGACAGACCAGTACGACAGACCAGTACCACAGACCAGTACCACAGACCAGTACCACAGACCAGTACGACAGACCAGTACGACAGACCAGTACGACAGACCAATGCGACAGACCAGCATGACAGTCCAGTATGACAGACCAGTACGACACAGACCAGTACCACAGACCAGTGCGACCGACCAGTGCGACAGACCAATGCGACAGACCAGTGCGACAGACCAATACGACAGACCAGTACGACAGACCAATGCGACAGACCAGTGCGACCGACCAGTGCGACAGACCAATGCGACAGACCAGTACGACAGACCAGTACGACAGACCAGTACGACAGACCAATGCGACAGACCAGCATGACAGTCCAGTATGACAGACCAGTACGACACAGACCAGTACCACAGACCAGTGCGACCGACCAGTGCGACAGACCAATGCGACAGACCAGTGCGACAGACCAATACGACAGACCAGTACGACAGACCAATGCGACAGACCAGTGCGACCGACCAGTGCGACAGACCAATGCGACAGACCAGTACGACAGACCAATGCGACAGACCAGCATGTCAGACCAGTATGACAGACCAGTACCACAGACCAGTGCGACTGACCAGTGCGACAGACCAGTATGACAGACCAATGCGACAGACCAGCATGTCAGACCAGTATGACAGACCAGTACGACACAAACCAGTACCACAGACCAGTGCGACCGACCAGTGCGACAGACCAATGCGACAGACCAGTACGACAGACCAATACGACAGACCAGTGCGACAGACCAGTACGACAGACCAATGCGACAGACCAATAGGACACAGACCAATATGACAGACCAATACGACAGACCAGTATGACAGACCAGTACAACAGACCAGTGAGACAGACCAACACGACAGACCAGTACCATAGACCAGTACCACAGACCAGCACGACAGACCAATACGACAGACCAGTACGACAGACCAGTGCGACAGACCAATACGACAGACCAGTACGAGACAGACCAGCACAACAGACCAGTACGACACAGACCAATACGGCAGATCAGTACGACAGACCAGTGCATCAGACCAATGCGACAGACCAGTACGACAGATCAGCGCGACAGACCAGTACGACACAGACCAATGCCGCAGACCAGTACCACAGACCAGTACGACAGACCAGTACCACAGACCAATACGACACAGACTAGTGCGACAGACCAATATGACACAGACCAGTGCAACACAGACCAATACGACACAGACCAATACGACAGACCAGTACGACAGACCAGTACCACAGACCAGTGCGGCAGACCAGGATGACAAACCAGTACAACAGACCAATACGACAAAGACAAGTACGACAGACCAGTACGACAAAGACAAGTACGACAGACCAGTACGACACAGACTAGTACAATAGACCAGTAAGACACAGACCAGTACAACAGACCAATACGACACAGACCAGTGCAACAGTTAATTAACTGTTAATAACTGTTAATTATTGTGTAAATTCTGGCGTAAATTTACAGAAATTTGTGTAGATCTAAGATCTAGACTACAAAGCACCATGGTTCATTCTGAGAACCCAAGGACTCTTAAAGCCCAGTTCAGTCCATTATTATTAAAGCAATGTAATGTGACAATAATAACCTCCTAAGCTCAGGTCTATATCTTCCTCTGAGTGGGTTTTTGATATGAAAATAACCAACCTCTGTCTAATAGTTCCTAGAAATGAGCACTAAGGTTCTGGACCGTCATCCACATCGACAAAGATAGTGTCGTCCAGAGGGTATCTGGGAAAATGAGGAGAGAAAGAGAGAGGAGGAGAGAGAGGGGAAGAGAGAGAGGAGAAAGAGTACAGGAGGAAAAACAGAGAAAGGAAGAGAGGGGAGAAAGACAGAGAGGGGAGAGAGAGGAGAAAGACAGAGTATGGGAGGAGAGAGAGAAAGACAGAGTATAGGAGAGAGAGAGAGAGGAGAAAGACAGAGTATAGGAGGAAAGAGAGAGAAAGGAAGAGAGAGGCGAAAGACAGGGTATAAGAGGAGAGAGAGAGAGAGGAAGAGAGAGAGACAGTGAGAGGAGAAAGAGTATAGGAGGAGAGAGAGAGAGACAGAGAGGAGAAAGAGTATAGGAGAAGAGAGAGAGAGGAGAAAGACAGAGTATAGGAGGAAAGAGAGAGAAAGGAAGAGAGAGGTGAAATACAGGGTATAAGAGGAGAGAGAGAGGAAGAGAGAGAGAGAGACAGTGAGAGGAGAAAGTATAGGAGGAGAGAGAGAGAGAGAGAGAGAGAGAGGAGAAAGACAGAGTATAGGAGGAAAGAGAGAGAAAGAAAGAGAGAGGCGAAAGACAGGGTATAAGAGGAAGAGAGAGAGAGAGAACTGTTCTAGAATACCAAAAAGATACAATTCAAGCCCCAGAAAAATTATCAATAGAAAAGTGAGAAAAAAGGATGAAGAAAGATACAGAGAAAAATGGTGGTATGAAGGGTGAGAGAGAAACCGAGCGAGGAGGGGGAGAAATGAGGGAAACAAAGAGAGAGAGAGAGACGAAAGGAAAGAGCAAAGAGCGAGAGAAGACTCCAGCTGTAAAAGGTACCTGCAGGTTAAAGGGGCTGTACTCAGTGTTATTCATGTTATAAAGTCAAACGTGTTTTGCCCCAGAAAAGAGAAACTGTACAGTTTGTCAAAATGTGATCATTGTCTCTATCTAATTATAGAGCATTTTATTCTCCGTGAAGCGCGCATGCTAATATTTGTTAGTTTTACTGTGACAATAATCTCTGCACTGGCTTCTGAAAGTGGTGAAAAGCACTTATAACCTCATGGTGAACAATTCAGACGCTCAGAATGCATAAGGCAAGTGAGCTGTAACTTAACCAGTTCTGTTTTCACATTTTTAAGACAGTGAACACAGTGAACAGAGAGCTGGAAACAGTCTCACATCATCTGATCTGAGGTCGCTGTGTAACATAGACAAAGACAATGGGGCTTTGGTAAAAGGTTAAACAAACTTTCAGGGAATTTTTAACCCACTGTTTCCAAGACAGCAGCCACAGCCCAGCGTCACATGAGCCTCTGTCAGACTGAACAACGGAGGCAGTATCTGCTCTGGTTCACATAAAACTAACCAAATGTTCGAGTCTGACTGCTATATTTTAGTCTGGTTTTGTCCTCATAGTTCCACGGTCCACTTATTCGAGCCTATTGTTGGTTTGTTTGCAATAGTAATTGCTGTGGCTCTGTCGATAGACCAGGGGTATTATAAAGCTGTTTAAAGTCTTATGAGGTTACACAGTTCACTAAAATGTAGTGAACATGATTATTTTACAAAACATTTTGCCTGTTTGTCCCCAGTTTGACAGTTTTTGTAAAGTACTTTGTGATTGAACATGTGCAGCATATATGTGCATATATGACATAGTTAGAGGTAATTACACAACTGTTACCTAGCAACCAGACTGTAAACAAGGGCCAACATTGCACAATAGTTAGGAACTGACAATAAATAATACCTGATAAGACCTTTATTTTATTGACTGGTTTGAAGAGTCACTTTTTGATGACATCACAGAGGGATTCTGTTTTAGAACTCTTTCTACTACTTTCTGTAGTTTTTAAAGTTTTATCTTTCTAAATTTCATCACAAACTTGACTGATGTAAAACTAGGATCAATATTTACCACAGGTGCCCTCCCACCAAACTATGTCAGAATTAGACAAACATGAAAACCAGTCATATAGACTTTTAGACAAGTTATAGGTGCACCATTTATTTGCTCACTTTTGTAGGAAAAACTATTACGCGTTTTTATATAGTAAGTATCCTTTAAGTTTGACATATCATGTTTTAGAACTAAAAAAAATAAAATGAAATGAAAAACAGAATGAACATGTGTATCTGGGCTGTTTCCCACAGCACTCAGTGAGTTTAGGCGCCATCTACTGGCTGCATAGCGCTTACACAAGTTATGTTGTCATGTCATGGCAGTTGAGTATCTGACATCACATATTTTAGAACTACACATAAAATGTTTTTTGTTTACTAAGAATAATATAACTTCTCATCTCAGTCATATTCACTTAGCTGTGGCTCCATCTACTGGCTGCAGAGGCAATTACACATATTTGCATATCCACAATGTTGTGTAAAGAAGCAGTCCTGAGCTGTGACGCAGTCGTGATGATCGTGATCTGATAGCATAAATGCTCTGAGAGATGAAGACTTAGAGGAAAAATATTATGCATTTTTTGTATTATTAGCCTTTAAGATGTTCTTGAGTACCTTTAATTTGCCAGCTCATGTTTTGAAAAAAAGTTTATTATAGAATAATTAAAGTTTTTCTCAGCAGTCTGGAAAGACACTTATTTAGTGCATCCAGCGAGTAGATGGCGCCAAATGCTTAGCTATATTCAAGATAGCAGCAGCAGTTATTGTGTTTAGACGGAAGAAGTCTGGCGGTGATTTATGGATTTAAAACAACAGAACATTCTCGGATAAATTACATACATGATCTGACAATACGTCCCAGATCAAGGAGTTCAGCAGGCAGTATGTTTGATGCTTGGAGGGGGGGAGGATTTTCTAATAAACATTCCTTAGGCCAGCGTGAATGCAACTGAATGCTACAACTTGGTTAAAAGCTCAAAAAAGTCACTGTAGCAGAATGTGTCCTTTAAAACAGCGGAAGATTCTTGGATAAGGGATGTCAGTTATCAAAAAAACAGCCATAGAGAGAGTTCAGAAGGAAGTAATTTTGACGGTCGGAGGGAGAGGCTTTCCTAACCAGGATTCCTCAATGCAACTCCAGGTATGTTTTTGATGATGGAACAATGGTTAAAAGCTCCAAAAAGTAGCAAACTATAGCAAAATATAGATCTTTGTATCTTTTTTGGCACAGAAACAAAGTGTAGACAACAAACTCTACAGTGTAAAACAAAATTAACACAAACGTCCATCATAAACTTCAAATAACCAGCCTGTGAGAGTGCTCGCGCCAAAAGAGGGAGACGGAAAACAGAAAGAGAGGCCAGAAAAAGTGTACTATTCACTTAAGAAGAGAAAGACAGGATGACTATGACAGAGACAGAAGGAGAAAGAGGAGCGAGAGAAAGGAAAGAAGAAGTAAGAGGGACAGGAAAAACTAATTGTAGACAGATAGACAATAGAAATAAAGAACAAAATGAATATGGCGCTACATACTTTCAGAGGATTTGAGTGACAGGAAGGAAATCGCGGCGTCTTCAAATGAGAAACGTAATTTGCTATTGACTCTTTGTGAAACGCACGCTGTTTTTTCTCTGACGGACGTCTAAACAAATGTAAGGAGAAGGAAAAACAAACGGTGCTGATGAAATTCGGCTGCAACGACGAGTAATTTGGGCGAGAGAGACGAGACTTTTATCCGCCGAGACAGCGCGGTGACAGGACGGGCAGGCGAGGGAAGAGAAGAGAAGAGAGTGCTTCTTCCACATTCTTCAGATTCACTGTACGAACGAGAGCCGAGGAAGACGAGGACAAAACAAGGCGTCCGGGAGTTTAAACTAACGGTTCCAGCCAAACTGTTCAAATCCGTCCGCCATTATCCGTCCAAATCCAGGTTAAAAAAACGCACTGGGCCTTGTTTAAAGTCAAAAGAGCTCCTGCAGTTGTGGTCACGCGATCCCAGCATGCACCACTTTATCAGGGTTTCAGAGAATGTGGATCATTTTTGACCGGGATGTACAAATGATCAAGGGCAGAAGAAAGATAGAGCGTTGTACAGGATTTACAAAGGTCCAGATCGACGCACAGTGGATGTGATACTGTCTGTAGTGAGTCAAGCCTCACTTTAATTAAGCAACAAATGTTCTACAGCATTAGTTCTCAAACCAAGTATCACCAAAGAAAAGATTTGGCTTTCTGAGCACCACCAAATCTATACTGGGTCTATAACAGGACTATTTCAGGTCTAAATTTGGGATAAACCAAGTCTTAAGTGGGAAAACACCATCACCACTGTAGTTTTATTTTACACATTTTAAGACATACAGACATTTTTGGCCTTTCTTATAACTCTGATTTCATCACGTTTGATCTGGTCATGTGACACGGTTCACCGTTCTTTCGCTCCGAAGCCTGTTCCATATGCGCTCCAGGCGGTCTTAGCGGGACACTTGGCTCTGGGACCCACTCTGGGGGAAAGTGGTCTTGGGAGGAAGGACCCTGGCAATTGGGAAGCACCCACTCTTTGTTAACTGTCACTAATCTGCCTTATACTGTAACTCAGACATGTCCAAACTCAGGCCCGGGGGCCAAATGCGCATTTCAGATTTTCTACAATTCCAACCTAAATAACTAACATTTTGGTTCAATACAGACCTGATATTAAGGCACTGAGACTGAATGTAGATGTGGTGGCACTTAAAACATCAGATAAATGCAGCTTTTTTAACGTTTCACGATTGATTTGTGGCCCTCCGCTTGATCTATATTTCAATATGTGGCCCTCGATGGAAAAAGTTTGGACACCCCTGCTGTAACTCATGCTTCCTTTTAACACATTATTTTACTGCTATTCACTGTGATCATAATTACCTGCATTTTTTAATTATGTTGTTTGTGTTTAACCAAAGATTCTGCTTCTGCCTCACTGTAATTCCTTATATGACTTTTTCCACCTCTAATCCTTGCTGCCTTTAATGCTATCTTCATATGGTCTTGGAATTATGGTAAATACCACTGTACCAGTGGTAAATAGCACATGAACGCCCCTCATCTTGTAATTTCCAGTGGGAAACTGGGAAATCCAGTTGCTGAGTAGAAAATAACTACGGCGGACAGCGGTAATTAGAGTCACAATTTAACAATATGATATATGAAATAATATTCCACCTGTTAGCGCTGTATTTTGATGCAGCATAATTATATGGCTTACATCTCTTTTACCACTTTGCATAATAAAATAATATGTTGTCTCTGTTTTTACATGAGCGAGCTATAGTGTATTGTCTCACGTGAACTTCCTCTTTTGTGTCTGTATTTACATATTTGTCCAGAAAAGTGTGCTTTTAACACGTTTCATTTTGCTACGACCAAGAAAGCACTTGAACAGAACACACTCATAATTACCACATCACAAGTGGAAAGGATCGTCTTTACCAGAGCACCTGAAGGCAGCATAATACTGAACAATTTAACATGATGAACGTGTTGACAGTTGTATGTAACCTTGTTTGTTATACAGTATGTTTAATTTGTTGCACTTTCTCTAGGGTGCCCACTGTACACAAAGCAACGAACAACAAATGAAAACTTTCCTTTTGACTAACTCTGGGATATTATGGAGTATCTGTTGGTCAATCTAAATAACAACATTTAAACTTTTTTTTTTCAAACTTTCTTCACATTCTGCAACAAATATAAAGTAGATTATATCCAACAAACTAAGTCATAATTAGAAAAAATTAGAAATTATTGAACACAAAATAATGATATAGAGCAGTAATATCTTAACAGCTCAGTGCTGTCTCTATGGGCCACAGCGATGACCTGCAGGACTCTCTAAAAGTTTAGTTTAGTCTTCATTTGAAGGCAGGACATTGTACAGAGACATTACACTCATGAAAAACAGAGATGTTCCACACCGGATTAGAGCGAAACAGTTAGTTTCCATCTGCAGTCCCTGATTACAAGAATAAATAATGCACTGCAAATAAACAACGATAAGATCAATTCACAAAGTCCACTCTCTCACCCAGACACTCAAACAACATCACGCACAAACAAACAACCGCACATCTCAATCTGTATTCACACAAACACTTGTCTTCTAGAAGTCTTTAAATACTTTTGGAACGATCAAAACACCAGATTTACACTTACTGCTCCACAAAAGCCTGAGGGGTTCTCGGAGCACCACATTTCTGCCTGTATTTCCTTTCACAGCAACTTAACTTAGCAACTTAGCAAACTAAATATTGAGCGTTGCTTGTGTTAAACCGGGAGTCCGCTGTATGATTTTGTTCGCCTGCGATATAAGATTTCTGATCGTGGGAAGAATCGTGAGTCGTAGCTCAAAATCGTGGCTCGAAGATCTCAGAGTGAGACAGGGACAAAGACCAGACCGTCGCACGACCAAAGACGAGCTCCTGTTGCTGCGTCTACGATCAATCTTTGTCAAAAATCTAAACACAAGCGCAAACTAACAGCAGGAGCTCCGCCGCAAACCTTTATCTTCTCATTTCGCGTTCATTTAGCAACTTTTACAAACCTGAAAACACTGCTAGCATGTCGTGCTAGCCTCCGCTAACAGGTACGAGTGTGATGACTTTATTACACGGAGCCTGATATTCACTCAGATAAACCTTTGTCGTAGCCATGATTGATCGTGTGATTGAAACTACTTTTAATTCATCACGTCTTGCAGTGTGACAGCCATAAATCTTATAAGACGAAAATAATCGTACAGTGGACACCCAGCTTTAGAAAAATGATCCTTGATTGGTTACATGTTGAAAATAGCTTGTACAAAGTCACATGTTTGAAAAGAATTATGTTGGAAAAGTATATCACATATATTTTTTTTAACTGTGTCAAAACGTCCACTATTCACAGGGAAATACTAACTGCTGGAAAACTGTAGTTGCCAAGTGGCCCATCATTACCATGTGTTTTGGGACTGTCCTGTTGCTCTGAATTGAACTGAGATTAACAAAGCGCTACAAACTCTTTCTGACATTGCCATCTCACTCGGAAACTCCTGCCATGGGCACAATAGATGGATACCCTTGGAGCATTCTTTTACAGCAGGGACATGTACTGCACCGACAATCAAGGACTGGACTGACATACGGCATACGCTAAATGAAAAAAAAAAAAGAAAATCACATTTGGACATAATTTGAGACATTTCATAGACCAAATGGGACCGTGGTGTTTCCACTGCAAAAAAGTGATCCGTACCGCCCCATTTGAGCGGTCTGAAGGGGGGGTTGAATTTTAATTACTTATATAAAGTATTTTACAATCATTATTGTTATGTTAACTTCTTATATATTTTAAGACTGCTTTATTAACCAGAAAACAATTCCATTTTTTTCTTCAAAGACAGTAGTCTCTTAGGTAGGAGAAGGATGATTGGATCACTAACCACGTAAACAGATAAAATAGGGGACTCTGAGAAAAAAAGGTTGGGAACCACTGCCTTAAATCATGTCCAGACTCATTCTGAACATTTCTGCCTCCAGCTCACTTGCATTTATCATAAACACATGTTTAGCTTGTGTAAGCGCTATGCAGTCAGTAGATGGTGTCTAAACTCAATAAATGCCAGGGCACACAGCCTATACCCAGATTTTGTTTTTACCAACTTTTACCATTTTTCGTTAGTTCTAAAATATGAGATGCCAAACTACTCAAGAGCACGTTTAAAGGCTAATAACAATATCAAAAATGCATAATGTTTTCGTTTAAGTCACTCCGTCATGTTTCTTATTTAAATTTATCTAACAGCTTGACCTCAGTCAACTTGTGTCCAAGGAGAAAAAACCTAAAACACAAAAACCTCTTGAAACTAAACACTAAAGACTGTTAAAAATGCAGTCATTACAAAGGTGTTAAAAACATAAAATATTTGAGAGACAATTTTATTCCTTGGTTTCCAAAAAGATCCGGGTAGGCCGCTCCTCCAGCTGACACTGGTGCTTGTGTTAAAAGGATGGAAGTGTACTTTTTGAAGTTACACTGGCTTTGAGTCTGGTTAAAACCTATTACTTCCACTAGGGAATAAACCTGTCAGATGCTGTTGTTGTTTTTACACAATGCCCATCATTTTTCTGCCCAATTTGCCTTAAAGCAGGAGGGAGTTAACTGTCTGTCCCACACAGCTGAGCACACGTAACCTCCAAAACACAGCCACCACACTGCTGCGCCAAACAAAACAACATCATTATCATGGAGGTTTCTATCATTTCACACCTGGTTCGATCAGGGACTATAAATTGAAATATTGTTGCAGTTTCATTTGGTGTGGATCATGTTCTCACCACATTTCAGGTCAAACAAACTGAACCAAATGAAAATAAAAATTCCCCCTGGCCTGAGGTGGCGCCGCATCACAAATCAGTGAAAAAAAGTGCAGTAAACAACTAGAAACTGCATCCGCCTATTCACCTTATTCCAGAAGTGGCCTTGGGCGCTGCCGTATGTTGTAATCCTCCTTCTGGTTGTATTAGTTTACATCAGGGCTATTCACTTATAATTTCCAGAGGGCCAGAGGGCTATAGTCTGGGGGCCGGACCACAAAACTGCCCCACAATTTTATGTATTATATCCAGTTCCGCAGTGATACTACTCAACAGCAATCTACATTTTTCACACACAAAAAACATAATACCAACATTACTCTCTCGTAAAAACAGGATTAAAGCGAGACAAACAAAGACATAGCAAAGACAAACCCAGTGTTGATCAATAATCAGACTTGAGCAGCAGATCTAGGACTAGACCTATAGTTCCACTATTGGATTACTTTGGCGTAAACTACATCTTGAACAGGACTAGACCACAAAATCTGATCCATTGACCTATTTTATCATGATGGGCCAAACCATAGCGCGTGGGTGGGCTAGATTTGGCTCACGGGCCGCCAATTGAATCGTCCTGGTTTGCCTAGAGCTGCCGATCTCAGTAAGGAATAAGTTCTACACAGACATAAACGGTACAGTGTTGACTTGTTGGTGCACATGAACATTTGACATCTTGAAAGAAGTCCAAACTCTCTGGAAGTTCGGTTCCGTAGAGGGAGGATGTCCGCGTTCTCCAGGCCATCCCAGTCTCGTATCAGCAGCTTAACCGGGTCCACGGAAGTCTCCAGGCCTGGCTCGGGATGTTCCTGCTGTGGTGGCAAAGGTCCGAGTTGGATAGGTGATGACTGGAGCTTTGTGTGGCGTAAGGTTTCGGTAGATAAAGTTCAGCCGTATTTACTATTTACGACCAACCTTGCTTTGGGTCTTATCAACAAGTGTTGTTAATGAATTCGACTCTGAGAATTTAGATAACTGAATAACAAAAATCGAAACTTAACTGAGTAATCAAAAATTATAAGTAAGTATTAGCTAAAATATAGGATTTAGATCCTTAAGAAAAATCTTACTCTTCTAACATGCTAGCAAAATCCATGAGTTTTCTGCGGATTGGGAACTTAGTCCTGGCCAAAACCCAAGTCCCGTGGCACGTTTAAAATAGTAAGAAACTAAGAAAACTAAGAAAAACTGACATTTAGAACAAAATGAGAATACACGAGGGAAACACTACGCAAAACCACAGAGGGCAAAAAGCAACGGGCAAAAAGCAACAGGTTTTTGTTGTGTGGCTGGTTTTCTCTTTCCACATGACGGGGGTGGAGCCCTGGGGCGGGGAGCGTGCAGAGTTAAATTTGAGCTTAAACTTTGAAAACCCAGGCTTAATTTTGTTACATAGTGCTTTCCTCTCTTATCACAGATGGTATAATTTGGCATGTTTGTTGTAGGCAATAAAAGTTGAACATTGACTCCTTTTAAACAACCTAGTGTAGATACTTCATTTTGTCACAGGATCACTTAAAATAAAAGTAGATATACAAGAGAGAACATATCATTAAACCTCTCAATAAAAGGGATCATTTGTCCTGAAAGAAAAACATCAAGGTGATACTAGATGCACATTTTACCAAAGAACAAGATAACATGGGGGTTGTCCACAAAGCAACTAAACTGCTGACTGTAGAATTTCTTCTTAAGAGGCTAATAGACACTTTAATAGACAATATGGTCAGGCAAGCAGTAGCAGTTATCTAGCTCAGAACAAGTCTGGCGATGATTTAAGGACTTAAAACAGCAGAAGATTCTCAGAAAAGTGATGTATGAAGTCTGAAAAAACGTCACGGATTGAGGGATTTTAGCAGGAAGTGTGTTTGACACTCAGAGAGGAGGGGTGTTTCTAATGAACATTCCTCAGACTTGCTTGAATGCTGCTAAATGCAACTCCAGGTGTGTTTTTGATGACGGAACATTGTTGGAACAGGGTTAAAAGCAGACGGCTCCTCTGATGGTGCTTTTGCAACTGGTGTATCTGCACCCAGCCTATTGTATCTTAGGGTATGTGTGGTAAATACGTGTGTGTATGCATTGTATTGGCTGGTGGGAGGCGGTTGGGTGGGAAATGGTCATGTATGGGAATGTTTTTAATGCACTGTAAAGCACTTTGTGTTACATGCTATGTATGAAAACTGCTTTATAAATAAAGTTTGATTTGATTTGATTTGAAAAAATTCACGATAGCAGAACATGTGTCCTTTAAAAGACCTTCACAATGGCCAATATAATTAAGAGGCTGTGGGTTTGTTCTCTCTGAGTGAAGTGTGCATGTCCTCCCAGTGTTATTGTGGGTTCAATCCATGCTGACCCTACTTAAAAAATAAAGAAGCAGCAAATGGTATTTAACTCTAAACCTAAAATAGTTTTCCAGTTTCTGACAATACAATGTTTCAACAAAAAACCTCACCAACCCCAAATAGCTTCAGCAATTTCACCAAAACAGAAAATAATCAATAATAGGAATCATTTGGAGACAAATACGTGTTTTCAGCCTTTTCCTGTAAACAACAGACAATAGATTCCTGTAAAACTCCATCATTTTGTCCCGAGAAGATTGTGCCTACTGTATTTTTAATGAAACTGGCCGTGATTGCAATTGAGAATCCATTCACTCCAATGACCTCTATTACAAAGGCCTCCTCTGCATCGTAATAGACATTGTTAAATTATTGCTGAAATCTGAACAGTTCTTCTCCTCTCTCCCCAGTCGCGAGGTTTAGCAGAAAGACTCGATGCCCGGTAGCAAAATGGAACTATTCCTTAAAACTAGAATCAAAACAACGATGAATATTTGATCATTGTGGAGCGCAGACGGCACAAGCCTATGGGACGACAGGCAGCGTGGAAGAGCGAACTGATTTGGACCAAATGCCTGGAGTTCTGTGGAATCAAATGGTGAGACATAGAATGAAATATTAGCTGAATAGTAGTCAATGCACGGATTGGTTCAAATATTAAAACCGTCTTTTAATATGCTCCGTTCTATTCTTCAAAACAGGCTCTTGTATCTTTGCTTTGGAATCTCATGTTTTAAAACTTACAATAATGTACACATTGACACATGATTTTCTCTCAGGCAGGTGTTCCCTCGTCAGGATTTGGTGTTAGCACATCATCTACAGGCGGCAGAAGGAACTACAATGGGAAATTTGAAAAACAAAAACTTGAATGTGATTTGAGATGGTAAAGCTCTGGATGGGTCTGGATGTAATTTATGGATTTAAAATCAGCACTGATTTTAATCTGAGATCTCAGAAATTTGTTTTCTGAGGCTCAGAAAAGGAGCAGAGAAGAGGAGCTCGTAAACAGGATTTAATGAAACAAGTGTGAATGAAGCTGAATACAATTCAGGTTTGTTTTTGATGATGGAACAGTGTTATAACATGTTATTCAAAATCTCACTGGGACTTTCCTGGTTAAATAAAGGTCAATAAAAAAAAAACAAAAACAAAAATTCTTCTTGTTCTTTAAACCAGGCCTAACCCAGGTCTATGGAAGCCCGTTTCCGCCAGTAAAAAAAAAAAAAAAGCCCCACAGGAAGTCAGAATTTTGAGTTTTAAATTCAGAATTTTGAGTTTAAAAGTCAAAATTTCGAGTTTAAAAGTCAGAATTTTGAGTTTAAAAGTCAGAATTTTGAGTTTAAAAGTCAGAATTTTGAGTTTTAAAGTCAGAATTTTGAGTTTAAAAGTCAAAATTTCGAGTTTAAAAGTCAAAATTTTGAGTTTTAAAGTCAGAATTTTGAGTTTAAAAGTCAAAATTTTGAGTTTAAAAGTCAGAATTTTGAGTTTAAAAGTCAAAATTTCGAGTTTTAAAGTCAGAATTTTGAGTTTAAAAGTCAAAATTTTGAGTTTAAAAGTCAAAATTTTGAGTTTTAAAGTCAGAATTTTGAGTTTAAAAGTCAAAATTTCGAGTTTAAAAGTCAGAATTTTGAGTTTAAAAGTCAAAATTTTGAGTTTAAAAGTCAAAATTTTGAGTTTTAAAGTCAGAATTTTGAGTTTAAAAGTCAGAATTTTGAGTTTAAAAGTCAGAATTTCGAGTTTTAAAGTCAGAATTTCGAGTTTAAAAGTCAGAATTTCGAGTTTAAAAGTCAGAATTTCGAGTTTTAAAGTCAGAATTTCGAGTTTAAAAGTCAGAATTTCAAGTTTTAACCTGCCATGCCATGCTATGCAAGCACAACACATGGGCTGCCTGCTGGAACCTCCACATTCCGAAATCAGAGATGTACATGAGGAACGTTTAAGCAATTGTAAAGGCAAGTTGGAACATTTGTAATAATTGTTATATGTTTGATAAAATGTAAGGTGTTTAAATTGTTCACCGCTAATTTAGGATTGGCATTTACTGGGGCTGGACAAGCTAAGTGGAGTTTAGCATCCTAGCTTTGGTTCCAGTTATTTCCATTAGTTATATCCATAAGTTATTTCCTATAGTACAATAATCAACCATAGACCGAGACGGTGTATGTAATCAACACAGTATGTGCAATAAAAGCATTTTTGTTCACGTCGGCGATTTTATTAAATGTGGGCTGGTAACGCTCTAGTTTGCCCACTTGGTGTCACTGTGGGATAATATTTGGGTGGGAACCTTTATACAGGTAACAGGTTTCGGACGGAAGAAGCACACTTTCAACTTATAAGTGTGCCAAGCATGGAGCTACTAAGCCCCAAACATACCGTGGCGCAGCTTTAGGCTAAAACTTTAAGCCTATACCTAACTTTGTAAAGCGTTTTACCGATTTCATGCCAGGTAAGTCACCGAACGCAGTAGGTTATATTCTCGGCGATTAAAACAATATATATATATATATATATATCTATCTTGGTCATTAGCATACGGGCGATGGTCAATAGCTATCCTCAAGCTAAACAAGACATTCTGCTACGCAACAGGAAACTGTTCCATTCCAATGGTTACATCGGCGAATCCATTTTTCAATTATGATCACGCGAAAATATACCACCGTTTCTAGTTATTATTTACTGAATGACTTATACCTATAGTTATACGTTAATAACTGGCCTTCTGTTACTTTCACGCCTTTCACGTTGTTCCGGTTATCGATCTCAAAGCAGGAGTTTGTTTAGATACTGAGTCTCACGTGCGTGTCATGTGCATCTTCTGCGTGGGTCAGTGGTTTTGTTTCACCCTGAGGTCCGTTTGCGTTCACAAATGAACCGAACCAGTTAGATTCAATTGGACAGAGACCTACCTTTCCAACCGGACCAGAGTTCGCTTCTTTGGTTCGAATCAGAGTTCGATTGTGCGTTCACAATTACCCAAACGAACCGGACATTTTAGGCAAACGGACCCTGATTCGAATGAAAGTGAATGCACCGAATTTGGTATGTTTCCCCAGAAATGTTATCCCAAGAGTATCAAGATATGCAACTTGCATGCAACTATGCATCAAATAAGTTTCTATTTACAAGCAGTGGAAATAAAATAATTACATATGATCCAGTTTATTAGGAAGCGATATTATTTACTATTTAGTTGACCCTGTTTCATTATCCTCATTGCAGTCAATTCCGTGGAGATGGATGAGCTTGTGGAATATTTGAGATCAAGACATGTGGGTGAGGAAGCTATCCAGCGAATGGAACAGGACAAGGTAGGCACACGGTTTTACTATTATGACTTCATACAGACCAATCATCATAATGGAAAATTCTTAATTTCATTTTTTGTGTATTTAACTCTAGATTGATCCCAGTGTAATAAAGCTGATGAGCGATGAGGAACTGATGGAGTACCTACCATCATATGGAGATCGAGTAGCTGTATTTGGATACTGTAGACGGCATGAAGAACCAACCAGTCGAAAGTCCAAACTTTTTGAAAGACTTAAAATAAAGCTTACCAAGAACCAAAAAGATAACGTTGCAGACAAAGGACACATGAGTGCAAAAATCAGCAGGAAAAATGACAGAAAAATTGAGCTGGGGTGGCTAAATTTCAGTGAAAAAAAAAATTCGTATGTGCATATGCGAATCAAAAAGGGTGGTGGAACACGGAAGGAAAGCGTGCCAAAGAAGAGTACAAAGAAAAACCTCATAGAGAGAGCACTACAACTGTTTTTTCCCGGGGGAGAAAATGTACAAGGCAAAAGTTCTGATTTTGAAGTGGATTTAACTGACTTTCAGGAAAATCCTTTAGCTGAAGGTTTAACAGTTGAGGAACTATATGATACAACCAAGTTGACAATGCTGCGGTTTTATTTAAAAACTAAAAAGAGACACATGGACACAGAAAGGAATCTCGAGGAGAGCAGTGTTGAGTCTGTAAGTTTAGTTGATCACTCTGATGTATCACCCCAACTTTCTGGCACCTCACTTAACAACATGGATGTTCTTTATATTGGAACTTTTGGTAGCTCTGAGCCTTTTGATGGTGATGCAAGTCTGTTCAATAGTTTGCCAGATCATGAAACCATACTTAGTGTGAATGATTTGGAGGATAGTGGGATTGTGACTTTACGCACCGCAGACCTCTTGGAAATGGAACCCCCCAGTCTTGAAGATACCTTGCCACTAACTGAGGAAGAGTTGCCTACTTTTCTGAATGTGCCTGAAACAAAGAAAACCATTGTTGTGGTTCACCGAGGCCAGATTCTTAAAGAGCTTATTAAAGTGTTTACTGAAGATGAGGTCATGAACGAGAAAGACATCCGCTTTAAAATAATTCTTCCAGATGGAAAAGTTGAAAAGGCTGTAGATGATGGTGGTGTACTAAGGGATGTGCTGTCGGAGTTTTGGAATGATTTTTATGAACAGTGCACCATGGGGAGTGACTTCAAAGTGCCATACTTGCGACACGACTTTGGTAAGGAGGAATGGGAAAGTGTTGGTCGAATCATTGCTTTTGGCTGGAAACAAGCGCAGCATCTTCCAATAAAACTTGCTCCTGTTATTCTTGAGCAAGCTGTTATTGGAGATGTGGAGAGCGATCTATTGGATAGTTTTTTCAAGTATGTATCACCTTCGGAGCGAGTCATATTTCAGACTTGCTGTTCAGATTTTGAAAGTATTGACAAAGATGAGTTATTAGAAGTTCTAGATTTGCATAACTGTCGTAGACAACCAAAAGCAAGCAACATAGATCAAATCTTAAGAGAGCTTGCTCACCAGAAACTTATTCAGGAGCCTGCCTTTGTCATTGAGCAGTGGAGTAATGTACTTGTGGGTGTGAAGTCAGAGCTTAAAGGCATTGCAACTGCCTATAATGCATTACAGCCGACCTCACGCAAAATTATGAAATCACTCACTTATCCAACCAACCCAAATGTCACTGAAAAACAGATTATTAAGTATGTAACAGCATATCTACGAGAGTGTGATACGTCTCATCTTTCCAATTTTCTCAGGTTTTGTACAGGATCAGATGTATTTACAGGGAAAAACATTACCGTGTCATTCACACAGATTAATGGGTTTCAGAGAAGACCTATTGCTCACACTTGTGGTTGTTACTTAGAGCTACCAGTTACCTATGAGAGTTACCCTGATTTTCGACATGAAATGAACAAAGTGTTGGAGAGCAACATCTGGGTTATGGATATTGCATGATTTTAGTCCGAATTAACACAAATAGTTCATTCTGTTGTGTAGTTTACAGCATGTTATATATTTTTAAAACATGCTCATTTTAAATCTTTGTTTATTATTTCATGTTGTGGCTGTTTTATTGCCACCGTTTTACCTAATAGAAAATTACAATTCTTTACAATTTTTTGTTGTATTGGGATTGTTGTATTGATAAAATGGTTAAATATTGGGTCTATAAAATGTTCAATCACCATTGAGGCAAACAATGCTGTCAGGTGCTATTGTGTATGAAAGTTGCATTATTCATTTATTGAAAATACAAAATTTGATTACATAAATAAAATACTTGGTGTTTTGAGTGTTTATTCTGGTGCGTTATTATCAATTCAATTATATAATAAACTGCTACTTGCTTTATAAGGTTCATATTTTGTAAATATAAAATGACAATTTAATTTTTGTAAACTTTACAAATGGATACCACCCATGTTGTTAATAGGCTATCAAGTGAGAGAGAGTATGAATAAACAAAGAACCATGATTTGTTCATTTATTGTATGCCTGTTTGATCCATCAGATGTAAGATCACTGCTGTTGTAACTCACCATTGAGGAGCTCTCTCAAACACATATAGAGGTCAACAGTTTGGTACACATCATTTGGAAAATACATATTATGCTCAGACATCAAGTCCACACAGATTTTGAACACATCTTCATCACATGGGAAATCTTTGAAGGTGCATTCTTCAAGGCAGAGTGAGACTTTGTCCATGGTTACAGGATGCAAATAATTTCTACCACCATACAGGTGTGGAATCGCGTGCAATATGGAAGGACGCCCATGAGGTGATCTTGAATTGTTGACTTTCCGGATGCGATGGTTGTTCCAAGTCAATACAACCTCATTAAGTTCATCCTAGGAGACAAACACATACGTTTAGTAATAATTACATATTTAGCACACTGTTCTTATTTCTTCTTCTCTCATCAGATTTTACATGTAAACAAAATTACATTGCCAAATTGAGTTTCTCCATGGATGGGTTTCCCACGGCTAATGCCATTGTGGCCGCAGATCCACACATCTTTTCTGGTTACCAGCACAGCCCGTGCAGCCCATCCCTCACCTTGTCATTCTAGCTCCATTTGGACACAATGAGTAGAAACTATGCTCTGTAGCGGGTTTAACGCCTTTGAAATCGCCATTGTCTGGCTAAGAGCCCATAGAATTAAATTGTGCACTCGGCAGTGATGGCTTGATGGTTTTGCGCACTCTCACACTGCACCTTTCGACACCTGTTCACGCTCTACAAGCACAGCTGACTCAAGGCTCAGATGCGTAACGCCACGCAGGCCAAGTACTTGGATATGATCGTATCAAAGAGTTTAAAATGTTTCCCGAATGGGTAGCCAAGCCACAGTTCATGTGGACTCTGAATTCCTCAGAGCTCCAATTGCCCAGACCGCAGTAGGGTCTGGATTGGGCGCTGCGTCCACCCCGCATCCCCTGAATGTTCCGGACAGACTGCGTTACAGGAGCTGTCACTGGCCTCAGCGCACGGCTCCACGAGCCAATTAAGAAGTGGTATGTGGTAAAACCTATGCACAAATAAACTTCAGTATGAACGGCGACTTTATGCAAAGTCTAGAATGATAGAGAGCCCGAAGTCAAAGGAGCGGATAATTGGAGAAAATCGCGCCAAGACACTTCGGCGTGAGTGACTCCATGTCCCATGTACAGAAGGACATGGGGTTACTCCCAGGGAATGATAGTTTGTGATGTTTAAAAGGCCCGCGATATAAAGTTCTATATCTATTGTGGGCTTTTGCATAAACTTTTAATGTAGTACATTATCCAAAAGCCATTTATGCTTCTGTGCGTCCATGGTGTGAAATTGAATCGCATTTTTTGCATTGCATTCCACGTCAGTCCCAAAATGTCGACTTTATTCTCATAATATTACGACTTTTCGTAGTGCTACGGCTATATTCTCGTAATAATGACGACTTTATTCTCATAAAATAAAGACTATTATCGTAAATGTATTTGTATTATTACTATTACTATTACTATTATATTACTATTTAAAAGGTTAAAATGAGCTTAATTAGGCCTACCTGTATTGTTTTCAGGAAACAGAATTGGATTAAGGACTTATCCAAAAAGTTGTCCAAAAAATGTCCATCTTCTTTGAGTTTGTCAAAAAGATCAATCCAGAACTGAACACATTCACTTGCGAGGGTGAGCCACCATCGTTCAATCCGCTGGTTTCCTGTGCTTGGACCTAAAGATACTGGGTTTGTCTCAACTTGATTTCCAGAATAATGCAAAAAGCGTTGAAGTTCTGCAATATGGCCATTCTCTGTTCCTAAATCAAGCCTGACTCTGGCAGGACAGCCACCAGCAGTGATCACAGCATCCATAAAATAGCCAGCGATAACTTTTGGATCATTGTTTGTTTTGTAGGCTTCGAGCCAAATTATCTTCCTAGAGAAACCGTCTATACATCCACTAATCGCAATTCCAAGGGCTTAATCTTGTCGTAGCCATCTATATGCCAGACATAGTTTGAACCCCGACCATTTGTGGTATATTCGTCTTCGTAGCCTGTTTCTTGACACTTGCAGATCAACACCTTCATTGTTCAATAATCGCAACAAAATACGGAACAGTCTCTCTGTCTGTCACGATATTGTTTACCCAGCATTTTTGGTGCATCCATCGATAGCCATGGTACTGACCAGATGTCTCAAGCTGTTGCTCAATAAACACTGCCACTTCAACAGCATCAGTTTTATTCTTACGTCGCCAGAGCCCCTTCTTGCTTAAAATCCGTTCAAGGGTGCGTTTGCTTACTGTGATTCCATGTGAATGGTCAAGTAAATGTAGTATTTCATTGGTGGTGAAGCCATCTCTAAAGTACTTCTCTGCCAGCTGGCATGCCATTGTGTAAATAGCCCAAATGCGGTCTGTTGCTTTATACCTGAAAAAACTTGAAATTCTGACTTTAAAACTCAAAATTTTGACTTTAAAACTCGAAATTCTGACTTTAAAACTCGAAATTCTGACTTTAGGACTCGAAGTTCTGGCTTTTGGACTCGAAGTTCTGACTTATAAACTCGAAATTCTGACTTTAAAACTTGGAAATTTTGACTTTTAAACTCAAAATTCTGACTTTTAAACTCAGAAATTCTGACTTTTAAACTCGAAATTCTGACTTTTAAACTCAAAATTATGACTTTTAAACTCAAAAAATTCTGACTTTTAAACTCAAAATTCTGACTTTAAAACTCAAAATTTTGATTTTTAAACTCAAAATTCTGACTTTTAAACTCAAAATTTTGACTTTAAAACTCAAAATTTTGACTTTTAAACTCAAAATTATGACTTTTAAACTCGAAATTTTGACTTTTAAACTCAAAATTTTGACTTTTAAACTCAAAATTCTGACTTTAAAACTCAAAATTTTGACTTTTAAACTCAAAATTCTGACTTTAAAACTCGAAATTCTGACTTTAAAACTTGAAATTTTTACTTTTAAACTCAAAATTCTGACTTTTAAACTCAAAATTTTGACTTTTAAACTCAAAATTCTGACTTTAAAACTCAAAATTTTGACTTTTAAACTCGAAATTTTGACTTTTAAACTCGAAATTCTGACTTTAAAACTCAAAATTCTGACTTTAAACTCAAAATTCCTGACTTTAAACTCAAAATTCTGACTTTTAAACTCGAAATTTTGACTTTTAAACTCAAAATTCTGACTTTAAAACTCAAAATTCTGACTTCCTGTGGGGCTTTTTTTTTTTTTTTACTGGCGGAAACGGGCTTCCATACAGGTCTGTACTGACTGTGGGAGCTACTTAGAAAGTGACTCAAATCAATGCCTCCTGTTACACTGACCTTAAAGCACTGCAGTCCTGGAGCCGTGCAAACATTCCTAAGCACTAAACCAGACCTAACTCAGAAACACTGTTTGTATAATTAACTGCTTTAGAAATGTTGATTGTAGAGAATATGATCACAAGCTAAAGTCAAACAAATGATTTTTGGGTGTTTATTACATAGATATGAGTGAATTAGCCGCTGAACAACCGATGTTTTCACAATCTGTAAATGTTACAGAGAGGTTTTATAACAATAGTTTTCCATTTCTAAAGCTGAGTCTGTTTTACTCATTAACGTGAAATCCAAGTTAAATAAACCATTTGTGATTAATATTAGTCTCTGTATATATGCAAATATATAAATGAAGACAAATAACAAATGAAATGTTGCCAGTTCACTGGGCAAAATGTTTTCACTCAGTTAGCACTGGTGACGGTTAATCCTTTAATTGTGAACACACCCAGTGTTTACTTGTTCAAGCTGAGGTAAGCTGCTAACGTTAGAAACTTTTGTCCGTGACTTTTTAGTTAGGTGTGTTTTTATAATTAGAACTGAATACTTGGCTAAAACAGCGTTTATAGGAGCGTTTGTGCACAGTTCAAAGACCTGTCACTGCTCTGTGTTTACTTCTGTACTGCACTAGGGGATAATTATGACTTGTACATTAAGAAAATTGACATTGTATTGACATACATTAAGAAAAGCACTGCGATGAAAAAGTGCTCCCACTATTAGTTAAACACAAAATTGAAAATGTGCATCCCTCACAAACATCCAGGGACAAGTGTAAAGTAAATCAAAAAGTAATTAGTGACTAAAAAAAAAAAAAAAAAAAAAACTAGACCATTTGGTCACTAATCATTTACCTGTGCCCAAACATCACAGTTATCACAAAAACATGGCACTTATAAAAGTGGAAGATGTAAACAATGTTGTAAAAAACTAGCACTTTCAAGGATGTGTTCACCAACAAGTCTTATAAATGCAACAAGTAACACAACATGTGTTGTACAGATTCGTACAGACTGGAATGTGAGTGCGGGTGATCATATGTTGGCAGGACAAAACGCAAATTTAAAGAAAGACTCGCAAAGCATAAATATCCCATTCACGTTCAGAACAACGACTGGCCAATGGCTAAACACTGTCACCAGGCTGGACACAGCAACCCGGACTCACTGAAGGCCAAATTAATCGAGCAAGAAACACATAATCCAAGGGGAGCATCCTTTACAACGTGACACCTTCCAGGATTAAATGAAGAAATGGACTTCGTACCTTTTCTATAAGGTTCCAGCCTCTTGTGTCGAGTGGTCACCTTCACCAGCCTGAATGTATATATAACCCATGTAAATACATGGTTACTAATGTTGTATCGCCTAAAACTCATAATTCCAATGCGATTTGAACGCACCACTCTAACCCTACTCCCCTTGAATGTATCTTGGGCACACGTGGCCTGCACTTAGCTAGAGATGGCAGTGAGACACGGAGGGCATTCAGGTCATTCACAAGTGGAGTCAGATGCCCCAGGGAGACCTCTTCTGGTTCAAAAGTATCTACACAAGCCTTACCTCATCAGTGGGAATAAATCCGACCTTCGTGTCTATGCCTATGAGACATTCTATAGATAGATAGATAGATCTTTATTGCGGACTATATAACACACACATTAAGCAACTTCTGGAGACCAGCCGAGCTCAGGTCATCAGCGTACATTAAATGATTGACCACTCTCTCCAGCCAAGCACCCAGTTCTACACCTGTTCAGCTGTTTGGAGAGATCATTCACAAAATAATTAAATAAAATTGGAGACAACACGCTCCCTTGTCTCACCCCATTTCTGATCTTAAAGGGTTCAGACACAGAGTTGTCCCACTTCACCTGTAGAGTCTGGTGGGCGTACCAGTACGACAGACAACGCACTATATATTTAGGTACATTGGCTTGGCTCAGTTTATCAAATAGTTTTCTATGGTTTACACAGTCAAAAGTCTTAGAGGCATCTAGAAAATACATGAAAACAGTGGAATGTCGTTGTATTTGTAAGAATGTAAGTTGTATTTACTTAATAGTTCTTTTAAAGCATAAATACACATGTCAGTGCCATGATTAGCTTTGAAACCAAATTGATGGTCTGTAGAGGTAATGTGAGTGTTGAATCAACTCAGGATGATATGTTCAAAAACTTTGGACAGTACACTTGACAGAGCAATGGGTCTATAGTTATCAGAGTTGCCCACTTTCCCTGTTTTGTCCTTTATGACAGGTACTAGCACTGCCTCTTTTATATATTTTGCTAATATTTCATTCATAGTTTAATGTTGCACCTTACACCAAAGTAAGTGTTTGTGAATTTTGATCACTGACATATATAACCATATATATAAACCGATTCTGATTCTGAAAAAAAACAAGAATATTGTATTTGAAGGACTAGGTTATGACACTACTGGAATACAAAGTAATTTATTTTTAATGAATCAATATATTCATATATACAATATTTTAATAGATCCATACAATTACTTAAAACACAAAGCTATGTTAGCTAAGCAGCTGCATGGATTTAAGATAATAAAATATCGAATAGCTGTCAATGAGCAACAGATTATGTTTCCTAAATTAAACAAGTAGTTTCAGTTTTTATTTTTATGTTTTTTTTCTCGTTTAAATACAAACTGTGAATACGAAACTATTACCGCTACTCACGCATCTGTTGCATTGGTCTGGTGTCGTTTGAATTTTGTTGGTTAGCATTAATGAAACTTATCTTCCAAACAGCAGATGGGTCTGCTGTAAAAAAAGCACTGAAGAAGAACCCACGGCGTGAGACCGCTGTTACCCCGGCCTCCAGCTTCACCCTCCTCACGTATCCTGGGCACACGCGGCCTGCGCCTGGCAGTGAGACACAAGAGACACGTGAGTCAAACCATCTGAAAACTCGTAAAAATGTACTTTAAACCAGTTCTAACTTAAGGTTATGTACTTTGCAGAGCCTTTAAAGTGTCTTACTCTCAGTCAAATCGAGCGGAGTGTGTTTGCTTTTCTTGGAAACTCCACTGAGTTACTAAAGTGTAAGAAGCTAGCAGACTACTCTTTTGCTTGAAATTGTAAATGACTGTAGCTAATGTGGTAACTACTGTACCAAATGCACTTTATAGTGTACTGAAAAGCTAGAACCAGTCAGTACTGAACAAAAAGGGTACTGAGTACTAAATTGTTTAATTTTATTTTATGATGTTGTATATGTGAAGCAATTTTACAAATGCACTATAAATATTTAGATATGCATTTTATTTTAATTTACGTTTATGCAGTGCTTGTTATGTACTTTGTCATTTCATTTATGGGTGAATTCATAAGTAAACTTTGTTAAAACCAATTTAAAGTTAAAAACATGGAATAATTTAAGCATTTAATTTAAAAAGGTTGCACAAATAATTACCATCTGTATAATGCCTTTGTTGCATTTCATTTTGAACTCATTGAATCAAATCAATGTAAAACAATGTAACTGATTGGCGTGAACTCGTCCTGGAGCAGTGTGTCCAGCTGCTCGGGTTTTTGGAAAAGATCTTCAGACCTGACCACTTCAAATCTTTGGATCCAGATAAGAAACAACCAATACACAGTGTTTAAAAAAAGGAAACATCTTGGAAAGGACATTCACAAATCCTATACATCAGGATATACGAAAGACAAAAACATTCCTACTTTTATTTTATTTTCAAGTTTACACCTTTGTCTTTTGCACTGCTTTATTGTGCTATTGTTAAATTTTAATAAATCTGCCGGCTGTTAAACTTTAAATTATCTCTCATTTATTCTAATCCTCCAGAACCTAGAGTACAACCACAGCCTAAATACACTAAGCAGGTGTTTCATATATATGACGGACCATCAATAATAATTTTATTCTTCTATGAAATTTATGCTGTGAACATGTGCCACTGTCTACAAGCTATCGTAGTTTATGTATGGCTTGTTTTTAGAATGATAACAATTTGTTCACATTTGCTTGCATTAAAGTGCGTATGACGGGTTTTTACGATTTTCTAATTTTGACTTTATTCAGTGTATTAATACTTTGTGTAAATACAAATTATAGTTTTACAACAATCAAGTCGCTATTTGTGGAGAAAAGTTGAAAAATCTGTTGACAATTACAGGAAGTAAACAAACTGATGACATCACACTGGGGAGAAAAAGGTCATGCATAATTTACACAAAAGAAACTACTTTTTTGACCCTTACACTTTGATTCAACAAAATAAAGGTGTTCACATGTGTTTCTCTTTGTCAAATGAACAAAATTTGTGACGTTAGATGAGTTTTGGCCACTGTACAGTGTGGTTGTTATGGTAATTTCCTAGCGTGATGTCATACTTTACAAACGGGAGTAAATTTTAAAACCTAAAAAACAGCTCAACTGGGGTTAAATTTGTAAAGATTTGTGTAGAAATTTGAATATATTTATCTTAACTGCATTTTAGTTAAATGTGTATTTTAACCTGTCAGAGGCACTTTAAGTGATATCGTCACTTATCCTGTTGTAAATAATAATGTAAATAATAATGTATAGTTGATTGGGTTATCATGGGGTTTTTGTCACAAATACTGGGTGTCACGTGACAAACATATAAATAGCACCTCACACCTGTGAAGCTGAAGGTGCCCCGATGAAGACGTTAAGTCGAAACTTGTAGGTGTAAATAAACCACTACCGGCATATCGGAGTGCCTCAGATCTCTTCTCTTTTCATCTCATAAGTCAAAAAGTCTCAATCAAAATATCGATTTGTTGCGCAATCTACATAATCTATACTCTTTAACGCACTACCTTGCCAGGAAATGTCGCTTATGTTTAATCGAATTAGTTTGTCATTTACAGCTTCTTTTAACGACAAAGATAACCTCCAAATATTACCTAGAACCAACTCTTCTGTCACTGAATATCAAAGCCCTCTACTGTCTACAAGCGGCTGCCAACATTATCACAATCCCGTCTCTTGTCTTGTCATTAAACCTGCTCTCCTCATTCCAGCCTAATGTATTCTAGGTCTGTAGCTCTTCCCCATAATAGTCTTGTCTTCTCCCGGCGCGGATGTTGCAGAGCTAATTTTCTATTCACACTCTGAAGAAAAGTCTTATCGGGCCGAGTGGTGGGACGCTGCTGTTGTACAGAAGTTTTAATGATGAAAGTGCCAGAAGCAAATGGCGACATGATTCAGTGGATTGTGCAAGAGGCTCTTTGACAGACGAGACAAGAGGAGAGAGCAGAGCAGGGAGAATCGATTCCAACATGTCTGAATCAGAGGACACGAACGCAGCTGGAAACTTTTTAAATAAAGCTTTAACCACAGGAGAGAACAGGACTTATGAAATGGCAATTATGACACTTTGAACCTGCAGCACAGAGGTACAACAGTTTTCATCCGTCAACATAAAACATGCACCGACTTCCAAGTAACGCCTCAAAGGTTTGAAGAGATCTATATATAACACAGAGTAATTCAAATTCAGATACCTACAATTGTAAAAATGCATTAGACATAATAAAACTTTGTGCATTAATGGATGGATAATAATGGATAAATCAAGATATAAACAATAATAACTGACCTCAGGTGCTGCAGTAGCTTTATTATTAGTCTACAAAATCTACTCTGGTAACTTCTGGCAAAAGTTAATTACGACATTGATTCATTTTTGCAATTACACTTTCTTAGAACTATTAATTGTGGCAATTGCAAAACACTTCAAATTATATGCAACAGGGTTAGACGACATGCTTCTCTAAAACATAGTGAATATGATTATATTGAAGATTTTACTAAACATTTTGCATATTTGTCCCCAGTTTGACAGTTTTTGTATATTTTACTTCCTGGTTGAACATGAGCAGCAGTGACAGGTAGAGCTAACCCTAACTGTTGCCTAGCAACCAGTTTGATAACAAGGGCCAAAATCCATATACATTACACAATACTTGGGAAATGACAAATAATAATACCTGATAACAACTTTATTTTGTTGAATGACCGTTTAAACTGTCAGTTTTGTGTAAATTGTCTCTGTGTTTTTAATGGCACGTCGCTTTTTGATGACATCACAGAGGGATTCTGTTTAGAACTCAGCTCTACTTCCTGGGTGTGTGGTGGTGAGGTGAACCAAGATGGCTGCCACCAAAGTTTGGTGTGCTCAAAGCTAGGAGATAAATGATGGATTCTTAGCCCCAAGACCAACCAAAAATCACACAACGTGGATTAACTAACCCAAAAATATAGACATTTTAGTCTTTGAAACCTGATTTCCTCTTCAGCCCTCCGCGGAGCACGTCGAGAGTCAACTTTCCACCTGTTCGACTTGCTGACACAAGCCGAAGGATGGCTGAGAAAAAAAGAGGAAGGGAAAATGCCAAAGGCAAAGAAAAAATTGACATCGCAGTCAACATAAGTGTTCAAGAATTTAATTTGTGTGCATCGATAGGAGAGGACAATTCTGACCTTCCCGGTTCTGTGGCATCGACGCCTGATGTCAAAAAAGGCAAGGCTATGAGCAGAAGTACGGAGAAAATCATGGAACAAATTAACAAAACACCTCTGCCATAGACACCATAAATACACAATTGACTGACCTCCTCAAAGACACAGAGGAAATCAAAGACAATGTCACTGCAGCATGCTTCAGCTGTCCAAGAGAAGCGAATCCTGGAGCTGGAAGAGAGACTGGACGCACAGGAGCGGTACCACCGACGCTGGAACCTGTGCCTGTGCAGACTGCCCGAGCGCGAAGGAGAGAACCTGAAGAGGATCATCACTGAGACCTGTCAGGAGGTGGCCCCAGAGACAGGAGATGTTCTTCAGCCCTTTGTGGACATTTGCCACAGAGTCAGGTGAAAAAAACACAGAGTCACTCGCCCAGTCATCATCCGATTCATCTCCAGATCTACCAAGGAGCACCACATGAGCACTGGAGATGTGCGAAGACATCGGACTATCTCAAGACCAGAAAGCTCCACTTCAAAGAGGACCTGACAGTGAGAGACAAGGAAATACGCAACTGTCTTTGGCCGAAGGTGGAAGCTGCAAGGAAGGAGGGGAAGAAGGCCTTTTTTGTTGGCGTAAGAGTTGTGATATATAACTGTATAACTGTATAACTAATTTAACCACAATTTAAAAGACAAGGGGCTATATTAGTAACAAAAGCAATCTTATCAATATGATTTTCAATTTTTTTTTCAATTTACATTGGTCAGGGAGAAATTTTTTGTTCTCGTTGTTTATTAATACATAATTAAATATCCCATAAGGTCTAGTACTTGAGTTCAGCATTCTCCCTTAGTTAGAAATCGCCAAACCTTTTTAACCATTAAAGATAACAACATACAAATGTAAATTTGGTTCCTTGAAATTGCATTGAATGTCAGAACCTGTGTGAAGTTGGCCCCCCCGTAGTGTGCGATTGACCCCAAAATGGTGTCAAACGTTTGTGCATCGTTTGTGCACGTTTGTGCACACAATATCAGCGTGCACAACGCTGATATTGTGTGCACAAACGTGCACAAACGATGCACAAACATTTGACACCATTTTGGGGTCAATCGGACATTTTGGGGTCAATCGGACACTCCGGGGGGGCCAACTTCACACTTTGGCCAATCCAAAACCTATAAATGATCAATACTCAAAAATGAAGTGTGCACAAACGCTGATATTGTGTGCACAAACGTGCACAAACGATGCACAAACGTTTGACACCATTTTGGGGTCAATCGGACATTTTGGGGTGAATCGGGCACTCCGGGGGGGCCAACTTCACACTTTGGTCAATCCAAAACCTATAAATGATCAATACTCAAAAAAGAAGTGTGCACAAACGCTGATATTGTGTGCACAAACGTGCACAAACGATGCACAAACGTTTGACACCATTTTGGGGTCAATCGGACACTCCGGGGGGGCCAACTTCACACTTTGGCCAATCCAAAACCTATAAATGATCAATACTCAAAAATGAAGTGTGCACAAACGCTGATATTGTGTGCACAAACGTGCACAAACGATGCACAAACGTTTGACACCATTTTGGGGTCAATCGGACATTTTGGGGTGAATCGGGCACTCCGGGGGGGCCAACTTCACACTTTGGTCAATCCAAAACCTATAAATGATCAATACTCAAAAAAGAAGTGTGCACAAACGCTGATATTGTGTGCACAAACGTGCACAAACGATGCACAAACGTTTGACACCATTTTGGGGTCAATCGCACACTACGGGGGGGCCAACTTCACACAGGTAATGTCAGAGGCTTGAGAGACATTACCAAAAGAAAAGCAATATTTATGCTTCGTAGGAGGAAAAATGTAGACATTCTTTTTCTTCAAGAAACACATTCACTGGAAAGCGATGTTAGATTTTGGAACTCTCAATGGGGTGAGAAATGTCAGAGGTCGCCATTCTATCAAACAAACTGAAGGGTGACACAATTGAAATAGTTACATCTGAGAAGGGGAATGGATAATTTTGGTCCAAAAAATTGATAATAACTTCCTTATCATCTGCAACATTTATCCGTACAATAATCCGACTTTAGTGAAACAAATGTTCACAGACCTATGCCTTAAAATTCAAAACTTGCAATCCAAATATCAGAACGCCTTTACCTTAATCGGTGGTGACTACAACGACGCCCCAAATGATCAAACAGACAGACTCACAGCCAGGTCAGTTAACAGGAAAGTTTAAAGGAACAACATCCTAACAACCTAATGAATCAGCTACAGATGGTAGATGTTTATGTTAATCCTAACATAAATGAATTCACATGGAACAACTCAGACCGATCACAGTGCTCTAGAATAGACTTATGGTTTGTATCTAATAAATGTTTACAGTTGACAAAAGAAGTCACACAGTTATGCTCCACTGACAGACCACAAAGCAATATTTATCCAACTGTGGGACAAACTCCAACAATGGAACTGCACGGGGGTATTGGAAATTAAACAACCAATTATTGACTGATAAAACATTCTGTGAGCAAATAAAAAAGACTGCAGATGAAATATTGAATCAAACAGACCTCCACCATGTGCAAAAAATGGGAGTTCTTCAAATTTACAGTGAGAGAATTAGCTATAAAAAGGAGTAAAGAAAGGAAAAGAAGCAACACAGAAAAATAAATTAGTTTAATGAATGAACTTGGTGTTCTTTTACTTAAAATTAGTCCTAGTGAGGAAGATGAAATCAGAATAAAACAACTGAAAGAAGAAATTGACAATTATTATATAGATATAGCTAAAGGAGCTTTCATAAGGTGTCGAAGCAAATGGCGAAAGAAACACTAGCTACTTTTTTGCACTTGAAAAAAGAAATAAAAAAAGAAATAAAAAAAGAAATAACATAACTTATTAAAAACAGGTGACCAATTCCTATGCAATTCTAAAGACCTAAATAAGTGCGTGGAGCATTTCTACAGTGATATCTACAGTTCTACCACACAACCTGATTTGTCAGAGGCCTTCATTCAGTCCATAAAAAACAACATTCCTTCCATTACTGAAAACACTCAATCACATTGCGAACAACAGATAACAAAAAACAGAAATAAGAGAAATTGTTAAACCTTAAAAAAAGTAAAGTCCCCCAGAATGATGGCGTATCTGCTGAATTTTACCAACACTTCTGGGACGTGATTGAACAGCCCCTCTTTGATACAATTAACATTGTATTACAGCAAGAATTAACTACCACAATGAAACAGGGAACAATATGTTTGATAGCTAAACCAGAAAAAGATCCTTTATTCATTGAAAATTGGCGGCCTATAACACTTTTGAACGTAGACTATAAAATCCTCACTTCTGTTTTTGCCAAAAGATTGAAATATGGACTCGATGAAATAATCAGTGAAACTCGAACCGGGTTAATGTCAAACAGACTCATAAGCTCAAAAATTCAATTAATACTACTTGACTACTCAGAACGCATCAACACCACTGCTTTAATTCTATTTTAGATTTTTATAAAGCTTTTGACACAATAGAACATTCCTTCCTATTCAAGACACTCCAGAGCCTAAACTTCATTACATCAGTTCAGTTTCTCTATTCACCTTATTCCGGAAGTTGCCGTACGCGCCGCCGTCTTGTTTCCATTGTATTAGTTTACATGGAGCAGACTAGCTCAACAGAAAATAAGTTCTACTCGACTAAAAAGACGTTTTCAGGCCTCAGGAAATCGGTGCGTTGTTGACTTGTTGTTGCTCGTGTTCATTAAACATTGTACACAAATCAATCTACTTTATGTAACATTTTAGCATCAAGACTTTTCCCTCATTCGTCATTAGCTTTAACGGAGTTCTCGTCAAACGGAAGTGCGTTTACAACAAAAGTGCAAAAAACGGCAAAAGTGGGCGGGGCAGAAAACGGTCAATAAAGATATAAACAGCTGTGTAATGATGTACCCTGACGCCACCAACAGACTTCCAGTGACCAGGTCTGTCCGCCAAGGCTGCCCAGTGGCTCCGCTTCTGCTTTTGTTGACTGTCAAACTTCTTTCTATCCACTTTAAAAACAGTCATATCAACGGTATCTCCATCTTCAATCAGGAAATCAAAATCACTCAACTTGCCGACGACACAGCTTTATTTCTATCGACATCAGGTTGAAAATGCCATAAAAACGGTCAAACAGTTCTCCGTCACATCTGGGTTAATGTTGAACACCTCCAAATGTGAATTCCTATGCTTGTATGAATGTAACGATAGCACTATATGCAATATTCAAGTTTAAAAAATGCGTGAAATATTTGGGGATCCATATCAGCAAAGACAGTAAAGAACGGCAGCAACAAAACTTTCTTCCCAAATGTAAAAAAACAAAGAATATACTGAACCTGTGGACACACAGAGACACACCGATCTGGGGAAGGACTTTATTATCCAAAGCCGAAGGAGGATCCCCCTTCATATATCCCACCCTCACTCTGGAAACCAATCCACATGCAAAGCAATCAACAAAATCTTCACAAACTATATATGGAAAAACAAACAACACCGTGTCAAAAGAACTGTACTATGCAACCCGAAAGAAGGAGGACTAGAAACGTTGGACTTTTCAGTTTTAAATCAAACATTCAAAGTTAAATGGATCAAACAGATCAGATCTAGGAAACATCAGAAAGTAAAATGCCTGACACTAAATAGAAGAAGTTCTTGAAGTGGAGGGTGAGTTTGTGTACTTGTAATCTTAACTAATAACTTGGTTATCGCGTGAACTCCGAAACTGAGCGTGAACCCCCGTGAACTCGTGGCCTGGCGTTGTCTGCGGTCACAGCAACAGCACCACAGCACCGTGTGAGTGACACACTGCAACCAGACGCTCCGACACACCAACTGGAGCTGGTAACTGCCTGGAAAAGCTGCTACAAACACGACTTCTCGCCACACAATCTGGAACAATGAAAACATAATTAAAAAAAAAAAAAAATAACAAAATGGTTTGACAAAAAAATAATATTCTTTCAAGACTTATTTGAAAACACTGGACACATTCAATCGTACACAATCGTCCAATCCCTCCTCAAGAATATAATGATGTAATCAAAGCCATTCCAAACGGTGTCAGGCAATTAATGAAATGACAAATGCTACTGCTATAATTACACAACCCATCCTTATAATGGTATAGCTATTACCAACAAGAAGTGCTCCAACATACACATAAGAAACAGTATTCTAAACCAAAACAAAACCACACCAGCCTGTAAATCTCCCCAATATAAAATGGAAAAATACTTGGCTCATTGCTTCAAAATACTGCATCAGCAACAAGATAAAAGAAACACACTGGAAAATAATTCATAGAATATACCCTACACATTCATAGACAAAGAGACAAGTTGCTCCTTCTGCAGCCACACAGAAGAATCATTACGCCACCTTTTTATCGACTGCTCGTTATCCAAAGGATTATGGTCAAAATTACAGTCACTCATACTGCAAACAACAAAACAATCATCAAACTCGACTACCAAAATATAATCACATATTTCGCACAGAAAAATAAAAAATTAGAATACATGGTCAACCTCCTCACACTAATTGGAAAATTTATAACCACATATATAAAGCAAAACTCCTCAATTACAAACCATCATTCAGTTTACGAACAACAGCAAATACTTCCAATCAATCCAAAATATACCTAATAAAAATTGTATCAATACTATAAATATTGCATACCAACTGAAAATATATTCATGACTGGAATACTCACGTGTATATGTATAAAAATTCCCTGCTCACCCTCCGCGGGTGGTCACATCCATCTCTGAGCTCGGGTCCTCTACCAGAGGCCAGGGAGCTTGAGGGTTCGGCGCAGTATCTTAGCTGTTCCTAGCACTGCGCTCTTCTGGACTGAGATGTCTGATGTTCCTCCAGGGATCTGTTGTAACCACTCCTCCAGTTTGGGGGTCACTGCCCCAAGTGCTCCGATCACCACGGGCACCACCTTGGCCTTCACCTTCCAGGCCTTCTCCAGCTCTTCTCTGAGCCCTTGGTATTTCTCCAGTTTCTCATGTTCCTTTCTCCTGATGTTGCCATCACTTGGTATCGTCACATCAACCACAACGGCCTTCCTCTGCTCTTTATCCACCACCACGATGTCTGGTTGGTTTGCCATTACCATTCTGTCAGTCTGTATCTGGAAGTCCCACAGGATCTTCGCTCGGTCATTCTCTACCACCTTTGGAGGTGTTTCCCACTTTGACCTTGGGGTTTCCAGTCCGTACTCCGCACAGATGTTTCTGTACACTATACCAGCCACTTGGTTGTGGCATTCCATGTATGCTTTCCCTGCCAGCATCTTACACCCTGCAGTTATGTGTTGGAATGTCTCAGGAGCTTCTTTGCACAGCCTACACCGTGGGTCTTGCCTGGTGTGGTAGATCTGGGCCTCTATCGCTCTGGTGCTCAGGGCCTGTTCCTGTGCAGCCATGATGAGCCTCTGTGCTGTCCTTTAGTCCGGCCCGCTCTAGCCACTGGTAGGATTTCTTGATATCAGCCACTTCAGTTATGTTCCGGTGGTACATCCCATGTAGGGGCCTCCCATGATGGTCCCTCCTCCGGCACCTCACCTTCTGTTCCCCATTGCCTGAGACATTCACTGAGCACATCATCATCTGGGGCCTTATCCTTGATGTACTTGTGGATCTTGGATGTTTCATCCTGGATAGTGGCTCTCACGCTCACTAGTCCACGGCCTCCTTCCCTACGGCTAGTGTACAGTCTCAGGGTGCTGGATTTGGGATGGAACCCTCCATGCATGGTCAGGAGCTTTCGTGTCTTAACGTCTGTGGTCTGTATCTCCTCCTTTGGCCATCTTATTATGCCTGCAGGGTATCTGATCACTGGCAGGGCGTAGCTGTTTATCGCCCGGGACTTGTTCTTGCCATTGAGCTGGCTTCTTAGGACTTGCCTTACTCGCTGGAGGTATTTGGCAGTTGCTGCTTTCCTCGTTGCCCCTTCGAGGTTGCCATTTGCCTGTGGTATTCCAAGGTATTTGTACCCATCCTCAATGTCTGCTATTGTTCCCTCTGGGAGTGAGACCCCTTCTGTGTGGACTACCTTCCCTCTCTTTGTTACCATCCGACTGCACTTTTCCAGCCCGAATGACATCCCGATATCAGTGCTGTAGATCCTGGTCGTGTGGATCAGTGAGTCGATGTCTCGCTCACTCTTAGCATACAGCTTGATGTCATCCATGTAGAGGAGGTGACTGACGGTGGCCCCATTCCTGAGTCGGTATCCATAGCCAGTCTTGTTGATTATCTGGCTGAGGGGTTCAGACCTATACAGAACAGCAGTGGGGACAGTGCATCTCCTTGGTATATGCCACATCTGATGGTCACTTGTGCAAGTGGCTTGCCATTGGCCTCCAGGGTGGTCTTCCACAGCTTCATTGAGCTTGCTATGAAGGCCCTTAGTGTCCTATTGATATTGTACATCTCCAAGCACTCAGTGATCCATGTGTGTGGCATTGAGTCGTAGGCTTTCTTGTAATCAATCCAGGCAGTGCACAGGTTGGTGTGTCGGGCTTTGCAGTCTTGGGCGACTGTTCTGTCAACCAGGAGTTGGTGTTTGGCTCCTCTGGTGTCTTTGCCTATGCCCTTCTGTGCTTTGCTCATGTATTGGTCCATGTGCCCACTTATCTTAGCCGCGAGGATGCCTGACATGAGCTTCCATGTTGTGGAGAGACAGGTTATTGGCCGATAGTTGGATGGGACTGTACCCTTGGAGGGATCCTTCATGATCAGGATCGTGCGCCCTTCGGTTAGCCATTCAGGGTGAGTCCCGTCCCTCAGCAGCTGGTTCATTTGTGCTGCTAGGCGTTCATGGAGAGCAGTGAGTTTCTTTAGCCAGTATGCGTGGATCATGTCTGGGCCAGGGGCTGTCCAGTTTTTCATGCCTGAGACTCTTTCTTGGATATCTGCCACTGTGATGGTGACTGGATTCTGTTCTGGGAGGTTGCTGTGGTCCTCTCTCAGAGCCACGAGCCACTTTGCATCGCTGTTGTGTGATGCCTCCTTTTCCCAGATACTCTTCCAGTATCCCTCAGTTTCCAGCCTTGGTGGGTCTGCTCTGTTGTTATTACCCTGCCATTGAGAGTACACTTTCGCAGGTTGAGTTGCGAACAGCCTGTTTATTCGTCTGGCTTCATTATCTTTCGTGTATCTCTTTAGGCGGCTGGCCAAGGCTTGGAGCCTTTGCTTGGCAGTTTCGAGTGCTTCAGGTATGGGCATCTGGCTGTACTTCTTAGGTACTTGCTTTTTCATTGCACCTCTCTCAGCCTCAGTCAGCTGACTCACTTCTCTCCGCTCCGATGCTGAAGTGTATATCAGCTCATTGGTTTCAGTGATGGTCATGGTAGGGATCGCTCTCAATGCTGCATTCACATCCTCTAGGAAACTTTCTGATGGTACTTCACTCAGCCGTTGTAATCGACGTCGGAGTTGCCTTGACTTCATTCTCGCCACAATCCTATCTTTCAGGTCAGTCGCTGCCTCGCTCAGCGTTATCACGGTTGTTGGGGCTTCTGCACTCCAATATCTGGTAGGGAGTTGATGTTATCTCCCCTCTGACCTGGCGTCCTGGCTCCCCCTTGTCATAGCATTTGTGTTGTACCTCGTCAATTTCAAGTTGTGATAGCAGTTGCCGTTTGTGGATGTTGGAACACTGAGCTACTAGTTGTTTCGCCGTGAGCTTTGATCGTGGGTTTCGAAGTAACCATTTCTCCCACATCCTTTGCATGTAACCCCTCTGACTAGGGTTACTTGAGTAGTAGCATTCCAACAGAGCCTTGTTCTCGCATCTCGCCCATCTGTGCCTTGTTCCAGTAGCCCATTAATATATATATATATATATATATATATATATATATATATATATATATATATGTGTGTGTGTGTGTGTGCATGTGTGTATATATGTAGGTGTATATGTGTATGTATGTGTGCATTCATATATATGTATATATTGTATATGTGTGAGTATGTATGCATGTATATGTATAAAATGAACTTACTATCGAATAATATGAATGAATATACTTTCTGATATACCTCTTACACCTCAAAGTGTATTATCTATCTTTCTGGAACCAACTTATTTCTTTTTATTCACTATGTCTTAATTTGCATTATGTTTGTAATTACTTTTATCAATAATAATAAAAAAAAAACTCTACTTCCTGTAATTTAAAACTTTTATTTTTCAAAATGTCTTCACAAACTGCCACATCACAAATGTAAAACTATGATAAATATTTACCACAGATGCCCTCCCACCAAACTAAAATCTAATTAGAACGTCCTCACGAGAGCCTGTCATATAGACTCTAAATAAGGCATGTCAAAACTCAGGCCCGGGGGCCAAATGCGGCCCTTAGTCTTCCTGGTGAACTGGCCCACATTGTCCTGAGAAGTACCATTTACAGCACATTTCAGATTTTCTACAAATCCAACCTAAATAACTAACATTTTGGTGTGAAACAGACCTGATATTAAGGCAATGAGACTGAATGTTGATGTGGTGGTGCTTAAAACATCAGATAAATGCAGCTTTTTTTAACGTTTCGCGATTGATTTCTGGCTCTCCGCTTGGTCTATATTTCAATATGTGGCCCTCGATGGAAAAAGTTTGGACACCCCTGATCTAAATAGACTACTGTAGAGTTTGGTTTGTCTTGCTCCTCAGGTCGTGATTGGCTGTTCCTCTTGTCAAAGCGAAAGAGTCAACCCAAGGCGATTTTACTACTGAAGACCAGATTTGATCAAACAAAGCATTTAAAATCATTTTGCATAAAAATTAAATATTACCAACCACTTACCAACCACCATCACACACGTACTACCTTTTTGTCACATGGAGTTAAGTTTTATCGATGGTGAATATTGCACATTATAAACACCATCATCCACATACTCACCACTCTCATACTAGGCAATGTGGGTGAAGTGTCTTGCCCAAGGACACAACAACATTTCCTCCTCCAGTGCCCCCCTGTGGCACCTGCTGTTCCAGTTGGTCTCCCCTGACCAGGCCCTGACCTGCTTAGCTTCCAAAATCTGACAGGATTGGGCACCTGCCAGCACATATAGCCACCAGTTTGTGTGTGTTCTCAATTTGAAACTGTTTAAAACACTGATCCATAATCACAAAAGCAAAACACAATAATAAGAATAAATCCACAGGTCTAAACATGTACATTTAACATAAAAACTGATCATATTTTTCATCATCTCCTTATCCCCCGGGCTGATATTGCAGGCTGAGTAGATCATGTACATGCACTGCCTTCTCTTAACAATGACTCCAGCTCACAATAGCAACAGGTTTGATTGACAGCTAGCACGGGTCGTTGCTAAGGGCGGGACGGGGCGGGTGCCTTCCACAACCTCACTCCTGATTATAACTGCTAGCTGTGACGGGCTTCAATTGGGTGAAGCTAAAGAGTACGGCGTCCCTTTTTGTCCCATGATATACTCAGGCTATGGATGTAATACAAAGTGTGCAGCCACAGACAGAAAGTACAGCATTTTTTTAGCATTTTTTAGTGGTGACGAAGAATGGATTAAGAGCGCACAAAAGGAGCTCAAAACCGTAATTAAACAGAGTAAGTTAAGGTACAAGAACAGATTTGAGAACTCCATGAATGATTGCAGCACGAAGTGTCTTTGGGACAATATGAAAACTATCACTGGGTATGGATCTGGTAAATTTAGTTTACCAAGTACAGAGATGAATGTGGATGAAATGAATCAATACTTTGCTCGATTTGACGAATTCGACTTCGCGGATGAGCATAAAAAACTCCTATCTACTCTCGCTGCTAATGACAGGAAAACTTCCTGTCCTGAAATTAGTTTCAGTGTCAGTGATGTCCAACAGCAGCTTAAACACTTGAAGCCTAACAAGGCAGCAGGCCCAGATGGAGTGCATCCACGCACCCTCAAAGTCTGTGCAGAGCAGCTTTCGTCCATTTTACATTTTATCTTCACTCTGTCCCTATCAAGTGCCAAAATTCCATCTATGTGGAAAACCTCTTGTCTAGTGCCCATCCCTAAGAAGTCAAATGTGAGCGGCACTTTGTCTAATCTTAGACCTATTGCGCTGACGTCACACGTTATGAAATGCTTTGAAAGAGTGGTTCTATGTCAGCTAAGGAAGCAAGTAGCACCTTTTCAGGACCCACTACAGTTTGCTTACAGAAAAGGTGTGAGTGTAGATGATGCTTTACTTTGTATGCTCCACACAATATACCAACACCTGGAAAAAAAAGGCAGCTCTGTTCGTGTTATGTTTTTTGATTTTTCAAGTGCTTTTAATACAATACAGCCACATATTTTAGCGAACAAATTAATGAGTTTTGAGTTGCACAATACTACAGTTGCATGGGTTTTAGATTATCTTTTAAACCGTCCTCAGTTTGTGAGACTTGGTGACAGATGCTCTGAAATAATCTTGACAAATACTGGAGCACCGCAGGGCACTGTGTTATCTCCATTTTTATTTACCCTGTATACAGCTGACTATAGGCACAGTTTTAATTCTTGTCATATGCAAAAATTTTCAGATGACACTGCCCTTCTGGGCCTCATCTCGTGGTAGCGACCTGGCTTATAATAATGAAATTAGCTCCTTTGTTAGCTGGTGTGAGTCCCACTTTTTACAGCTCAACATAAGTAAAACACAGGAACTAATTATTGATTTCAGAAAGAAAAAAACAGCCACCTCACCGGTTGTTATTAAAGGGCAGTCGATTGAAATTGTTGACTCTTATAAGTACCTTGGAGTACACCTTGATAGTAAGCTTAACTGGAAGAGGAACAGCGATGCAGTTTTCAAAAAGGCTCAGTCAAGACTGTTCTTTTTGAGGAAACTTCGATCCTTTGACGTGAGCAGGAGACTCTTGAATGTGTTTTACCAGGGCATTGTGGCTAGTGTGTTGTTTTATGCTGTACTGTGTTGGGGTGGGAGCATCACTACGGAGGACAAAAATCGTATGAACAAGCTGATAAAAAAGGCTGGTTCAGTGATAGGTCTGAGTTTGGACTCTGTGGACATTATTATGGACAAAAGAATGAGGACCAAACTCCAAACTGTTGTCTCTTTGGCAGACCATCCCCTCTGGAGCATCTTAAATGAGCTTAAAAGCTCCTTTAGTGGACGACTGGTGATGCCCCGGTGTTCTACTGAACGCCTAAGAAACTCTTTTATACCAGCAGCTGTGTGTTTTTATAACAAACACTTTGTATAATTTTTGTTCTTATTCATGCTTTCTTATTGTACGCTACGCTGTCTTATTGTGACGCTACAAGGGTCTGTAGCAGAGTCCATAACGTTGTCTAATTGTGTTTAATTGTGCTTCATTGTGTTGTGTTCATGTGTTATGTAAGTCCATGGCATTTTAATTTCCCCCTCGGGGATCAATAAAGCATCCATCCATCCATCCATCCAAATCACAGACAGAAAGTACAGAGCACAGACAGAAAGTACAGAGCACAGACAGAAAGTACAGAGCACAGACAGAAAGTACAGGCCACAGACAGAAAGTACAGGCCACAGACAGAAAGTACAGGCCACAGACAGAAAGTACAGAGCACAGACAGAAAGTACAGAGCACAGACAGAAAGTACAGAGCACAGACAGAAAGTACAGAGCACAGACAGAAAGTACAGAGCACAGACAGAAAGTACAGGAGACAGAAGCGTGTGTTCAGGAGGAGGTTAGGAGTCATTGTGGCACTGATTATTAAGGAAATATTTCTTTGGTTTATGAGTCGTCACTAGGCAACAGGGGTCTGGCGCTTACTGTCTCTTCTGATTGGTTGTAGTAAAGCCCTACTTGGACCTCACCACAGATTTTCATTCATTTAATTTACATAAATATATATATATATATATATTTTACCCTTAATTGATCATGCTGAGTCTTACTTTTTTGCTTTTTTTTTTTGTATGTTCTCTTTCTTTTTAAGGATATTTTGGATGGTAAGGCTTTCATTTCAGACAGTGTAGAGTGAAATGTGCTATCCACTTGGCCACAGAGGCCCAGAGTCTTCTTTTTCAAACACTTAAACAGCATTTAAGTCAGAAAGATGGGAGAAATGTCCCTACGGAGACAGTAAAGTGTACCTTAACGTCAACCTTACAGGGGTAAGGGCGGGGCTAAGTGGGGGGTGAAAACAGACATGTTCTGAACACTCAAAATGGAGGACAATACAGGATTAACCAAACATGCAGGAAAAACTCAAAATGCAGCCAAAAAATGCACTTCAGCAGAATGACTTCTTCAATTACTTGTTTTTATAGTCCAGGCTCGTTGTGAACTGACTTTCCACAGACCTGCTTTGTAACTTTTCTACTTTTTCGTGAACGTTCCACAGAAAAGCCAAAAACTGATCTATCTCCAAGGGGTGGCAGTAGCTCAGTTGGCAGAGTGGTCGTCTTCTGATCCAAAGGTTCAGTTTGAATCCCGCTCCTGACATGCACATCCTTGGTTGAATGACCCACAGGTTGGCGGTGCGATTCCAGCTCCGTCAGGTGAATACTCTCGTGGCTGTTGTGTCCTTGGGCAAGGCACATGACCTGCCTCACGTCTGTGTACTCTGGTGTATGAATCTGTCAGTGAATGGGTGACTGGTTCCTTGATGCATAGTGCGTTGAGTGCCTCGAAACGTAGAAAAGCACTATTAAAATGTGACCATTTATCTCTATGGAAGTTATTCTCCATTGGATGATGCAGGTGGTGTACGCTGCCAGGAATCTTACACAGAGCTGCTTTAATGATGATGGAACACCTTTGTTTCATGGTAAAAAGTTAATAAGAGTCAGTTTTGCATTATAAATCCTCTTCAATGTCATACTGGGAAACATCCCGGCAAAGTAATAATAACATCTCCATGCATAAGGCGGACAGAAAAGGACAGTGTAGTTTTAAAGGAAAAATACAGTATTATTCATCTTTATATCGTTATTATCCTTTAAACATGCTCTTAAGTTTGGCATCTCAAGTTTTGGGGAAAAAAAAAACAAAACTTTATTATATGAAAACCTAAATGAGCCTCTGTATCTGTGCTGTTTCCCATTACTGAGTTTAGGCGCCATCTACTGGCTGCATAGCACTTACTCAAAATATGTTGAAGAAAAAAAAGGGGGGGAAATGTGAGATTGCTTAGCAGTTGCAGTGATTGAGTTTAGATGCTGAAATGCTCAGAACGAGTCTGGCTGATTTAAGGACTTAAAACAGTAAAAGATTCTCGGATAAATGACGTCCAAAATCTGAAAAAATGTCATGGGAGTTCAGGAGGGAGTGTTTTAGACAGTAGGAGGGGAGAGGATTTTCTAACCAACATTCCTCAAAGTGGCGTAAATGAAGCTGAATGTAACTGCGGGTATGTTTTTGATGACTTAGCATTGGTGGAACATAGTTAAAAGCTCAGAAAACTCACTGTAGCTTAATAGGTTCCTTTTAAAGAAACTGTTCCAAAGTTGGGTGAGGGGTCTCTAAAAGGTTGCCTAAACTGATGGAATTAAGTTTGAAATGATGTAATTGTATGTCATTACATAATTCTTGATGAGCCTTCAGAATTTTTTTCAATATGCTTTTAAGGTGAGACACTACAGGCAAATAGGAAAAAATCTTATATTTAAAGATAACAATTGGAAACTTCTCCTGTAGTTTACTCACATACATTTAAGAAACAAATGTATTGGAAGTTTTTGATGATGTAATGTTTTGATGTAGAAACATTTTATGTGTAAAAACAGCCAAAAATACACATATCTGGGAAATATAAAACTGAAAAATGGACAGAACCAGGTTTAAATTATTTGGTTCATTTTGTTCACATATTAGTTTAAAAAAATGTACAGAGGGGATTTTGGATTTCCTATTTAATTTTTGAGTATACTAAATTTGACTGAAAATTTTCCTAAAAATTCAAATTTCGCCTCATTTTTTTGACTTAAAACTTCAATAAATCGGTTTTAGAATTAGATATCAAAAAATCCTCCTGTACGTTTTGTTAAAATCTTGTTGAGTCCAGATTTTAACAGTTTGGTGTAGGAGCGACTTTCAGGCTGATCTTTATGTCTCGAGGGAGAAATGCATTTTAAGAAAACAACCTTTGAAGTTACAATGTCCCAGAGAAATCCATGGATGAAGTGGATTAAATGGAAGAATAAAACATATTTAAGAGCAGATTGGACACGTTTGTTATTTCCACATGAAAGTCTATATGCTGAGAGAGCAAACAGACTAAAAACCAAAAATAAAAATTCCCTGTAGTGTCTCGCCTTAAAGGAAAAGAAAAAAACATGACATAGTTTAAGAATGTCATCGCTGGATTACATGCGTGGGCTTTTTCCCATCTGTCACTCGTCCGCAATCCTCTTCATAACTTTGAGAGTGGCTGAAGAACCACTTTTCTTTCACATTAGCTTCAGCCTGAGTTTTGACACTATTATTAATGTTCAAGTTAATAGCATTAGTTTTCTTGTGCCTGACTCAGCTCTCCTCAGATTCATCCATCAACGCCGTCTTTCCAGAGGACAGTAAACTCATCTCCACCTCCGTCTCTCATCTCTGGATAAACAGTTGCTTAATCGCACCATTCGAGCGCTCATAAAGACTTCCCCACTCCCCATTACTGGAGCCGTAATTAGCTTTAATTAGCATCAGCAAAGACACAACAAAAGCATTATCATTTATGAATACTCAATCAGAGCGTAATTACACTAGTCCTGATGTGCAACTTCAGGCAAGAGACGCGAAAGTCACTTGAACAGGCAGAAAAACTAAACGGAATGGAAAATAATTCACTTTATTTACCAAAAATAAAAGCGTACCATTCCAAACTAGTGTCAATAATAGTTCAAACTGACTTTAATTCAATTTTTGGCCTCACTGAGTGTTTCTCTTTTCTAACTTGAAATAATATCTCCATTTTACAAACTCCACCTCCTTTTCCAATGCAGTTGTGCCATTGGAGCGCCATCTTCTGTCTGAAGTAATAGTGAACAATGAAAATGAATAAATGAAGCCCTCGGGCAATGTGACTGCTATGGCGATAGAGCTGTGTGCCAGTGTGAGCGCTGAACGAGTCCGGCGATGGTTCATGGACTTCAAAACTGTGCAGGACAAATCTAGATTTTACCTGACGCTACAATCTGGGGAAAATGACACTGCCTGTCCAAAAAGAAAAGACACCACAGAAAATAAAGGTCATACGCTCTATCAGACTGCCTTTAGCTTTGATCACAGCTCATTCACTGTGCCTTTGTTTCAATAAGCTTCTGCAATGTCAGAGGATTATTATTATCTCTGCTCCTTCAAGTCTATATGACAGCTCAGACACACTTTTCACTCAAATGTAGTGAACATGATTATGTTTAAGATTTTACGAAACATTTTGCCTATTTGTCCCCAGTTTTCGTGAAGTGTATAATGTCACTTCCTGGTTGGACATGAGCAGCAGCTGTGACATAGTTAGAGGTAATTCCACAACTGTTACTTAGCAACCAGACTGTAAACAAGGGCTAATATCCATATAAATTACACAAAAGTTATGGTTTGACAAATAATAATACCCGATAACACATTTATTTTGTTGCATGACCATTTAAACTGTCAAAAATGTGTTGTTTGTGTGTAAATTGTCTCACCGATGCTGCATAAGCCATCATTGTAGGGTCTGTGCGCATATTAATAATGTTATGTCCAAAATCATGAATTTATATTAATATTTGTGTGTTTTTATGACAAATTTAAGCTAACCACAGGGAGCGTTTAAGGCAGAGTGGAACGGAGAGAATCCTCTGTGGTTAATTACGGAGATACACAGACATTATACTATGACACAGAAGAACTCAGCACTACTTCCACCCTCAAAATACTGTGTGAACAATAAAATTAAAGAACTACACTAGAAGATAACACATCGAATCTGTCCGACCCACACCATCACCGACATAATCATAGCCAGATTCACAGACAAAGATGCAAAATAACGGAAGAAACACATTTATTTTTCGACTGCCTGCACTCTAAAGGACTTTAGACCAACCTCGAAACATTCTTAGCACAAAAACCAAAACCCCAACCCATCTTCACTGCCATTATCTGACATTATCACATACTTCAGCCACAAACAAAAGTAAATACAGTACATTGTGAACCTTTATACCTTATGCGGTAAATATCATATTCATAAAACACAATACAGTAATAATATGCCTCAATTTAAACAGATGAACAGATGCTTAGACTCACTAAAGAACATAATAAACCAAAAATCCACCAAGACACTAAATATAATTTAAAAATACTAAAATACTACATTTGCCTTACTTGCCTTATCTGCCTTGTAAACCTCCCTTTCAGTTATCACTCTCTCATTGTTTGTTGTTGCCTCAAGTAAATTAGTATAATTTCTGTCACTACTTCCTGTAACTTTTATTTTTCAAACCAATTCATAGTTTAATTACACATTTTTTGAGAACCTTCATATAGACTTTAAAGGACACATATTCTGCTACGGTGACTTTTTTGAGCTTTAAACCATGTTCTAACAATGTTCCATCATTAAAAACACACCAGAAGTAGCAATCAGTTGCATTCATGCTGTTTTGAGGAATGTTTATAAGATCTTCCCCCTCCGAGCGTCAAACACACGTCTGGATGAGCTCCCTCGATCCGGGACGTATTTTCACACTTCATACACATCAGAGAATCTTCGGCTGTTTTTAGTCCTTAAATCATCGTTAAACTTGTTCTGAGCCTCTAAACACGATAACTGCCGCAGCGAATCCGCACAACGCCGTCTTCATAGAGCTAGCATGAGATGGCAAATGTAAGGCACTCAAGAGCATGTTTAAAGGTCCCATAACATGCAAAATCGACTTTTCAGAGGTTTTAACCTTCCTACAGTGCTATTTGGGCCTCGTATGTTGTGCCCAAAGTGGTTTTTTGATTGATTCCCTCATGCTTTCGCTGGAGAACTGTCTTTTCCGTCCCCCTCGGCTGAGCAGGCAGACGGGGGCTCCTCACTAAGATGACGCGGCTTCCCATGGATGACGCGGTGTTTAAGCCATGCCTCCGGGAGAGCGGCGCGGCCGCCAGGAATAAAAACAGCTAATGCTAATGCTACACAGTAATTACACGATGGATACGACAGATCGAAGAGTTAGCTTGTTATTTACCAAACGGCAACGTCCGTCGTCGAGGTACTGGAGCACGTCAAACTCCAGGTCAGATCCAGGACGTAGGACTCAGCACGACGCACCGTCAGGACGATAAAAGGTTTATTACCGTGTTTGTGTATCGCTGTTTACCGGAGCACACGGCGCATGCGCACTATCTATGCTCTAGGCTTCGGCACGAGTTGGGCGGGGGAGGCGCGCGAGTTGGGCGGGGGAGGCAGCCTGCTCTCTGTTCGGGGGGGTCAGATCGCAGAGTGAGCCGTTTGCTTTTGCAAGGAGGGGGGCCAGTCCAAGAAATGGGTGTTTTTTGGAAACTGTTATGTTATGGATATTGCACAACGCAAAATTTGATCAACAAAGCCCTTAGAATAGACTGTGTAAAGGGGAAAATAGCAGAATATGGGACCTTTAAAGACTATACAGCAGTATCAAAAATGCTAAATATTTTTCCTTTAAGGACTTGGCATGGAATGATGAGGATTTCGAGAAAGACATGCTTGGAGCACTTGGCTAAAGGCTCAGATGAGATGATTGCACATGCAACAAAACAACAAGTTGATTAGAAACATCTTGGTAACAGTTCTGTGTGAATGGTCTCTGACACATGTCCCTGCCAGGCTACCATACCTGTATAAACGAAGGAGATTTCGCTTGACACAAACTCCCTGTAGATGTGTGTGCTGTTAGCGTGTAACCAGGCTCTTCTCTGCAGGAGTCGAGCTAATGGCTAAAAACAAGCTTTAAGTCAGAATTAGCATCTGCGCGACCTGCTGTTTAATGGGTCAGAGGGAGATAAACCCACACCGACCGCCACAGGAGCGGACAGGCTTTACTTTTTGACACTTGCACATAATACGTTTCCTTTTAGCTTTTAAACAGTATTTAAGGACACATGATGCAAAAGTGACTTTTTTGAGCTTTTCAGGTGAAAAGAAAAAAATCTTAAATTTAAAGGTAAACTTCTCCTGTAGTTTACTCACATAAATGTAAGAACATATATTACAAGTTTTTAATGATGTAATGTTTTCATGTAGAATAAGGCATTGTATGTGTAAAAATTGTTGACATTTAAATCTGAAAAATGGACAGGGTTAGGTTTAAATTTCTTGGTTCATTTTGTAACACATTAGTTACAAAAACATGTACAGAGGGGATTGTGGATTTCTTCTTTAGTTTTTTAAGTAAACTAGATCGGACTGAAAATTGTCCTAATTGTCTCATTTTTTTTTACATAAAACTTCAATAAATCAGTTTTAGAATTAGATATTTAAAAAAATCCTTCTGTACATTTTGTCAAACTCTTGTTAAGTCTTGGACTTACAAATTGTACAGTTTGGTGTAGGATTTAGTTGGCTGATCTTTATGTCTCGAGGGAGAAAAATGCATTTTAAAGAAAATGACCTTTGAAATTATGTCCCAGAAAAATCTATGGATGAAGTGGATTCAATGAAGTAATAAAACTTTTTTAGGAGCAGACTGGACAAGCTGGTTTCCACATGAAAGTCTATACCAAAAAATAGAAAAAAAAATGTTTTTGCCTGTACTGTCTCTCTACAGGTAAAATGGAAGAGGACATATGAGTCCAACTGATTGCTTAAAAATAAATAAATAAATAACAACTCAAGAGCTGGTCCTCATGTGGAACAGAACCCTTTAATAACACTCTATAAATCAATCAGCTGTTCCAACATTTTTCAGATAATGCCCTCAAACACGCAGCACAGTTATATTTAGAGCTCATTAAACATGTGCTAACGTTTCTGCATTTTTATTCCTACCGTTTCCATTTACTGTGTGAATATTAGAAACGATTGAACGCAAACCTGCATCTCCATCATCGATAAAACCTTAACTGATGATGTCCATGTCACAGAAATGCAATTATTACCACGGATATGGTCGGTAAGTGGTACGGAGTCATGTATTTATGGCTGTAATAGCTTTGCTTGGTTAAATCTGTTGGTCTTCAGCGTGAGGCTCGGTTTCAGTTTAAAATGAACTAATTCTGTTTTTCACCATTTGTGGAGAAAAGTTGAAAATTTGTTGAAAAGTACAAGAAGTAAACACATTGATGACATCACATGGAGGAGACAAAGGTTATATGTAATTTACACAAAAGAAAATACTTTTTTGATCCTTTAAACATTGATTCAACAGAATAAAAGTGTTCACATGTATTTTTCTTTGTCAAAAGACTTTTGGTGCACTGTACAGGATGGTTTCTTGGTAATTTCCAAGTGTGATGACATAATTTACAATCAGGAAGTAAAATTAAAACCCTTAAAAAATGGCTAAACTGGGGTAAAGATTTTAGCAAAACCTGTCAGAGGCACTTTCAGATTAAAATCCTGAAAACAAGATATTTTAACTCATCTTGATTTTTTGTTTCGTTAAATAGATATATATTATTAGTAGTATTTGTTTTAATTCATCTCACTACTTAAAGGGAAGGAACATGTTTTTGTTTGAACCGTTAGCCCCACCCACACAGTCCTTCCTTTCATTCAGTATTGCACCCTGACTCAGAAACGCATTCAGTCGTTTGTAGTGATTGTAGATTGTAGTGATGTATGAAGTCTGAAAATACGTCCAAAAATCCAGGAAGTTCAGCAGGACGTGTGTTTGATGCTCAGAGGGAGAGGATTTTCTAATAAACATTCCTCAAAACAGCGTGAACGCAACTGAATGCTACTTCAGGTGTGTTTTTGATGACGGAACATTGTTAGAGCATGGTTTAAAGCTCAAATAAGTCACTGTAGCAGAATATGTGTGTTTTAATACAAAGAGTGTCCACTTGGGCCTCAAAAGTCAGCTTGTCATCAATGGTGGTGCCCAGGTATTTATATTGTTGCACCACTTGCAATGTGTAATGTAAAGATAATGTATCTTAACTAGAGGAAATAAAAATCAAGTCCAGGCCCTTTAAACTCAGTAGTTTAGCTCCACGTCAAAAGTATCAACCAACAATATTATTTAGTTTGACTTTGTTGAAAGAGTGATTTTCAGTCAGATTATAACAGTGCATTTCCCGGACTCTGCCTGGGCCTAATTGGTCACAGTGGGCCGTTGACTGACCCCTGCCCGCTCCCCGACTGCCCCTGGATCCAGATGGTCTGATCCAAGTCTGGTTATAGTCCTGGTCTAAGGTTAGAGCCTTTAACACAGGCAGCAGTAGCAGCAGCAGTAAACCAGAGAGAGAGAGCAGACAGAAGAAAGAAGCAGAGCTCCCCCTGGTGGAGACCGGAGGTACAGCCTGTGCAAAGAGGGGCGAGCAAAGATTTATCCCTGCCAGTTTAGAGATATAATATAATATGTACCGTTAATTTGACAACATAACCGTTTACAATCTTTAAAACTGAGCTGGAGGGAAGGTCAGAATCCTAGGAATGTGCTTTTTAACTGTTCAAGTCTTCTCTGTCAGCACGAATAAACAAAAGTGAAAGGGTTTTGTCACAATAGCCTCAGAAAGTGGTGCCATTATTCCATAAAGACGTGATTGTTGTCAGTTGAAAGGACTTTAAACCATGAGATGGATAAAGTATGACAAGTTTGTGGAGTAAATCCCAAACAAAAAGTGATTAAGTTCAATGGTTGTGGATTTTTATTTAGATAGATATTTTGTGCAACTGTGAATATCCCATAGAGTTGTATAAGCCCTTGCTCCACCATCTGAGGTCATGACATCTTCAAATTCTTGAATGCAACCTGTTCAATTCTAATGAGAACAATTAAATTCAGTGTTATTATATTGCTCAAAGCCCTACCCTTCTTTTCATCATAATTATTAGTTAATATTGTTTTTCTTCCCAGAAAATATATTGTGAAAGCAGAACTTTGTGAAAAAATCAGATTATGTGGCTCGTGGTGGAGCAAGAGAACGGCGTTCATTATCATAATAATGACAATAATAAATCTTTCCTTTGTTTTTCTTTGTCAAATGATCAAAGCAGTGAGTTAAAGACATTCGTCTGATTCACAGTCAGTTATTATGAATGATTACAGGTCACAGCCAACCGTTTATTAATAATAATGCATCTGATTTATTTAGTGCCTTTCATGACACTTAAAGACGCATTATTCACTCACTTCACGCTCGCTGGGGGTAAGCTATGATTGTAGTCACAGCTGTCCCGGGGCAGACTGACAGAAGTGAGGCTGCCAATCATGCCAATCTGCCCGGCGTGCGGCGGCGTGGCGCGGGCCGATCATTGCGGCTTGTGGCTATATTTATCATTATTCTTGGGGCCAGATCATGATTTCTATTTTATCACGATTCATGTTCACTTTTCTATTGTCTATAGAATTTAGGAAAAATATTGTGGTTTCTGAAGATGTTGGTCGGTGTGTCAGTCAGTAGGAGAAGACTCGTGGACGCTCGCTTCTGAATATTAAAGAGAGTTTATTACAGAGAGCAGCGACGTTGCCTGGGAGTCCCACTGTGGCCAAATCTAGGATCCCCCCGATTCTAGAGTAACATATGCTTTATATATGGTAGAACAACTGCTCCTTCAAAGGAGGCAAACCCCCTTTTCAGATCAGGAAATCCACTTCCAAATGTTTCTTTATTGCCCCTCAGAAGAATTCCCAAAGCTGCAGACTCTTCGACCGACCTAATTTTGGCTTGTAATGACCCTTTTTGGCCCCACAGCCTGGAGGCGACTGAATGAACACTTATCGCTTCAATTATCTCTCACAGCAGATGCTTCAATATCTAATTATGATTTTTCTGACCAGTGCGATTGGGATTTTTTGTTATTTATGTTTCAATAACAAGATTCAGTAAGTTCAAACTCACATTTTAAACACAACTTTGTTTTTGTCACATTCAGTTGTGTTTGTCATGTTTAAACGCATCTTTGTCAGTTTTAGTTGCGTTTTTGTCGTTTTTAGTCATGTTTGCTGTTTGTAGGTGAGTTTTTGTCGCTTTTGAACGCATTTTGTCATTGTTGGTCGCTCTTTTGTGGCTTGTTTCAGAACATGGTTGGACAAATCTAAACTACAGGTTTAGCAGTTTTTATTCAAATCAAAGAAAGACATTTGTTTGAAATTATTGCACTTTAAAAATTGCAGTCTTTGCGATTTGCTAATTGCATCCATTAAAATGGCGATGTTTTTGTGTGGATTTGGTTTAATTGTGCAGCTTTAGCCTATAAGAGGTCAATAAAGTCATCTACTCAGAGGCTTCAGAGGCACACGAGGGACAAATTACTCACAAGAAACACATTTTTCCGATTGTTTGAGCATTAATTCAACAAAACAAATGTGTCCCCATATATTTTTATTTGTCGATCAGGGCCGCCGCTTCCATAAGGCACGTAACGCACAGCGCGTAGGGCACCAAGTGCTCTGAGGGGGCACCACATCGGCTGTGCCGTGGCCGCCTGGCCGTGGCGAAAACGACCGGTGCCCACGCCGCGCCGCATTCCGGCGCTCGCCAAAGTGAAGCGCATACACATAATTTAATAAAACCGCGACGCCAAGGGCTCTCTCTATTTCCTCCTCGGCTCCTCCCTCAGAGAACAGGGATGGCCAAGACCAGTGGGCGAGGCTACCGCGCTCAAATTGAGCCGCCGACTGTAGGCTGCCATGTTTGCAATCTGCTGCTGACCACTAGGGGCTGCTGCGGAAGTAGAATTATTCAATGCAAGTCAATGGGGAGTTAGACGTCTCAAAACCTACGTTAGAGTCTGGCTCAAAATACAGCTTTGGTCTCAAACGTTAGCTTACGGCTCTGTGACAACGCTGAGGGGGGTGAATTTTTTTGAACCAGGCTGGTTTAGCCGCTGTGATTTTTTAAAGTTCATGCATATCTAATGAAGAAGGCGGGCTTTACGCGCCGGAAATGTCAGGGCGCAGCCATACACCTACGAGTGGGCGGTAACCATAGAGGCAATGACGGCAGTACGTCAGCAAAAGGCCGCCCCAAAGTCACCCTCCCCCGCCTCCCCACCGAGGGGGGAGTGGTGGGGGCTAACCCGCGGCCATTTTGAATTCTCCATGACTGAGCCGCATTATCATGAATGGGGCGGAGCGACAACCGTCTGTCCACTATTTTTATGTCTATGGCCAAGACCCACCAACTTTGCCAAGACCCCAGGCAAAGTTTGAGAGAATGATGAAGACGAGAGAGAGTCAGCGGAGGAGCCTATTACCTGCCGCTCTGCAGCTAACGTCTGACTCTGAGGCGTTTAGGGGACATTTGGTGCGTGGGCTTTTACTGCACTTAATCCGTGAATAAATATGATGCCAATGATACATTCACAATGACAACAGTTCCTGTGCATTTCTTAAAGCTGAATAAACTATTTTGATTCATTTTTTGCAAAAAATAAATAAATAAATTGTAGTAGTAGTAATCATTTACAGTTACGAATATTTCGTTTCTTTTACCCTTGTATGTAGACGTACACATTTGTAGGAGCCTGTTAATGTTACATTTCCATCTTGTGTTTATAGTACTATATATTGTGTATTTAATTAAAGATAATAAAATGAACATGGTAAGAAATGAAAGTAATTGTGGGTTTGGGGGGGGGGGGGGTCACCATCAAGACAAGACAAAAAAGCTAGCAGCGGCCCTGTTGTCGATTAATAGTTTTGGTGAGATTAGAGGAGTTTTCACCCAGTGTACAGCATGGTTGCTAGGTAACGGTTACAGAATTTCCTTGTGTGATGTCATGATTTACAACCAGGAAGTAAAAATTTAAACCTAAAAAACTGCCAAACTGGGATAAAAATGGCATGTTTAGCTTAACTGTGTTTTGGTAAAATAATATGGAACAAATATATTTTTTCAAAATTGTATTTGAGCTTCACAAAAGTATAATTTGTATTAAAGTATGTGATGTATCTGTAGATAAATGTAGATACAAACTATTGTAGGTCAACATTTCTGTGAGTATTTGTTCAGTAAAACTAAGAATCAGGATTTTGCTTTCATCAAAAATATTATAATCACCTACTAAATAAAAAAAATCGTGTAAAATACCAAATGTGTTTAGAGCAGCTTTGATACAACTCACTTGTAGCTGGACAATTTTACTTTGACAAAACCATCTGGAATGTTCATCTTTTGTCACATTCTGACGTTGCATGCCACTTCACTTTTTCATGTTTCACGACAAATTAATATTTTTTTGTAACTGATGTTTGTTTGCCTTCCCACAAACTCATAAAACATTTGTTTTACTTTAACGAAAAATAAGTGAATGATGCACCAAACTGTACCATAGACCCTTTAAAATGTGATGTCATCAAAATTCCAGAATGGAGGCGACTGGAGGCAAAATGAAGATTTATTGCAAAAATTTCAATGATTTTCTCACATTAGATCCAAATTCTACTGGTTTTAAGTGTTTGAATTTCCAGATTAGAAAGGTCAGTTAGTTTGTTTCTCTATAACAAACAATGGACAAAATACAATTTTCTATCCTTAAAATTATGTTTTAGCCTCAAAAGAATCTAATTTATGGTAAAGTATCTAATAAAATTCTGAATAAAATAGATGCAAAATGAGTGGGCTCGACAGTTCTGTGAGTATTTTTCCAGTAAAACCCACAAATCTTGATTGTTCCTTCATCAAAAATGCAAAGAGTTGATCATAATTTCCTAAAACATGATGTAAAATACAATAATAAAAGTGTTCTGCAGCAGCTCTGATGTCACTCACTTTTTTGAGGCTTTTACTTTTCCAGAATCATCTTAATTTGTCATGTTTTGTGATATTCTGAGGTTAATCCCAGTTTCTCCAGTGAAATCACATTACACTTCACTTTTGCCTTCATTCTGAATTTAGAATAATTCTGTACAGACTTTTAAAGGGTCTATAATCGACGTCTGCTCACATCTTCGTGTACACTCTTCTGTTTACTGTCGGTTTCGCTGTCATTTTTGCGTGAGGTTTGTGCAGTTCACCCAGTCTGACTCCAAACCTGTTTCTTCACTTTTAGAACACGCTCAAACCTGCAGAGCCATGACATTCTCCCGAAGACGAGGAGTCAGCTGAGCCTGCGTTCAGGACGTCTGCCGCGGCGGGACTCATGACATGTAAGTCACTCTTACACCCCGACGTAAGGGGCTTTGAATACTGTAACTACTGTCTACACATAAGGAAAGTATTGTTTTGTGTTCACTAAAACTAAGAAGAAGCAACTAGTTAGCAAACACAGTGAGTCAAGTAGGTTATTTGTCATTAGGGACGTGACAATGACTAGAATGTTGTGTTAACGTAACATCTAAAGTGTTGTGGGCTGGCACAGCAGGTCGGAGTTTAGGTTCTTTTGCTTAAATGCATTGTTTTGTTTCAGAAACTGCAAAAGAAACAGAGGACTACATAGACCATGATCCTTTGCGCCATCTCAGTGCAGGCACTTGTGCCAGTAATGATTCATGCTAAAGGCTTGTCAAGGCATTTTAAGTGAAAGTAGAAAAGTAAAAAAGGAGTATAATTTCTAGTACAATAGGCTAGTACTTATTGAAGTTTTAGAACCATTTGAACCAAGCCCTGCGACGAGTTGGCCACTGTCCAGGGTCCACCCTGCCTAAGGCCCAAAGTCACTGGGATAGGCTCCAGTCACCCGCGACCCCTAACGGGAATAAGCGGTAGAAAATGAATGAATGAATGAATGAATGAACCAAACACATGCTGATTCCGTCACACTGGTGTAGGCCTGTTTAACTTCTTGGTCAAGTCAATACAAGATCAACAAATGTAGCTATCCCTAAAGGATTAGAGTATTAGTGTGGGAGCCACCCCTCCTGCATAATTATCTGCTTTTCTTACTATTATTTTCATTGGTGTAAACCTCGGGCCATTATGAGTTCAAGTCTTTTATTTCAACTTGACCCTGTTTAGTCCCAGGACCCAAAGCCCCTCTTATGAACCAAGACTCTGACGGAGTACTGTGAGTGAAAAGTGGTGCTTCTTTGAAACAAAGAACACTGACATGATGAGGAATACAGCCATTCAACATTACAGGGGTCTTGTACATTGGTTTCCAATTATTAGACAATTTATTAAAGAAAATATATTTCTAAAAATGAAATTTTACTGTGACCCCACAGCATTGTCTTAATGTTCCATATGTAATAGAAAACATCCCCCAAATTAAGCCCAAGATTAGCTCTGTGTGTCAAACTTCACACGCTGGAGCAGAATGAATACTCCATACTCCCAAACTAAGTATTTTTTTCCTGATATGAAAGTGTATGTTGCTCTTTGACCAAATGTGCACTGCTCAAACAAAGATAGTGCGAGGGTTAAATACTCTCTCCATTATGTGAGGCTGATTTGTACTTTTGTACATGAAGTATTACCCTGTGCACTTCACACACAATGTCACACCTGACACAGACAAGTCTGTGACTTAAGGAACTTTACATTTCAGCTGGATCTGATTTGACCACACCCCCATTTTAACCCTCCCAAATCTCAGAAATTAAAATACATACCAGACTAAAATTTCACTTGGATAATATTTAGTTTATCAACACCAAATGCCAATCCATTAAAATTAACCTGATTTTTTTTCCTGAAATCTGCTACTTTTCCATAGAATGTTCCCATAGACTTTCTATGGACCAATGAGTGTGAATTCTTTGTGTTGGTTTAGGAGTATGGAAAATGAATGAATTAATGAACAGTTAATGAATTAATAAATGAACAGTTTGAGATACAGAACTCATCTTGGGCTTGAAGCTAATGAATTGGGGAAGTTTTATTTTTATTTACATATGGAAGAGTAATGCCACAAGAATGTAATTTTGTGATATTTTCTTCATTATATGGACTGATAATTGGAAACCAATATACAAAATCCCCTGTAATGTTAAATTGCTGTATTCCTCATCAGGTCACTATTTTTTGTTTCAAACTTCATGACTATGTGACTCTGTATGGAACTGTAGCACCACGTTCTACTCACTCACTTAATTCTGTCAGGGTCTTGGTTCATAAGAAAATAGTATAGTTTTTCATCATGTCATGTTTTAATGTAGGAATAAGACATTTTATGTGTAACAATGGGTAAAAATCCACATATTTGGGACATAAAACTGAAAAATGAACAAGAATCAGGTTTAAATTTCTTGGTTAATTTCGTACATGTATTAGTTACAAAAAAAATGTACAGAGAGGATTTTGGATTTCTTGTTTAGTTTTTAAGTAATTGGACTGAAAATTGCCCTAACATTTCTAATTTCACCTAATTTTTTTTACTTAAAACTTCAATAAATCAATTTTAGAATTAGATATCAAAAAATCTGTCTGTACGTTTCATCAAAACCTTGTTGAGTCCAGATTGTGCAGTTTGGGATCTACTTTAAGGCTGATCTTTATGTCCCGAGGGAGAAAAATGCATTTAAAGAAAACGGCCTTTGAAGTTTCAATGTCCCATAAAAATCTATGGATGAAGTGGATTCAATTAAATCATTTTAGGAGCAGATTGGACAAGTTTGTTGTTTACAAATCAAAGCCAATATGTTGAGGGAGCAAACTCACCAAAAAAACAAAAACTGTATTGTCTCCCCTTAAAATAATCACATGTGATGAGGAGGGACCCGGAATTATGCCTTGGGTCCCCAAATTCCTAGGTCCGCCACTGCTACCATTAACGTGTACACATCGCCACAGTTTCCAGTATTGTAGTAGTAGTAGTAGTAGTAGTAATAGTAGTAATAATATAGCTTCAGTTCAGCACAAAGTTTGAGCAGCTCTCGGTGAAAGTGGGTCATGATGATCTGACTGCCTCTGAGTCTCATTCATAATTCAGCTCCTCTGTGGACGCTCCAGTCCAGGACAGGTTCTGGACATGTGTCACTGATGGGACTCTTACAGGACGCTGAAGAACCAGACGAGCTCAGAGCTGTGCACCGAGCTGGAGTGGGGATTTTGCAAAGTTGAACACGGAGCTGAAATTCAGGATTGTAAAACTATTGGACGCATTAGTCTTCCATAATGTATCTTAAATCGACGAAGTGAACCCCACGTGGACGAGAAACAGATCAAATGATGTGCGCTTTGTGGAACAGGCACATGTCTGAGGACCTTTTACACAAACAGTCCTGGAAACAACACTTTTACTGACACACAAAACCTCCCTTTGGATAGAAGGAGATGTAAACAAACCAAGAAAGATGATTCTCCTCCGGCTCACAGGTTGTTTTCTTAGTTCTACCTTGGGAAAAGCTAATATTAGAAAAAAGTCTAAAATCATAAATGTACTCACTTTCTAAATACTAAGGCATGATTGTTCCCAGCTAGTCTTTGGTTCTCCTTGTAAACATACACTGCACATCCAGAAAAGAAAAACACCATTTGGACTTAGCAAACAGCTCCTCCTATTGGACAATCGCTGCATTTGTGATTGTCTTTCAGCTGCAACACAGTACTTAAACCTCTCATTCTCCTAACAAATGTGGAAAGACAAATCCTGTGGTTGTGGAAAAGATGTCAGTGTGCCTGAGAAGAGAAACAGAGAAAACATCTAACGAGGAGCAAAAACTAATCTATTCCCAGATCACTCTCCACCATCGATACAAGATTTTGGTGAAAAAATTATCGAATGATTCACGGAAATGAATCTGCAGAAGCTGGTGCCGCCTGTTTCACTGACAAAACCCCCCACTGCACCACCCTGACCTGTGACCTGGATGTTCCTCATCTGCCTGGAGGAACTCTCTCTACACTAGATGAACTGTTCCTCATCTGCCTAGAGGAACTCTCTCTACACTAGTTGAACTGTTCCTCATCTGCCTGGAGGAACTTTCTCTACACTAGATGAACTGTTCCTCATCTGTCTGGAGGAACTCTCTCAGCACTAGATGAACTGTTCCTCATCTGCCTGGAGGAACTTTCCCTACACTAGATGAACTGCTCCTCATCTGTCTGGAGGAACTCTCTCTACACTAGATGAACTGTTCCTCATCTGCCTGGAGGAACTTTCCCTACACTAGATGAACTGTTCGTTATCTGTCTGGAGGAACTCTCTCTACACTAGATGAACTGTTCCTCATCTGCCTGGAGGAACTCTCTCTATGCTAGATGAACTGCTCCTCATCTGCCTGGAGGAACTCTCTCTACACTAGATGAACTGTTCCTCATCTGCCTGGAGGAACTCTGTCTACTCTGGATGAACTGTTCCTCATCTGCCTGGAGGAACTCTATCTACACTAGATGAACTGTTCCTCATCTGCCTGGAGGAACTCTATCTACACTAGATGAACTGTTCCTCATCTGCCTGGAGGAACTCTCTCTACACTAGATGAACTGCTCCTCATCTGCCTGGAGGAACTCTCTCTACACTTGATGAACTGTTCCTCATCTGCCCGGAGGAACTCTCTCTACACTAGATGAACTGTTCCTCATCTGCCTGGAGGAACTCTCTCTACACTTGATGAACTGTTCCTCATCTGCCTGGAGGAACTCTCTCTACACTAGATGAACTGTTCTTCATCTGCCTGGAGGAACTCTCTACACTGCATTTATTTAATCTGCTTTCTACCTGTGGCCCATCGAGGAAACTGTTGTTGTGATTTTGGGCGCTACAAAAATAAATTGAATTGAATTGTCTGTGACCTTCATTTTCTGTGGTGACTTCTTTTTGGACGGTGTAAGTGTACTTCATGTAAGTATAATTTATTACAGACTGTGTTTCAAATACACTTTTACACTTATCACATCAGTACATTTCAATTTATTTTGTAGTGCCCAAAATCACAGCAACAATTACCTCGATGGGCCACAGACAGAAAAGCACTTTTACAGTTCTAATGCTGCTTTGGGGGTTTTAGGAATCTCATAATCTACACAGTATTTAGGGGAAGGAAAAAAGACAGAATGGAGGAAGGGACAAAAAGGTCCAACCTTTATAATACTTAATAGTAGCAAAATAATAGCAATTATAGATAATTATTACACTGACTACATCTGACATCCCTGATATGTACAGTCTAGAATCTTGTTTTTCTTTTTTTAGACAGATAGATTGATCCTCTTGGAAAATTCTAATTCATCTGCAGAAACGTTGCACTTTTTATGTCATTACGAAGTTATTTGTAATTTATGTGTGTTTGCAATATTTTCATTCACTATAAATCTTTTTTCTCTCTATTTTTACTCCTTTTTGTTCATATTATTATTATTATTTATTGTATTTGACCATGTTTTATACACGCGCACAATGATTCTTCACAGAGTAAAGTATGTTTATGACTGTATGTCTAGTGCCGTCACCTATGTTAAATAAAAAGATGATTTGAAAAAATGATGTATGCTTTGTTGGTGTATACAAAATGCCAGCAGAGGGCGCAATGAGGAGGAGTGCACTGAATCCTCTTTAATCAGGATGACAATAGTAGCTGATCATGTCAGGTTTCAGAATTGTATAAACTGTGTTTGGTGAAGGTGAATGAACAAACAACAACGTAAAAGATACTGAGTTGGAACAATTTCAAATTAGGTTAAAAAGTACAGCCCAAAAAGAGAAGCTAATCTGGACTGAAGCGTTTGTGAATCACTCTCTGTGTTGTTTCTTCCCCAGGGCTCCGGTGGACATCGTGGCTTGGTCCGAGTCGCTCGATCAGCTCTTGCAGTGTAAAAGTGAGTTTACATTTTACTTCCAAATGGTTCATTTGATCTTGATTCTAAACACATAAATGTTCTTTTACACACACCAGTGCGGCCTTTACTCAGACCTTGACACTGAAACTTGTCAAAACATGAGCAAACACAGCTTTGGACAGTTTAAAAGAACATGAATTTAATAAAATAACATTTTATTTCCCTTTCATTCCGATTTCCTCTGGTGCTTGTTGGTCCAATTTTACCTGTGACATTTTGACACGTGTCAAAATGCTGTCAGTTCCTGTGGATTTACTGTGGATATATTTAGACCTTTCAAAACTGAAGCAAGCAGTGAGTGATCCAATGTGCCATTTTAACTGTTCAGGTAAAACAAACACTGGTGATTGGCCAGGGAAGATACTCCGAGGAAATCAAATGTCCATAGCTTTATCAAACAGGCAACTGTCAAGGCTTGAAGGGGCTGGACCCTTTTTTCTCGGTGTCTGCGGTGCTCAGCAGCGGCTCAGAGCACGCTGCCTCGGCTGCTCTGCTTCCACTCTATTTCATTTTGTTTTGTCTTAATTATGTTTTTACTTTATTTGGTTGTGCCTCCATTTTATTTTTTTCATCACTGTTTCAACCTGGAGTCCTGGCACTTGGACGCTCAGTTGGGACCTAAACTGAGTGTGTGTGAGAGCCCCTGATTATTTTATTGTTGAAAACTGAAAGTTTACAAATGAAAATGTTCCATGTGCAATATCCAAACTGTTAAAGTAAAGTGTTAAGTAATAAAAACTTCTCTCTCTTTTAAAGTCTGTATGACCTGTCATTTATGACTTCATTTGGTGGATAGCACCTGTGGTAAATATGTAATATGTAATGTAAGCTAGTGCTGAGTTCTTAAACGGAATCCCTCTGTGATGTCATCAAAAAGCGACGTACCATTGGAAATACAGACAATTTACATGCAACTGACGTAATTTCTGACAGTTTAATAAAATGAAGGTGTTAACAGATTTTATTATTTGTCATATGATAATGATGTGTAATTTATAAGGATTTTGGCTCTTGCTTAAAAATGGTTGCTAGGTAACAGCTATATCACATCTACAGCTCATGTTCAACCAGGAAGTGCAATACTGGGGACGAACAGGCAAAATGTTTACGGTAGTCAGATCTTATATATAATCATGTTTTGCACCACGGGGATGTATTTAATGTATTTGCCTATTCATCATCAACCATTAGCATTCGTATTTACATGTTTAAAATAAAAACCAGCTCCTGTAGCGTCTGTCATTTCAAAGTCCGGTTCTCTGCTCTGAACGAGGCGCAGACGCTGGTGGACAGACGCGTTATCTTCTGTCCGTTACACCGCGCTCCAGCTCATGTCGGACCACTTTGTGCCTGCTTCGTTTGGGCTCCAGGAAACACCCGCTCCACAATGCACCGCAGTCAACAACACATAAACACAGCGATAATGAGCAAATCTGTGCCGTAGTTTGTCCAATTATGAAACAGAGGAGCGGAGCCGGGAGAAGGCCGGAGAACAGAATCCGTCGCTGCTTTGTGTGCTGTGCTTTTAACAAGGCCAAGACAAATGGGAGGGAAATTGCATAAAGGATTCATGTTTGAGCTAAGCGTGGTTAACCTTATTTGACTTAATGCCACAAGCAGTTGGATGATTATGGACGCCCACCATCACTGTGGCCCTGACCAGGAGAAATGTTACACAGAATTGACCTCATACAAGATTTAACTGTGTTGTAATGTTTTGCAGTCACCAGTGTCTTACTCAAGAATTTTGAGTAATTCATGCATATTTGAGTAATCCTGTGGCGTCCTGCAATTAAGGGATGCTCAGAACATTTCAATTTGCACCTACTCCCTATCTCTGCCCACGGTCTTGTACTTTTTGGCTAATTTCAGCTCTGGGTCAGTGTATAAAGTCACTTGCATTTGCATTATTAAAAGCTGGGGTACCTGATTATCAAATAGTGCAAGAAGGAAGTAGGTATTTAGATAAAGTAGATCAAATCCTCCAGCTACAGAAGTCTTGACTAAGCCCGACACAAAGATTCAGAGATAGGTTCCCGAGGGCTGCACTGTGGAGCCCACTGTGCCCCCGTGGCATTGAAGGATGGGTCAAATGCAGAGTCCTAGCGGAACAATAAAGTGTACCTTAACCATAAATCTGTCCAACTACTTCCTCCCACTCATAAACCCTTTGGCGCAGTTTAATATTTGAAAAAAAAAAAGACATTCTGGAAACGTGCACAGCTTTAGAAGAGTTTTTTTTCAAACAGAGAAGTGAAACAGGAGTGGACCAGCTCAGAGCTTACGGCCTGTACTTAAAGGTGTATGAGATGCAGACAGCACACAGTGGTCTGATTGTGTCCCACAGTGTAGCTCTTTGACCTATCGAGTTTTTTTGGTACAGAATTTTTTTAACCTGATAAGCTTGGATCGGAATCAGAGACTAGATGCAACTATCGCTGCTAATGCTATCGTTACATCCCAGAGCAGCTTAAACACTGACTGAGGAGGCTCTATGTAGCTACAGCATTGCTAACGACTGAGGAAGTACTTGTTTTGTAGAAGCTTTAGAGATAAATCCACACTTTGGTCAAATCAGCAGTGGAGCAGATTTCTCATTTTCTCAAACACAAATAATATGCGGAAAAACATTGCCATAAACAGAGGGCTAAAACAACACTTAATATCTGTCATGGTGAGAGTAACGCTGTGAAGCTGTGGTGAAGCTGTTTTGCAATATTACAATAAACAAGGCTGTGCTGTTTTGCAATATTATAAGTGTAGGAGTAAAATTCAGCATTATCTACTTGAGTATTCCTAAAAGCACAGGATCAGGCTTGCAGTTGACTAAATGTACAATAATGATGTATGTGACAGGACAGTGACTGTGTGTGCAGACGGCCTGCTGGTGTTTAAGGAGTACCTGAGGAGCGAGTACAGCGAGGAGAACCTGCTCTTTTACCTGGACTGCGAGGCGTTCAGGAGCCTGCCCCCAGAATCTGACAGAACAGCAGCGGCTCGTAGGATCTACAGGGAGTACGTGGCCGTCGGAGCTCCGCGGCAGGTAAACAGTCTGTCCAACCGCAATAAAACACGGCGCCGTATCCTGCATCGTCTGTCACTTATTCAATTCTGAGGTTCATGAATTTAAATGAGAAATTTCAATAATACTGAAAGAGATATCTCCCATTTCCATTTAGAACAGCTCAAATGTGGCACTAGCACGCTCGCCTCACAGCAAATAGGTCACGGGTTCGACTCCCAGGCCGCCCAGGCTTTTCAAAATCAAATTCAACACAGAAATGCATGTTTTTCAAGTGTTTTTCTGTTATGAAAACACCTGCAATGAAGTAATTGCGTTTATTCAGTTTATTCAAAAGGTTCTTTTTTCTGAGTTTGCTTGTTCATCTGACAGTTTCTTTGTCCAAGTGTCAGCTGATGTTGCTGTGACTTTTAATTCAGTTCGGTTCACAATTTATTACTGTAGTGTCCAAAATCACAGCAGGAGTTTCCTCGGTGGGTCACAATGAAACAGTCTTTGGTCAGTAATAGAAAAGCAGGTTAAATAAACAATGTTTAAAGGAATTTAGCAAATGGATAACTGTCACAGAGCGCCCCTGTCCTTGTCCCTTCTTCTCAACCACTTAAAACAAAACTATCTCTGGTCTGAAAAAATTATCTTTCAGATGATCTTCATATAAAGACAAATATTAGGCAAAATTGACTTTGTTGAGTTTTTAACCATGTTCTAACGTTGTTCCGTCATCAGAAGCACACCTGGAGTAGCATTTAGCTTGATTCCGATCCACTCTTTAAGCGCTGTGGGTATATATTTACATGTGTGTAATTGCCTCTATAGCCAGTAGATGGAGCCATAGCACAGTCAAAATGGCATCTCCCAATGCAGTGATAATGTTATATTTTTTCTTTGTAAAAGCATTTTATTTTTGTCAAACAAGACAGTCAAGAGCAGGTTTAAAGGCCAAAAACAACACAGACAATACATAATATTTGTCCTTTAAGTACATCAATTTGATTTCTCACTCTGAACCAAATATGTTTTTCACTTCCAGTTATTTTTTTCAAAGGTAGGTATACCTCAACTTCAAAAAGGAGTTTAGTGCCATTTAGGATTAGACCGATTGGACTCAAATGACCTAGCAGTCTGTTATTTGGCTTCAGTCTTACACGGTGGGGCTTTAAATTTAAAATGGCACCACAGTCGGAATTATTTTGTGAATGAAAAAACTTGTCATTAATTTTATTTTGATAAATTCTTTCATTTCCTATTTAAGTTTGAATAGAGGTTAGCATTAGCATTGGGAGTAGTAGAGACTAATAACGGTAGACCTTAAAGGGCCTGTACCTGATTTTGAACCGTGAGACAGGAAAATGTTTTTGTTTGAACTGTCAGCACCGCCCACACTTATGCAGTTGTTATATAGTTCCTCTTACTCTCTATATAATGTATTATAATTTAGCACTTTTGAAACTGCACCATGACAGAGAATCACAGTCTGGAATAGTGTCAAGGATTGGCTAAAAAGAGGTGACCCTGGCAAAACTTCTGCATTAGTTTTATTCCAACAAAGTGCATTTATAATATGCGCAGATTATACATTTCAAACCCAGTGCCTTTCCATGAAGTTGCCTCTATCAAACAATGTGTGATGTAAAGTGAATTTATGTTAACTAGAGTAAATAAAACAGGTACAGGCCCTTTAACATGCCTTCTGTGATTGTCGACCTGTAACTCGTTGTCCGTCACGATCTTTAAATATTGATTATTTTAGCGCAAACGGAATCAAAACAGAAGGGGATTCACAGACATTCGAGTCGACCTGAAGTATTGGCGAAGCGCTGTGCAAAGAGCCCATTATAAAGCGTTCTACTATTCTACTATTCTGCTATTTCTGCCAACTCTACCAACCTGCGCTAAACAGCTGACACTATACACATTCCAAGCATTTTCCCTCGTCCGCAGATAAACATCGACTGTGCGACGCGGGCGGAGATCCGGGCCGGCCTCTCAGACCCAGGTCCGGACTGTTTCAGCAAAGCGCAGAGGACAGTCCACTCTCTGATGGAACTGGACTCCTATCCGCGCTTCATCGAATCTCAGGTTTACCAGACGCTACGAGGGAGCGCCGCCGGCACGTGAAGGCGAAGAGGATTTTCACCAGTCACGGCCGTCCACTGCTCCCAGAGACACTGAAGGATGGGTCAAATGCAAAGGGGACAAGAGCGACTGAGTGTTGGATCATATGAAACGTCCAAAATGCTTAAAGTGCCTCTGACAGGTTGGACTAACTTGGACTAACATTTGACAAAAATGTAGTTGAGATAAATATATTTCAAAGTTTGCTATACTTCAAAGATTTTATCCCGGTTTAGCATTTTTTTAGGTGTTTCATTTTACTTCCTGGTTGTACATTATGACATCACACTAAGAAACTATCCTGTACACTAGGTCAAAACATATCTATTTTTTTATTTGACAAAGAAAAATACATGTGAACACCTTTATTGTGTTGAATTAATGTTTAAAGGGTCAAAAAAGTAGTTTATTTCTGTAACCTTTGTCTCCCTAGTGTGATCAATCTGTTTACTTCCTGCTTGATTTGTGTAAAACTGTAATTTATGTTTACAAGAGGTATTAATACAACAAATAAAGTCAAAATTAGAAAACGATAAAAAACCTGTCATATGCTCTTTAATGCACTTCTGATAAGGATGAACCAGTCCAGCTTCTTCAGATCCGATTTCGATACTTGAGCTTTAAGTATCGGCCGATGCTCATGCCAGCTGATACCTCTGCAGAGACTAAAGATCGCATTTATTTTCTTTATAAAGTATGACAAAGTATCCAAATGGGTTGTGTAACTTTTCTTTATCCTTCAATGAACTACAGCAGTCGTTCCCAAAGTTCAAGATCTCATTTGAATTAATATGACATTGTATTTGCTCTATTTTTTAATTAAAAACTGTATTTTTGTGAAATAGGGTCCAATAAGACAATAAATTATTCAAATAGCCAATATTAGACCTGATTTAACATGCTTTGACACTTAAAATGATCATTTTCATTTTGCTTTGGGGGTCCTGGGTCAGTTGCGTGGCTATTTTGGGGGTCCTGGCCCAAAAAGTTTTTGTATAAATAAAACCTCGTCATGAGATGTTCTGGACCAACAAGGACCACTTGGTAGTCTTATCAGTTTACAACCAGGATATCATATTGGTGAATCCGTACTTCTTGAGCGTTTAAAGTGCTCCTGACAGGTTTTTATGATTTTTAAATTTTGACTTTATTGGGTGTATTAAGTACCTGCTCTAAATATAAATTATAGTTTTAAACCAATCAGGTATTAGATTGTAGAGAAAATGTAAATATCTGTTGAAAATGACAGGATTGACGACATCACACTAGGGTGACAAAGGTAATGCATAATTTACAAAAAAGAAATTGATCGTTTAAACTTTCATTTTAACAAGATTTCACATATACTTTGGCCCAGTTAAAAAAAGTGCTGGCATGAGTTTTGGCCCAAATGTACACTGTAGTTGCTTCTTAATTTCCAACAGTGCTGTCATCATTTACAACCAGGAAGTAAAATTAAAAACGTAAAAAATGGCTAAACTGGGATAAAACTTGTATAAAATTGTAGCGAAATTTGAAATACATGTATCTTTACTGCGATTTCGTTAAAAGTGCGCTGGAAATGTAAAGTTAAAGTCGAACGTTATGCACCATGACTCACAAACAACTGCCTGGGATAGTCTTATACTGTTGCACCGTATAATACAGTATAATCCCTTTAACTCTGCTTACAATTGGCGTTTTTGTACTTTTAATACTGCACCATTAAGAATCAAATGTCTGGGATAGTGTCAAGCAGTTATTTTCCCACGATTCCAAGTGAACAATGTGCCTGATTGGATGAAAAGAGGTGACCCTGGCTTCTGTACTTGTTCTTTCCTAACGAAATGTGTTTATATTACGTACAGATTATATACATACACAATGTTTTTTTGGTTTTTTTTAGCAATGCATGTATAGAGAATTTATATAAACTAGAGTAAATTAAAATCAGGTACAGGCCCTTTAAATATGCTAAGTTTGTTTAGCCAATCCTTAACAAAGAATAATGGTTCAAAATGACACTTCTAAATCATACTTTTCAACTGTAAACCTAGAACGTGAACCGAACCTATCAACAGATCCGGTTTTCATCTCTCGTTTAAAGCCGCTTTGACTCTAAATGCATCATCAAATCAAGAACATTCTGCATTTATGACCAAATTTCACCGAGGAACTTTCCGCCGTAAAAGCTGTTCGCAACTACGCACAGAACTGAACTTTAAATTCATTATGGAAGACTTTAGTTTGACGCGAGGAGTTTCTTAGCTCCTCTTATCAACGTTAGCGGCTTATGGTTCACGCCGCTTAATCGTTCTAAAGCAAACGCAATATTTATCATGAAAGATTTAGCGCTTAAGCTATCGCCGCGCGGGTTAGGGATCTGAGTCTGTGAAGAAAAACATTCAACACAACCTTTCCATAAAAGTATAAGGTGGATTTTACATTATTTAACGGCAGAAGTGCTGGATCAAGTTGCACGCGTCTGTTTTTGAAAATAAGATGAGGTTTTCAGCCGGGAATAATCCTCACAAGAAGATTCTGTTGAATAAATGATACAGGTTTTAGAGGGAGCCCAGGCTAGGCAGGTCTGTCAAGGTCCTTTCTACGTCTGGAACATGTTTTTTAACCTGCAAAACAGTTTCAAGGTAATCGCTGTACCGTGTGCTTTTACTGATCGAAAACTGTGGAGAACCCTGAGCGCCACGTTAAAGGGGATCAAGCTTTTATTTAAAGATACTATAAAAAATACAGTAGGAGGTACAATACAATACATTCATTAGCAAATGGTTTAATTAAGGCGAGACACTGCGGATGAATAGGAAAAAATCTAAAATTGATAAGATATGCATTGAAACTTCCCCTGGAGTTTACTCACATAAATATAAGAAAGAAAATACACTACAAGTTTTTCATCATGTCATGCTTTCATGTATTTTATGCGTAAAAATGGCCAAAATTGCACAATTTTGGGACATTTAAAGTTGTAAAATTGACAGAACCAGGTTTAAATTTATAGGTCTATCCAGTTGTGAATCTGGCGTCCTGAATCTAGGCAGACTATACATTTTGGTTTTCCTCTTTGCAGAGCGTGTTTCCACTTGTAATTAGAGTAAATCAGACACCAAAGGACACAACTACAGAGTCTCAGCTTCACAAAGAGTCCAGAGAATAGTTTGTGCTCCAGAGGGTTCAGGAACAGCTTCAGTTTGAAATGAGGCTCATCTGAAGGGGTCTGAAAGGGGTTATTTTGTACACATATATATCAAAAAAATGTATTTTGGATTCCTAAAATATCAAATTTTGTTTCCTTTTTTTTGACTTAAAATGCCAATAAATCAGTTTTAGAATGAAAATTCAAAAAATCTTGTTGAATCCAGACTGTGCAGTTTGAAGTGGGATCTACTTTACTTTAAGTGGATTCAATGGAAGAATAAAACATCTTTAGGAGAAGATTGGACACGTTTGTTGTTTCCACATGAAAGTCGATATGAGAGAGCAAACTGACCAAAAAAATGAAAAAAAAAAAGTGTTTTACTTGCAGTTCCTGCCTTTCAGCGACTGAACGACTAAAGACTGACGGCCCTGAGAAGTACAATGTAGTCCTCCAAGAAATTACTCAGACTTGAGTATTTGTGGTACTATAAGTAATAGTATTTTTTAGACTAAACTTACACTGTACAACATATGTTTCAAGTAGGGGGAAAAGTTCTCTAGAAAAACTATCTTAAGCCTGACCCTAAAATCCTGTTTACTGCATTTTAAAGTCATGTTTTGTCCTGATCTTTATAAATGTCGGATAAATCCCAGTTGTTCTTGCTTGTTCTTCCTGTTCCGGCCCGTATCTGATCCCACGGAGGCACAGCTTATCCTTCAGCCTGGAGAAGGACGACAGGTGCAAAGGTTGTGCAAAAACATCCTGATTCAAACGTACGGTACATATAATGTGCAGGGACGTGTCAGCTGCAGTGAGGAAGGAAGGACGTAAGGAAAGTAGCTGAGGGCCAGCGCGGAGGGAGACGTGACGGCGGCGTTTCACAACAGGTAATGCTTCTCATGGAGGAGGCTGCACCGCGGCTGAGCTGTTAGCGCCCTGGCCTCGCAGCTAAGAGTTCAATCCCAAGTCGTTTTGGTGCAGAGTTTGCGTGATCTGCCTGTGTCCAGCTACTCTCAACCAAAAACATGCACAATAATCCTCCAATCGCACTCCCGATCAGACCATAGAACTGTAATAAAACCTGGAAGATGAATCCAAAATGGCGCCCTGTTTATCCCTATGGAGTGTGCTCATTGGCGCATGACCCCAAAAAAGTTTCTTACTTCCGCATTTACTTCCTGATACGGAGGCTGACATCTTTGCTTTACTTCCTGATACGGAGGCTGACATCTTTGCTTTAGGGCGCCACGTGACGACAATCCCCCATGATGCTTTGAGCGACGTGAACGACCACGCAGCTTGCAAGTTTTTGTGTTAACGTTAGCTTGTGTGATTGTAATTGTATTCTTCATGTTAGACACACGTGAAAGCGTCTGAAATGAAATAAAATACAACTTACAGGTATCGCTAGTCGAGCCTTTTCCACGAGCTTCTGTTTGTATCGTCCGACGCTCGTTCACGTGACATGTTTGCGGTGACGTCACTTCATATAAAAACGGTAATTTCGGTGATTTTAGAAACGGTAGAAAAGAACATTTCCTTCTATTTTATTTAAATACCGATAATAATTCAGTCCTGTCTGCAATTATAATGTGCAATTTTAGAAAAAGGCTGGTTCCAAGAGGCTGCAGTACCTCGCACGGCCACTAATCAATCTGGGACCACAGACAGAGGTCTGTTCATTTAATACATCCATGGATCAGACATATTCATGGTTTCAGATGGTTTGTTTATTCTTAAGGACTATCCAGCTCCTCAGACTAAAACTATAATGAAAAGGACAATATCTGAGAAATCTTAAATTTTAAAGTTGAAAGAAATAATAGAGCCAATATTTAATATTATGTCATGTGATCCTGTCGTTAACAGCGCCAGTCCCAGTGCTATTGATAACTCTGTTGACTCAATGGTCAACTCTTTAAAATTTGCTCTTGATGTTGCAGCTCCACTTAAACAGAAAGTAATCAGGCCAAAACGAGCCTCCCCCTGGTACAATGAAGAACTACGTTCTCACAAACAAAGGGTAAGAAAACTAGAGAGATCCTTACGCCGCTCCCACACAGAAGAATCCCTAAAAGAATGGAAAACCTGCCTACTGTCTTATAAGCAGGCTCTGCGTAAGGCTCAAACCAGATATTATTCAAATTTAATAGAAGTAAATAAAAATAACTCTAGATTTCTCTTCAGCACTGTAGCCAGGCTGACAAACTGTCACAGTGCAGTAGAACCCTCAATACCAGTTACTCTAAGCTGCAATGACTTCCTTCTATTCTTTAGCAGCAAAATCACAACTATTAGAGATAAACTAAATGCAATGACTCCCACTATCAGTACTGAGCAAGCCCAGACTGCAAAGCTAGTGTCCCATACAAATCCTTCAGTAATACTAGATAGGTTCACTACTGTTGATCAGGCAGAGATAACTTCAGTCATTATGTCCTCCAAAACATCAACTTGTATTTTAGACCCAATCCCAAGTAGACTCCTCAAAGAAATCCTCCCCCTAATTATAAATCCCATTCTTAATATAATAAATACTTCACTAGAAAGCGGTTATGTCCCTCAGTCCTTCAAATATGCAGTGATTAAACCACTTTTGAAAAAGCCTAATCTAGACCCTGACATACTGGCAAACTATAGACCTATTTCTAATCTTCCCTTTGTCTCTAAAATCATTGAAAGAGTAGTGATTAAACAGCTTTGTCGCCACCTGCAGGACAATAATCTATTTGAAGTTTTTCAGTCAGGGTTCCGTGCGTACCACAGCACTGAAACTGCACTAGTTAAAGTCACAAATGATCTGTTATTAGCTGCTGATGATGGACAGGTCTCAATCCTGGTTCTGTTGGACCTCAGCGCAGCGTTTGATACCATCGACCACAACATTCTACTGCAGAGGTTAGAATGTGATGTAGGTGTCAGTGGAACCGCCCTTAGCTGGTTTCAATCCTATCTATCTGAAAGGTACCAGTTTGTTAATGTAAACCAGAGATCTTCCCCATGTTCTAAAGTAACCTACGGTGTGCCGCAGGGTTCAGTACTCGGTCCAGTTCTGTTCACACTTTATATGCTGCCCTTAGGTATGATCATCAGAAAGCATGGCATTAACTTCCACTGCTATGCAGATGACACTCAGCTGTATTTATCAATGAAACCTGATCAGACCCATCAAGTAGACAGACTTAGTGCCTGCGTGAAAGACATAAAAACTTGGATGACTCTTAATTATCTGCTCCTTAACCCTGAAAAAACCGAGGTCATTCTGCTGGGCCCTAAGCACCTGCGAGACTCTTTATCTGACCAGATAGTTTCTCTGGACAATATCACTGTAGCCCCCAGCTCTACTGTAAGAAACCTTGGGGTCCTATTTGACCAAGATCTCTCATTCAAAGCATATATAAATCAAGCCTGTAAAACAGCCTACTTTCATCTGCGTAACATAACCAAAATTAGAAAAATCCTGCCCAGAGATGATGCCGAAAAACTCATCCATGCATTTGTCACATCCAGATTAGACTATTGTAACGCCCTGCTTACAGCGTGTCCTAAAAGCTCTATAAGAAGCTTTCAACTGGTTCAAAATGCAGCAGCAAGATTATTAACAGGTACTAGAAAAAGAGATCATATTTCACCAGTGTTGGAGTCTCTTCACTGGCTTCCTGTTGAGTTTAGAATCAAATTTAAAATCCTCCTCCTGACTTATAAAGCTATAAACAATATGGCCCCATCCTACCTCAAAGATGCAATAGTAGTGTACCATCCAAACAGAGCTCTTCGTTCTCAAAATGCTGGACTATTGTTAGTCCCCAGAGTCTCTAAAAGCACACCTATCAACAATATTTAATATTACTTCAACTGTAGTCTGTTCATTGCTGTTCACATGTTTCTCTTTCTCTCCACTTCCCCCGGGGAGTGGAGACTGTTTCAGACACTGCGGCGGCTGCTCCAGTGACGACCCCCCCCACCCCCATCTGTCTGGAGGATCGATCTCTACACTGGACGATCTATGCGCCACCCGCCTGGACAGCTGGATTAGCCATACCTCGTCTGCCTGGACGAACTCCATCTACTTTAGATGAACTGTTCCTCATCTCCTGCTGGAGGATCTCTCTACACTGGGTGGACTGCTCCTCGTCCGCCTGGAGGAACTCTTTAAAGCCACCTCCCTCTTGAGTGGTTCTGGCTCCACAGTCCAAGTGGATGTCAGTCCTAGTTCATCTGCAGCCTGTCCGTCCGTGGGAGTAGGATCTCTCCTTCACTGTGGTTCTCCCCGAGGTTTTTACTTTTTCCCATGGGGTTTTTTGTAGTTTTTCCTCGCCGCAAAGGACAGGGGCATTCTGGGACAGTTATCTGAACTGCTTTTACCTGTGGCCCATCGAGGCAACTGTTGTTGTGATTTTGGGCATTATAAAAATAAATTGATTTGATGATTTGATTTGATTTGTTGTTGTCGCCATTTTGAGGACGTGATTCTTTAGCCCTAATGGGTCAGGATTCGTTTCCTCAGTTGTACTAATCACGAACATCGCCCAAGTTTCTTGTCCCCTGTCCCCCGTTTTTCAGCAAATGCCGGGGTTGTCCGGTGATTTTAGTCCCGTGTGAGGCTCATATCTGTGACTTATGTTTTCAGTCCTTGTGTTGAAGCTTGTATCGATTCAAAATGTCTCTGTGTCCATTTTACGTCCAAGATTAATGTTGCCACGGAACCTTTGCATATTGAATTATTAATGTTTGTTTTTGTTTTTTCCCCTACAATCACTCTTAGTTCATAAGAGGGGTTTTGGGGGTCCTGAGACCAAATGGGACCTAAACAAATGTCATGTTTCCATTAGCCCGGTCTGAGGTGTTTCCACTGAACAAAAGTGAGGGTCCGAAGGGGCCGTGAGAGGTACAAGCTCCCAGAGGGGGCCAGCTCGCTTTAACGTGGACCAGTTTATGATTGGACGAGAGAGAACAAAAGAGAACGTAGACGCAGGTGAGAACGAAGTGGAAAAAAACAGAGTTAAAGACAAAATAATCATTCCTCACCAAACGCTCACATGATTTTGTGAAAAAACTGCTTATTTCCAGAGATGATAACTTTGTTTGTTGAGCCAACAAAGTTAGCAAGACAAAACTAGCACACGTTAGCATCAGCTGTTTCCTGTTTACCAGGCATGTCCAAATTCAGGCCCGGGGGCCAAATGCGGCCCTCAGACCAGTTTTTCTTGGCCCTTAGGCTTCCTGGTGAACTGGCCCACATTGTTCTGAGAACTACTTTTTACAGCAGATTTACAATTCCAACCTAAATAACTAACATTTTGGTGCGAGACAGACCTGATATTAAGGCACTGAGACTGAATGTAGATGTGGTGGTGCTTAAAACATCAGATAAATGCAGCTTTTTTTAACGTTTCGCGATTGATTTCTGGCCTTCTGCTTGGTCTGTATTTCAATATGTGGCCCTCGATAGAAAAAGTTTTGACACCCCTGCTGTTTACGATGCACGGCACTCACATCTAGACCCAAAATAATATATTTTCAGTGCATGATGCTCTATGAAAAAGACAATGTATTACATAAAGAGATATTGGCGTAGCGTAGCAGAAAAGGTAAAATAAAAGCAGAAGAAGCTGACGAAAAAATGGAAGCCGTCTTGCTCACGCGTGCTTTATCCACGTCTTACAGCCACAAACGTGTAATTACTAAACATATTTTTATGAATCTGGGATTGGCTGCATGAAGAAAAAGTGTATTTCAGGTACGATTCAGATTTTATTTATGAAGAAAACATCTGCTCATGCGGTGGAGCCCTGTGAGCTGGACCTCTGCAGGAAACACAGTCCACTATTAACAGAAGCGGCCCGGGCTGGTCCCAAGTGAACCGGTCTGGGGGACCAGGTGTCCAAACACGACTAAAGACTTAAACTCATAATTAAATAGTAATTAAACAATAAAGGAATACTACAGAAACTTGCCTCACAGAAAGAGCAGCTCTGGTCACTCCATGTGTCACAATTTCAGACAAAAGTGTGAAACCTAATGGTGAGTGATCAGTTTTGTGAGTCCTGAGCCATTTTAAAACAGTTTTTAAATAAATCACAATCCACATTTACCCTCCATTTACAAATTGAAGTAGTCATTTTATATTGTATTAATCTAATAGGTCTTTCTTTAATTTGTATAAACCTGCAAATCTTCTAAATCCAAACCATCGCCATGGTTTACTGTGATATCATTTAATGCAGTAGTGTCCACCTGTAGCCACTAGATGGAGACACATGTACAATTTAAAAACACTGTCTCCTTCTTTCTTTTGTTTTTGTGATCGTTTTCAAAGATGGATTGAGTGGTCAGGAATTAGTTACTACTACTTTAAATTCTCCAATTTCCAAAAAACACACATATATATATTACAAAATATACAGAACGGACGTGATAAAGATGAAGGATTATCAGATTACAAGAAACACAAAGTCTCCTCATGATATCATCAACATGCTATTGGGTAAAACTGAGTGTTTAAAATGTAGGAATAACATTGAATAATGAAGCATTTCTTAATTATATCTTAACATCTGCATAGTGTTTTTTGTAAATCACGTCCTTTTACAGTAATCAGACTGAGCTGTGACTGTGGCCCTCGTGGACATTAGACACACTGTATGTGGCAATGCAGTCAAATGTGTTTAGTTTGTGATAATGGACTCAAACACTCAGAGTGTTCAGTGGGCGGGCCCCTGGCACCGTGATACAAACATACAGAGGACTTTGAGGCGTGTGATTGGTGGAAGTCAAAAGAATTTTCACCAGAGGTGCAGCGACTCATGACGCAGGCAAAGCTGCATCTGAGCGACAGATGCGTCAATCAGAGACGTCAGAGCGTGAGTGTGAGCACCTACACGTCTCATACTGAGCTGGTGTGTGATGTGTGTGACTGTCATGGTTTAGAGCAGTGGAAGTGGATTTGACACACGCTCCCTCCTCCTACACATGCTGCATATACTGCACATGCTGCATATACTGCACATGCTGCATATACTGCACATGCTGCATATACTGCACATGCTGCATATACTGCACATGCTGCATATGCTGCACATGCTGCATATGCTGCATATGCTGCACATGCTGCACATGCTGCACATGCTGCATATGCTGCACATGCTGCACATGCTACACGTGTTGCACAAGCTGCTCATGCTGCATGTTGCAGTGTTACTGCTTTGGTGTAAATGAAGGGTAAGATATTTGGCATCAAGTGAACATGAAGCTTGGGAGAACGACTGTAAGCAACTTTTGAAATAGTTTCCGCTCAAAACATTGAGTCAGAAAAAGATAAGACACAGTGAGTTTATTTATGATTAGAAGCCTCATTAGCAGCAGTCAACACAAGTCATGAGTTCATACAGTTCGACTGCATCAACTGACATTTGACAGTAAACACATCACAGGAAATACAGTGTGAACACTCGATACATTGACCAACATCAGCATCACTCAGAACACGAGTGAGTTCTAAGCACCTGTGTCTCACACCGATCGGGTGAACACTCTGACCTCTAAACTGTACGACAGTTCAACTGACAATTGACTGCAGGGCAATTCAAATCAGCCACTCGCTTGAATCATCCAATCAGCATGAAGCTGAAGCATGAAGAAGATTAGTATTTCAAGTACTCAGATTATTTAAATTAATATATTTAAAATATTTCTAATTATTCAGGATTAGTGCTGATATTAAACATTTCTAACATTGTGCAAAATATGAGACAAACTATTTTTATGAGAACAATTTAGCTCAAATAATTGTATTTTATAAATACATAGCTGAAAGTATGTTTTTCAACAATGTCCCTGTAGCTCCTTCAGGCCAGCAGAGGGCGCCCCAAGTGCCTGTCTCAGTGCATAATCGCATCAAAAATGTATACTGGCCATTCTCTTTGGCCATATGTTTTTGTTTGTTTGTTTTTGTATGTGTTGTTTTTCTTTTAGTCGAGCGTTGATGTAATTCATCCAGAAGTGATCCAAGGAACATCGTTTTTGAAATCAAGAAGTTTCATCTCCCAGACAGAATTCATTTTCAGCCTGAAGCAGGAGTTATAGCTTGTCTTTGTTTACCCCTCACCTTGTTATGATCTGCCTGACTTTGCTGTGAAGTGCCTGATTAGTATTTCATTGGCTGAATCTCTCACTTGATCAAGGTGTGAGGAGGATTTCTAAGGTTTTTAAGAGCCGGCTCAAGACCCACCTTTTAGCTTAGCCTTTGATCAATGTTTATTATTTATCGGTATTTAATAAAAATCATTATTTTATTTATTTCTGCCAGTGACATAATGGGTCAAATGCACAAAGGTGTACTTTCACAGTTTACCTTTTCTGGTAAAACAGAACCATGAGATTTTGAGTCCAAAGTCAATACCAAGCCAAAGATGTTCAGAGTATTTTGAAGGACACATATTCTACTTGTCTTGTGTTAGTCTGGGCCTTTAAACATGCTCTAATAATGCATGTATTAAAAATCAGACATTACTTTGGGGGCGGCAGTAGCGGCAGTAGCGCAGTAGGTAGAGTGGGCGCCTTCTGATCCGAAGGTCGGCGGTTCGAATCCCACTCCAGACATGGAGTAGTTGAGTGGTCAGATCCTCTGACCCGCAGGTTGGTGGTGCGATTTCAGCTCCTTCAGATGAATAATGCCGTTGTGTCCTTGGGCAGGACACTTAACCCACCTGGCCCCCAGTGTCTGCGTACACTGGTGTATGAATGTGTGAGTGAATGGGTGACTGGTTCCTTGATGTAAAGCGCTTTGAGTGCCTTAAAAAAGGTAGAAAAGCGCTATATAAATGTGACCATTTACCATTTTACTTTCAGTCAGTCAGGTGTTCCCTCATCAGGATTGGTGTTAGCACTTCATCTACTGGCAGGGAATTAACATGGGGAAAAAACAAAGCTAGCTTGCCCTGACATGCTAATGTGAGCATGCAGTTGCAATAAAGGTGATTTGAGGAAGAAGTCTGATTCTTTAAAAAAGGCAGGTTTTATCAGCCTTTGTGAAAAAACACTTAGTAAGTGCATCCAGCCACTAACTTCACACAATTTAGTGATGTTAGCCGTCCACAAACATTACGGTGCGGGTGAGCAACAGCAGTGAATGTGTTTAGAGGCAAAATGCTCAGAGCGAGTCTGGCAATGATTTAAGGACTTACAGCAGAAGATTCTCTGAAAAGTGACATATGAAGTCTAAAAATACATCCCAGAACAAGGGAGTTCAGCAGGAAGTGTTTTTGACTCACGGAGGGGAAAGCATTTTCAAACCAACATTCCTCAAAACGGCATGAATGCAACTGATGCTACTCCAGGTGTGTTTTTGATGATGGAACATTGTTAGAACATGGTTTAAAGCTCAAAAAAGTCTCTGGAGCAGAACACGTGTCCTTTAAATTTTCCAGAGGGCCATGACTTCTGCCAGAAAGGTGCACGATGCACCAACACTCTCACAAAATATCCACAACACTAGATCTGTTTCATTAATGAGAAAATAACTAGATTTTTGTGGAAAAACAAAATGCAACAAGCTTTACCAACCTTGCTGTACAAAACTGTCAAACCATAATTAAACTAGTACTAGATACCAACCAGGTCTGAACCAGGACTGACCCAGAATCAAACCAGGTCTGAACCAGGACTGACCCAGAATCAAACCAGGTCTAAAGCAGAATGAAACAAGGACTAAACCAGGGCCAATAAAGGATGAACTAGTACTAACCCAGAATTAAACAATTAAAAATATATTTTAAAATTTAATGGGAGCTGATCTTTCCGCGGGCGGCAAGTTGAATAGGCCTAGGCTTAAAACAGCACAAAGCCTCCTGATCGCGACCTTTGACACTTGGCACTCTGGGAAATTTGAACAAGCTCATAAACAGGGTTAATGAAAGAAGTGTGAATGAAGTTAAATACAACTCCAGGTCAGTTTTTGATGAGGAACAATGCTATAACATGGTAAAAAAAAAAAAAAAAGCTCATATTATGTGTCCTTTCAAAGACTTGAAAATGCAGATACAGCTGAGGATCTTCAGCTTCAGACGCTGCTGGTGAAGAGGGGAAAAGATAATGATTTAAAGATATACATTTGAAACTTCTTCTGTAGTTTACTCACAGAAATGTAATGTTTTCATATAGAAATAAGGCATGCTATGAGAAAAAACAATCAGTTCAGTCATTCAGTTCATTTCAATCTGAAAAATGGACAGAACCAGGTTTAATTCTTCTTATTTAATTTCTTAAATTATATAAATATAAATTATTTTAATTTCTTATTTTAAAAATTACGACAGGATTTTGGATTTCTTATTTAGTTTTTGAGTAAACTAGAACTAACTGAATATTGGCTTAAAAAATTACTTTTTGCCTATTTTTTTTTTTTTTTACTTAAAACGTTAACAAATCAGTTTAGAATCAACAAATCCTTCTGAATATTTCATCAAAATCCAATCAAAAAGTCCAATATTGTACAGTCTGGTGTGTGTCTTTATGTCTCGAGGGAGAAAAATGCATTTTTAGAAAACGGCCTTTGAAGTTACAATGTCCCAGAGAAATCTATGGATGAAGTGGATTCAGTGAAGTGATAAACCCTCATGAAGCTGATATACTGAGAGAGCAAACTGACCAATAAAACAAAAGCTGCCTGCCGCGTGGCTCCTTCAGGACGTGTGTTTCTGTACTTCCTGTGCACACACTTCCTCTCTCAGCGCAGAGGTTTTCCTGAATTATGTAACTCCACTTTCATAACTGTGTCAGATTATTACGGCCGGACGGACGGAGGATGTGGATGACAAATGTGGGAAAGTTTCATGTTTTCAGCGCTACAGGACGTTTACCAGAAGCCAATGGTTCAAATCCTGTTCTACATCACTTCGTTGTGTGTCAAAAGGACAGACACTTGCTTTCACTGGTTACAGGAAGATCTGCTCGTAACAGGAAGGGCATCTGGTATAGGCTCACATTAAATGTTAACAATTAAATCTGGGCTTTTTGTTGCTGTGAATTTCCAGAGGAGTTAAGATGACTCGACTTCAGGATATTACTCTAGTTAAGACTAGTTAAGATTCGTTAAGACTATTTATTTGATGGAACTAGATTCTTTTACTTATTTCAAACAGTTTCTGACTTGTTTCAATACATTTCTTCTTACTTCAAGACAAATTATCGATCAGTAATGGGTTAAGATAATTTTACTTACCTCATTGGAAACTTAGTTTTTTTTATATTAAGCTAAACTGTCGCACCATCAGTCAGAAGTACCTTGAAACCAGTGAAATCTTCTGCTAATATTAGCTAAATTCTACATCACATATGCATGTGTCAGAGTTACTTGTGTAGAATCATTTTTTATCCGTACAGTCCCACAGGCCGTCCCAGTCTCCAAAAAAGTACAACATTTGTGTTTTTGTAATTTCATTTACGTAGCTATTGTATGTTTTTGTTGTCAAAATATGTACAATAAGTACATCTGTGAAAACTTACACATTTTATGTTTTTGGAAATGATGCTGCATGAGAACGTCAACAGAAAATGTACATGATTCACGTGTTGCAAATGATGTGACGTAAGAATGTCAATCAAATATGTGCACATTACAGTTTACCAATAATAAACCCTAACCCCACACAGACGCTGACCTACAAAACCAAACACATGAGTTTCTTGTTGAATGTATTTTGACAATAAAAACGTATAATAGCAATGTAAATGCAAAAATGTAAATTATAAACCTATTTTTAACTGGGCTGCACAGGCAGGACACACTGATGAGCTGATGGCTGCAGCTCGTGGTCCATAGCACACATGCCTGCTGTGTGGGGGGCTGCAGTGTCCTGGTGCTGATCCAGCTTCAGATCCAGGATATGGTGACATCAGTGTGTGAAACGAGACTGTTATTGACTCAGAACGGCTCATGTTCAGTCTGTTCTTTGGCGACTTGAAGCATAAAGAACACATCAGATTGGTTTACGTTGTACATGAATTGTGTTTTAAGCAAATAAAGATTATTTTCAGTCTCCTCAATGATACTGGCAGATGTTTAGAGTCAATCAGCATCAGAAATGGAAAGGCTGATTAACGTCTGGTCTCTTTTTGTGTTTGTTTTTACTCTGTTGCCAAAACAGGTTTTAAAGCCAAGCTTTGGGCTGAGCTCCTGGAATCTTTTGTTCACAAATATTCTTTGTTCTGTGTGTCATTGATAGCTTTGTGTTTTATTCTTCTCAGTTCTTTCCATTCACCAGTGCATTTATAATTAAACTATTGCATAAATCAACACTAATAATTATCGTTCTCAACAATCGTACCATCTTTGTTTTCACTGTCACTAAGAGCAACAGACCTCAGGTGACTGTCCACACAGAGAAATGATATTCTATATGTGTATAATTAAATTCAGAAATAGAGTTCTGGAAAGTGTTTGTGTTCACAGTTGTCTTTGTACAGTTGTGTTTTTTTGGCAAGAATAGCACACTTTGAGGAACTTTTCACTCTATGTAGAACTAAGAAACATTTTGACCTTATTAACCGTCTTTGTAAGTTCATGTGGTGGATGTAGATGTATTTTCGGGCCTTTGAAGCCCCCATTGACGCCCCCTGCTGTCTCTGTGTGGAAAACCAGCCTTGTAACATTTCCTGACGCCAACTCAAAGACAACTCTCCTGAGATACACTGGATCTCTTTTTTATATTTGGCGACTTGAAATGTTGTGTCTGTGATTGTACTGTATTTATGTTATATTTGGTATGTAATGGCAAAGTTTCATTTTACAAATGGCTGTGTTAAGTTGTAATTACACTCTCGTGCCAGTAGGTGGCGCATGTTTCCGTGGACAGTATTGTGAGGTCAGAGCATGGATGTAAGGCACGCCCCCTCTGTCTGTGGTCCCAGATTGATTAGTGGCCGTGCGAGGTACTGCAGCCTCTTGGAACCAGCCTTTTTCTAAAATTGCACATTATAATTACAGAAAGTACTGAAGGATTATCGGTATTTAAATAAAATAAAAGGAAATATTCTTTTCTGCTGGTGCTAAAATCACCGAAATTACCGTTTTTATATGAAGTGACGTCACCGCAAACATGTGCGAGTCACGTGAACGAGCGTCGGACGATACAAACAGAAGCACGTGGAAAAGGCTCGACTAGAGACACCTGTAAGTTGTATTTTATTTCATTTCAGACGCTTTCACGTGTGTCTAACATGAAGAATACAATTACAATCACACAAGCTAACGCTAACACAAAAACTTGCAGCTGCTGGTCGTTCACGTCGCTCAAAGCATCATGGGGGATTGTCGTCACGTGGTGCCCTAAAGCAAAGATGTCAGCCTCCGTATCAGGAAGTAAAGCAAAGATGTCAGCCTCCGTATCAGGAAGTAAAGCAAAGATGGCCGCCTCCGTATCAGGAAGTAAAGCAAAGATGGCCGCCTCCGTATCAGGAAGTAAAGCAAAGATGGCCGCCTCCGTATCAGGAAGTAAAACAAAGATGTCAGCCTCCGTTCGAAGCCATGGGCGCCATTTTGAGTTTACAGAGCAGTTGATTTAAGCTTCTTGTTTATGTGAAAGACACTCATTAATACGCTCTTACATTGTTAAAAAGTGTGAATATATAGAGTTTAAGTCCATAGGTTTAAAAAGTGAGAATTGTAAAAGGTCTCAATGCCAGTCTGCACGTGTTATACCCATGGGATTCATGAGCCTTTAAGCTAGAAGAGGTACATTAAAGCTGTATGTTAAATAGCAGTCTAGCTGCACATATAAAAAGATTAAAAAGGTATTTTGGTTTAAAAACACAAATATTAAAGGACAGAATGATAGTAGTGGACAACGTAATTGTACTGAACAAGAACGACAGTGTGATCAGAAAGATAAAAATGTAAATGTTTACTTTACATGATACATAAATGTTTTGCTACATGATTATGAAAAAGATGATTGTAAAAACTGAAAATGCATGATAGTATTAATAAATATGGCAGAAGTGAGGCAAAGAGACACTTCACTGTCGTCATTTAACATTTAATTTGCCCAACAGAACCTGGTGTGTTATCACTGTGGGTCTGAGAGTGAGCAGGCCTGGACTGGGAGGAAAGAACCTGGACTTATTGGTCACCAGGCCCTGCTCAACAATCACCGTGACTATCCAATGATTTAACAACAATTATATATATATATATATATATATATATATATATATATATATATATATATATATATATATATATATATATATATATATATATATATAAAACATCATAATTTTAAACTTGCCCTAGTTAATCTGTTCAACAGGATAAGTTTGCTAACTTCATATTTGTGGATTCAAATGAATCTGTGGTCTTTTAGTCCAACACAGGACGGTTGTTTTGGTGCATTGTCTAATAATTGTCTTAATAATCCTTGGCATGTCCAGTTTGGCCCAATTTATTGTTGCACAAACCCAAATGCTTTAAAGCTATTTTTCTCTTTATCATTACTGCATACGCCAATGTTATACACATTTAAAACAAATAAGGCTGTAACTATTTTACTTATGATTTATAATTCATGCAAATCAAAATGTAATGATTGATGTTTAAAATAAATGTCTTTATAAATATGGTTTGATCAGGCCCCCTGTAAGTGCCCCCAGAGTGTGCTTCTTATGAACGCCCCTGGATGTGGCCCAGCGGTGAACAGCGGTGATCTAAAGTGGGCCATAAACACTCCAGGCGTCACAGATGTCCTTCCATCAGAGCCGTGTTTTGTGTAACTTTTGAGGATAACGGCTGTCGCTCCTTTCTGAGATCACGTCAGTGCGATGTGTCTGCGGCGATCGCTCTGACTGTGCTGCGCGATAATGGATCAATGTGAAATAAAAACTGGAACCAACCGAGTCGTACAGAATGACCAGGATTTGAGTCCAGCCAATCCAAGGCTTTACTTCCCCTGCCGTCCTGTAAAATAAATACATTCTCATGTGGCACAGCTCCTGCACTGCACTGCTCTGTCAGCTTTATGATGGGCCGGCCTCGGTAACGACGGGCTCAGGACTGTGCTGTGTCGCGTTAGTCTGACAGTGACCGGCCCAGCGGGAAAACTCCTGGTGCTCCAGGTGACCCGTCCAGGGCAGAGAGTGAGGTATTGACTGGAAATATGTATCAAATATTACACATGTAACCAAGAATAAACTTTAAAAAAGACTTTTTAGTGTCTGCGTTGTGCTTTCCTCTCCCTCTACAGTGTGCAGGGTTTGGGTGAACAGAACATAAAGACAGTGTTACTATTGCAACATGTGTTTAAATCATTGATCTTGTATTTGAGGTTCTGCTTAAAGTGTTTTGCACTTTTGATATGAGAGCTAAGGGTTAGTGAAATGTAAAAAAAAAAACAAAGAAAAAACTTGTAAGTACAAGTACAAGCTTTGACTCAAAAAAAATTAAGCAACTTTAGACTTAGTTTTTCCTTTTAATTTTTAGTCAAATCTAGTTCACTCAAATACAAGTCTTTCACCAAAAATATATCGACTAATGTACATGTGCAATTTTGGATCTTTTTTACATTTGTACAGGAAAACATTAGACTTACATGATTAAAAAGTTGTAATAAATGATATGAATGATAAAGAAAAGAAAGTCTAAAGTGCCTCTGACAAGGTGGAATACTCATTTACATCAAATGCAGATAAGATAAATGTATTTTTCAAACTCTGCAAAAATCTTAACAAATTTGACCCCAGTTTAGCATGTATTTATTATTATTATTTGAATTAAGTTTTAAATGTTACTTCCTGGTTGTAAATAATGACATCACACCAAGAAACCATCCTGTACGGTGCACCAAAACCCATCTAATGTCACAGATTTTAAAGAAAAATACATGTGAACACCTTTATCTTGTCGAATCAACGTTTAAAGGGTCAAAAAAGTAGTTTCTTTTGTGTAAATTACGCATAACCTTAGTCTCCCCTGTGTGACGTCATCCATTTGTTTACTTCCTGCACTTTTCAACACATTTTTCACCTTTTCTCCACAAAGAGCGACCTGACTGGTGTAAAACTATCATTTATATTTACAAGAGGTATTAATACACTGAATTTTCAAGAATAGAAAATCACAAAAGCCTGTCATACACACTTTAATAACCTAATACTGACTTCTAGAGATGGAGAATGTTGTGATGCCAATTGTGCAAACCTATACACAACACAGTCAGTCTGAACGCCCTGTACATTTCCACGGGTTCTGTACAGTACACACGCAGTACACACTATCTCCTTGTTCTTGGAAGTACTTCTCAAATATTTACACAGACTTTTGGAACAGGATTATTGGAATACTTCAGCCATTGCACATAGCCGGACGCTTTGTACACTGCGAAAAGAGTCCAGTCCATACTCTGTTTTAACTTTTGGGTAATCTGGACGAGTTTCTTTACTTTGATGATAGGTCGAATTTTTGTCTTGTTTATTTCTCATTTGAATTAGTTTAAGATTGATTCAGTATTTCGCTACCGCTTGTTCCCGTTTGGAGTTGCGGGTGACCGGAGCCTGTCCTGGTGACTTTTGGCTTTAGGCGGGGGCCATCTCGTTGCAGGGTTAATTATACGATGGATATAAAATAATACTGAACGAAAAGGATCAGAAAGAAGTATCATTTTGCGGCTGTTTCTTTTTATAACTGACAAATACAGTTATCGGACCAGAGAGAGCGAGAGAATCTGCCTCATAAGTGATACTAACCGCTCTAAGAGACAATAAAGAGTGGCTTAAAAGTTCAAAACGACAGAGGAGTTTGCAGGGATTGTCTGGAGCCTCGGTCCTCAGCCACGAGGAGAGGGGAGAGTGAGGGCCAGAACCTGGAGGGACACATAAGCACGATCTAGGACAGGCAACTCAGGCCCGGGGGCCAAATGCGGCCCCCAGACCAATTTTTCTTGGCCCTTAGTCTTCCTGGTGAACTGGCCCACACTGTCCTGATGAGTACTATTTACAGCACATTTCAGATTTTCTACAATTCCAACCTAAATAACTAACATTTTGGTGCAATACAGACCTGATGTTAAGGCAATGAGATTGAATGTAGATGTGGCGGCGCTTAAAACATCAGATAAATGCAGCTTTTTTAAACGTTTCGCGATTGATTTGTGGCCCTCCGCTTGGTCTATATTTCAATATGTGGCCCTCGATGGAAAAAGTTTGGACACCCCTGATCTAGGACCTCGAAAAACTCATGTCCGACATAAATCACTAAGATGTCCTGTCCACGTGAAGCTGCTCCACAAGACGTGCTAGAACAAATGAGCCTGTGAGATTTTGTGAAGCCTGTTCAAATCATGTGTTCAATAATAAACATATTCTGCTTTTGAGCCATTAATCCTGTTCTAACAATGTTCCATCAACAAAAACATACCTGGAGTAGCATTGAGTTGCATTCACGCTGTTTTGAGGAATGTATTAGAAAATCCATCCCCCTCCGAGCGTCAAAAACACTTCCTGCGGAACTCCTTGATCTGGGATGTATTTTCAGATCGTCTATGTCACTTATCAGAGAATCATCTGCTGTTTTAAGTCCTTCAATCATCATAGACTCATTCTGAGCATTGATGCCCCTAAACGCTGCTGCTGAGAACCCCAACCCCTCTTTACATATGAGTATTTATCATAAAAAAAATAAAAAAAAAGTGTCAATACTCATAAATAAATGGTGCACTTCTCTAACCCTAACCCTATGGATAATTTTTCTCCTCTGTCTGCCTCCAGGGTTTATGCAGGTTTTAGCAATTCAAATGTAATGCTTTTTAATGCCGCATTGCAACATTTTTAATGCCATAATCAATGTCAAGCCCAGACATTTACACTTTTATCGTGTCAAAACTACCGGCTTGTTCCATTGGGCAGCAGAATGACCAGGATATAGTTCACTTCTTCATAATAATCAAAAAGCTATTTTACATGAAACTGTGCAAATGTATGTTTTGAACAAATTTAGATTCAATAAATCCAGTTCATCTGGGAAATAAAAACTACTGTCATGAACACACAAATTAACAGACACAGTGCTGGAGATACAATCATTATTTTCTCTTGTCTTTATTATGTTTCTATTTCTTCTTTTGATAGATTTTTTTTTTTGTCAAAAGGGTTTTTAGATTTAATGCTTGTGGGGATTGTATTTACTGCATTTTAAGTCCATTGAATGACCTTGAATGCTTCTTAATGCCCCGCAGAAACCCTGACCTCTGATTTTTAAACAGTGTTTGTCAAATAGTGAGCCACAACCAAAATCTTGTTTAGGGGCCACCAAACGTCTGATCAGAGTGAGAGAATACGTGGCCAAATCAAAGTCAAAGTCAAAAGCCAAAATCAGCTGCGTGCTCTTAAAAATAAAGTATAGTGTGTACATGGATGACAGGTTAAAGTAATGAACCCCTGAGATGCTACACTTCGAAACAAAATGTTGACAATGCCGTGCAGTCGTCCGCCCGAGGAATGTAGTGTTCCAAGATGAAACACCTCTTTTAGTCAGTCGTCAGTCTCCCATCGGGCCATAAACCTCTGGAACACGCCCAACACAAACAGTACAAAGTATGACATGTTTCCACGCCTTTCCGGGGACTGTCTGCAGGTATATGAGGCTGTTATACAATGGTCCAAGCCTAGAAATTATGGGCATTGTCCCCGGTAATAAACAAATAAACTAAAGTAAATGCTCACCCTAATTAGACATAGGCTATTATGTCTAGCCCAGTGCAGTATAAGCTTCTTCGACTCATACCTTCAGACTGAAAAGTTGATGTTGAAGTTGATGGCCAGTGTGTCTGCCATGTGAGCTCTGTTTAACGCTGCATTGTTCTGTCCACTGGAGCCTACAGGCAATAAATACAACTTGAAAAAGGAAAAAAAAAATAATAATACTAAAGGCACTGCTTTTTACGGTAAAAAAAAAAGAAAAACAGTACATTTTAATCTACAAACTTGTTTCCAAATGCATTCCGAGCATCCAAATTATTCACCGCAACGAGTTTATAAGCACTTTTAAGAGCTTTATAGACCAGAGTTAAAGTTAACCAAAACTAGCATGCTAACGGTGCACTTCCTGCTTCACAAAGAAAAAAATGATCTATAATTTAATGCAGACTTTCTCATTTTAACCTAGAATTGCTTTTCCAGTGTCTCTGTTCTGGAGCAAAACAAATGTTACTTAAAATGTTGTTTAACTAAACCAAACAGATGTATTTTAAATAGATCTGGTTGATTTGCATGGGATCATCATCTAACAGGCTGCATTTAATGGAAAATGACAACATATTTTGAAAATGCCAACATTTCTTTCTTGTTTTTTGTGTGTAGTAATGGTTAATAATCAAGGTGAGACACTACAGGTAAATGAAAAAAATGCAAATTTAAAGATATAACTTTGAAACTTCTCCTGTAGTTTATCCACATAAAAGTAAGAAAAAAATATTACGGTCAAAGTTTTTCATCATGTCATGTTTTCATGTAGAAATAAGGCATTTTATAAAAAAAAAAAAAAAAAAAATACACACATTCAGAACTAGGTTTAAATTTCTTGGTTCATTTTGTAACATATTAGTTACAAAAAATTGTACAGAGGGGATTTTGGATTTATTATTTATTTTTTCAGTAAACTATTTTGGACTGAAAATTGTTCTAAAAATTCTAATTTCACCAAATTTTTTTAAAACTTAAAACTTCAATAAATCAGTTTTAGAATTACATATCAAAAAATCCCTCTCTACATTTCATCAAAATCTTGTTGAGTCCAGATTGTACAGTTTGGTGTAGGATCTACTTTAAGGCTGATCTTTATGTCCCGAGGGAGAAAAATGCATTTTAAGAAAACGGCCTTTGAAGTTCCAATGTCCCAGAGAAATCTATGGATGAAGTGGATTAAATTAAATAATAAAACATATTTAAGAGCAGATTGGTGAGAGAGCAAACTGACCAAAAAAAAAGTTTCGCCTGTAGTGTCTCTAACCCAAGTATTTAACACACAACTCTATTACTTTGATAAGAATCCTACATTATCATTTGATTTCAAGCTCACAAACACCTGCTTTTTGAATCCACGTCATGTTAACGGTTTTGGCAGTGCTGTGTGAACGTTGCGCCCAAACTTGAATATCTCACTTGGCCGGTCCTTCTGGTGCAAACTGTGCCTGTGGCGTGGACCGTGAGCTCTGACGTCTCCGTGTGGCGCTGTGTCTATTTTTAACCCCGTGTTTAGACGCACCTGAAGCATTACACACAGGCCGGATACTTCTTGGAGAGGTTCCAGGAGCCGAGGAGAGCGTTCGAAGAAACCAGCACAGGACAGGGAGGAGCGGCCGGGCGAGTGTGGGGCTCAAGGAGGGGGAGCGCTTTGGAGTTATAGGCAGTTTTATTGCAGGAGGTGCTTGGTAAAGATGAGGATGATGGAAGAAGATAGTGCACATAGAAGTTTAATGCATATTTTGTCCTTGATTTTCAGCCAGTGTGCATATTTTATCTGGTGTGCTTTGAAAAAAAGGCAGATTCATGGATTTAAGGCGAGATGCTGCAGGGGAATAAGAAAAAAAAGAGATTCATTTTAAACTTCACCTGTAGTTTACTCACATGAATGTAAGGAAAAAAGATTTTCATCATGTCATGTTTTCAAAAATTCTTCTGCACATTTCGTCAAAATCTTTGGTGACAAAAGTGTGTTGTGTGTGGGATCTACTTAAAGACCAATCTTTATGTCTCGAGGGGAGAAAAATGCATTTTCAGAAAATGGTCTTTGAAGTTCCAATGTCCCAGTGGAATCTATGGATGAAGTGGATTCAATTAATTAATTAAACATCTTTAGGAGCAGACTGGTTAGTTTGTGTGTTGAGTGAGCAAACTGACCAAAACACAAAAAATAAAATAAAAACTTTAGTTTTGCCTGTAGTGTCTGGCCTTAAATGAATCCTTTTACTACATACAGTACATAAGCTGTATGTATAAGTATAAGTATATAAGTATATAAGCTGTTTCGAGTGGACCTGGTCCCTGAGAGTAGTTCATGTGGGACTGTATTGGGCCCTATCTGTTAATAGATTATGTTCCTGTGCAGAGGTCCATAAAGACCCAAACATTACAAATGTTTTCTTCATGAATAAAATCTAAATTGTACCTGAATTATACATTTTCTTCCAGCAACTGAAACAAAAAGACGTTTAGTAATTACACCTTTGAGTCACAGTAATTACACCTTTGTGTCACAAAACACATCTTCTGTTTTTCCTGCATTCATTTCACTTCTCTGCAAAGCCCCTACACCAGGCTTTAACATCTTTATGAAATATATTGTGTTTGGATGGAGTGCAGTTGGCTGCAGTTTGCACTGGAAATAAAATAGTCTGAAGGCTCAGTAAACAAAGTTCATGGAAATATGCAGGTTTATCTCATTTGGTGTTTGGTGAGGAATTATTATTTTGTCTTCATATCTGCTTTTTGCCGTTTGCGTCTGCGTTCTCTTTTGTTCTTTCTCATCCAATCATCTCACGATGAAGTCCTGAAGTTGGCCAAAAGCGAGCCAGTACCCTCTGGAAGCTAGTACCTCTCGGACCCCTCAAACGGGACAGGACGGTTCACATTGGTGGAGTGGAAACACCCGGAGCCGCTCAGCTCTGTGCCGTTGTTCTGTGTGTTCTGAGCAACAAAGATTAAACAACCATCACTTTTTTTTCTCTTGTGATTTGGTCATGTTGTAGTATAGATTGTGCCGTGCAAAAAAGTGTGCCGTGACTCAAAAAAGGTTGATAAACTCTAGGGGAAATTCTTGGTCGACTAAAGACCTGCCCTATCAGCCGCTTAGTCGACTAAAAGGAGGTGTGGCAAAAATATATCCAAACTGTAAAGTATCTCCAAACATCTGATCCAAACTGCAATCAAAAGACAGCTGCACAAGTTCACGCAAAAACAACTATTTGTACAGAAAAGTCATTGGAAACAGTGTATTTGTAGTGGTGTGGGGTCTGTGCTCCAGGCCAGCTGCAGACCGACCCATTAAAGGGGCCCTACGTCGATAGGTTCGCCCCTCACCCCTCCTCCCACCTCGACGTCAGACACCAGGAGCAGGAGGCGAGAGGGCCACTGCAGCCGTGTTTGGGTCGTGAAAAGTGCAGGTATGGGTGAGAGGGTGCAGTACCTTATAAACGGGTTTACCCAGTCTGCAGAAAGATAATGGGTGATTGTTTTAGCTCGCTGTGGCCCGGCGTCGGAGTTCTCCCTTTGCTGTTCAGGTGTCTTGGGCAGCTACTCGGGACGTGGCGGCTCACAAACCACTGCTCCGGTATGTTCTTGATGCTTGTGCACTCATTCACTTAATCTGTACAAGTTTTAGGACATTATTGTATTGTCACACAGGCCCTGCCTCCCCTCTTTCCGCTCGAGAAGGTTCACGTGTCGTCTCACCTGCTGTTCATTTGGGGTCGGGTTCTTTCACGCCCCCAACAGCCGCTGTAACTGTAACTGTAACCGAGCGGGGCGCTACAGTTTAATTAGAATAAATCACTATTGCCAACAACGCCATCCCCATGGGAAATAGGGACATTACCAATAATACTTCAAAGTAACGCAGATTCATAAATTAAAATGACATGAGACACTGATCAGGTTACTCATTCATTAAGATTACTTTCTTCAGGTTTTCACTTAATTTTTAAGTTAAGGCAGTGAAACACATGAAATTTTCCAAAGTTTCCAATGACAATAATCGATTAAAGTCCCAGCTACATATTTATATGTTAGACTTCAATATCTCCAGTCTGTATCTTCTTGTTTTTGCCAATAAATAATCTGAATAAAATGAGTCAACTAATAAATATCTTGGTCGACTAATACACTGTCGACTGATTAATTGGTAACACTTTATAATATGTATAATGTTATTCCTGTCTTTAATAAAATAATGAAAAAAGACATAATTCATAATAAACAAATTATTAAAAGACAAATATTAGGCTAAATTGACTTTGTTGATCTTTTATCCATGTTCTAACATTGTTCCGTCGTCAAAAACACACCTGGAGTAGCATTAGCTTGTTTAATAATGTTTGTAAATCCTCTCTCTTACAAACTGTGTCCTGAACTCCTCAACTCATGAGTGACGCAAATGACACTGACGTCATTTATCCCAGAATCCTTTGCTGTTTTAAGTCCTTAAATCATGGCCAGACTCACTCTGAACATTTCTTCCGTCTAATCACAATAACTACAACTTCATCAGATCCACTCTTGACTGCAATGCATTGTGGGTATATATTTACATGTGTGTAGCTCCCTCTACAGCCAGTAGATGGAGCCACAGTGAAGTCAAAATGGCATCTCCCAACACAGTGATAAAGTAATATTTTTCTTGTAAAAGCATTTTATTTTTTATTCTAAAACATGAGACGTCAAACTGAAGACACTCAAGAGCAGGTTTAAAGGACAATAACAGAATATTTGTTCTTTAACACTCATAAAAGCGAGGTGCTGTGGCTGCTCTCCTGAGTGATGAAGAAACAGATGAGGACGACAACCAGCTGTGGCAAGTCAGCTCACAAACACAATGATACTCTGACCCAGTGCCAGCAAGTCACAGAAAACAATACAGCTTTCCTCAACATAAGGCCCCCAAAGGAATAAATCCTATTTACTTGAATATGAAAAAAAAACCCATAAAAAATAATACTGTTGCTTGGCTTGAGCTCTGAGGAGTAAAGCTAAAAATAGTAGCTGCTAATGTCTAAGTGTGCTAGCTGGTGTAGACATTCAGAGCACTGAATCATTTTCCAGGTAGGAGATCGGGGAAAACAACATTTGTGGATTTCCAATCAGATGACTTAATGCAACAAGAACAAGCCTTTAAGCTCTGCTCTTTCCTTTGAGAGAGAAGACCCTGGACCCTCCAGCTCACAGACCCATATAAGTCAGGTTTTTGTTTTTTGTTTTTGGCAGAGTCTGACTGTTCCCATGGGAATAGTACAGTGGAGGAATGAGGTCAAAACACAGACTGGGAAACCCCTGTGAAAGTGTAACAGTCCAGTGTGGTTCATTTAGTCTTCTGATCATTTAAAGGACCCATATTCTGCTATTTTGCCCTTTACACAGTCTATTCTAAGGGCTTTGTTGATCAAATTTTGCGTTGTGCAATATCCATAACATAACAGTTTCCAAAAAACACCCATTTCTTGGACTGGCCCCCCTCTTTGCAAAAGCAAACGGCTCACTCTGAGATCTGACCCCCCCGAACAGAGAGCAGGCTAGTTGGACTATTTGTCATTGAACTGGTTCAAAAATAAATTAAACACAATATTTTGAAGTGAACAATGAAGATTTGAAGATTTAATAGTTCTGTTCATCCACTTTCCACGGACTCTTTCGTCTATCGTCTATAAGATCTATCGTATTTACAACCGAACACAGATTTTCTGAAAGACGACATGGTTAGTAACAAACCGTTGTGTTAGCAGCAGCAGCGCTGGAACTAAAGCAGTAGCATTCAAAGCGAAGTGATGCTAAACAGATGTGGTTACGGTCAGTGTTGGGTAAGTTACTTTGAAAAAGTAATTAGTTACTAATTACTAGTTACTTTTTTTAAGTAATTAGTTACATTACTTAGTTACTGCCTCAAGAAAGTAACTTAGTTACATTACTTTGGGATTACTTTCTTGTCTCACATAAAAAAACTCAACTCAAAAATGTTTTTTTTTATACTTTATTAAAGCCTTTTAAATAAATGTCAACAACAAATAAGTTGTATAAACTAGCTCAAATGACAACAAACACCAAAGGTATTGTACAAAAACAGAATGTAAAATTAAGACATCCACAATCTGCCAGGACAATATGAAATGACTACTGACTGCATTTGGTAGTGCAAACATAGTGCCAAAAAGACACTTTAACATAACTATTCATTGTAAACAATAAAGATTTAGGATCATTAAGGTAGTATGGTTTCTATTTGGTGAATCTTCCTCAATTTTTAATTTACTTCAAAACTCAAAGCAAAACAGCACTGAAAACACCTTAATTATACCAAGAAAAAGTGCATCAAGTATATGGACACAATATCAAATACTAATAAATACAAAGTCTTCAAACTATTTTGAAAAAGTATCAATACTAACAAATCACAATAACAGAAAACAAATGTTCCCTTTCCTGAACAGTTTGAAAATGATACAGAGCCTTATCAGAACTAGAATAAGACCACAATGTTTAATAAAGAAAGTGCTAGTGATTTGGGCTAAAAATGTCCAAACCATGTCCCTAAAAAAAAGCATTTTATTACCTTTGTGGAATTGAGAATCAAGTATATTCCTTAGTATCGAAATAGAGTTTGACATTTCAGTATTGTGACATTAGAACTCAGATAGTAAACTTTGTTGTACAACCATTATTTTGATTATCATGGCCTTTAATGGCCATGTCAGTCAAAATAACGGTTGTACCTCAAAAGCAACAGTTTTTCAAACCGTTTGGCTGACAACCTATTCCTTCTTGGAGTGAGCACAAGACTGCCCAGGCTGAAAAGCCTCTCTACTGGGGCACTTGAGGGTGTTGCTGTGTTGACTTTTAGGAATAAGGTCTTGATGTGAGGAAACTGGTGTAGAATGTCTACCTCAAGACCAGACTGTAAATAACTATATATTTCACTCTCACAGTTACAGGAAGCTGGATTGTCATCTTCAAAAGCAAATAAGTCATTTTCGCTTATTTTGGAAGAGGTGGAGGTCTTTGGTTCAAATGGGAGCTCCTCTAGTCTATCAAATAGAGTTCTGCATTCTGTGACCAGCAGTGTCTTTAAAGCATCCTTCCTCTGCTCATCTTTCAACCACCTCAGTTTGAACTGTGGCAGTGTGACAGCAGCCAGCTTAGCTTCCTTGTTGTCCAGCACTGACCCAAATCTGGTATTGATGGCCTGCATGTAAAAAAAGTAAAACAGCATAAGAACAATGGCCTTCTATTTTTTACTGTTTACATTGAATTATAATACACATACCTGCACAATAACATCTGGCAGACTTGCAGTCATTTTGGAGAGGCCAGGTTGCAGTGCTAACACCTTGGACATCAAAACTTCCAGTGTTGGCAGAAGGCACCCATAGTAGCAGTGATCTTCACCTTGCAAAATGTCCAAGGCAACAGTGAGGGGCTTCATTACTGAACAGTACTCATTCAGAAATGTATGTTCACGTTCAGAGAGGACTCTTATATCTAACTGAGCACACAAGTGGTTTAACTGTGACACTGGAATAGTGAGGACACATGTCAAGGCGTCATGGAATGAGTTCCATCTTGTTGTTACTGGGACAATGAGCTTTCGTTTACATACATTTTCAACTAGCTCAGAGGCTACAGTTGAACGGCTACATTTGGTCCAGAGTGCAGAGCACTTTGCTGTTGCACTTCTGTAAACAGATTTTGACTCAGGATTTGCTAACAGCCATTTATTGACATCATTAGTGGAAATCAAGTTCAGTGTGTGAGAAGCACATCTCAAGTGAGGAGGCAGACTATAATGTTCTTCTGAAGAGCCATTGGACAGAATATCATCAACGTCAGTAAACACAACGTCCTCCTCGCCACCCTCCTCCTCTGAATCAGGTGCTGCTGCTGCCTCGTAAACACGAAAGGCTTTTATGAAGTTTGACCCATTATCAGTAACTGCAGCAGTTACCTTATGAGAGAGTCCAAACGCTGTATGTATGCGTTCTATTTCACTTGCCGCGACGTCGTATGTATTGTTGTCTGGATTAATCCAGTGTGCCGTCATGCCCATAAAACTTTTATTTTGACATGTCCAAATGTCCGCGGTAGTTGACACATACTCCAAGCGCTCAAACGTTGTCTTTAACTCACTTTCCATCTTGTCATAACACCGCTCCAGATAGTTTGCAAAGGTTTTTCTGTCGTTTCTACTTTGCAATCCATCCGCCGTTTGTATTTTGCGTAAAATATTTCTGAACGACGGTGACTCGACTGTAGATATGGGTAACATCTCTTCCACAATAAACGCTGCAACAAGCCTGTTTATTTCTGCCTTTGAGGTTACCTGACAGCGTAATTCAAGCCGAGGTTGCTTGCATCTTGTCGGTGTCTTGTCGAAGGAGGCGGTGGCAGCAGCTTGCTGCTCTTCTTTAGCAACAAGTTTCACATTTGCGTGTTGACGTTGCAAGTGTTTCAGAAGGTTGGAGGATGAGTTGGTTGCAGTTGATAATCGTTTGCTACCCAGGCAGAACTTGCGCTCAACGACCAAATTTTTTTGTTTTTGCTCGACATACTTAAAATAGTGTGCATATTTCCACCTGTGAAACGCCTTCGGCTCACACACCTCCGCCATGTTGTTTTCCCCCTACTCGTGCAGCATGCTCGACAACGTGACTCGTGTTTTTAAGTGTAATGACGTAAATACGTCGCCACGCACCCAGGCAAGCCGAGCCGGTGGCGCTAGTAATCATGGATGTATTATAGTTCTATGCTAGTAACGAAGTGAGTACTTTGTCAGTAACTGTAATCTAATTACAGGTATTTTCATAATAACGCGTTACACTACTGCGTTTGTGAAAATTGTAATCTAATTACAGTAACGCGTTACTTAGTAAAGGTTAAAACCTCTGAAAAGTCGATTTTGCATGATATGGGACCTTTAATCTAACATATTTTATTGCAGACCAGTGAAGAGTGGCCGGTAGTTCAGACATTTATATCCCACAGTGCCAGAAAGGTCACAGTGGCAGAAATATCACAGTGCCAGTTCAAACGTGTGGGTGTGGACAGTAAAGGTTAACTTGCCGTCCGATCATGATGGCTCTGCATTCAGGACTTTGCTAAGTACAAGACATAAGACGGTACAGAGTCAGGGTTTACGTTTTTTTTTCCTTCTAAAAGCTTGCTCAGATGCGCCGGGAAGTGGACTGAGACATGTCGTTCATTTAAAGCATAATTAAGTAGCTTCAGCGACAGAGATCCCCCTGCAGGTCTCTTGTGAAAATACACTACCAGTAAAAAGAGGTAAAAGCCTCTTTTTTCACCCTTCCTTTATTTACCTTATTCTGCCCCGCCCACTTTTGCCATTTTTTGCACTTTTGTTGTAAACGCACTTTCGTTTGACGAGAACTCCGCTAAAGCTAATGACGAACGTCATTGAAAATGTTACATAAGGTAGGTTGATTTGTGTAAAATGTTTAATGAACACGAGCAACAACAAGTCAACAACGCACTGATTTCCTGGTCAGTTAGAAAGCGGCTTTTTAGTCCATGTAGAACTTATTTTCTGTTGAGCTCGTCTGCTCCATGTAAACTAATACAACAGAAACAAGACGGCGGCGCGTAAGACAACTTCCGGAATAAGGTGAATAATGAAAGGGAGTACCATCACATACAAAAACATTCCATGTCGCCAAATATAAAAAAGAGAGAGTTAAGTTGAGAGTTGTCTTCGGGTCAGTGTCAGAAAATGTTGCAGCTAGTTTTCTGCTCAGAGACAGCAGGGGGCGACGGCGGGAGCTTCAAACGCCCCGAAAATACATTTACAACCAACGGACTTACAGACGTTTAATGAGGTCAAAATATTGCTTAGTTCTGATTTAAATACTGTATAACTTATTGTCTTTTATTTGTACTCTTATTAAAAAAAAAATGCCAATGCTGATTTTTCAATGTTTGGTCAGCTAATCAGGCTGAAAGTAATAGCTGATTTTCAAGGCAGATTTCTACGGTAAATTTTCTTATTTAAAAAAATGTGTGTATTCTAACACGTTACCAACAAGCTCCTCCAGTGTGGGACATGGATCTGGAACAGACGGTCGGGCATCAGCAGCACGGATGGGAGCATTGGTAATGACACGGACCCTTTAAAATTTGGGTATCCATACTGCCATGCAAATATCAACACTAATGTAATGTAAGGTCCAACGCACGACTGGATGGATCTATGTGTCTGGAGTTTTTTGTCCTTTACAGTATATTTGAAACTCTTTTTCTACACAGACATTTATTGAAACACCTTTAAAGATATTCTGCTACAGTGACTTTTTATTATTAAGAAGGTTCATTAGAAAATCCTCTCCCGTCCGAGCGTCAAAGACACATCCTGCTGAACTCCCTCGATCAGTGATGATTTTTTCAGATCGTAGACATCAGTTATCCGAGAATCTTCTGCTGTTTTAAGTCCCAAAATCATCACCAGATTCGTTCTGAGCATTTCTGCCTCTAAACACATTCACTGGTGCTGCTAGGCTAATCGTTGTGTCTATCGTAAGAGCTAACATAACTAAATTGTGCACAGCGCCATCTGTTGACTGGATGTACTCAGTGTCATTGCACACAGCAGACAAATCCTTTAATTTGTCCATAATACACTTTTTTTGTTTTTGTTTTGAGATTGCAAATTTAAGGCACTCAAGAGCATGTTTAAAGGCTAATAACAATATGAAAAATGCAAAATATTTTTCCTTTAAATGTAAAGTTGGACCAGTATTGAGTATCAGTATCGATATATATTAAAAAAATCACCCCCATAGAACCTAATTGATACCAAACATTGTGGTGTCGCCCGTCACTAAACTGCAGGTCTGTGTGGAGGAGCAGTGGCTCTACTCCGAGCTCTCACTCTGACGGAGCACCCTGAAATGTATCTTTATACTACATTTACTCAGAGCTCACTGACTCATGCCCCCTGTGGCTGATCGCTGTTATTGCATTGTCTGTTTGGTGCAGTACAAGATTTAGTTGACTCTTGCTTGAAATAATATAAACCTTTCCTTATGTTTAATTTTTTGGCTTGAATAGTAACATTTATGGACATCACTTTATTCTGTGGAGTTTTTTCTGAATATCAGGACCTATGATGTGTACTGATTGCAAAAACCAGGCTAATCCAAACACGCAGGAAGCCCACACACACACTCACTGAATCAACGTTCTGAAGAACATAGTGTCAGCCTGTTTTCCTCTTCATTGCGTTATATTTCCTGAACACAGACTCTCAGTTTCAACATGTTTTAGCCCCATGTTGCTACCACACATGCCACACACCCACTGCTGTCTGATGAGGATAACATGTTCCCACAGTCACTTCGAATATTGTGTAATGGAAAAGTCCAGTGATACGTCTCAATGTACTGAGTGAGAGACAGAAGAAACATGGACTCAGCTGTGCACACGGCATCCGTCTGCATCAAACATCAGCCACATGTTATGGCACTCATGAAAAAGTAAAAGTAAATCATCACTGAACACAGAGCCCTGACTAGCTGAATGGAGCTGAAGCATTTATTATCAGTTAAAATACATATTAAGTAATGTTTTTCTTCCTCCAAAATTCAACTTCACAAAAATGTCTCGTACAGTTTTGAACAAAGCACTAAAATGTTCAAAATAATGTAGAACATGTCACTGTCAGAGACAGTTAATAAAGGTGCTGGCATGAAGATAAGGACAGTGGCGGACTTACCATTAGGCAAGGGGCCGCACATGCCTTGGGCCCCCTACTACTAGGGGCCCCCGACAACCTCCCTCCCCGCAATCATCGTTCCCAGTTGTTTTCGTTGTGTGTACAATGAGGAAATTAAAACGGCATTCACAAAGTGTTCTGAAAGCATAAAATCATAACACATGCATAATGTGGACACCCCTCCACTCAACACGATAATGGACTGTTCCTCTTCGTCATCATCGTTACGTCACCAACCCTGGTAGCGCTGTGTTGAATAGAGGCGGTAACCTCAGGTAGCAAAACAAGACAACACAAGGCGAAATGAAGCGGACTTATCAAAGCGGCGCAGAAAAACGCATAAAAAGCAGAGCAAACTAGTAAATATGTAGCCACGCTACCTAAGTTAACAAACTTTTTCACGGTGTCAACAACAGTAGCTGTTAATGAGCCGGTGGCCCCGGACTACAGTAGGGAAGAGGAGGGAGGTGAAGAGCACCAGCCCGCACACTCCGTGTCAACACCCGCTGATGTGTCGAACTGTTGGGCGAGTCCCGGACTCATCAGCCTTTGACCAGCACGTCTAACATAAACAACGTGACACTGACGGATATCGAAGAGGATGTACATGATATGGTAATAATGGTATAATAGCCACCTTTGAGTCAGTCATAATATGAGTGTTGAATACAGCATGTGGTAGTGCTATAAAGGAGAGCTGAATGGTGTAGTCACTAGCCACGTTTACATGGACACATGTGATCGGATTAAAAGCCTGATCGAAATAAAAATTATTAATGTAAACACGCCACAGAATCCTCTCTGCGCATGTCTGTTACGTCAGCGACCAGCGCGACCAGCACAGCTGACCTGCTGCTAGAGTTTAGATTCCTGGGAGCGGGCGTTCTGGACCACATTTTCCGCTCTGTTGTCGGGATGGGCCCTGGACCTGGGCCGTGTGGGTCCGGTCTCAGGGGGCAGAGATGAGCACGGGTGGTGTCACGTGTGTAACATGCGCTCCGCGGGCGCGGTGTGCAACCAGCACTGTGATGATTTCCTCGATAAAGTGATCAAAATATGTGACGGCACCAAAATAAAAGCGCGCGGCTGCTACAGGAGCAGAGAAGATAGAGAGAGAGACCCACGGATGCCCTCCCAAAAAGCTGAAGAAAAGAGCGAGGAGAGGGATCATTGGGCCAGCGTCAGCGGAGGGACAGGCACTTCTGGAACAGGAGGCGTTCCGTTGGTGCAGGTAGAACACTAAACACTTGAAGCCCTGTCAGGCGCTTTATTCTGCCCTATAAAAGTCTGCACTGGAACTCAGTTTACGGTTCTACACGTCGCAACGGGCTCGGGTCTGTTCGGTCAATCATGCGTTTGGTTTGTTTCGTCCTTCTTCGCCCCAGTCACGCGAATATGAAACGATTTTGCGGCGCCCGCCAATGTCGCTCTTGTCGCGTCGCGCCGCGCCGGACAAGAATCGCAGGATTCGCACCGCGCCGGTCGCGCCGCCAAAATCGCAGGAGGCTTTTGTCGCGCGACACCATGAAATCAGCGAAGAAAAATGTTACTGAGCCAAAGCGTGCAGCCAAGTTTGTTTACAACGCGGAAGTTTGTTCTTCTTCTACTGTTTCCGGTATGTTAGCCAATTCTGCGCATGTAAAAATAATTTATTCCAATCAAATGTATAACAGATGCTTGGCGTGTCGTAATCAGATTATTTTTCAGGGTCCATGTACACAGTAAAATTCTAATCTGATTCATGATCAGATTAAAGACATTTTGCGCATGTAAGCATAGCTACTGTGATTAGTTCTAATCAAGAACAGACATGCAGTTTATTCTCAAATCACATTAATGAGTTAAATCAAATGGATTATGGAAATGAATTATACTTGAATTATAAATGAATTATAATTCATATTGTGAATTATAAATGAATTATATATTATATAATTATAATATATAACGTTTTGTAATGGGACCCATAGAGGAGGGCCCCTTCACAAAAGTTTGCCTTGGGCCCCAAAATAGGTAAGTCCGCCACTGGATAAGGATGTATACATTTTTTTATAAAATTACACATTTATGTTTACTTTAAATATAAAAAGATATGAGAAGTTTAATCCTGTCATCCACAGTGTGTCCTGTGGTGTGACGTGACAAATCACATGTTTAAAAGGACATTTCTACAAAAACCAGAAGGAGCTCATCTGTCATTTATGCTCCAGGACAAGCTCTGGGCTTCAGGGTTTAAGCTGCAGGTCAGAAGAAACAGCATTATTATATATTCTTATTTTTGCACCAGTTTGATGTCCTACAGTGTGACAGCTTTATTTTCTAATAAAAATGCAATTCTAAATGTTAAACAGATATCCTTTAAGATGGGACAGTAACATAATCATGATTCTAACACTATAGATAAACATTACTAGGAAATGTATATCTTTAACATTGTTATGAATGTGCTGTGACAGCTGTCACATCCCAGCACATGTAAAAAATAAAGAATGTTTGCTTGTGAGGAGCCAGCCTTATACTTTTTAAAGGCATTTTTGTATTTCACTACAAAGACAGAATAAAAGCTGGTACACCCCAAAACGACAAATACTCATTATACATTTGGTCAAATCTACCCAGATATAGATAAAGCGTCCATAATCCAAGAAAGTAAAGAATACTTTTTCACAAATCCTGTCTGGCACAGCATGCTCTTGGTGGATTGTCTTTGATCATTTTTGGACTTTACTACAAAGCAAACAGCGCTGATGTGAGCAGTCTTACCCCTGTGCGCACACACAGTGAGAGGGAAAAACAGTAAAGCCGCCACAATACTGGACGTTTAAAGAGAAGAAGCAAATGTGACATTGGAGTGGGTTGTATAATGGACTACACTCATAATATTTACTAAAAACAGTCGGGACAGCGGTCAGTGGGTTGAAAGGCGTCCTCAAAATATGGAAAAAAAACAGTGAAAAATACATATTCAGCAAAAAACATATTTAGTCTTTGATTATTGTTCTGTGGATCAGGTCAAATGTATTGATCATATGGATCTATGTCAGGGAAAACATGTTGTTTTTTCTGTGTGAAATTGTTTTTAAAATGCCTTTTAAAGTCTACGAAAAGAGGGAGGGACAACACATTCAACCCAGATTTAAACTTAAAGTGCACAGATTTGAATGTTTTGAGTTCATACTTTGTTGTGAATATTTGTCATAGTTTAACCCTAACCCTTTTTTCAAATTTTAACTATATAAATCAGAACAGAAAAAAAAAAAAAAAAACACTACCTGATAGAACAGAAAAAGAGAAGCAGTATAAGACTAAATGAAGGCACAAAAAGGCCATGTCCCATTTGGACCAAAGCCATGTTACATCAGTTAATAATCATCTCAGTCCTGCCTTTGTTGGTGCAGTTTGTGTCGTCCATTTCCCGCTGCCAAAAGTATGCTCCAAAGGGATCCATTTATTGTGTCCAGGGCAGGATTTTTTGATGCCGTTTGTGTTAATGGTGGCCTGTGTTTCCTGCAGAGGTCCAGGCTCCGCTGCACGAGCAGCTGATGTCACCCAAACATGACTGATCTTTTCTACATAAATATAATCTAAATCATACGGGAATTACACTTTTTCTTCATGAGGCCAATATCCCTCATTCACAAAAAGACCTTTTGTCTTGTTTGAGTAAACAACAGAGAAGGACTCCGTTTTGTTACTCAAGTACAATTACAGATACAGAGACAAAAATACTAAAGTAAAAGTATCACATTTTAAATCTACTCAAGTAAAAGTACTCAATTGAAAATGTACTTTAAAAGTAAAATAGTCAAAGTAATTCATTTAGTTTGGTTTGGTTTGGAAAACTATTAAATCATCAAATTATAATCTTTTATTCTGTTGAGTTTTGGTCCTTAAAGGCAACTTTCCAGGTGATTTTCCTCTACAGAGGCTTTTTGTTTGCAAAAACGGAACTAGAAAAAAAAAAGTGCTAAAAAATAAAGCCCTCAGTCTTTTGAGCACGTCTAAAACTGTAAGAGAATATACTTTTACTTTTCAGTCCAGTTCAAAAATGTAGCAGAGTTGAAAAATGGTAGACAGATACATGCTCTGAAATGTAGTGAAGTAAAAGTATCTACTGTAACATGTACTTAAGTACAGATATATAAAAATGTACTTAAGTACAAGACTTTTACCTTTGTACTTTGTTACTTTCCACCACTGGTAAACAAAACATAACTTGTGCTTTTTCATCAGCTTTTTCTGCATTTCTTTCACTCCTCTGCAGACCCTGGTGTGCTCAGACCTCCCTTTATGGACTGTGGGTTTGGGTAGAGCTGGCTGCATAGTGCACTGGAAATATCAAATCTTGGGTTTTGTTGCAAGTGCCGAATGTGGATTAACAGGAAACAGCTAATGCTAACGTGTGCTAATTTAGTTTTGCTAAGTCTGTCGGCTCGTTAGATACGGCTGTGTCCCAATGTCCACTCTGGTCCCACTGTACAGTGGTCAGGCCATTTTAGTCCTGTCCAGCAGGTGAAAAAGTAATGCACTCAAAATATCCCACAATGCATCTGGAAGAGTAGTGTCCAGTGATGGTCACTTGACCGGTCAATATTGACCACAATGCATTGCGACAGTTGGAAAAACAACAGCAGATAGTGACAGGTCACAACAGACTGAATGAAACAGAAAGAGCCGCCAGAGCAGCACCTGAACGAGCTGTTGAGCCGAGATTATGAACTAAACACTTTAAACTGTCAGCAGCAGCGTTGCTAGCGTTAGCCACTTACTTTAGCTTGAGCTGTGAATAGATGACAAATCTCAGGCAAAAAGTTTGATAATCCAGTCCATTTGATATTTCACGTGTGATCCATGATGAATAAACCTTGTGATGTTTATAGCCCATAAATATGTGTCAGGAGGATTTGATCCACATTCATGACACAAACATTTTTTGTGACCGTGGTGAGGAGAAAGTCCTGTGTGTCCAAAACGCTCGTGATTGAGTGCTGTTTAATCTGCTCAAGAGTGCAGGACTGGGTGAGGGGTGAGGGACCAGGGGGGACATGTGGACCCAGCCAGCGTCCTGCGCTCTCTGTCAGATAGCACCTCTTGTGCACTCCTTCGGACCCCTCAAATGGTCCTATGGAAAACATCTCCATAGCTCTGAAATCGCACATGATTGATTCTTAAATTTAGCCTTTTGGAATTCAGAGATGCTGCTTGTGTGGTTCAATGTGAGTAAGTTTAAGTCCTGACTTAAAATTTGCTCTTTTTCCTGTCCATTGAGAGCATGCATGGAAATAGCTGTGGACCTCCGAGATGCAGAAGACTTTTTACACCAAATGCTGCAGAAGACCGGAAGACCAGAGGAAATACTTCAAGAGAACGGCACTGAAGTCTGTAAAATAACAAAACAGAGCAAGGGAAGAGCGTTTTCCTGTTGTGTCTCTGGGGTTCGCCGGCTCCTGGTGGACGCAGTGATGGACACAGAGGAGGGACAGCTCCCTGTGCTCAGGACAGGGCCAGTCTTTATTTTACTGAGGGCCAGATACTTTGGATGGTTTTGTCCTCAAGACCAGAAACACGTCCAACAAAGAAAATGTAATACTAAACGGCTTTGACAACATCTGCAGAACTGAACCAGGACAAAACCAGGACTGAACCAGGTCTAAACCAGGACTAAACCAGGTCTGAACCAGGTCTAAACCAGGACTAAACCCGGACAAAACCAGGACGAAACCAGGTCTAAACCAGGACTAAACAAGGACTAAACTAGTTCTAAACCAGGACGAAACCAGGTCTAAACCAGGACTAAACCAGATCTAAACCAGGTCTAAACCAGGACTAAACCAGGACTAAACCAGGTCTAAACCAGGACTAAACCAGATCTAAACCAGGACTAAACCAGGACTAAACCAGAACTAAACCAGGAATAAACCAGGACTGAACCAGGTCCTAACCAGGTCTAAACCAGGACTAAACCAGGGCTAAACCAGCACTAAACAAGGACTAAACCAGAACTAAACCAGGTCTAAACCAGGTTTAAACCAGGTCTAAACCAGATCTTAATGAGGACTAAACCAGGTCTAAACCAACAGTTAAAATATTTTCTTACTTTTTTTTTTAAGATGGGTTGCGGACCAAATCATGTCCCACGGAGGGCCTGATTTGGCCCCCGGGCCTGACATTGAATAGCCCTGGTGTAGTAGGTTGCTCACTCTTCCTCTTCAGGTTGCAGGATAGGGATGTTTATTGATAGATTGATCTACTGCCCATGTCCAACCAAGAAGTCAAACTTACCAACATACTCAAATTAGGTCAGACTTTTAGTAAAATCTGAAATGTAATGATGTTAACTCTGCTTTTGTAATATCAACATAGTCTAACGTGTCATATGCACTTAAAAATTAAATTCAAAAGACACAAAATGTAAAGTCTCACTTGAGTTCAGTTTATTTGCGTGCAGTCCGGCTGCGTCAGTCACTTCCACACAGAGTGTACTTCAGTAAACAGTGTCTGCTCGTGTTCATATTTACAGTACAAATATTTCCATACAAAACAACCAAGCATTTCAGTAAACCAACACATGGTCATAAAAAGGTGAAGTTCAGTTAAATACATTCACACTGTCGGTGGCAGGCTCACAGAAGACAATATCAATGCTGCGTACAAAATATTGCAACACAAATAGTAATAAATATATAATGCACAAGTATTGCACTTCAGCTTGCTGCAGCTCGATCATCCTCAAACATTCAATTCTCACTCAGGGATTTGTAAATGTGTCATAAATAGCTGGATAGTTTACACCAGTGGTTCTCAAACTGCAGTTCTAGTTTTTAGAGTCATTTATGTTTTTGTACTCCTTTGGGTAAGTCCATGTGGGAAACAAATGAATAACAGAATAAGGGCTTGAGTATTTAGTATTTGTCTTGATTTGAGTATATGTGATTGCCAGTGAAAGAAGAATCGCTTGTTTTGAATAATAATAAGAGAAGGACAAGCATTTTCTCAACGCTCCTGCATTTGAAGCAAAAAACAAAAAATAAATCTTTGAAGTTTCAATGTTCCAAATGAATCTAACGAAGCAAGTGAACTGAATTAAATAATAAAACAGACTGAACAATTTGGTGCAAACTGAATAATGTTAAATTGTGTAAGTTTATACGTTAACAAAGCAAACGGTCCTGAACTGCAGATTCAGCCTGTAGTGTCTCGCAGTCAAATTATACTGAAATCAAGATAAATACTAAGTCAAGTACCTATTAACCAACTTATCTTATTCAAGATTGTCAAGGAGTAAAATAAGTAAATCACAACATTGTGTGAATTGATTACATCACAATGTTGTGATTTAATCCTTTTAGTCCTAGTTTAGACCTGGCAGAGTTCTTTTGTAGACCTGGTTCAGTTCTGGGGGTAAACAGAGAGCTAAAGATCGATGCAAAAGTGGCGCTTGATGTGAAAAGTTTGAGTGGCACTGGTTAACTCTCGGTTTGTATGTGGTGACACAGAAACAGAAAGTCCAAAATGAAGAATGGGAAAATAAATAAAGCGAAGGGCGTCCAGGTGCTGTATTTGCCGACTGTTCATCCTAACGTCATCTGCATCCACACGTCACTCAAGCTTTAGGCAAGATCAGTGCAACGTGGCTTCAAGTTTTGGATTGAGGGCCCGGGCCAGCACTGGGGCTCGGCGCTGGACTAGGCCTTGATGCGCTTGGTCTCCCCTGCGGCCGTGGAGCACAGGTCCGTGTAAAAGTCCGACTGCAGGAAGCGTGGGTACGAGTTGTTCTCCATGAGGCTGTAGACCTTCCTCTGGGCCTGGACGAAGAGCGCCGGACCGGGGTTGGCCAGGCCGCGGGTGATGGCGTTTCTGGTCTGGTAGTCCAGGTTTATCTGAGGACCAGAGAAAAAAACGTTCATTTTAGTCGTGGAAATATACTTTTTTACAAACAGCAGCCAGGGGGGACTGATTAGCTCATTAGCAAACAAAGCACAAGCCATTTATTTTACTTAGCAATATTACCTGTTGAGAATAACCTTCCAGTCCCATTACTACTACTACTACTACTGTTACTCATGTGCTCCTTACAACTACTATTTCTAGGTTCATTAAGAAACTACTACACTATTACAACTACTACAACGACAACAACTTCTATGACCACTTTTGTAAACCACCAAGAGTCAAACGAAGAAACATAAGATACATATTTTCATTTGACTTTCTCTTTAAATGATACATATTCTGCATTATTTGTATAATTATTGCTCTTTAAACATAAATTTGGGGTGAAAAGCGAACTACTGAAAAAATAGAATTCATATGTGGGGATTTGGAGGTCCATTTCCAGAAGAATATTCAAGAAATCAGACCATATTTCCCATTTGTTGGTGCAATTTAACACTTATTTGACTGAAATACATGGTTTTCATTTGTAATTCTATAATGTTATAATTTATTTACTATTTAGTTTCATGTGGGGGGGGGGGGGGGTGCTATTTTGTTGGTCTTTTCCTTGTTTAAAAGTACACTGTGATGCCCTTTCCGATCTATTATCAGCAAGGGCATTTTACGGGGGGCCCTTTCCGATTGAAGGCCCGAGGCAATTGCAGCCTGGTGCCTAATGATAAGTCGGCCACTGGATGTCAGAAATGATCAGAACAAGTTTGGCAATAATGTATGGACTTAAAAACAGCACATGAGAGCTCCAGATCTCTACCTTTGACGTCACAAATCTGGGAAATTTGAAACTCCAGGCATGTTTTTTATGACGGGACAATGTTACACCATGGTTCAAAGCTCAGAAAAAATGAATTTAGAAGCAAATGTGTCGGAGAACTGTTTGCGTCTCACCTCTTTGGGAGCCTCACTGCAGACGTACTCCTGGTAGATGCTGTTGGCTCGTGCCACCAAGTCTTTACGAGAGCTCAGGATCCTGTACTCTTCGCACTTGGACCAAAACTCGATGTTCTCCTCGCAGAACTCCGACTTCAGGAAGACGAAGAACGCTGCTTTGCCATCTAGTAAAACGAAAAAAAAATATTCTCGTTTATTTTTAGTGTGGTTTTGCATGCAGGGTTTTCATACAATCTGCAGTTTGTAGGTTACAGGGGCTCATCCGTTACTTTTTAGGAATGCTTTTAAGTCCTGCATTTGAGTGCTCGGAAAATTGCCATATTCACCCAAACCTTATCTCTGTACTTAACTGTGATTAATCATAAACAATCTGTCTCTGGGTTATACATGTCGGGTTCAACAATGTCATTTTTTTTCAACAATAAAAACATGTAAATGAAAATCTGCAGCATGTTAAAGTAAGTTCTGCAGTTCTGAACAGGAAGTCACTGGAACTGGACGTCATTTTAGACAAATTTTGCCGTTTACATTGAACAAAACTTAAAATCATAATCTAGACATGTTAATATTTCCTATTTAATACTTGAAAATAAGCATAATATGTCTACTTTATGCTAAAAAATGACTTATTGTTAGCATAATTGTTGACGCCAATAAACAGCACACCCTTTGTCTGTGCGTAGTAACACCCCAGGCTGCTCTAATTGGTCACATAGTTGCGCAGAATGACGCGAAAGGACAATGACGGTTCTTACATTTGTGGGAGAGGAGGTGGTCAAGTGACTGGCCCCAGTGCAGCACGTCGTCAGTGCTTGGCCTAAAGGCACAACGGACAAAAAAAGAGTCTGGATTTAGACAAAACACACGGCAACAAACAAGCTTCACATCACTAACCATGGAAACCAATTAGACAATGAAGTGTCTAGGACTGTATGTAGTCAACTAATGAAGTTCTGAGGCGACCAAACCATTCCCTGAGGGCAAATTAGTCGACTGCACTGAAACTACACTGGAAAAAACCCGCATAACTCTTAAAACTCTCTATGATCTAACCCTGGATCAGACCCAAAGGCCACAATCACAGGAGTTCTCATAATTACTAATATTTATGCAGAAACGAAAAGTAAATAAATAAAGTAAAATGCAGATTAAACTTGCACAATATACCATTAAAATTAAAAGTCAAATAATGCACATTTTTGACATCATTGACCGATTAATCCACTACGTGACCAACAGCCAAACTGGATTCAATTGTGTTTTGTCTCATTTCAAGTATTACTCCAGAAACAAATGTTAACTTAAACTTAAAAAAACAAGAATAATATATTGAAACAAGCTAATGTAAATGCCCAAAGACCTTAAAACTAAACTGAATTAATTATAACCACATTAAATTATTCAAATCGCAAATACATTCGTGTGGTTTTTATAGGCTAGTGGTTATTTATGTAAGCATGCTAATTGGTTTCACATAATTAAATATTTCAACTGTTCGTCAAATCAAATAATTACCTGCAGGGTTTGCTCTTGATCAGGTGTGTGTTTTTCTTCATCAGTAACGTGATCCGATTCTTCCAAGTTTTCCTTCTGAAAAATACAGACATTTATGATATTGTTAGCCATACGTTCATGTTTTTTATCATTATTTGTCAGTTTAGTGATGTAATGCCCATTCTAAAACCCGTGTAAACATTTGAAAACAAGGGTTAAAAACTATAGTAACCAGTGACATGAGACAGATTCACACTTGGCAGAGAAAAGCTGGTCAAAAGGTTATTTCCAAACAATTTCTCTGGTTCAGTTTTGTTATTGTCTCAAATATTTACTTAAAATTGTACGAATGCAAACACTTGAAAATACTTTAATTTTAGCTTGCACTGAGTTCCAACTTTTATGCAAATTACTGTTACTTGAGCATCTCCAAAACATTGAGCCTGTACTCTATCCTTCTTACTGTAGACAGCACATTATGTCATTATTATGTCATTACTGTGTCTGCTGCGCCAAACTAACAAGTTACTCCTACATTTTAGGATTGTGCAATTAATCAACAGTGTTTAAAATAGGTTTGTTTAAAATAGGGCTGTAGTGATTAATCCTGAGTAGTGCACAAGAATAATCCCAGTCATATAATCGTTATCTGTAGTATACACATGCACTATGCAACATCATGATTTCACAATAATGACAATGAATTAATTTAATATTTTTATTCTAAAGTGTATTTTTTTTTTCTGGATCTTGGTCAAATGACTCAACAAACCATTTAAATAAATGTCATTAGACCTTATTTAGAGTGTGGGTCCTGAGCTTGTCACGCTCCAAGTTTGAAAAGTTAAGGAACCCGGCACTAAAAGACCGTTTTATAATAAAGACAGCAGCAAAAATGTCCAAAAAAACCAAACTGTTTCTGATTTTCATCGATAAACAACTTCTAAATATAAGCCTTCAGTTGCCATATTTCAACCTTTAATTGCTTGATTATGGATTCAATTTGAGACGCTGCAGGTGAACAGGAAAAAATCTTAAATTTAAAGATATCAATTGTAAACTCCTGTAGTTTACTCACAGAAATGTAAAGAAAAAAATATACTACAAGTTTTGTCACCTTTTCATGTAGAAATAAGGCATTTTATTTGTAAAAATGGCCAGGGGATTTGGGATTTCTTATTTAGTTTTTAAGTAAACAAGATTGGACTGAAAATTGTCCCATAGAACTCGATGGATGAAGTGGATTAATGGAAGAATAAAACATATTTAAGAGCAGATTGGACAAGTTTGTTGTTTTCACATGAAAGTCTATATGCAGAGAGAGGAAACTGACCAAAAAATTTAAAAACATTTGTTTTGCCTGACGAATTGAGCTCTAATAAAGAATCATTAGTTGCAGCCTTAGTTTAAAAAGACATATGCAAAAAATTAAGACCAAGGAAAAACACAAGATTAACTATAATTTTTTTTTTTCACTAAAGTAGTTCAAGTGCAATAATTAAAGTACGATTACAGCACAACTCAAGTACAGCTGTTAAAGTCAAGTAAATGGTAAAATGGTAAAATGGTCACATTTATATAGCGCTTTTCTACCTTTTTTAAGGCACTCAAAGCGCTTTACATCAAGGAACCAGTCACCCATCCACTCACACATTCATACACCAGTGTACGCAGACACTGGGGGCGAGGTGGGTTAAGTGTCCTGCCCAAGGACACAACGGCATTATTCATCTGAAGGAGCTGAAATCGCACCACCAACATGCGGGTCAGGGGATCTGACCACTCAACAACTCCATGTCTGGAGTGGGATTCGAACCGCCGACCTTCGGATCAGAAGGCGCCCACTCTACCTACTGTGCTACTGCCGCCCCAGTAGCACAGTAGGTACATTAATACAGTTGACAAAAGAATACTCTACATTCATAAAAATATACAAAGTAAAAGCCCTCACCTGATGCCTTTCTTCTCCGTGTTCAGCTCTGTCACATTGTCAGTAAAGGCCATTGTGTTGGACTCTGGTGTTTCTCTCATGGTCACACTGCTCTCTTTCTCTCTCTCGCTCCTCTGCTCTTTATAAAGGCTGAGGAGGCGGGCTTCAGGCGTCGGAGCTGCGAGCTGATTGGCCGGCTGTGTCTCCCTGCACAAACAGTGCGTCTTGGCCCGGTTTGGCTCCGTAAAGCGGCGCCCCGAGGCACAACACACGCCCATGAGCTCGGGCCGGGACATGAGTGACGCAGGGAGGAGCCAGCGTGGACTCATCTTCACTTGTGCTGCAGGGTTACCGTACTGAGGTTGCGGTTTATTTTTCCACCATTCCCAGAACAGTTCTTAAAATGGAAACAAAACAAAGTGAAGATAACGTCAGATAAAAAAGTTTGGTGAGATACAACAGGCAGAAGTCATCAGCAGCATTGTTCAGTCTGCGCCTAAAGATGTTTTATTGTGTCCGTTTATCAGCTTGTACTCATAGATATCTCTGGGACATTGTAACTTCAAAGGTTGTTTTCTCCCACTGCATTCAAAGATCAGTCCTTAAAGTATCACCAACACACACCCAACTTTACAATCATGGACTGATTAAGACTTTGACAAATCATAGATAAAATAACCTGGCCCAGATCCATTTTTAACATTCATATGTAAAGAATAGATGCATTTTTTAATTCAATTCAATTCAATTTATTTTTGTAGCGCCCAAAATCACAACAACAGTTTCCTCAATGGGCCACAGGTATAAAGCAGATTAAATAAACAATGTTCAAGAGAACTGAGAAAATGGATAAGAGCACCCCCTGTCCTTGACCCTCCTTCTTGACAAGGAAAAAATACAAAAAACCTGTGGGAAAAAGTCTAAACCTGGAAGAGAACCACATGAAGGAGAGATCCTCCTCCCACAGACGGACAGACTGCAGATGGACCAGGACTGACACATCCACTTGGACCAGAACCATCAAGAGGAAGGAAGGTGGATCATCTAGTGTAGAGAGAGTTCCTCCTGGCAGATGAAGAACAGTTCATCTAGTGTAGGGAGAGTTCCTCCAGGCAGATGAAGAACAGTTCATCTAGTGTAGAGAGAGTTCCTCCAGGCAGATGAGGAACAGTTCATCTAGTGTAGAGAGAGTTCCTCCAGGCAGATGAGGAACAGTTCATCTAGTGTAGAGAGAGTTCCTCCAGGCAGATGAGGAACAGTTCATCTAGTGTAGAGAGAGTTCCTCCAGGCAGATGAGGAACAGTTCATCTAGTGTAGAGAGAGTTCCTCCAGGCAGATGAGGAACAGTTCATCTAGTGTAGAGAGAGTTCCTCCAGGCAGATGAAGAACAGTTCATCTAGTGTAGAGAGAGTTCCTCCAGGCAGATGAGGAACAGTTCATCTAGTGTAGAGAGAGTTCCTCCAGGAAGATGAGGAATAGTTCATCTAGTGTAGAGAGAGTTCCTCCAGGCAGATAAAGAACAGTTCATCCAGTGTAGAGAGAGTTCCTCCAGGCAGGTGAGGAACAGTTCATCTAGTGTAGAGAGAGTTCCTCCAGGCAGATGAGGAACAGTTCATCTAGTGTAGAGAGAGTTCCTCCAGGCAGATGAAGAACAGTTCATCTAGTGTAGGGAGAGTTCCTCCAGGCAGATGAGGAGCAGTTCATCTAGTGTAGAGAGAGTTCCTCCAGGCAGATGAAGAACAGTTCATCTAGTGTAGGGAGAGTTCCTCCAGGCAGATGAGGAGCAGTTCATCTAGTGTAGAGAGAGTTCCTCCAGGCAGATGAGGAGCAGTTCATCTAGTGTAGAGAGAGTTCCTCCAGGCAGATGAAGAACAGTTCATCTAGTGTAGAGAGAGTTCCTCCAGGCAGATGAAGAACAGTTCATCTAGTGTAGAGAGAGTTCCTCCAGGCATATGAGGAATATCCAGGTCACAGATCAGGGAGGTGAGATGGGGGTCGTCACTGGAGCAGCAGCTACAGGTGTCTGAAACAGTCTCCACCCCCACTAGGGAAGTGGAGAGAAAAAAACATATGAACAGCAATGGACATACTACAGTTGAACTAAAAACATTTGAACGAGAGGACAGTGTTCAGCTCCATACTTCCTCCAGCAGAGTTGCTCCTGGGGCAGTGGAGCTAAAACTGTAGGTTTGTATCTCTGTTCCTAACTGGCCTGACCATTTCAGAGAGGAGCGTTTTGAGCCTGGAATGTCCAGCTTTAAAACCGCGTTGTTCTTTATTGTTTTATAATGCCATAGTTCATTTGTAATACAGAAAACCAAAGGAAAGCAGTTTATTAGGCTTGATTTTTCTTAATTTTTAAAGAAAAGTTAAACAACTTAAATTTTAATGTTATAAAATTTTCAATAAAAGAAAGAAAAAACAACTATGAAAATCTCGTTCTCGTCTTGGGAAAATTCTGTCTCGTTACACCCATAGTAAATACAGCAGTGTGAAATTGATTCTTCTAAGTTTAAGATGTTTTTTTCTTATATTCAGCTGAAGTGTTTCGTCTTAAATGTTTAAGGTTTATAATGAGGCTTTTGAGAGCAGTAGAAGTAGATGTTACGTTAAGCAGAACTACAGATACACTTGCAGTACTCACTAGTAGTACTGGTAGGAGCAGGAGCAGATGTAGTTTTTATGTTTTGCTATCACTTTTTCAGATTATTTGGTTCCAAAGTTCCAAAGTAGGTTGTTGTTATGACATGCTTTCTACAAATTATTTCCAGATTGCAGGTAAAATTAAATCTGTAATTAAAATAGTACAATGACACTTAAGACTTAAGTAGAGGGCTGCAAACATTTCACACAATTATCTGTTTATTCTATTATCCCTTAGAGATAGGGTGAGGAGCTCGGAGTAGAGCCGCTGCTCCTCCACGTCGAGAGGAGCCAGCTGAGGTGGCTCGGGCATCTGTTCCGGAGCCTCCTGGACGCCTCCCTCGGGAGGTGTTCTGGGCATGTCCCACCGGGAGGCGGCCCCGGGGAAGACCCAGGACACGCTGGAGGGACTATGTCTCCCGGCTGGCCTGGGAACGCCTCGGGATCCTCCCGGAGGAGCTGGAGGAAGTGTCTGGGGTGAAGGAAGTCTGGGAGCGTTTATCTGACTGCTCACTATAGGAACCACGTGTGTGACGACTACAACCCAGCTCCCTGTGACCAGCACTGGGCCCGAGAGGACACAGCACCAGGGAAGCACAGACTGGGGAAGGTTTAGTGCTGAAAGGTGGGCTCTGTTTGATGCTGTTCAGATTCAGGGAGTAGTTTTGCAAAGCGCTAACACAAATCGATAACCTTGTTTCCACTAGACCTGGTCCTCAGAGCGGTTCACTTTGGAGTGTCTCTTTTGTTAAGCACTTGCACATTTAGAGTGAAGAGCACTGTTCCCTCTAATCTGTGCGCATGCGCAATTGCGCACAGCTCCCAGGGGATTCGCGCAGAGAAAATCTTTGTTGCGCAAGAGAGAAAGAGAGAGAAAGAGCATGAGGCGCAAGCCGCACACAGTGATGTGCACCTAACTACACCTGATCATTAACAGCACATAGCGCCAAATCAAAGGCTCGGGGAACTAAAGTTCTACATCCTATAAGCTTATGACTAGTCTTTCTTCTGGACCAACCCGTCTCGTATTCACGGAGTTTTGAGAACAAACAGCTGACGAACTAATGTGTCTAGAATAGCGCAAATTACCGCGAAGATTTGCGCTCCCCATCAGGGGTGAAAGTGAGGCATTACAGCCCGTTACTGCGGACCACTAAAACATTTGGTGGTAGTACACTGTACCAGGAGACGAGCTCCTCCACCTTACGCACGGTAAAGTAGTCCCACTAAAATCATTGCCTCTGGAGTCAAACAACCACATTAGACACAAACTTAATCCAGGGTTAGGCTGTGCACTTTTGGAGATTTAATCGACCCAACCCCGAACTCTCAGAACTCACACTGACAAACTTGATTTGAGCTCATTCATTTTGGATCTGACTTGTCTCTGTGCGTCTTTAAGCGTCTTTATGCGGCAGCGATGTGAGCGCCGCGAGCAGCGCTGCACAGACACAAACTTTTTAGACTGATTCTTCATCACTGTCTTCAGTATCCGTGATGAAGAATCATGAACCACAAAGTTTAGCGATTCGCACAGTTTTCGCGTGTATTGAAAATTAGCCGTGTGCGTAACGAGGCGTTGATAAGTGAAAATTGGAAGGATGAAAATTAATGGCCACTGACTGAAATGTATTTTTATTTATATTTATTTAGGCTAAAGAAGACTGTGTTGTTGCGTCAGAGCTACAGTAAAGTCTAATCAATGACATACTTAGTCAAGAGTTAACTGTAAATTATCATTAGGCCTGTTTGAAACATAGTCTTATGATCTAAACATGACACACAGAGGATTCCAGAGGAAACGTAAGCAGGTTACAGGATTAAATGAATATTGCACAGAAGTGTTACTGGATAAGAGTCAGTCTTTATATTAAAATGCATCAGAAAACTGTGAAAGATTTGGAGGGAAAAACACCATGACTCTGATTTGAACACAACTTAATGATGATATCCATTTTTTAAATTATTTTTATTAATTCTACCTAAACCAAATTATAGCTGAGGGGCTGTGATCAGAGAGGAGGATGACAGTGCAGCTCACAGAGAAACACCAACAAGATTTAGACACAAGTGATCAGCAGCATGTGTCCTACACAGGTTAACACAACTGTGACACAAATTTTCTTATGATAAACAAAGCCCTCCAACGGGCTTCTGTAGTGCACAAAAACAAGTCTGCAAACCACACTTGTCCTGAGCAGGGCCGTCGACAGTTGTTGTATCTTGATTAGAGAACATTTTGACAAGTTGTTAAACATGATTTCAATTGGAGCAAGCATTGTTTGGATTAAAATAAGAAAGCTAAATCTTGTCCAATTGGCCTTCAGTCTAGATTTAAGGTGAGACACTGCAGGTAAATAGGAAAAAATCTTAAATTTACAGATATCAATTGTAAAGTTCTGTAGTTTACTCACAAATGTAAGAAAAAAAAAATTTAATATTTAATATACAAGTTTTTCATTATGGTTTCATGTAGAAATAAGACATTTTATGTGTAAAATTTAAATCTGAAAAATTTGTTATTTTGTACACATATTTGTCACAAAAAAATTTACAGAGGGGAATTCGGATTTCTTATTTAGTTTTTAAGTAAACTAGATTGGACTAAAAATTGTCCTAAAAATTCTAATTTCACCTCATTTGTTTTAACTTAAAACTTGAATAAATCAGTTTTAAAATGAGAAGAATCAGAATCCACATCACTGCAGTTATCAATAGTGATTCACTCGCCTTCTGCTATTTTTAGAAGCTTAGAAATTGCGTCAAAAAGTCCCACAATATAGCAATGAAAACATTCTTCCTGTGACATATTGCAGGAAAAGCATGGCGTTTATGTGACATGTGTAAAACTACTTCTAGTAAATGAGTTTAATGAACCACGGCTCTCAAAAGAAGGCGTCATGGATATGTAAAATCAGCCTGCTGCGCGTGCACGGGTCACGTGCACTGGAACAAAGCAGGGTTTGTTTTACCTGAACTCACTCTGTTCAAACATGTGAGGAAAGGAGAAGCACAAGTACAATACGGCAGTGAGGTTTGATATTAAAATGTCACAGCAGGAAGTTCAAATGTGTGCGTTTGTGGAAAACAATTATGAGCTCAGGGTTCAAAAGGACTAAACGTACCTGTGGAAAGAACACTGGCCTATTGTGACCTTAGCGGCATTTCATTTGATCACACTTATTAGATCACTCTTTTTAATATTTCTTTTTATAAACCTATTAATAAGCTCGCCAAAACTACTACTTTTGATTGAGATGCCACCTGACCAATCAGAATGAGGCACGCATGCTGGTTGTTGAGTTTACAGAGGTAAGGTTTAAGTTGTCAACATTTACTACTATCAGCTGGCTGGAAATGATTTAACAGTTTGTTTTCTTGTGTAATCCATTTTCCTCATCGTCACAGTTCATATTTTCACAAATAAAAGTCTTGTTCTCACAGTTGCATCTCGAGGGCTTTACATGGTGGAGATCAGAGGCAACGGCAAGAAAAGGCTGCCAAAGGTAAAGGCAAGACGGCAGTGATAGCTCCAGGAACAGCTCAGTGGCTCCTGGATTCGTATTTTTAACATATTAATGTCTACAGTGGGCTATGCTGTGACCCCGAACCTGAAGCTAGTCCACCCAGCACATCCACAGACATGCTGGAGCTCACAGCACACACGGCTCATAACCGCACCGCGACGCCTTCAACATTTAGAGCATTTAGAAAGACCAATTAATGCCACAATAAAAGTACAACTATACTACGGTCAAGCCAAAACTGGGTATTCTTCACTACCTGGCAACGAAGTGTGACGAGGGACAACAGGGGACCAGAAGTAGGTGAGTTAAAGTGACTGACAGCTGACACTAGCAGCCAATCAAAATGAACACTTTAGGTGTTAGAACCTGCCTGCAGGCTGTATGCCACAATATATATATATATATATATATATATATATATATATATATATATATATATATATATATGTGTGTGTGTGTGTCCTGCAGTGTGACATGAAAAATCACATATTTAAAAAGTCATTTATGCTCCAAGATCTAGGAATCATTATTATTGACATTATATTCTTGCTTTTGAAAAATCAATTTTCTGAAAAACTTTTAACATACGACATACAACATACGTTTGATGTCTTGCAATGTGATTTTTTTTTTTTTAAATATGACTATAATGGTTAAAAACACGTAACAGTTACATAGTTATTAAACCAACTCCACAGTCACATTAGGTCATCTAATATATTTAACATTGCACATTTTTGTGAATAAGCTGCAGGACAGAAGGCCAATATCACACACATTTGGGACACAAACATCTAACAATCAGAAAGAGACAGGTTTAAATTTCTTACTCCATTTCATTGACAAAAACTTGAATACGTCCGGTTTAGAATCAGACGTCAACAATCCGTCTGCACTTTCTTTGAGACGCCGGACAAAATCTAAACAGGATCTCAGCCCTCAGACCATCAAGAGTCTGCAAGGAGTAAACAGCAGCATCAATGTATCACGGTACACCTGCTGGCCTTATAAGGACACACTCAGCCCAAAGTCGTGGAGCTGCTCTGCATGTTGCACCCTCCTGAAGCTAAAACGTGGTCCAAACTGGGACTAAATCATGACAACCCGATTTCCCCAAGATTCCACAGCCAAAACCACGACCGAGACTGGACTGAGCAGAGGTCCTGTCCGGAGTATCGAGCTGTATTGAGAATTCTTTAAATCTTTTCGGTTGATGTGGGCGAAACTCGGATGGTTTGGATGGTTTGGATGGTTTGGATGAGTACATAGACACTGTGACGTCATACATCCAATTCTGTGAGGACAGTATCATTCCCACACGCACCAGGGTGATTTATAACAACGACAAGCCCTGGTTCACACCCAAACTGAGGCAGCTCAGGCAACAGAAGGAGGCAGCTTTCAGAGCCGGGGACAGAGAGAGCTACATAAGTGCAAAGTACAGATTTAGCAAGGAGGTGTCAAGAGCTAGATCTCTCTACAACACACGCTAAAGGAGTCTTTCTCTGCTAACAACGCTTCGGCTGTTTGGAAGGGGCTTAGGCAGATCACCAACTACAAGCCCAAAGCCCCCCGCGCTGCTGACGACCAGAAACTAGCTGAACAGCTCGCCTCCTTCTATTCACAGTTCGAAATCTCAACCCCCTCCCCCACCCATCTCACTACAACAGACATTTCTGCCAATCACACCCCGGGTCCCCCCTCCTCCCCCACTGGCCTCTCACTACATAGGGACAATGTAAGAAAACAGTTTCGGAAGTCCAACCCCGAAAAGCTGCTGGACCAGACGGTGTCTCCCCCGCCACCCTGAGACACTGTGCAGAGGAGCTGACTCCTGTCTTCACAGACATTTTTAACACCTCCCTGGAGTCATGCCATGTCCCAGCCTGCTTCAAGTCGTCCATCATCGTCCCTGTCCCCAAGAAGCCCCGGATCACTGGACTTAATGACTTCAGGCCTGTGGCGCTGACGCCTGTCGTCATGAAGTCCTTTGAGCGCCTGGTCCTGCCCCATCTCAAGTCCTTCACCTCCTCCGCCCTGGACCCACTGCAGTTCGCCTACAGAGCCAACAGATCTGTAGACGAACCCATCAACCTGGCCCTCCACTTCATCCTGCAGCATCTGGACTCCCCAGGAACCTACGCCAGGGTCCTGTTTGTGGACTTCAGCTCTGCATTCAACACCATCCTCCCTGCTCTGCTCCAGGACAAGCTCTCTCAGCTCAACGTGCCTGACTCCATCTGCAGGTGGATCACTGACTTCCTGACGGACCGGAGGAAGTACTTGCGGCTGTGGAAGAATGTCTCAGAGACTCGGACTATCAACACAGGAACTCCACAGGGCTGTGTACTTTCTTCTATGCTCCTCTCCCTGTACACCAACTGCTGCACCTCCAGCCACGACTCTGTAAAACGGATCAAGTTTGCAGACGACACCACCCTCATCGGACTCATCTCGGACGGTGATGAGTCTGTCTACAGGAGGGAGGTGGACCGGCTGGTGTCCTGGTGCAGCGATAACAACCTGGAGCTCAATGCCATCACCACCATGGACTCTTTCCGCTTCCTCGGCACCACCATCACTCAGGACCTCAAGTGGGAGCCGACCATCAGCTCCATCATCAAGAAGGCCCAGCAGAGGATGTACTTCCTGCGGCAGCTGAGGAAAGCCAAGCTGCCGGCGCAGATGATGGTGCAGCTCTACACGGCCATCATTGAGTCCATCCTCACCTCCTCCATCACCGTGTGGTCCATCCTCACCTCCTCCATCACCGTGTGGTCCATCCTCACCTCCTCCATCACCGTGTGGTCCATCCTCACCTCCTCCATCACCGTGTGGTCCATCCTCACCTCCTCCATCACTGTGTGGTCCATCCTCACCTCCTCCATCACCGTGTGGTCCATCCTCACCTCCTCCATCACCGTGTGGTCCATCCTCACCTCCTCCATCACCGTGTGGTCCATCCTCACCTCCTCCATCACCGTGTGGTCCATCCTCACCTCCTCCATCACCGTGTGGTCCATCCTCACCTCCTCCATCACTGTGTGGTCCATCCTCACCTCCTCCATCACCGTGTGGTACAGGAGCCACAACCAAGGACAAACAGAGACTACAGTGCATTGTGCCTCTGCTGAGAAGGTTGCAGCCTTCCATCTGTCCAGGACCTGTACATCTCCAGGACTCGGGGACGAACAGGTCGGATCACAGCTGACCCTTCTCACCCTGGACACGGACTATTTATTCTATCCTAGTCTATTTTATTCTTAATCTTATGCATGCCTCTTTTATATATTTTATTATATTTTATTCATTGTTTTATGTTGCACCTTACATCGAAGCAAGTTCCTGTGTTTGTGAATTTTGATCACTGACAATGGCAATAAACAGTTTCTGATTCTGAACTCCAGACACAGGCAGAACATGCAAACGCCTCACAGTGAAGCAAATCGAAGCGGATACTTTATGGCTGGGTGGCGCAAGAGTTAATTCCTGTAAATCTGTGGTGGAGGGGGGAGTCTCTATTTTCAGAACTAACCAGAAGAACTTACAAAGCGAAACAGGGAGGACAGAGATGAAGAGGAGCTTAAATGCACTCATCTGTCAGTGTTATGTGCAAGTCTGTCCTGTTAAAGCTCAGTCCGCATTAGCTGCTCTGGGATCGTTCTTTAAAGTCTATCTGACAGGTTAGACCACACAGTTGGCTAAACATAGTGAATATGGTTGTATTTGTCCCCAGTTTGACAGTTTTTGCAAAGTTTATAAGTAAACTTCCTGGTTGGACATGGGCAGCAGATGTTACATGGGCTGCATCTGAATGTCCACACTCATGCCCTAAACAGTGCCCTCAGTCCTGGAGGGATTCGGACACAGCTCACTACTCCTTGCAGCGGGTCATGTGACTCTGGTGTCTTGGAGAAAAAAAAGTCGGCAAAACTCAGATAAAAATTGATTTCTGTAATGTGGATCAAATCCGCCTGACATGCATATATTTATGAACTAATAATTGTCATAGAAGTTTTATTCATCATGGATTGCACATGAAAACAAAAATGTTAAACTTTTTGAATAATCCAGTCAGTTTGTTAAAAAATAGCTGAGATTATTCAACTTTTTGCCTGAGATTTGTTTCTATTCACAGCTAAAGCTAAGTTAGGTGGCTAACGCTAGCAACTCTGCTGCTAACGGTTTGTTTGAAGTGTTTTGTTCATAATCTCAGATCAGCAGTTCTGACTGGCACATTTCATTGTGGTCAATATTGACCGGTCAAGTGACAAGCGCTGGACACTATTTTTCAAGATGCATTGTGGGAAAATGGCGGTAACACTATACAGTGCCCTGTAGAGGGAACAGTGTGGACATTCAGACCAGTGGGCGAGGCTACCGCGCTCAAATTGAGCCGCCGACTGTAAGATGCCATGTTTGCAATCTGCTGCTGACCACTAGGGGCTGCTGCAGAAGTAGAATTTTTCAATGCAAGTCAATGGGGAGTTAGACGTTTCAAAACCTACTTAAGAGCCTGGCTCAAAATACGGCTTTGGTCTCAAACGTTAGCTTACGGCTCTGTGACAACGCTGAGGGGGGTGAATTTTTTTGAACCAGGCTGGTTTAGCCGCTGTGAGTTTTTAAAGTTCATGCATATCTAATGAAGAAGGCGGGCTTTACGCGCCGGAAATGTCAGGGCGCAGCCATACACCTACGAGTGGGCGGTAACCATAGAGGCAATGACGGCAGTACGTCAGCAAAAGGCCGCCCCAAAGTCGCCCTCCCCCCGCCTCCCCACCGAGGGGGGAGTGGTGGGGGCTAACCCGCGGCCATTTTGAATTCTCCATGACTGAGCCGCATTATCATGAATGGGGCGGAGCGACAACCGTCTGTCCACTATTTTTATGTCTATGATTCAGACACAGCCATGGCAGAGGTAATTCCACAACTGTTACCTAGCAACCGTTTTGAAAACAAGGGCCAAAATCATGCCCCCAGCAAACAAATGTGTCGCCTGTTTAAGTCACTGGTGCTGCTCATTAGCGCATGTCACCAGTGTGGCTGTGCGGCCCGGACGTTGCTTAGGCTTGTGTACCATGTGACCGCTTTAACCAATCAGAGCGAGAGAAATGTAATGGCTCGGCTTGTTCACTTTGGCCGGAAGCATTGATTGGTTTGAAACTGTCATTCATATTTACAACAGATATTACAACACCAAATAAAGTCAAAATTAGAAAATCCAAAAAACCTATCATGTGCACTTTAAAAGGTTCAAAGGATTCAAAGGTAGAGACCTCCGGAGCTCTACCTTTGATGTCCATGGGAAATTTGAAACTGAATATTTTATGTACACATACTAATGTGTTTGCGATGCATTGGACATGGATGGTATTGCATCGTTGGGAGCTCAAACGCCCATATATGGGGAAGAAGGAAGTTGTCCCACGTTTTGTTTAATGTTCAAACAGAACGAACATGGAAACATAGAAAAACAGCAATGGAATTTATGACTCAAATGAGTAACAATGTTTTGAAATGCCATATCGGTTCATTCTGTCATTGTGTCCTTGAGCATGGCACGTCCCAACCCTCCTCTGTGTGACTGGAGTGAGTGAACGGTTGGTAGTTGTCATTGGCATAAAATTGTTGCCGTACAGGATTTTGTCAACAAACTTCAGGGCAACTTGCAACCGCTAACTACATAATAATAACTATTATTATCAGAATCAGAATCAGAATTACTTTTATTTATCCCCAAGGGGAAATTCTTTTCGTTACATGTGCAACCGACCAGTAGAGACAGAAAGTATTAAAACAATATAAGATATATAGAAAATAAAAATAAAATACAATAGCTCTATATAATGTCTACCCCATTTAACTTAACTTATAAGTGTCTTTATTAATCAACTAAACCCCCGATATGAACAATACTCAACTAAACCCCCGATATGAACAATTATATTGCATATTGCATTATAATGCAAGATGAACTGTAGATGTGCATAGAACAGGCTGGAGTTTTGGGGCCCAAGGCAAAATGAAGCACAGGCCCCTTCTCATGAAGTGTGATTTTCTATTACAATGTTTAGCAACAGACCCTTTAAAATGTGATGTCATCAAAGTTCTGGAATGGAGGCGACTGAAGGCAAAATGAAGTTGACTGGAAATTATTCAATGATTGTCTCACATTAGATCTAAATTCTACTGGTTTTAAGAGTTTGTGTTGGGAAAAAAGCAACACATTTGAATTTCCAGGGTAGAACGGTCAGTTAATTTGCTTTTCTATAACAAACAATGGACAAAATACAATTTTCTAGCCTTAAAAGTGTATTTTAGCTTCAAAAGAATCTAATTTATGGAATAGTATCTAATATATCTCTAGATAAAATGAAAAATGATTGTGGGCTCAACATTTCTGTGAGTATTTTTCTAGTAAAATCTGGATTGTTGCTTTATCATAATTTCCTACAACATAATGTAAAATACAATAATATGTGTTCTGCAGCAGCTCTGATGTCACTCATGTGTCTGAGGCTTTAAGTACATCTACATATTTCATATTTTATGATATTCTGAGGTTAAATCCCAATTTCTCAGGTGAAATCACATTATGTTCCACCTCCATTCTGAATTTAAAATGTTTTTCTTTGCAATTTTTTAAAGGGTCTATTAAGACAATTTACACTTTTATTATGTGAAAACCCATTCCATTGGGCAGCAGAATATAATGAACGACTTCTTCCTTGTGGTGTTATATTTATTTATTCAGGGACAGTGTGCAATAAGCACTGATCACAAGGAAAGATGCTTGTACCAGGCTGGAGCACATGATGCTAATTTCCTTTTATTATTCTGCTGGATACAATAATGACTTAAATTTATTAAATCTAAAATGTTTTTGTACAAATAGATAGATAACATTTTTAATGTAATATTTTTTAATGCATTTTAAGGCTTTAATTTCGCCAACATCCATTTAATGACTTTTAATGCTTTTCACCCTGTATAATTTTGTGTCGTGTCTCATGAATTGTTCTTGAAGGAAGCTTTTGGTTTTTGTTTGTTTTTAACTCGTGGTGGCCGGACAGGTTCAGAAATATTGGAAAATTGTAATTGTGGGGGTTTGGAGGTCCTTCTCCAGAAGAATATTTAAGAAATCAGACCAGGGCTGCACGATACTGGAAATGTGTGATTGTCCTGTTTGTTGGGGCTATTTTGTTGGCATTTGTTGGTTATTGTTTAAAGGTACACTGTGATAATGACAGAATAGCAACTGTTTCAGAGCCATGTGTCTAGGATTATCGGAAAAAGCATTTTATTGGGGGCCCCTTAGGACTGGGGGCCCAAGGCAGTTGCAGGCTGCAGTCCACCACTGCTGGCACACTGCAGGTTTGTTGAGTCTTGAATCATTTTTAAACATGAGACAAAAAGTGCAGACCAAAGACAAGAGGAGAATCGTAGACAATTTTAAATCGTATGATCCACCGAGGGCAAAACAGCAAAGAAGAGAGCCAGAAAAGACAGCATGTCATTGTGCCATTTGGAACTCTTTGGCATTCTTTTTCTTTTTTAGCAAAGGTACGGGTTCAATAGGAGAGGTACGGCACAAAGCAGTCCAGCCCTGGGTGTTTCCACAGCACAGATTTACTCCTGTGCTTCAGAAGCCTCATGTAACTGAAGGTTCATTTGCAAAAACAGGTAAGTGCCATTTTAAAAAGACATCGAAGGCTTGCAGTCAAGTCTTCGTACAGTAATGTTTTCAAAAGCAAAATGTATTTTACTGCTTTCAAAATTTGATTCGACCCCTCCTTGATGAAATCCAATTATATATGTAGCTGATGGTGACAAATAATAATAATAATAATAATAATTTTACAAAATGGAAATATCTGTTTTTTTCTATTGAACTTTTTTTCTTGAACCAAGCCTCAGTAAAAATGTGTGTTATCTTTTCTTCTACCCTTTTTGGAAGTTTCAATTACTATTAACAGTAAACTTGATATAAAAAACAACAACATTCATGTTATGACATGATCTAAATTTCAATATATTGCCCACTTCTACTGAGTATTTAAATCCCTAAAGCCGACCAAACTTAGTCTTTCTTGTACACTTTTGCAAACACTAGCATGGTGGCAGGTCAAAGGTCAAAGTTTATCTGCAGATGACAGTTTGATGTGTTGATGTTTGATAAAAGTCTTCAGTTCCAGTCACTTCCTGTTGTGTCACATCAAATCAAATCAAATCAATTTATTTTTATAATGCCCAAAATCACAACAACAGTTGCCTCGATGGGCCACAGGTAAAAGCAGTTCAGATAACTGTCCCAGAATGCCCCTGCCCCCATGACCTCAGTGAGTTGACAGAATGAGTCGTGGGGTGTGGCGATGCCGTGATGACACTTTCAACTCGAGTTCTGTGACTAAACTTCCGCTTGGGTTTAAAAAAAGATACAGCTTAAACATTCTTCACATAGTGGCCAAAAAAAGACTGCTGGTATGTTGTGACTGTGTGGTATGGGAATTATTATTAGCATTTGTCACATTCCGAATGACTTGGCAAAGATTATTCATTTGTCAACATAATGGTGTTACCTCAGACTTTTGAACACTTTTGGCTTGTTTAAAATTGAATTAATATTGAAATGATCAGAATTGTGAAGGTGAATGAGTGGACCATGCACGGACAGAGCTCCAATTAATCGCAGACGATTAAAAATGTAATTTAAGACGATTGAAGAATAAGAACATATATAAACACAATGAGGAGCACAAAATCCCATGTTCAGAAAAAATTCTGTATACATTTTTGGTGCTGTCAAAAGATTACATAATGTATTCAGATTATATCACACTTTTAAAATGAGATGTATCACATAGCACCTCTTACGAAATACTATATTTGTGAAATAATTAAATTGTATTTAATTAAATTCAAAACTACGCAAAATACTTATTCTTATTTAATTGGAAAATATGCAAAGATGCTTCAAAAAGACATTTGCAATAATTGACACGTCTTTTTGAAGCATCTTTGCATATTTTCCAATTAAATAAGACATTCATTCATTCATTCATTCATTTTCTACCGCTTATTCCCGTTAGGGGTCGCGGGTGACTGGAGCCTATCCCAGTGACTTTGGGCCTTAGGCGGGGCACACCCTGGACAGTGGCCAACTCATCGCAGCAAACACAGAGACAGAGACAAGGACAAACAACCATTCACTCTCACATTCATTCACTAGGGACAATTTAGAGTTGTCAATTAACCTACACAGTCATGTCTTTGGACGGTGGGAGGAGCCGGAGAACCCGGAGAGAACCCACGGTAACACGGGGAGGACATGCAGACTCCACCCAGAGAGATCGTGTGATGTTAGGGTGGTCCGAGATTCGAAACCACGATGTTGGGGTGGTCTGGGATTCGAACCCACGATCTCCTTATTGAGAGGCAGAAGCTCTAGCCGCTCTGCCACCGTGCACCCCTAAATAAGATATAATTAGTTTATTAAATTTTTTCACAAATCTAAACAAACTATTTAAAGTAACTACAATTTAAATCTTGTATGTATGGATTTCATGTTGAATCTCTGTCCTGTGTTTAGGTTACATAAGAAAACAGCAGGCTTAGTGGTTTTAAGGACAAATATTATGTAATATTTACTTTTTTGAGCTTTTATTCATGTTCCGTCATCAAAAACATACCTGGAGTGTCATTTAGTTTCATTCATACTAGAGTTTGTTGAATCCTGGTTTGAAAATCCTCTCTCCTCCGACCGTCAATATGACACTCCCAACACACTGATAAAGTTATATTGTTCTTTGTAAAAAAAAAACCTGCCCTTCTCCACATGAGGCCTGATGGATGTGTAAAATGAACCGTGCGATTAAAGCCCTGCTCCTGAACCTTCATCGCTCGGGTAAAGCCTCTGTGTAATCTAAAAGCTCGTGTTTCCTCAAACAAATCTGGTGATTAATCTGTGCCAATTTGTGATTAATGCGACAATTTTCTCAGATTAATTGCATGAAGTTGTTAACTCATCTCCGTCATCAAAAACATACCTGGAGTGTCATTTAGTTTCATTCATACTAGAGTTTGTTGAATCCTGGTTTGAAAATCCTCTCTCCTCCGACCGTCAATATGACACTCCCAACACACTGATAAAGTTATATTGTTCTTTGTAAAAAAAAAACCTGCCCTTCTCCACATGAGGCCTGATGGATGTGTAAAATGAACCGTGCGATTAAAGCCCTGCTCCTGAACCTTCATCGCTCGGGTAAAGCCTCTGTGTAATCTAAAAGCTCGTGTTTCCTCAAACAAATCTGGTGATTAATCTGTGCCAATTTGTGATTAATGCGACAATTTTCTCAGATTAATTGCATGAAATTGTTAACTCATCTCACTTTGACAGTTCTAGTTTTTTTATAACACCATGTCAAAGTGCTCACTATTCACAGGGAAATACTTGTTGGAGAAACTGTGGTTCACAACTGGCCCACCATTACCATGTGTCTTATTGCTTAGAAATACTGGACTGAGATCAATAGAGCACTGCAAATTGTGGCATCCCTCTGGACTTAAGAACTATGTATCTGGGCCTCAAAACTCCTGCCATGGACACAATAAATCGATACTTTGGAGAAAACGTCTGACCGCAGAGAAACAGCCATCATGAAAAATGGACACAAACCGAAGCAACAAACCAAGACTGGACTGACATAGTAATAAGTCATTAGAAAAATTTTAAAAAACGACATTCGATTCGATTCATTTCGGGTCACGTTATAACACAACACCCACATATTTACAGATATTATTAAACCTTTGCAGTACTTTTGCAATACCTTACATGGCCCTTGTCACGTACAGCGTAACCTACACCCAGGTGAGGTACAGATTAAAACATGAAGTCACAAATGTAGGTTAGCTCCAGGCCGTGGAAAAGTGCGTCAGGAGTTGGGCTCAGTGCCAGTCCACATACCTGCCACGCATACCTGCCACAGATACCAGCCACACGAAAATATGGGTTTTGAGGACACAAGATTACACATTTTCCTGTCGCTAAAGCTACAGTAAATCTATATTCTTGTAAACGATCAAAGTTTTGTACCAAACAGCACAGACTGAAGAGTTAAAATAGAACTAAGTAATATTTTTACCTTATTAAACGTCTTTGTAAGTCTGTGTGGTGGTTGTAAATGTATTTTCGGGGCGTTTGAAGCCCCTGCTGTCTCTGCACGGAAAACCAGCTGCAACATTTCCTGACACCGACCCGAAGACAACTCTCCTGAGAAACATTGGCTCTCTTTTTTATATTTGGTGACATTAAATGTTTTTGTATGTGATTGTATTTCCTTGTTACTATTACTTAGTTCTGCTTTAAATAAAATAAACTTGCTAAACAAAGTAAGTAAAGGCCTATGGGTGTGACACAGGGAGCAGTGATGACCTGGACTGGCGGAGCAATGGCGTCTTATCCACAGGAGAACAAAGATTGCTCAAATATGCACAAATCACTCTTAAAACAACTTTCAATTCAATTCAGTTTGTTTTTGTAATGTCACAACAACAGTTGCCTCGATGGGCCACAGGTAGAAAGCAGTTTAAATAAACAATGTTCAATTTAGCAGTGGATAAATGTCCCGGAGCATCCCTTGTCCTTGACCCTCCTTCTCTCAAGGAAAAACTGCAAAAAAAACCTGAGGGGAAAAAGTAGAAACCTCGGGGAGAACCACATGAAGGAGAGATCCTCCTCCACGGACGGACAGATGATCCAGGACTGACACATCCATCTGGACCAGAACCATCGAGAGGAAGGAAGGAGGCGAGATAGAAAACCATGTGAACAGCAATGAACAGACCACAGAGGAACTAATCTTAAATATTGTTGATGGGAAAGTAGAAGAACCAGAGGACAGTGTTCAGCTCCATACTTCCCCCAGCAGAGTTGCTCCTGGGGCAGTGGAGCTAAAATTGTAAGTTTTCATTTTTGTTCCTAATTGGCCTGACCATAAACTAAAGAGGAGCGTTTTGAGCCTGGTCTTAAATGTAGAGACTGTGTGGCCTCTTTAACATGAACAGGAGCTGGTTCTATAACGCAGGAGCTTGGTATAAATGCTCTAACTCCTACTGTGCTATCATTTATGGCTTCATAAGTCAGTAAAGAGACTCTAACACTGGGGTAATATGATATCTTCTTCTAGTTCCTGTTAATAATCTTGCAGCTGCATTTTGAACCAGTTGAAAGCTTCTTCTAGAGCTTTTAGGACACGCTGCAGGGCGTTACAGTCTAATCTGGATGTGACAAATGCATGGATGAGTTTCTCAGCGTCACTTTTAGGGAGAATTTTTTTTTATTTTAGCAATGTTACACAAGTGAAAGTAGGCTGTCTTACAGGCTGTATTTATATGTGCTTTGAATGAAAGCTCTTGGTCAAATAAGACTCCAGTGTTTCTTACAGTAGAGCTGGAGGCTGAAGTGCTATTGTCCAGAGAAACTGTCTGGCCAGTGGAATCTGAATCTGTGCAAACATGGCTTCACCTGGGGCATATACAACAGTAAGCTCCCTGAAGCCAAGCATTGTGGGTAACAACGACTCAAAAGTGAAATAGGAATCAAATGTATTTATTCTCACATATTCTGCTCTGGGCACATCATTGATGACAATAGGCCTGCTGTGCTGATGCTGTGGTCACCTGCTTTGTGCTAACTTCAATCCATACGATTTAATCAGGCCCACGACCCACCTTCCAAATATTGAAAAATCTATTTTTTCTTGTGTACTGGCTTAACTCTGGCTTAGTACTACTTTAGCTGGTTTGGTCTTGTTTAATTCTGCCTTCTGGCTTGAGTCTGGTTCAGACCTGGTTGCTATCTAGTCTTGTCATAGTGAGAAACTCATTCTGCTTTTTATGAAAAAATAAAGAAACGTAAACTACCCTTTATGACCTGCCAACAAACAACTTTTTTTTTGCATGCTGACTTGTTCTGTCAAATAACTAAAATTGCCAAATATATCTTAATCTTTAAATCTCTTTTTATTTGGACATTTTTTCCCCAAATGGTGAAATTCCAATTCTTCCCTTTAAGGTTTAAGGTTTTCTAAAAGTTGTTTTTTCCAAACCTAATAAAACTTATTTGAAGGTTCTATCTGTTATACTTCTTGAGATGTGTCTGTTTTCAGAATATTATTGTTTTTTTAATTGCAAAAAAGCTATTGTAAAAATCACAGTTTTAGATATCCAAATCAATAAATATTTGTCATTTGATGTCCAATGGCGAGAAAAATATCAACATTAATCTTTTTGGTTAATTTCATTTCTGCTAAAAGTTGCTGAAATAGATCCATAAATGCACTTTGTGAGGTCACCGAGGGTCACCGAGGGTCACCGAGGGTCACCGAGGGTCAGGTGAAGCTGTAATGATCCTGTTAAAGGACATAATGTAACACCAGCATGGAGCTGTGTGACGCACATTCTATTTTTAGAAATACCAATCTATTCATCTTCTGCTTATCGAGGTGAAGGAAGCGATGAGTTGACTTCCCCCTCTCCAGACACTTCCTCCTGTGATGTGTGCGCTGACGAATCCTCAGGCCGAGATGTGTCTCAGGATGAGTCTGAAGGAGACAGCATCAGATCAGAAGCTTATCTGACTCCAGGGTCGGGCGTTTGTACGTGGCAGGTGTTGAGTTTGTGATGTAAATATGTGTTTTAGGTCGTCACTCATTAGTCAGGTCAGTGTGAGCCAGCTTTAGTGCAGTCTGGAGCCGCTTGGAGACCACCTGTTTGAAGCGCTCTCCTCTGACCTCAGGACCACTTTGGTCGATTACTTTTGTTGTGAAAAGCACTTGTGATTGATACAAGGGGAAATTCAGGATGTAAATATTAGTTGTTTGCTTAATCTCCAGTGTTGTTCTCTCTGAGATCAAAAATCGATATCAGATCTGATTTGTATAAGAACAACTTTTGTCCTCCTGAGACCCGGAGAAAATGAAAAGTTTGGTTTTCTTCACAAGTAATAAGTTATAAAAAGAGTTATAAAAAGCACATAAATAATATTTTTCTTTCATTTCAATAGACTTTCTGATATGACATGAATATGTCTGTGAGCAATTTTGAAATATAATGCTCCATAAAAATGGAATAATTAATCAATTTGAATAAGAACCTATTTTTAAAATTATATCTAAACAATATTGAACATGTAACTACATGTTGTTTCAACATGGTGCTCAGTAATGGACTGCATTATATATTGATTGATTGAAAACTCACTCAAAATACAATATTACACCCTCCATTCCAAAATAATAATAAAGGTAAAATATTCTGCATTTTTCATATTGTCATTAGCCTTTATGCTCTTGCTCTTGAGTACATTAAATTTGCCATCTCACGTTTTGAAACAAATTAAAGTTTTTCTCAGCTGTCTGGAATGACACTTACTGAGTGTACAGTAGATAGCACCAAGCGCTTACACACGCCATTATCAAGCTAGCAGTAGCAGTTATCGTGTTTAGAGGCAGAAATGCTCAGAACAAGTCTGCCGCTGATTTAAGGGACTTAAAACAGCAGAAGATTCTTGGATAAATGACGTAGATGATCTGAAAATACATCCCAGATCGAGGGAGTTCAGCAGGAAGTGTGTCTGATGCTTGGAGGGAGAGGGTTTTTTTAATGAACATTCCCCAAAAGAGCGTGAAAGCAGCTGAATGCACGGATGACAGAACATGCGTCCTTTAAACTGTGCATGTTTTGATATCAGCAATTTTACGAAAATCAGAAAAAGTGAAGTCACCAAGGCTTCATCCTCATCCCCTTTTACAGTGTGTGTTCATCAGGACTTATGCCAGGTGGACTGACTTGGCATTTTAAAATGAATGTATTTTTATAGGCGATTCCTTAATCAATATCATTACATTATTAACATCATAATCATTTCATTATCAATATCATATTTACATTTGCCATTTTATAAAACATACTTCACATCATTAACATCACTGTGGCCTCTGTCGGTCACTGCTCTGTTCCAAATCTATTCTTGTCTTTTACATTCCGTCTTTAGATTTCTGACCTGTTTTTACACTGGCCCCAGTATGTTTAGTCCAAAATATTTACCCGTGGTGTATTTAAGGATTCGCCGCAGACGTAACCCCAAACCGGTTGGACGAGCTTGTGATGTTGATAGATGCGACGCCTGGTGGAAACTTTCCACTGGGTTTGCATGCAACGCTGCAGATCTGAACCAAAATGTGAGCGATGTACAAGTCATTATTCTGAACCGACAAGAGAGTGGAAAAGTAAACTAGGATTTATAATACTTGAGCTGTAAATTAAACAAAAGCTAACAGTGAGAGAGGGAGAAGACAGAATGTGTGAAGTGCAGCCAGTGTCAACAACATGAATTGGGATTAAAATAGACTTTTATTAGGCTACTGTTCCTGCTAATGTTACTACTACAGGCCCGATCAAAAGACCAGCTGAATAAAGTCACATTTTTCATGGTTGGATCTTAACAAGGCTCCAAGTAAAGCTTCACTATGCAACAAGAAATGGGAGTGAGACAAAAAAAAAGTTTGAGTGAACATTTTATTGAAAGCATCAATTAAACTCTAATAGTGGAAAAATGTGGATTCAGTGTCATTTTCTGTCAAGTATTCACAGTGTCATGACGTTCTGATGGAAAAGGGGGAAAAAAAACGTATATTTTTGATGATGGTGGGGTTGTTGAGCTGCATAAGCAGGGTCTCTCTCCTTCACTGCTGAGCTGGGACACAAAGACAGTCACTTGGAATTTCTGAAGAGATCCTGAGGGTTATGGAGCAAAAAAGTCCAACCCAAAAAATGGCACTGAGCAGCACTGAGCCGGAGGAGCCGATTGGCTGTCCATCAAGACCAAATTAGGGCTGTGACTGATGCGACTGCAGCCCAATAACCATCAAAGGCCTCGTCCCCTTAACCTTCGGATCTATTTGACCCCATCTAGATTTTTAGTTTTATTTTTTATTTCATCGCTGTAAAACGGTCATGGGGGGGGGGGGGGGTCCAAAACATCACCTAACATACAATTTATGCAAACATTTTCAATAAAATTAGTATTTTTTTCCTGAGATGAAAATATATTTTGTTCATATATTGCTCTTTGACCAAATGTGCATTGCTCAAAAAAAGAGAGCACAAGGGTTAAACGCCACAGAACTGCAGCTTGGACTTCACAAGAGACACCAAACATGGGACAGTCTATTTCAGTTTAATTGTTGTTTTCAATAAAATGTTGTCTCAAACTTTTTTTTTTTTTGGTCTCACTCCCATTTCTTGTTGCTTATTGAAGCTCTACTTGGAACCTTGTTAAGATCCAACAGGACTTTATTCAACTGTATTACTACTGTCTGACTGTTTTATTTTTTTAAGGAAAAGGGGCAACAATGCATATTAATGAACATTTACACACATGTAAATATGCCAGATTATAGCCCAAGGCTAATTTCCATCTGCAGACCCCCTGCAGGTCACAGAAAGAGAACACACACACAGTACACTTCAGTGAATCAGAGACAGGAAAACAAGGTTTTATCGTCAACTACAAACATTCATCAGAAAACACTATCTGTCACTGACTGTCTATGTAAAGAAGTAAATCTGTCTTCAACATAATTAATACACTAAAAATACACAATGGTAAAATAAATGCATTGTGTCATCTTTTCCATGTGATTCTTTTAAGTTGAAATTGCTTTGCCCAGAATATTTCACAAACCAGATCTGTGGAGAGCTGACTACACTCACTGTAAGAATGCTTAAAAAAAAAGAATGATAAATGTCTTAAAAAGTAAAAAAAAAAAGAAAAAACCTAAAACAAAGCACTGCCCCTTTAATCTCATTAACCATTTACCGATTTATCAAAATAAATGCATGCAACATGAAAAAGCATTACCCTAAACATGGTTATTCTTTAAAGGTCCTATATTTTGCCATATTCCCCATCTCATAGTCTACCCTGAGGACCATTATGATAATATTTAGCGTTTTGTGCAAAATTCACAAAACGCTGGGTGTTAGGAAAAAGCACCCAGTGAACTCACCTGCCCAGAAATAGAAAGGGCTTGCTTTGGTTTGTTGTCCGCTCTGTGACTCCGCCTCCACTTGCCCAGGTTAAGGTTAAACACAAGCACTGGTGGTGTCACAGGGTTCATAGGTTTCAACAGGTGAAATTTAATGCTTTTTAATGGCATATTATTAGTGTCATAATCAACTTCAAAACAAGACATTTACACTTTTATCATGTCAAAACTACTGGCTTTCGACAATTTCATTAGGCAGCTGAATAACAAGAATATAATAGAACTATTTTATAATATTCAAAAAGCTAACTTATATGACATTTAAAGGGGCTGTACATGTTTTTTTTGTTTTTTTTTTAACAGTTTTTAAGTGTGAAAAACAGAACTAGATCATGTACCCGCTTTTTTGAATGTAATAAAGTCAAATCTGTGTAGCCCCAGCACAGATATCCTCTAAAAGCATTTCTACAGGTGAAAATGAGACCACAACACTTTCTCTGAATCTATTTATAGATTGTTTTTTTCCTACAAGAGAAGCAGGAAGTGGGCTTTACCTGTGTCAGTAACTGGTGAAACGTGCTTCTAAATTCATGGCAGTAAATATTTCGGATGTTTGGACTGCATTATGTAAGTGAGCGCTACATGTGACTCATGGAAAGACCTTAACATGAACTAGTTTTCAAAACAGTAAAAATCAGGTACTTTAAATCATATAAATGTATGTTTTGATGTTTTGATCAAAGCTAGATTGATCTAGATTCAATAAATCATGTACAAGCTTCTGATAGATAAATCTTGTTTGTCTTTTTTTTTTTTTTACATTTAATGCCAAAATCCATTTAATGACTTTTAAGGCTTTTTAATGCCCCACAGTAACCCTGTATCAGCAAGCAAATTATATAGTACTTGAACTTAAATAGCACTACTTTGTACTTCTACTTCAATCATATTCTTTTGTAATATCAAGCCAGCACACATTGTTTGACTGCTCTACATCTACTCCTGCACACTTGGACTGAAGCGAGTTGAACCAAGTAAAAAAAAACAAAAACAAAAAAAAAAACATGTATTTGATGAGAAAACATCAAAACATGTTTGAAATTGCAAAATAGTTAGCTTAGCAAATTACCATACCTTTGACATTTACATCCAAAATCAATCAATCAAGCAACGTATATTTATGTAGCCCAAGCTGATCAAAATGATCAAAGCAATAAAATACAGAAAAATACAAATAAAAATCTATAAAACCATATTACAATACATTCACTATACAAAAAATAAAGTGTGAGTGTTAAAAGACTGAATAAGTAAGTTTTAGGCCAAAGTCTGTGATGGATCACATATCGGGGGGCAGTTTGTTCCAGAGTCTGGGGCCAGCGACAAAAATCCCCTAGTGTTTGAGTCTGGCTCTGGGGACTTTGTTTAAGATCCGCTGAACTTAAAGCAAAACTAAGTAACTTCAGCGACAGAGCTCCCCCTGCAGGTCTTGTGAAAATACTCTGCCAGTAAAAAGAGGGCAAGAACTTTTTTTCCCTTTCCTTTTTATTGAAATAAGGAAGTACAATCACATACAAAAACATTTCATGTCGCCAAATATAAAAACGAGTCAAGGTTTCTCAGGAGAGTTGTCTGCGGGTCAGTGTCAGGAAATGTTGCAGCTGGTTTTCCGTGCAGAGACAGCAGGGGGCGAAAATACATTTACAACCACCACACGGACTTACAAAGACATTTAATGAGGTAAACTGTTACTTAGTTCTACTTTAAAGCCCGGCTTGGGTTCCAAACTGACAAAAGCTTGGTCAAATAAGAAGGGGAAAGGCCATTTAGAGCTTTAAAAACAAAGAGCAACATGTTCGAATCAATTCTAAAAGAAACTGGAAGCCAATGGAGTGCAAAAAGAAGAATGTGCTGATGTCTGGATGTGTTGGTTAAAAAGAGAGCTGCAGCGAGTTGGAGCCACCGTCATAAAGTGCATTACAGTAGTCTTATTCTTGAGCTGATAAAAGCATGAATAGTCCTTTCAAGGTCCGTGCGATTTGAAAAAGGCTTTACCTTAGATAAAAGACGTAATTGATAAAACTTTGCTCTCGGCACACGGTCAAATCAAACATTCTCCCTCCTTGTGAACACATAAATCCGTGCTCCCTGTGTTAGTGTTGGCGCGTGAGCCTTGCGTCACCTCTTGTCGCGGGCGTCCTCCGTGTTCTCGCTGCCGTTGAGGACAAGCGGGTGCTCGTGTTTGTTATGGTCCGGCCCCTGTGTAAACCTCTGTCGGGGCGAGAAAAGACGAAGACCAGAAAGTTTCCATGCGCCGCGAGCAGACGGAGGAGGGGAGGGGGGAGCCGGTGTTTTTACGGTGGTCGGCAGCAGAATCGTGTGCTGTTTTGCGTTTGGGGAATCCTCTGTACCAGGCCCTCGTTTTGACAAGCAGTGCCGGTTTCCTGACGGTTTCGCGTGTGCCAGTAACTGTTCGAAATTGTTACGAGAAATTTGACATCAACGTGCAGCTAAGAGTACATAACCATCGTAAAACCAAATCAGAGTTTACACTATAATCTGTAATCATGGCAAATGCAATATTACAGAGGTTTCTAAGGATACGTTACTAATACTGTATCTAACAACCTAAACACTAAAAGACAGGAACATATTTGTATTATTGGCCTTAAAAAAGCTTATGAGTAACTTTACTTTGGCATATTTTAGAGCGTAAAATAATGTATACACTGAAAACTGCATGACAACCAATTTCATAGACATGCTATCAACAACTTAGCAATGTAGCTTGTCCGGTATGATTTGAAGGACTGCGGAAGCATTAACCCGCAAAAGACGATAAAATGATCAATAATCCAGAAAGTGTCGGCTGTTACCAACCAAAGCTGAAATGCATCTTGGTAAATTGGTGTATTGTATTTATTTATGTTTATTTGGTGAATTACAATAGTGAATACATTAAAATCAAAAGAAAAATAATAATACCATGACTAGGATTCTGCAGAAGCTAAAATGTAAAATATACCGTGGTCTTCTGAAGCAGCTATTTATTGGTTTCTTTGTATGTGTGGATCACCAATATCTGGTCAGTTGCACCTTTAGAAAAACATTGAGCAAAAAAATAAACACATACGCAACTGAATGTGCCCGCTCAAGTCAGTTACAACCAGTGCTGGTCAGATTACTTTGTAAAAGTAATCAGATTACTGATTACTCTTACAAAAAGTAAAGAATATTCCTGACTTATTTTGCTACTTTGACAAACGTAAAAAACGCTTATTAAACTTCCACTTATTGAGTAAAAAAGCTTGTTATACTGAACTTAGAAAACTGTGTCTCTCAACTTTTCAGTCCTGTTTATTATTTGTTTCTTATAATTTGTTTTATTTATTTAAATTTTTGATCAGATCCACATTTCTGAATCTATGGCTCTATCTGCTCTTGTTGTGCTTCATCAACATCTGTTTCTGTTTTACTCCATAGGTGGGCTTATTATAATGGCTCCTGTCATTGACGTTGTGCCCTGTGCACTAGCACGTTTAGCTTAGTATTTAGAGCAAACTTAAAGCCAATCAATCAAAGGAAGAGGCTGTGCTTTCATAAAATATACAAACACACATATTGCTTCTCTAACCGCACTGCACTCAGAGTTCAGCCCTTTAAACATTTCCACAGTAAAAAAAACGTGTTGCTGCTTATTCCTAATCCACAATGAACATCTCCACATCTTCTGCAGAGGTTCACCGCTGCACCACGCCTGGTGCTTAACGGTGAGCAGATTTTTTTTTTTTTTTTTTTTTTTTTTTTCACATCCTGGCCTGGTTGTGAGGCCTGTTGGATGCACTGCCAAATTCTCTGAAATGTCTTTGAAAATGGCTTATGGTAGATACAGTCCTGATCAAAAGTGTAAGACCAGTTGAACAAAAATCACATTTTCTATGGTTAGATCTTAACAAAGTTCCAAGTAGAGCTTCATTAAGCAACAAAAAATGGGAGTGAGACAAAAAAAAAGTTTTAGTAAGCATTTGAAAACAACAATTAAACTAAAATAGGCCGTTCTGCAGCTGATCAAAGGTTTAACCCCAAAACAGAAATCAAAGTCCTAAACATGAACTCATAATGAGTTGTGTCACTGTTATTGTTGATCACTTCAACAATTGTTTGCGGCGATTGATGCCAGTGTTTCCAGGAGGTGAGAGGGAACATTTAGTGGTGCAGACGGCCTCATGAAGGACATCTACTGTCTGAACTGTGCTCCATTTGTGTAAACGTCCCTTGCCGTCCATCCCAAAGGGTCTCAGTTGGATTTAGATCAGGGGAACACACAGGGCGGTCCAAAAGAGGGATGTTCTTCTCCTGAAGAAGTCCTTTGTCCTGGGGCTTTGTGAACTGTAGTCTTGTCCTGTTAAAAACCCAGTGGTTCCACAGACGAGGCCCTCAGTCATGAGGGATGCTCTCTGCAACATCTGCACAGAGCCAGGGGCCCCTGCACCACCTGGTGCTCCATTGTTCCACTGAAGGAAAAAGCACTTCAGATCATTCTCATCGTGCCAGTAACGTTTAAACCATCAGGACTATCAAGGTTACATTTTAATCATTAAAGAATAAAACTTCCACCTTTCAATGTCCCATATTTGTGTCTCTTGTAAAGTCCAAGCTGCAGTTCTGTGGTGATCAAGGAGATGTTTTTAGTTTCTGAAGCCCTTCGGTGTCAGATGTGTCTGATGTTGTTGGGCTGCACTCGTCACCAGTAACCGCCTTAATTTGGGTCGAGGATCGTCCAGTGTCTTGATGGACAGTTAATCAGATCCTCCGGCTCAGAGCTGGTGTCCTTTTTTTGGCTCTTCCACTTGACTTGTTCCATAACACTCAGGATCTTTTACAAAATCCCAAATGACTGTCTTTTGTCCCACCTCAGCAGCGATGGAGAGAGGCCCTCCTTATGCAGCTCAACAACACGACCACGATCAAAAAGAGAAGGTTTCTTTGCCTTTGCCATCAGAACATTTGTCATTTGTCATTCGACTGGTCTTTAACTTTTGATTGGGACTGTAAATGAACATGAATTCACGGGCAACAGCTCTGGTGTCCTGAAGTCACATGCCAACTGCACGCTCCCTCAGAACGTCATTGTGCTGTGATAAACTGAACATTTCAGAGTGTCATTTCATTGTGTCCAGTCAAAGGCACATCTGTCCAATAGTCAAGCTGTCTAATAAGCATCTTGATATGCGTCACTAACACAGATTTAGACAGATTATTTAACAACATTTGAGAAAAATGGGTCTTTTGTGTTTATAGATAATATTTTATATCTATGAGTTCAGTTCATGAAAAATGGGAGCAAAAACAAAAGAGCAGCCTTTTTATTTTTGTTAAGTGTATATTTTCTGTGAAAATCTGTGATGTGTCCAAACCATTTTTAAGACTATATGTGCCGTGTAATGTTATTATTCAAGTCCTATCAAAAGTATGGGTGCATCCCCAGAGTAGATTTCTTTTCCAAAAACGTACTTTGTGCAAATGAGAAGCTTAAGTGTAACTCCACACTCACCTCTGTGTAATGTGAGTTATTACATGTGGTGCTGATGGTGTGATTAAAACTGCCCTCAACAGATTAAAATGACCACATAAATGACTATCTTTTGCATACTTTCCTGTTATACCACTTACTTTTCTCATTCTCTTTACCGTATACCACACAGCAAAGGAGCAGTGACATTGCACTTTTGAACTATGCATTTCACAGAAGTCCGATTTTTCTCCGTAAATGATCAGATCATAATTGTCTGGCACTTGACGTGTTTTACTTTCTGTTTATGTCTCATATGTGCGTAATCTCCAAATGTAGATCAGTTTCACAGATAGATTGAGCAAAACAGGAAGCTGCAGATGCACACTTCCTCTTTCACAAACGGTCTGTCGTCAAGAAATAAGTTTATTTATGCTCCATGGTCTGTAATTGTGGTCAGATACTTAAATGAGCCAAAACAGTATGTCTACCAAACATGTGTCGTTCAAAAACTGTGTTTCAAATCTATGTGAGATACACAAAAGCAAAGCTGTATTAAAGGAAGATTTGTTTTGTGATGTCATTGGTAACTCTGAGTAACTTCTGCCTTTTTTTTCCCCATAAATCATCACCAGCATGTTCCGAGCATTTCTATGTCAAATTGAAATAAATACAACTGTGCGCCTTCATTAGCATGTCGGATGCAAGCTAGATTTGTTTATCTAGATTTTGTAATTCCCTCTGCAGCCAGTGAACAGAGCTCTTATTCAATTTCTGATGTGGAAACCGCATGACTCAAAATGTTATGTGGAGTTGTAGAAATCACTCATTTTGAGTTCTAAAACATGAGATGCCAAACAGCGAAACAGGAGCGTGTTTAAAGGCCCATAACAATACAAATAATGCATGATACTGAAGGTATATATGCTAGCTGGTTGATCTAAGGAAGGAATGTATAATTATCTTGTCTCATGATGTATATTTTTCACCTACAGTCTGGCACTGCTGCTTAATTGTTCTCGCTTTTAGCCGCCCCTCTTCTTTAGTCTAGACTAGAGTGTCTGTCTGTGTTGGTTGAGAGTTGATTAAGTGAATTTAGTGTGTGGGTGTTTTTCAACACAACAAAACATCTAGCACTTAGATCTAGTTGCACTTTATTTCACCTTGCACCTCGCATGATTAGCACTTTTCTCAATCATAGCACTTGGCACTACAGCACTTTAGCCTCAACATCTTAGCCCCTCATATTTGGGGTTTAACTATTTGGCTTTTTCTATATTTTGCAACAATTTCTGTTTTGGTCTTTGTTTAAGGTGAGACACTACAGGCAAAACTCATTTTTTAAAATGTTTTGTTTTTTGGTCAATTTGGTCTTTCAGCATATCGGCTTTCATGTGGAAACAACAAACTTGTCCAATCTGCTCCTAAAGATGTTTTATTATTTCATATAATCCACTTCATCCATAGATTTCTCTGGGACATTGGAACTTCAAAGGCCGTTGTCTGAAAATGTATTTTTTCTCCCACAGAGACATAGAGATCAGCCTTAAAGTCGATCCCACACCAAACTGTATAATTTTGGACTCAACAAGACTTTGACGAAATGTACTGAAGGATTTTTTTTATATCCAATTCTAAAAAAAATATTGAAGTTTTCAGTAAAAAAAGAAAAAAAAGAGGCAAAATTTGAATTTTTAGGACAATTTTCAGTCCAATCTAGTTTACTCAAAAACTAAATAAGAAATCCAAAATCCTCTCTGTAAAGGGTAACTAATGTTACAAAATGAACTACAAATTTAAACCTGGTTCTGACCATTTTTCAGATTTAAATGTCTATTTTCAGCCATTTTTACACATAAAATGCCATCTTTCTATAGGAAAACATTACATGATGAAAAACGTGTAATATCTTTTTCTTACATTTGTGTGAATAAACTACAGGAGAAGTTTTTTTCCAATTCACTGTAATGTCTCACCTTAAACCGGGTCTGCCTGTTGGGTTTAAAGGGGACCTTACTGGTTACATGTGTAATAATAATGTAATAATATGACCCAGTTACATTTGTCTATGCAACCCAACCAAAACTTGACCGGCAAATGTCCCTATCAAACTGGGATCATTCAGTTCTATGACGTTATGTTCAGGTATCTCACTTTGATTTCAGCTCCACCGGGTTAATCCCTGAATCCCTTTAATACAGGCCTCTGGTGAAGGTGTATTGACTTTGAAAAAAACAGAAGAGCTTTTGAAAATGAGACAGACAGATGGAGAAAGCAAAGAAACACATACACGACTGAAGAAAAACAAACCAAACACAGCTCAGGAGATGTTTTTGATGGTGCTGATGTAGAACGTCGAACCTTTACCGTGAACAACACAATTTTAAGAATTGTAACACAAAACCGACACCATAAACACATTAGTGGAATATTTGCGTATTAATTCTATTTCCAGCTCCATTTTCCACCTGCATTTGACTGTCCACACAGTTAATAGATCGCAGATGTTTTTATAGAGGCCCTGCTTCACGTGCTGACTCCCAGATGCAAATGTGTGGAACATATTCAAAACAACATATTCAAATGTTTCCACAGAGCTGCACTAACTGTCGCTGCTAACACGTGTTTGCAGAAGCTCACGGGCGTGTACGACTGTATTTATGCTCTTGTAGAATTGTTTGTGTGTTTGATCACATCGATTCGAATCCTATTGGCGCTTCTCCCTCAAGCACCAGACGTATTCCTTGTGCGGCATGAGCGACGTTAGCATTTCTGGCACTGAGTCTAAATTAAATAAATAAAACTAACAACACCACCCAGAGAGATGGCTGTGGGACCATATAAGGCCCACAGGTTTGATACAGTCAGGACGAGGCAGAGTATAATTTACTAGATTTATGACGCCGTTTATTTCAGTTGGTATTAATTGTAGTGTTATTATCTTTTTAAAATATGACTTTGTGCACAAGTCCACATTGCATTGAACATGTCCATACATTATAATTGGACATATCCCTGTACACAGTAGTGATGGATTGACACTCTATATTGATATATTAATACTGTCAGAGGTATCAAAAAGCATCAGTACTCGTGCAACATGTGTACGTCTGTGTGTATATATCCCATTTATTTTCCTCGATGGGCCACAGGTAGAAAGCAGTTTAAATAAACAATGTTCAAGACAATTTAGTGAATGGATAACTGTCCCATGGTCCGGAACTGATGCATCCATTTGGACTGTGGAGCCAGAACCACTCAGGAGGAAGGAAGGTGACTCAGAGAGAGAGTTCCTCCAGGCAGATGAGGAACATCCAGGTCACAGGTCAGGGTCATTAGATGGGAGAGGGGGGGGGTCTCCACTCCCAATGAACAATTGGGGCAATGGACAGACTACAGTTGAACTAAAATCTTAAATATTGTTGTTGAAAGTAGAAGAACCAGAGGACAGTGTTCCAGCTCCATACTTCCTCCAGCAGAGTTGGTTCTGGGGCAGCGAAGTTAAAACTGAAGGTTTTTATTTCTGTTCCTAACTGGCCTGACCATAAACTATTTCAAAGAGGAGCGTTTTGAGCCTGGTCTTAAAATACTGTGTGGACCTCTTTAACATGAACAGGAGCTGGTTCCATTAGCTTAGTAGCTAAACCCCTCCAAAGGTGGTAGACAATGACCGAGAGAAGTTTCTGTGGGATGTCCAGATACAGACTGACAGATAGAACCAACCAGACATTGTGTGGTGGATAAAGAGCAGAGGAAGGCCGTTGTGATTGACGTGGCATCACCAAGTGATGGCAACATCAGCAGAAAGAACATGAGAAACTAGAGAAATACCAAGGGCTCAGAGAAGAGCTGGAGAGGCCTGGAAGGTGAAGGCCAAAGTGGAGCCCGTGGTGCCCAGAGCACTCGGGGCAGGGACCCCCAAACTGGAGGAGGCTACAGCAGATCCCTGGAGGAACATCAGACATCTCAGTCCAGAAAGAGCAGTGCTAGGAACAGCTAAGATACTGAACCTTTAAGCTCCCTGGCCTCTGGGAGCACATATTCCATAAACCAACCCATAAAATAAACTGGGAAGCTTGAAAATATGCATCAGATGAAGGAGGCAAGAAGACAGACAGAGGTGGGCCGTGACTCGACCAACACTTCAGCCTAATTATTTGAAGATTCAATCAGCTCACTGTGTGACATGAAACCATAATACACTGTTACTGATAGAACCTACTTCACTTTATCGGCTGGACTCACAGTGTTAGGAACAACAAGGTGCCATCCTGAAGTGGAGGTTCGCAGGGCAGTGAGCCAGAGGACGGGGCAGAATGACCCAACAGGAGATGAAGCGCTTGAGTGAGAGGTAAGGGTGCATTCACATTACTGTTTTGATTTGAATCAGGGTTCGATTGCGATTTCTTTGATTTGTGAACACAAACGGACCAGAGAGCATAACGTAACCAGGAAGCGAGCCACGCCGAGATGCACTTGACGATCAGAATTAAAATAAACTCGTGCAGAGATCGATAACGTGACAAAAGGCACGCTGAAAGACGTGAAAGAAACGGGAGACCAACACTGATTTAATTATAACTAATTATGATCATGTGAAAATAAATCATCATTTCCAGAGATTGCATACAGAAATAACTATGGTATAAAATTAAATTAAAGTTCAGAGAAAGATACAATGTTGCAACTTTGATCCCGACTAGAAGTGAGTTCAGTGGGATGTGTGTAAGAGAAGGGGGTGACTAACTGCACACAGTAAAAGGCGACATCTATTGTATACGTACAATATGCATATACAATATATATACATTGTATACATACAATGTGTATACAATATTTTGACATTGTGAATGACAACTAATGGACTAAACTACTAAAAATAGATATTTTGATCAGTTGAAATATATATATATTTTCTTTTCTTGAGGGCCAACTTGTGCTTTTTACATCTAGAGGCCAAAGCTGAGGTTTGCTATCTAGTTAGCATGCTAACTGCACACTTACATTTACTTATTTTGAAGATGCATTATACATTGTTTAATATGCATTTATCATGAAACAACTCACATTATTTACATCAAAAACTATTCAATCTAGTTGCATCATACTTTCTGACTTCCAAGTCGTTAGCATGAAATTGTATAGAAATTACACTTCAAGAATTTTTTAAAAATCAGATATGAATCAAAATCAAACCTTTCCTAAACAGTTGTAAAATGATCTTGAGCTAGTGTGAAGTACAGTGCACAGCAGGGACGAGCACGACATTTTACCATAAAAAGTGCACTTTTTCATGTTCATAGTCATGGTGTTTAAAGTGTAACACATACTTACAGTATGTATGCTTGTTTAGAAATAACTTTTAGATTTGTGGCATGCTTAAGTTCTAGCACAGGGGTGCCCAATTTTTCTTCTTCAGCGAGCCAAAATGTATATATGTATTAACACCTAATTTGGGGTTGCATATAATATGTTTATTTGCAAAGATATAATGATTAAATTGTCTTTTATTTATTTATTTATTAACATGTTTTAGACCAGGCATCTCAAACTCACGGTCTGGGGTGGCCCCCTAATGATTTTTTATTTGTGTTATAAATGGCCCGCCAATAAAACGCATAGAACCCATTACAACGACAGCTACCATAATGCATTGCAGCTACACGGCCCCTCCCCCACTGCTCCAGGAGCGTAATGCCGACAGATAAACAGAGCATGGATACTCTGCACTTCTTCAAGGACATTACAACTTTGTTTGGGACGTCTCCTCAATAAACGTGACAAAGCGCTGCAGTAATACTTCGCTCACAGACGCAAACAAACAGCACTCGTTGCAGCCCCTAACCAGCTCTTAACCAGCTCTGATTTTCTAAATTCGGCCCCCTCTCAAAATGAGTCTGAGACCCCTGTTTTAGGCAAATAGACCTGATTTAGTCTCGCAACTGTGGATAATCTTTTTATCCCAAAAGTGAATCAAGTAGATGTTCCTAACAAATCTCAGGACCCCTTCGTGGGCCAAATTAGACCCCCGGAGGGCCAAGCTTGTCCCGCAGGCCCCACTTTGGGCACCCCTGTTCTAGCAGCAAAGCTTTGTGCTCAAGTGTAGCCCAAGCTTTGAGCTGAGGGACCGTAGGGGAGAAAGGAAACATGTGAGGGGGAGAGTTTGGCTAAAATAGATGCAATTTCCTGTAATCCGGGGTATTTTCAGCTGTCTGATAATAGTCAGGGGTGCACGGTGGCAGAGCGGCTAGAGCTTCTGCCTCTCAAGAAGGAGATTGTGGGTTCGAATCCCGGACCACCCCAGCATCACACGATCTCTCTGGGTGGAGTCTGCATGTCCTCCCCGTGTTACCGTGGGTTCTCTCTGGGTTCTCCGGCTTCCTCCCACCGTCCAAAGACATGACTGTGTAGGTTAATTGACTACTCTAAATTGCCCCTAGTGTATGAATGTGAGAGTGAATTGTTGTCTGTCCTTGTCTGTGTCTCTGTGTCAGCCCTACGACGAGTTGGCCACTGTCCAGGGTGTACCCCGCCTAAGGCCCAAAGTCACTGGGATAGGCTCCAGTCACCCGCGACCCCTAACGGGAATAAGCGGTAGAAAATGAATGAATGAATGAATGATAATTGTTTATCAGACTATATGAATAATTATGACCTTTTTGGCATTAACATGAGTTTTAGAAATACTGATCACTTGTGTTAGTGGATCCCAGTGGAGCCCCAGCCTCTGTTTGCTCCTTGGGCTCCACCCCCCTTTCATGCCTCAGGCTGCAGAGTAAGGGCCTGTGGCTGCAGGTCTGCAGTCAGACCTCTTAATGCAGTCACTGTCTGTGAGCTGCAGCCTCACACTGGACAGAGCACAGACGCCTCAGACAACAGTCCATTAAACGTGTTGTGTTTCTTATGTGAGAACTTATCAACTTATCTTTCACACATCGCAGTGGTATTATCAAAAGATAAAAACTGTCCAAAAGCATAGCATGTAGACCATCTTCATGGATTCTGTTTGCTTTCACTCTGTGCTGTTAATTACCAGAGAGAGAGTGCGAGAGAGAGAGGGAGAAAGAGAGAAGGAACGAGAGAGAGGGCAAGAAAGAGAGAAGAAGAAAGAGCGAGAGAGAGAGAAAAGAGAGAGGCAGAGAGATAGAAGGAGAGAGAGGGAGAGAGTGAAAGGATGTGAAAGACACAAAGTCCCATTTAAGAATGATTATTTTCAGACAGAATCAAAAAATACAGGGCTGGGGCGGGAGCGGGCTGGAGCAGGCGGGGGCGGGCTGAAGTGGGCTGGGGCGGGCAGGAGCTGGCGGGGGAGGGTTGGTGGAGCGGGCTGGGGCAGGCTGGAGCGGGCTGGGGTGGGTTGGTGGAGTGGGCTGTGCCGGGCTGGGGCGGGTTGGTGGAGTGGGCTGTGCCGGGCTGGGGTGGGTTGATGGAGCGGGCTGGGGTGGGTTGGTAGAGCGGGCTGTGCCGGGCTGGGGCGGGTTGGAGCGGGCAGGGGCAGAATGGGGTGGGCTGGGGCGGGTCATAGAACGCAGAAATTGCTGACCACGAGCACTTGAGGCAAAGGGGCAGGTGCTTGAGCACCACCTCACCTCTACCTGTGCACGTCCTGCCACACTGTAATGTAAAGAAACTGCTATTTGGTATTGACAATTATAGTCAATTGTCTAAAATAATAAAGTGTTATAGTGATTGAGCCTATCCTTAGCATGTGAAACCAAGTGTGAACATATCGTAACATGTTGACAACGTTATTAGAAATTGTGTCTAAACTAAAGAAGAGCTTCAAAGTTCAGAAATGAATTACACATAGAGCCACAAGGGAAAAAACTAACTTTATTACTATTGTAACCACTTTGTTCCATGATTTAAATAAGTTAACACAAATATAATAAGCTCTAACATTTACCAAACTGGTCAACACTGCAACAAAACAAATGTGTCAGATAATAAATAATAAGTTCAGTATTTTCTCCCATGAAATATTAAACTCATGCTCTGTACAGTCAGGTAGTAAAGTGTAAAGTGAAAATGCTACCACTAAGTTACACTCAACAATCGTCTATGTCAACTTTGACGTGGTAGAATCGTAGAAAAGTAGAATTATTGAAGAGACACAACATGATATAAACAACAGTAGTGGAGCAAGTAACACAGAAAGAAACTTTGCTTATGTTGAAGGCCCTATATTATGCATTGCTCTGGTGCTTTTATTACTTTATTATTACCGTTTTGGTATTTCCTTTAAATAATGTTTTCATCTTGCCATGAAAAAAATATCAAAAGCAGACTCAAATGATCAGTTTTGGTGACACTGTATGGACTTTAAAAACATGATGGAGCTTCATGATTACAATGTGCTGATGTAGGCCAATGGAGGGAAGGGTTTAACCTTAAAAAATAACGAAAAATCAACAATATTATTATTATTTTGATGTATAGTGCCCTTTAAAACTGGTTGAATTAACAAGAAATGCTCTTAAAAATAACTCTTATAATGTAGGCTCTTGCACTGTAAGGAAAATGTCTTGAAACAAGTTGTACATAATCTTGAAAACATTAAGAAATGTACATACAGTGTAAAAAAGGGAAAATGTACAACACTTCTAAAAGCAAGACACATTCAGAATTCAAGTCACTTATGTAGATTTTGCAGTGAACAGACTGAAACGTAACAGTCACATACAGTGTTGTTTTAGAACAGGACTAAACCAGGTCTAGAACAGGATTAAGCCAGGTCTAAAACTGGATTTAATTAGGTCTAGAATTCACCATGTCTACGATGGGACTAAACCAGGTCTAAAACAGGACGAGATCAGCTTCAAACTAGGACGGAATCAGGTCTAAAACAGGCTTAAACTATGTCTAGAATATAATGAAACCAGGTCTAAACCAGGACTAGATCAGTTTAAACAAGGACTAAATCAGGTCTAAAACAGGCTTAAACCAGGTTTAGAATAAACCATGTCTAGAATATAATGAAACCAGGTCTACACAAGGACTAAATCAGATTCAAACAGGACTGAATCGTTTCTAAATCAGGCTTAAACCAAGTCTCGAATTAGGCATGTCTAGAATACAGTGAGACCAGGTCAAGACCAGGATTAAACCATGTCTAGAATAGGACAAAGCCAGGTCTTAAATGTGAATAGATCAGGTCTAAAACCAGATCTGAAACATGATTAGATCAGGTTTAAATTAGATATAAACCAGGCTTAAACTGGGACTAAACAGAGCCTAAAACAAGATTGAACCAAACTTAACCATGTCGACTAAACTAGGTCTGATGAGAATATGAGAATAACCAGGCATTAACAACTTTAAGCGAGGACAATGTGTAAGGAAGACAAACGCAGGTGAATTATCTCTGAAACAACTCCGAACTCATCTTCAGCGCACACTTGCTCTTTTTGGAGCCCAAATATGGCATTCTTGATTTGCTTCTGCTAGCTTTGATGTTACTAAAACACAAATAAATCAAAATCATAAAAGAGAAATTAAATTGACGTATTACTTATGTTTTTGGTGTTCTTCACTATCTCTTCGTGTTTCATGCTCTATCCCTCAAAAGTCAAGACATCTTCAGCCGGGTTCCGGACACGCGGTCTGACACGGGAGTCGAGTTCAAATCCTGCCATAAAAGTAGAACTCATCCAAGTGGAACCACACCACCAGGAAGCCCCGTCTACTGCCCATATTAGGGCCTGTGCCGGATCACACTGGAAGTTTAAGAAGGCTCAGGACTAAAAGTGTAAAAGTAACACAGCAGTGGAAGTAGTTTCCTGTTTACTCTAGTTTTAAGTACGTCTGACACTGGAGATACACCTGATGAGACACTGGTTCGGCACATATTTTGTGTGGGTTACTAGCCGACTGCCTGTTACGCCGACTTTGCGTATTTAACGAATGACGCACAGGTTTCGCGCGAGTTCACTCGTCTAACGACCGGACCACCGCTCCAGACTGCTGCGGTGTCCGGGAAAACAGACTCCTGCCGGACCAGCGTTCGCAACGATAATTGATCCAGGTACAGTTTAGATTTTGTTTATGAAGAAAGCGTAAGTTATATTTGGATGACGTCAGCTGCTCGTGTAGACCTTTGCCTCTGGACCAGGAGCTAGGACCTTAGCATGGAGACACATTCCACCATGAAAAGAACACTTCCAAACTGGCCTGGGGGATCGAGGATAGTCGAAGCGTGGCTCTACTGAACATTTATGCATTTCCATAGAGTTTTCTACCCTGTTTGGATGGATTGGATGTAAAATGCACAGACCTTCTCAATAAATGGCACATTAAACTTCAGATAAACACATTCTAAATTGTATCTTGCGCTCATTGCACAACACGATGCATTCTTTCCTCACGGCTAGAATCTCCTGTTTTCAATTTCTGGATGGGACGTTTTCAAGTTCTTCCTTTGTCTTGGTGGGTTTGGGTGGCATGGTTCCCCTGTCCCAACCGAGCTCAAGAACTGGAGAAGTGTGCCCGGGTACTCCAGTTCAGAGGCTACAGAATGGGTCAACCGAAACTAACGGTTTGATTGACAGGAGGATTAACCAATCAGAGAAACACATGGTTAGCTTACATGAGAAATGGTAGATATACAACAAATAAAATAAAAAGCACAAGTGGTGACGTCAAGAGCAGTGAACCACTTCCCACGATAAAAGGGGTACAAGAAAATCCACTTGGTATAAACAAAACTGATCTCAGACTTTTCAGTTGAGTTAAGCCCTTTCAAATGAGTTGATATAGACCCTTTAAAAGTTGAAAAAAAATATATATATATTCTAAATTCCAGACTGGAGGCAGAAATGAAGTGAACATAATACAATTTCAATGGAGAAACCAAAGCATTAGTATTATATTTTACAATATTTGTTTATTTATTAAATAGGGGTGCACGCTGGCACAGCGGCTAGAGCTTCTGCCTCTCAATAAGGAGATCGTGGGTTCGAATCCCAGACCACCCCAACATCGTGGTTTCGAATTCTGAACCACCCTAACATCACACGATCTCTCTGGGTGGAGTCTGCATGTCCTCCCCGTGTTACCGTGGGTTCTCTCCGGGTTCTCCGGCTTCCTCCCACCGTCCAAAGACATGACTGTGTAGGTTAATTGACAACTCTAAATTGTCCCTAGTGAATGAATGTGAGAGTGAATGGTTGTTTGTCCTTGTCTCTGTCTCTGTGTCAGCCCTGCGACGAGTTGGCCACTGTCCAGGGTGTACCCCGCCTAAGGCCCAAAGTCACTGGGATAGGCTCCAGTCACCCGCGACCCCTAACGGGAATAAGCGGTAGAAAATGAATGAATGAATGTTTATTTAATGGGAGATTATTAAAGACACAGGCATTTTTGATGAAGGAAAAATGCTACATTTTTACTCATTGTCTTTCATAATATAGAAGGAAACAAACTGACATTTAAACCCTGGAAGTTCAAAATTGTTGCTTATTTTGTGTTGTAAAGATTTAAAACCAATTGCATGTTGATCTGATGTCTGTTAAATATTTAAATTGTGTTAAGGTCCACTTCATTTTGCCTCCAGTCGCATATACTGTGGAATTTTGAACAGTTCTGATAACAAGATAACAGGATTTTAAAGGGTCTGTTGTAACAGATTTTTAAGGATGATGTATTCTAACATTACACAATTTCAAATAAAGTGATACATTTTGTGAAAGGACAAGTGCGCTAGGCTAGTTCTGGTTCATCCTTGGCATCTTTGGGATCAACCCTTTTAGCTGTTATTGCACCTAGTGTCGCTTAAGGACTATAATTAAACATATTATATTTTAAATAACGTGATTCTTATTTTTCTATCTTTTTTGCACAACGTCAAGCTGCACCATTTGCATTTTTTTCTCACCTTAGTCAACATATCTCCAAAATCTAGCTCTTCAAAACAGTGCAAACTTGTTGCTCGGACACCGAATTATGGCTTTACTCAAGTCCAAAGACGGCGTCATGTTTGCTACCATTTCCTCCTTTTTGTGTGTCTCTCTTCTCTCCGTCCGAGTGCATTTGTTCCAGTTGTGTTTCTTTTTTAGTCTATTGGATTTTTGGACTGACTGTTCACCCTTTCGAGGAGTCGGCAGAGAGGTTTTCCAGTAGCGTTCTGTACACGTCGGAGCGGAGGAAGCGCGGGTATGAGTCGCGTTCCATTAAGCCGTACACGATTTTCTGGGCCTCGTCAAAGCAGTGCATCGTGGGAGTTTTGACATTTCGCTTGATCTGTTCACGCGTCTGGTGGTCGATGTTGATCTGGAAGAAAAAGAAGTGTGCAGGAGTGTTAACATGTGATATGAACTGCTGAACAAATAAAATGATATTGATCTAAAACGCCTTAGTAATAGAAAGAGGTCATAGACCTATAATAACACCTAGAAGATGATTCCAAGATGTATTGATCCCTGTGGTGTGTGCTCACTGACCCATGAAGCCAAAAACATTTTTTTCTTCCGCATTACTTCCTGAATTGAGGCTAGCGCCTCCCTCCATGTGATGACAATCCCCCATGATGCTTTGAGCGATGGGAGCGAGCCGAGCTCGCAGCTTGTAGATTGTGTGCAAAACAGGACTGTTAACGCGTTGACGTTAGCTTGTGTGATTGTAATTTTACTCTTCACATTAGATGTGAAAGCGTCTGAAATCTAATCTATGTCCATCTGCTTCTGTTTGTATCGTCCGACGTGCTTGTTCACGTGGCTCAGTGGCATTTCATCGTAACCAGCAGAGGATTGACAAAAGAAAATTGAATACTGGAATAAAGTTTTAAGAGTGAAGACTTTTTGCTACTCATCCAAGTAGCTTGTTCAGTTCCCAACAGTGAACTGGTGAGTCTTTGCCTTATATCTGTCTGAAGGGAGGAGCTAACAACCCTCAAACTAACACAAACTAGTTGTTTACAGTCTGGAGTATCTGTTGTTAGTCTTTGCAGAGTGACCTATGTCATTCATGTCTTGTGTCCCATAAGTCCGGTCAGTTTCACATTTATTTATTTGTTTATTTAATGATCCCCATTATTCTCTACAACAGCAGAGACTATTCTTCCTGGGGTCCATTTTCACAGATTAAAATACTACAAGACAACATTAAGCATTAACAATCAAAAAACTAAAGTTGTATTTTTTTTTAATTTTGTTAGCTCTAGTTTTAGGCAGAGTGAACGTGTCTGAGGCTCGTCTTATGTTAAACCCACGTCTGTTTACAGGAGGCAGTGAGTGTAAAAACACGCCCACGGGTTTGTGTGTTGTCCATACTTTACAAAAGGGCGACTAAGAGTTAGTGTTGCAGCTTGATGCTGAGCTCTCTGGAGTTTGTCTGGATCTTTGTTGGCAGCATTAGACCACACAATAGGACACACGTCGTACCACAGCTGCTGCGAGTGTGCTGTCTCACCTCTTTGGGCGACTCTGCTTTGATGAACTGCTCGTAGATGCGCTTGGCTCGGGACGACATTCTGAATGAGGAGCGGATCTTCTTAAAGTCCTCACAGGTCAGCCAGAACTCTATGTTCTCATCGCTGTACTCCGACTTCAGGAAGGTGCGGAAGGTGGCCAGCCCGTCTATGGAGGGACACGAGGGACAAAAGACATTAACATGACACTTTTATGTGCGGAGTCACATGGAAGATAAATACTGTTAACATGACAGGTCATCTACGGAGGTACATGGAGGACCAAAGACTGTAACATAATTGGTGACTTTCAGGTTCTAGAATGTGATGATGTCATACTCCCAGATCGGGGGCCAACCCACTTATGCCAAAGACCGTCACTTTGCATTGGTGGCTATGCTAGCTACAGTTTATTTTTTTGAATATATTTTTTCACATTTAGGGTAAGGTTAGGGTTAGGATTAGGGTTATGTTTAGGAACAGATCATTTGGTTAAATGTAGGGCTTTGGGGCAGGAGCAAGTTGAACTTTGGCGTAAAATTTTCAAAATGTAACTTCACAAAATGTTAACCCAATAATTTCTATTAGTGAGTAGACCCTAGAACAATAAAAATCAGCATTTTAACAATATTTATTATAGCTGCCCCCCATTTGTATTAAATATTATTGGCTGATAGGATGCTGTGATGTCATCTGAAACTCAGCAATAGGTCACTACGGAGGGACAAGAAGTTATAAACATGAAAGGTTATCTATGGAGGGACAGGGAGGACAAAAGACTGTAACATGACAGGTCATGTACAGCGGGACAAAATACTAACGTAAATTTCATGAGATTTTTATGAATGTGTACAAAAATAGCACTGTTTCATAACGATCAGATACAAATGTGTTATATGAAGACTCTGAGGTCCCAGAGTCTGGATGACACAGACCACTCTAAGTAGCTCTTTGTTTTAGTTACCCTCAAAGACCAGTAATGGACGGCATGTATATGTCTGGAATAGATTATTATCATGAGGTCTGTTATTCGCACACAGTAGCCGCCAGGCAGAGAGCTGACATGTGACTCCCATTGTGTAACTCAAAAGAGTTAGCGATTGGTGGTGGTTGGAGAAGTCCTTTACACTGATTGGTGGCCATGTTTACACCGGTCTGCCGCAGAGAAACTGTGATTGGTTCTTTTCTTTCTTTTTAAAGGACACATATGCTGCTACAGTGACTTTTTTTAAACTTTTAACCCTGTTCTAACAATGTTCCATCATCAAAATTATACCTGAACTAGCATTCAGCTGCATTCACGCTGTTTTGAGGAATGTTTATTAGAAAATCCTCCAACCCTCCGAACGTCAAACACACTTCCTGCTGAACTCCCTTGTTCTGGGACATATTTTCAGATTTCAAATGTCACTTATCAGAGAATCCTCTGCAGTTTAAAGTCCTTAAATCATCACGAGACTCGCTCTGAGCATTTCTGCCTCTAAACACATTCATTGCTGCTAACCTGCAGGCTGATAAATCCTGTCATTTAAAGAATAATAACCTTTTTTTGTTTCATAACTTGAGATGGCAAATTTAAGGTCAAACTCAAGAGCATGTTTAAAGGATAATAACAATATAAAAAATGCATAATATTTTTCTCTTAAAGATGATATGTAACTTTTCTGTTGTAGGATCTGCTAACTGCTTGTCTCCATCAAGACATTATTACTTTAAATTTAAAGCATTACACTTAGCCACCAGGACTATTTACAGGTCAGATCTGTGGAGAGGCAAGCCCACCCACTTTTAAGAATGCGTGTTTTTCAAGGTATTTTAATATTAATACAAGATAGATACGTTTAATATCACACTGTGGAGCAATCCTGGCAAAGCACCATGGAGACAGTCAGGTGGCAAAAAGTTACACAGTGCACCTTTAAATCATTTGGAAGGAGGAAACACACTTACATTTGGATTCGAGCAGTTTTTCCAGCGACTGTGACCACTGTTGAGTTTCTTCAAGAGTCAGCCTGCTACTGAAATCAGACAAACCAGCACAATTACCGACGCGTCAAAATCTAAACCCTGGATTTCCAAGTGCTCTTTATAAAGGACAGGACGATGTGACAAAAAAGAAGATTACAGTTTTGGATTTTCTCATTTAGAAAAATTACTCCCACTACACATTTTTTCTGAACGTAAAACAATACAGACTTTTTAATCAGTACAATTTAACGCGACAACATAGCCACGTTTTTTTCCTCTAAAGTTTGACCAACAACCACATGCTTTTACTGACAGAGGATTGGCTGTAAACTTCCATTGAAAAGACCCACGTTGATCATTGACTAGACTTGACTGGATCTGGATCTCGATTAAAACGTATCCTCTTCCCTGTGAGAAGAGCGCGAGGCTGCGTTTGGTTCTGCCTTACATGGGAATGCGAGCGGTGCCGGCGGGCTATTTTAAACCTGAGATCCGCGAGCGAGATGTGCAAAAACAGTCCATCAGCTCACCTCTCGTAGCTCGAAGAGTGGGAGAACATGCACTGCAGCCGGCACATGAAGTTTTTTCCACTGAGGAGAGAGAGAGAGAGAGAGAGAGAGAGAGAGTAGAAGAAAGAGCGAGAGAGAGCGAGATAAGGGAGGTGAGGAAGAAAGAGAGAGAGAGAGAGAGCGTAGAAGAAAGAGCGAGAGAGAGCGAGAAGAGGGAGGTGAGGAAGAAAGAGAGAGAAGAGGCAGAGAGAGGAAGAAAGGAAGGAGGGGAGACAAGACAGAAAGGGACAAAAAAGAGGAGAGATAAGGAGAGGAGAGGAAGGGGGAAGAGAAAGGGAGAAAGAAAAGATAGAGAGGAGGGGGAGAAAAGAGAGAGAGATAGGGAAAAGCAAATGGAAGGGAGAAAGAGAGAGAGAGAGAAAGAGAATAGGGGGTTGTCAGAGGAGGGAAGAGGTAGAGAGGAAGAATGGAATGAGAGGAGAAGACAGAGAGAGAGAGAAGGAGAGGAGAGAAAAGGAGAAAGAAGAGAGATAGAGGAGGGGGGAGAAGATGCAGAAGATGAAGGTGAAGAGAGACAGGAAAAGCAAATAGAGGGGAGAAAGAGAAGTCAAAGGGAGAGAGAATAGTAAGGCAGGGGAGGAGAAGGAGGAAAGAGATGGATGAAGAAGAGAGAGAAGAGGGGAGTGTAGGAGAAAGAGAGAGAAAAGAGGCAGAGCGAGGAAGAATGGAAGGAGGGGAGAGGACAGAGAGAAGGAGAGGAGAGAAAGAGGGAGAGTGGAGATAGACAGGAAAGGAAATAGAAGAGAGAACGAGAGAGAATGAGAAGACAAAGGGAGAGAGAATAGCAAGGCAGGGGGAGGAGAAAAGAGATGGCGGAAGGAGAGAGAGAGAGAGAGCAAGAGAGAGAGAGAGGAGCGGAATGAGAAATAGATGGAAGGGGGGAAAAAAGGACAAGCGTTAGAATGATGCAACAAATTACATAAAATGATACGCTGGGACAGAACGTGGAATTGAAGTAGTTGCTCTACTTCAAGTAGTAGTAATTGAGGCAGGCCTACTACTTCAAGTAATTGCGGTACTTCTTCAAATTACACGGAAACAGCGTCTTTCTCTCCAAATCATCTCTTCTCCCTCGCTTCTGCATCTGCAGCTTTGTCTTTTAAATGAAGACGCACAGCTGATTGTGAACCTGTACTTGAGTGTCTTCTGTGCTGTGGTTGTTTGGTGTTTGAATGTAGGCTCATTGTACGATTCTTTTTTAATACCCAATACATTTTCTCTTTGGACGTCATGTCTTTGGGATCAACCTGTTTCTGTCTTAACGTGTTGACTGGTTTAGAGTATACAGGAATGTTTGGCTGCGATATTCTAGTATTAAACTATCTGTCTCCATGGGAATATGCAGAAAACTCCAACAGGCCAATGCAACTTTTTCAAATGATAAAGTTAAGTTAAGGACCCTGTTTTTATGTAGGTGTGAAATCAGTTGTTAGAGTCAGAATGAGACCACTGGGTGTGTTTTAATCTGCGGAAAACAGGAAGTGCGCCGTTAGCATGCTAGTTGTTGTTAGCTTTATCGCGCTGAATAAATTGAATGCATTAGGTAAGTTTGGATCACAGCAAATAGTTTACACTGAACTAGTTTTGTTTTTTCATGTTTTTAAGACAGTAAAAAAGTACAGCCCCTTTATTTTTACAGAGGATACTCTTTTAATTCAACTCCCGAGCGACCCGGGGCCTTTCTGTGTGGAGTTTGCATGTTCTTCCTGTGTCTGTGTAGGTGCTCCAGTTTTCCCTACCACTAAAAACATGTACAATAGGCTCCTCCCTCTGGGCCCAGGACTCCCCTGAAAAAGAGATGTTAATCTCAGTGGGACTATCCTGGTTAATTAAAGGTCAATAAATAAATAAATACATTTGAGAGCATATATCAGAACTTTGTGAGGAGTGAAAAGTAAAAAGCATTTTCAGATTGGCTTGAGGGGTTCTTTTTGTAGCACCTTCATGGTGACAGACTGCTGGAAGGTTTTGAGGTCAACTCTTGAGCAAACACAAATATAGAGTTTAGAAACATTTAAGAAATTGATGGACATTTTTAAAATCAAGGCCCCCACATTTCACTCTTTCATAGTTCATCGTTTCAAAATACTTTTACTTTTTCCTCTAAAAGTAAAATTAAAATGATACATCTATGTGTAGTTTTCATCAAATTATTTATTAACTCTTTTATGTTTTGAAATTCAAAGGAGGAAAAAAATATGCTTTATGTCACTGATTGGCTGTCCACCCAGCTCCTCTTTTGTGTCTGAAACCTGTGCTTATGGCCCAAAAAAGTGACGCATGTGAAAACTAGTGATGAGCGAAAGAATCAGTGAGGAATGGTTTAAAGGTTTAAATATCTACTTCATTATGTCACTGTTTGAAAATGAGTTACCCCAACTTTAAAGTCTATATGACACGTTTGACTATACATTTCACTAAAATGTCGTGAACATTTAAGATTTGACTAAACATTTTTTCCATTTGTCCCCAGTTTGACAGTTTTCATAAAGTGTATGATGTTACTTCCTGGTTGGTCATGGGCAGCGAATATGACATAGATAGAGGTAGTTCCACAACTGTTACCTAGCAACCATTTTGAAAAATATTGTCCAAATGTCCATATAAATGACACAATAGTTATAATATAAAAAATAATAATCCCTGATAACACTTTTTTGTTGAATGACCGTTTAAACCAGTGGTTCTCAAACTAGGGGTTGGGACCCCAATGGGGGCCCTCAGATGATGAGGAAGAATGTATACAGTAGAGTTAAACAAGGCTGGACCCCTTCAAATGCAGTGGTAAATGTGGATTCCTGTTTGTCTGTATTCTCAAAATAAAGTCAAACATTAGATATAAGGCTAATTTATCACTTTGTGTTTCGCCTATTTTTTGTGTTTTGGGGGGCCCCAATTGTGAACTATTGTTATTTTGGGGGTCACGACTGAAAAGGTTTGAGAACCACTGGTTTAAACTGTCACAGAATGTGTCAGTTGAGTGTTAACTGTGTCTATATTTTCAACTGTACGTCGCTTTTTGATGACATCACAGAGAGATTCCATTTTAGAACTCTCTAGCACTACTTCTTGTCATGTTAAACTTGTTTCCACTTCCTCACAAAGTGCTACTTCACACTATGATTAATATTTACCACTGATGCCCTCCCACCAAATAATCATAATTAGTCATAATAGAAAAAATGTCATATAGACGTTGATCTTTTAAAATAGAAAATCAAACTAACTGACAGCAAAAATGTGGCTTAGTTTTCGCTGACTTAAAGCATTAGTATTTAGGACTGATGTCAGCTTTTCAATTTGAATAGTGACCATTAGAATTCAAATTCCAAACGTGATCTGATGGATATGACAGTGTGTTTACATACTGAATGGCAGATGAAATGTCACTAACACAATGCAAATAATTTAATTTTCCTTTGAGACAGGAATAAACTGTGACAGAAGTTCTCTGAAATTGAGTTTTGCAAACGTTTAAGGAAACTTGGCAGTAGGTTTGTGTTTTTGAGGAAATAAAAAGAATGACACACAAATGCACTGCAAAAATATATCTGTTAAAATGACAAGAGTAAAAAAAGGGTTCAGTTGGTTAAATTAAATGACTTTTTAGTAAACTGTCTTTTTTTCATATCTGAAGTACAAAAACTCTTGTTCTATTGGGAGATAATGTTATTTCTAAGTCAAATCTACAAAAATCAAGATGAATCAGTACAACTTCATAATAACTACAACTTAATTAACTTTACTTAAGCATTAAGAAGGACTTAAATCACAGTGAATAAATATTTCATTAAGAATGTGTGTGGCTGAGTAACTGCTTGATTAAAGGGTTAGAAGTAAGGATATGAATTAAGTAGTAATTCATTTGTTACTAAGCCTGAGTCTTTATCTAATCAACATATGAATGAAGACGTTGTTCATGCTTTATTAAGGTCATTAAAAATGTTGTTATTATAAAGTATTTCTGATAAATATGCATTACAAATCTCACAGTACAATGTCTATTGCGTTATTTGAAAGTTGTCCTTGTCAAGTCTTTGGTATCATGGTCCATTCCTTCAGTCTCTTTAGCTGCTGCTGCATTTGCATTTAAGCAAAGCGGGTTGTAATTAGATATCATGTGCAGCAGAGCACAGTATTCCAGTTATTGTCACATGCTTCGTTTAATGTCATAAAACAAGCTGAATAATGGGCTTCTGCTTTCATAGGAGTCAGTTTTCTGTCATTTTGAGAATATTTAGTTTTTAATTGTGGCAACAGCCGTGTTTTAGTTCAGCAAACCCATAGATAAGAAGCTACATCGCTCAAAACTGAAAAATGAATTCAAGGCTTTATGAACAAGGCAGGGTGCATGGTGGCAGAGAGGTTAGAGCTCCAGGAGATCATGGGTTCGAATCCTGGACCAGACCGACATAACACCATCTCTCTGGGTGGAGTCTGCATGTTCTCCCTGTGTTACCGTGGGTTCTCTACAGCTTCCTCCCACCGTCCAATCACATGCATGTGTTCAGGTTAACTGGCAACTCTAAATTGCCCCGAGTGAATGAATGTGAGAGTGAATGTTCTGCCCATGTCCCGCCTTTGGCCCAAAGGCACTGGGATAGGCTCCAGTCACCCGCGACCCCGAACGGGAACAAGAGGCAGAACATGAAAAAAATAAACAAGGCAGTGATACATTTGTGCAGTGTGTTCCTCTTCTGTCCTTCAGACTTCAGAATTCATATTGGATTAATATGGCAGAGCTACCATCAAAGTAGCCCACAATGTAAACATCTAGACATTAATGTAAAATATTTTGCCTGATAGAATAAAATTAGGACAAATATGCATTATTCATATTGTTTTTAGCCTTTAAACCTGCTCTTGAGTGTCTTCAGTTTGACGTGTCATGTTTTAGAACTAAAAATAAAATGCTTTCAAAGAAAAATATTACTTTATCACTGCGTTGGGAGATGCCATTTTGACTTAGCTGTGGCTCCATCTACTGGCTGTAGAGGCAATTACACACATGTGAATATATACCCACAATACTTTGCAGTAAAGTGTGGATCTGACGACATTGTAGTTATTGTGATTAGACAGAGGTAATGTTCAGAGCCAGTCTGGAGATGATTTAAGGACTTAAAACAGCAAAGGATTCTGGGATAAATGACGTCAGCCTCATCTACGGAGATAGAGGATTTTATTCATCAAACAAACATGAATCAAGCTAATGCTACTCCAGGTATGTTTTTGATGATGGAACAATGTTAGAACATGGATAAAAGCTCAACAAAGTGAATTTTGCACAATGTTTGTCCTTTAATACAATCATTTTATTTTACGCTTTATTTCTCTATTTGCTCGCCCATTTTTCTGCACATTTTGTACGTTGCTGTAACAACACATTTAATTAAAGGGGCAGTACCCAATTTGTGTCCACATAGTTGAGCCAAATTTGTACAGATTTGGTAAAAAGCTACTCATCTACTCATAAAGTGTTTTTTTTTTCCACTTTGGCCACTGAAAGTTGTGAAAACCGCCTACAAACTCATCGCGGTGAATAATTACGAGGCTTAGAATGTGTTAGAACAGTGAGGAATACATTTGGACTGCTACAAACAGTTTAAAATGAACTAGCTCTGTTTCACATTTTACAAGACAATAAAAATCAGACACAGCACCTTTAATATCACTCGCGTCCCCTAATTTCCAGCTAAATTGCCGTTTTTCTTACTCCACTCAAAAGACAAACGAGCATCTTCATATTGAACTAACAACTGATCAAAAAGAGTATAAATGATGTAAACGAAGACAGCGTTGGTCCCTGGGCCACTGCAGTACAAGGACACACATATTAAACATTACTTGTCCATATTAGGCACATGGCTCTGCTCCAGCGTGCAGCCTTTTCTGCTCCTCGTGTCCGCGATTTAAAAAAGTATAGTTGGGACTGGATTCAAGAATGGAAGGACCTACGTCTGGAACCGTAAACTTCAATTAATAAACAGTACAACTTGCTCACTTTAGGTGGTTTTGAACGTACCGCGGAAAACAGTTCATGCAAATACTGAGAGATGGAAAGGCAAATACGACAACTATGACTCATTAGTTTTACTTCTCTGCCTCTAAATACTTGTACTTCTACTACTAGTACAACTACGGCTAAAGCAACTTCTACTACTAAATACTAAGACAACTGCTACTTCAACTACTACTGTGACAATCACTTTTTAATGCTACGACAATTACAACTGCTGCTATTACTACTGCTCTTGCTTCCATGACTACTACTACTACTACTACTACTACTACTACTACTACTACTACTACTACTACTACTACTACTACTACTACTACTACTTCTACTATTACTACTACTTCAGTTACTACTACCAGTACTACTAATGTTACTACTACTACTGCACTGTACTCAATAGTGGATTAACACTTTTGTTACTTAAATAAAAGTACAGGTACATGGGGCAAAAAATACTTCAAAAAGTAAAAGTATCTCATTAAAAAGTATATCTTATCAAGTTATACATCAGAGTTAGTGTCATTCCCCTGGACGTGTTTAAAATGTTTACTTTGAACAATTGAAATTAATGTTTAATTAGTATTAGTAAAAGTATTTCACTCAAATGTGGAGAATTATTATGATCTTGATAGAGATATTTTGTCAAAGGAAGCGACTGACTTAATAAGGTATCGGTCCCTTTTCATTTTTATATTTTTGTTTGTTCAGGCAGGATGTCACCACGGGCACACAGAAAGTACTTTAATACTGCAGATACTACAGAGACTGCTCTCAAGGAGAGTGAAAATAGAAAGTATCACATGTAAAACTTAAGTCCAGTACTTTTATTTGTGTACTTGTTACTTTCCACCACTGACTGTACTTCTACAACCAGTACTAGTACTATGACTACTTCATGTTCATTTCTGCAAATATCTTCTACCTCTACTACTACTACTACACATTTTACTAAATACTTCTGCTGCTACCACAACTACTGTTACTTATACACATACTACTAGCACTATTACTACTGCTACTACAACTACTTATACATATACTACTAGTACTATTAGTACTGCTACTACAACTACTATCACTTATACATATACTACTAGTACTATTACTACTGCTACTACAACTACTATCACTTATACATATACTACTAGCGCCATTACTACTGCTACTTCAACTGCTACTTCTAAAACTACCACTGGAAACTAGCTACTGCTACTACTTCTATTTGATGTACATTGAAAACAGATGATTTATAAACTTTTTGTACTACTACTATTTCTAATACTACTTCTACTACTACTGCTGCTACAAACTATTGCTACCTCCAATCTAGTAGGCCTACTTTTCGAATGACATCTACTTGTACTAATACATCTTTTACCACAAGTACTTTTGCTGATGTTATGTTACTAGTACTGCCACTTGTACTTGTACTACTACTACGATTACTACTTGATGTTGATGCACATGAAAACAGCTTATTTGAATACTTTTACTACAACAACATCTACTATTTTATTTACTAAATACTTCCTGCAAATATTACTACTGCTTTACATACTGCTGGAAATTACATCACCCACATCTTTCACCAAATACTTACTCTTACTTTTACTCTTACTACTACTTCTAATGTATTATATATTTCTACGATTACTAATTCTACTACTACATTTTTACTAGTACATACTTGATACCGATATTATGCTACTACTGCTACTACTACTCTACTACTACAATTACTGCAAATATTATAACTTGTACGACTGAAACGAGTACTCGAAACTACTACTATTACTACTACTACTACTACTGCTACTACTACTATTACTACTACTACTACTACTTCTACAATTACTACTACTACTACAACTACTACTACTACTACTGCTATTACCACTCAATGTACATGAAAACAGCTCAGTTGTGTACCTTTAGTACTACTTTTCTAATGCTACGTCCTCGATAGTACTTTTGGCGATATAATGCTGTTGCCCGTCCACCGTACGATCTTGGACGTCTGCAATGAAAGATTTCTTATCGTGGGAAGAATCTTGAGTCGTGGGTTAGTGAGACGGAGACAAAGATAACACTTAAAACCGCCGTACGACCGAAGACGAGCTGCGATTGATATCAAACACAAGCACGAACGGGACCTCAGCGCCACACAGGCCTGGGGGATATGGTGATAGAGATGGAATCGTGAGGTGGTCCCTGTGACAAAACCATTATATCCTGATTGACTGTTTGCAATTTTAATGGATCCAATTGGCAAATCACACGGACCGCAAACAACAAAATGTCTTGTTTTGATTTGAGTGAAAACTGCTAACACTGTATTCTGGATTTGTACAAACGTGTTTTTCAAAAGCGCTTCTACAAACGACAAATGCGAATCAGTGACAGAAAACGTGACTTAAAGCGACAAAAATGCGACTAAAAACAACAAATACGCAACTAAAAATGACCAACACAACCGAACATGACAAAAAGACGACTAAAAAGCGACAAAATTGTGTTTAAAATGTATCTCTCGTGCTGGTCAGAAAAAACACAATTCGATATTTTTCCTAAATCGTGCAGCTCTATTATAGAAATCATGATCCGGCCCCAAGAAAATTGTGATAATGATTTTTTACCATATCACCCAGCTCTACCTCCTGATTTCGCTTCCATTTAGTAACTTTTTACAAACGTAAAAACTTGTGCTACAACAGTTACGTTTTCACACGGAGCCTAGAGCCTGATGGTCACTCAGACAAACTTTCGGTACAAGCCACGACGTCTTAGCTTCTATAAATCTTATAAGACAAAAACAAAAAAAACAGTGCAGTGGACCCCAAGCTTTATACTCTTACTTAAGTCCCCATAAGATGCTCTGCTCTTTGCACAAGCTACGTTCTACTCCAAAAACAGTGGAATCAGACCCCAAAAGTCTGAAGTAAAGTCTCCAAAAACCCCAGTGTCAGTGCAGTTAACTGTTCTCCTACATCGTTAAATTGTAGAACATTCGTTAGGATTGTAATGTTTGAATCACTATAAGCTCGAATGATAAAACTTTGTACTGTTTGTAATGTTTAAAACTGGTCGTGCACCTGCAGGGACAACAGATGCTAAACCTGGTGCAAACTATCTTCTGTTTTCTAAGATGAACGTATTTGTATCTGGTTGCTGACAAAAAAAACAAACTAAACTAAACTGTTACTACTTCTACTACATGTTTTGTACTCGTATGGTCTTTTGCTCATATTACACAACTACAACTGCCACTTGTACTCTACTATTACTACAAATATTTTAACTTCTATAACAGCTGATGTGTTTACTTTTAGTACAGCACCGTCTACTAAAACGTCTTTTACTCATATGATAATACAACATTGTACAACTACATCTTGTTCTACTAAATACTTCTACTGCAGATATAATGCTATTACTACTACTACTACTATTACTGCCACTTCTACTCCTACAGATATTGCAACTATGTCTAGATATACATGAAAACGCCAGATTAGTACACTTTTAGTTCAGCTACATCCACTACTTGTACTTTTGGTGGTATTACGCTGCTACTACTACTACTACTTCTACTCGTACCTCTTAGCATATACTTTTACTGAACTTACACTACAGCTAGCACTTGGACTTGGCCATTTGGACTCACATGGTGCCCTTCTTGCGGTCCTCTCGGTCCATCCTCTGCTCGGTCGCTGATGGGGGTCCGTCGGTGATTAGAATGCGCATGTTTTTGTTAAATCCCGTGTCTCATCCTCCTCTCCTCCTCTTTCTCTCACTCTGCAGCTGCTCTCACCGACGCCGGGCCTTTATATCGACGTTTCCTGAAGAGAGAGAGAGAGAGAGAGAGAGAGAGGGTTGAGAGAGAGAGAGAGGAGTGAGAGAGAAGAGGAGAGTGGAGAAAGAGAAGAGGAGAGAGAGAGAGGGAGGGGATAGAAAAAACAGAGGAGAGGGAGAAGGAAAACAAGGGAGAGAGAGGAAGAGGGAAGAGAGAGGGGGAGGGAGAAGAGAGAGTGTTAGAGAGAAGAGGTGATGAGGAAATAGAGAGCGAAACGAGAAGAGAAAGAGGATGGTATAGAGGAGAGGGAGACGACGAGAGAGAAGAGGGTGAGGGAGAGACAAGAGAGGGGAGAGAGAAAACAGAGCAAGGAAGAGGGGAGTGAGAAGAGAGGGAGTGTAAGAGAGAGAGGAGAGGGAGAAAGAGGAGGAAGGGTGAAAGAGAGAGAAAGGAAGGAGGGAGGGATCGAGGGGAGAGAGAAAGGAGTGGAAGAAAAAGAGAAAGAGGAGGGAAGGAGAAAGAGAGAGGAAGGGAGAAAGAGAGAGAAATAGAGAGGAGAGGAGAAAGAGGAGGGAGGGAGGGAGAAAGAGAGGAAAGAGAGAGAAAGGGGCAGAAAGAGTAGAAAGAAAGAAAGCAAACAAAAGGTAGAGAGAAAAGGGGAGACAAAGAGTAGAGAGAGAGGAAGGAGGAAATGGGGGAGAGAAAAACCGGGAGGGAGTAGAGAGAGAGGGAGTGAAAACAGAGAGAGAGAGAGAAGAGCAAATGGGAAAGGGAGGGAAATTAGAGAAAAAGAAGAGCAAGAGAGCAATAACAGAAGGAAGAGAGAAAGAGGTGAAGAGAGAGGGGGAGTGAAAAGAGAGAGAGCATAGAAGAGAGAGAGAGAGAGGAAGGAAGCCCCTCTGCCTCTGACGCTCGGCACACAAACCTTCCCTCCCCGTTGACCTTATAAGTCTCTGTCCGTTTTTCACAACACACTTTTTCGACGTGCACTGCAAAAAAAAAAGAGAAAAGAAAAACACCTTCTGACTCCGAGTGAAACGACTGAACATGACGGAGTAGTTCTGACAAGGTTCACATATTTACTCGGTATGCATCGTTCAACTTTCAGAATATTGCAGTCAACAAGTCAACAACTCTGCTGGCTCACTTTGATAACTCACAGTATCGAAACAAGTAAACGGGGCACAACCAAGACGTGCAAAAGTAACAACATCGGCCCAAACTGCTCCAATGAACAGCGTAAATGGAAGTATTCCCCGCAGGTGTAGTGCTTTTGCAGTGCGGGCCGGGAGCGTGCTGTGCCGGGGGGTATTTTTAGAGGCTCAAACACAGATGCAAATGACGGTAACTGACAGAGGTAGGCAAATCCAGACCTTCTCCACACGGGGTTAAGAGAGAGAGAGAGGGAGAGAGAGAGAGAGGGAGAGAGAGGAAGAGGAGGGAGAGAGAGAGGGGACTTCTGCAGATAAACACAAAAAGAAGGGCTTCCATTAATATTCTATTATGCAAAACTGTCTTTTTTGTTTGCCTTTTAACCCTGTCAAAAGCAGTCCTGCTTGAAGTGCACTTTAGTCTGCACTTCTGTAATCCTGCCTGGAAGTACTGCTCCAGAGCTCGCAGCACTCACAGTATCACGGAGCTCCTCTGTGCTTTTCTGGACTTGGAAGTTGTGACTTGAACCCGAGTCAGACTTGAGTCACGATTTTGATGACTTGAGACTTGACTTGATGAAATGGAGTTGGACTTGGGACTGGACGTGGAGCCCTGTGACATGAGACGACTTGATGCTTGTGTGTTTTAAAACAGTTTTCACTTTGCAGTTGATGCATAGATGTGAAAAGGAAAACAATAATCACAAAATCATACAAATTGCCTGCAGTTTTGGTAATACAATGAGTTGACAGGACTGGAAACTCAAAGCAGAAGAATTGGACTTCAGCTTGTGGGCCACTGACTTACACTTAACTGTCTATGATTGGAGACTTGACTCGGGCTTGAAACAGACTTGCAAAACAAGGTCCCACCTCAGTTTTAAAGGGAACATTAGACAAACCTTTTCACCAGTTTTTGCATTAACCCTTTTTACAATCTGATCCTCAGACATTTTATTTATGGTCGAATCCAGACTTCTCCAACACATTTGCTTAGTCTATAAACCATCAGAGTCGTTCTTCAGTCAAACCATGTTCACAACAAACGCATGGCTCTGTTAGCAAAGCATTCACATTGCCTTAGGGCATTGGTTCTTAAACTAGGGGTCGGGACCCCAATGGGGTCGCGAAATGATTTCTGGGGGTCCCCAGATGATGAGGAAAAATGTATACAATAGTTTTGAACAAGGCTTGACCCCCTTCAGATACAGTGGTGAATATAGATTCCTCTTTGTGGGCCTATTAAAGTCATTTTTTAGGTCTATATTCTCAAAATAAAATCAAACGTTAGATATGAGGTTAATTAATCACTTTGCTTGTCGCCTATTTTTTGTGTTTGGGGGTCGCAAATGTCAGCTATTGTTATTTTGGGGGTCACGACTGAAAAAGTTAGCAAACCTCTGCCTTAGGGCTTCTTTCATTTCTTTTCATTCCCACTTCAAATGCAGACATTATAAGTATATTTGGAGTATTTGCTTTACTCCAGCCCTTGCATCCCTCCAGTGTTTTTCCATTCCCGGTAGGAGAAACTCACAAACTCACCTCTGCTCTGGCTCTTTGAGGAGCGGCTGTCAGTACCTGGCCTTTTTTTTCTCATGATCACACTTAAAGATAAAATATTCTGCATTTTTCATATTATTATTAACCTTAAAAAATGTTCTTGAGTACCTTAAATTTGCCATCTCATGTTTTTGGGTATTTTTTTTATCGGCCACTATGAAATGACACTTACTGAGAGCATCCAGCCAGCAGATGGCGCCACCGCAATATACAATCTAGTGAAGTTAGCGCTGAAAAGACGGTACGATGCAAATTTGCTGCAGCAGTTATCATGTTTAGACGACAGAAATGCGACAGAGACGACAGAGTAACTTCAGAGCTCCCCCTGCAGGTCTCTTGTGAACATATACACTCCCAGCACTCCCAGTAAAATGACGACATAAGCTTTCTATTTTTCCCCCTTCCTTTTTATTGAAATAAGGAAGTTTAAGCACATACAAAAACATTCAATGTTGCCAAATATATATATATTAAAAAAAAGAGCCAAGGTTTCTCAGGAGTGTTGTCTTCAGGTCGGTGTCAGGAAAGTTACAAGACTGGTTTGCCAATCAGAGACAGCAGGAGCTTCAAACACCCCGAAAATACATTTACAACCACCACACGGACTTATGAAGACGATGATGAAGAATGAAGAAGATAATCTGTTAAAAAATGTTACTTAGTTCTACTTTAAAGACTTAAAACAGCAGAAAATGCTCGGATAAGTGACGTAGATGAAGCAGGAAGTGTGTTTGCCGCTCGGAGGAGGGAGATTTTTTTAATAAACATTCCTCAAAACAGCGTGCATGCAGCTGAATGCTACTTCAGGTGTGTTTTTGATGACAGAACATTGTCAGAACATGGTTTAAAGCTCAAAAAAGTCACTGTAGCAGAATATGTGTCCTTTAAACAGAGGCGCTGTCCCACATTTGGTTGGTTTTCATCTGGTCACCCTAAGCTAGGTCCTCACAGGGTTCACTTTGACCTCTTAAAGCCCGGCACAGTTCACTTAGGACAGAGGAAACACTTTCAGATGGAACAAAACATGGCTTTCATTACAACATTGTTAAAAGCTAAAAACGTGTGTTTAGCAGAATATAGAACCATGACAATAAACGGTGTAGTAGACCGTAGTCAGCAGTTTCCTGTTTGCAGAAGTGAACAGGAGAAATGATACTGAATCCAGAGTGAGGAAAGTCTTGTGGTTTGGCCTTCTGTGGACAGATGGACGAGAAAACCCGGAGAACTCTGTAAACAACCATGCACACGTGTTTACCCGTAGCATTTGCTCATGTCCATTTGCATATGAAACGCAGACGTCAGTAAAACAGAAGCCATATTTGTATTTGCGTCATTTTTTTTTTTTTTTTTTTGGTAACTTGCCTCAAACCAGGAAGTCATTACTTCCTGATTCTTGTAAATAACATCATGATTTTGGGGTGTTTTCTATGAATAATATTAAACAGAATAAAGTTCAAACAACCCAACCCAGATCATTAGAGGAGATGCATTTAAACAATTTTTCCATATATGTATTTATTTATTAACCCTTATTTAACCAGGTAAGAACCCGTTGAGATCAAAACCTCTTTTTCAAGGGTGACCTGGGGGATATATTTACATTTTAAGAGAGAACAAAATGTACATTTAAAGGGACTGACAATTTTTTTAAAGATTCACGCTCTTTGTTTTTCAACATTTTGCGGAAACACCTAAGTGAGATCCACTTCGTTTCGGAGGGTATTCCAGGCTGTGGGAGCAGCATAAGAAAAAGCCCTCTTTCCCCAGTCAGTTTTTACACGCGGGGCAGACAAGCTAAATATATGACGTGAGCGCAGGGTATAATGACCCTCCGCTCTCTGCACACGGGACACAAGTAAGAAGGTGCACATTTACATAACACTTTATACACTAAAAACATCCAATGTGTGAAACCTTCTGGCACCCAGAGAAGGCCACCCAGCCCTGGCACAGAGATCACAGTGGTGGGTGCTCCTGCCACAACCAGTGATATACAGTGTCCAAGGATTTAAAGGTCCCATATTCTGCTTTTTTACCCTTTACACAGTCTATTCTAAGGGCTTTGTTGATACATTTTTGCGTTGTGTAATATCCATAACATAACAGTTTCCAAAAAACACCCATCTCTTGGACTGGCCCCCCTCCTTGCAAAAGCAAACCGCTCACTCTGAGATCTGACCCCCCCGAACAGAGAGCAGGCTGCCTCCCCCGCCCAAACCGCGCGCCCCCCCCGCCCAACCCATGCGCCTCCCCCTCCCAACCCGTGACGAAGCCTAGAGCGGAGATGGTGCATGCGCCGTGTGCTCCGGTAAACAGCGATACACAAACACGGGAATAAACATTTTATCCTCGTGTAATTACTGTGTAGCATTAGCATTAGCTGTTTTTATTCTTGCGGCTGGAGGCGTGGCCTGAGCGCCGCGTCATCCTTGTGAAGCGCGTCATCTTAGTGAGGAGCCCCCGTCTGCTGCTCAGCCGAGGGGGACGGAAAAGACAGTTCTCTAGTGAAAGCATGAGGGAATCAATCAAAAAACCACTTTGGGCACAACATACGAGGCACAAATAGCACTGTAGGAAGGTTAAAACCTCTTAAAAGTCGATTTTGCATGTTATGGGACCTTTAAGAGATTTTTCCATTGCATTAATGTATAGTGTATCGCCATAATCCAATAGAGGCATAAACGTGGCTGTTACCAGATATAGGCAAAGGCAATGTTGACAAAAACAAATATCTCGTAACTTCTTGGGCGTAACAATAACAATATTATCACAATGAAAACAGAAATGTGCTGAAATGTGCCTGTAAATGTCTTGGTTGAGGTTCAAGTCTTGCACAAAATGTGAACTGAGCACAAAAAGAACCACAAAAGTGCCGAAATGTCAAACAACACACAGCAACGTGTAAACATAACGCCTCTTTTGGACTATAAATGATAGAGTGGGATCATGGAGCTGTCATGTGTGGGGCTAGAGTGTGTCGCTTATGGAAGTGCTGGATGTTATAGCGCACTGGTCTGCTGTGGTTGTTTTATAGGACACATACAACACATTATTTGTATTGTTATTGGCCTTTACACATGAGTACTTTTACTGTACTGAAGGCAACACATTACTTGATATTTGCAAGGCGTTCCCTCATCAAGACTTGGTGTTAGCAAGCATTTGTTGGTATTTCGCACTTTGTCAGGACTTCCCCTGACTGTGCTCCTCCTCCCGCTGGCACCGCAGCTGGAGCTTGTCTGCAATCAAGGGGAGTACAAGAGGACTGAGGCAGCACCTCTTCTCTGCCAGATTGTTGCATCGCTTTTGTTTGTTCCTCGGTCCGTCCGTGTCTCGGGCCCACCTGTCTTCGTCTGGTTTGCCGTGTGGATCCGCCTCACCTGTCCTGCTCCGGTACAGTGCCTGCTCGTCTCCTGACCCTCTCCTGTACCACCACCCGTTCCTACCCAGCACCTCCTCGTCCAGCCCCGGCACACTGCCGCCCCGCTACCTCACCCCTTCCTCTAATAAACCTTTGTGTTTAGCCTGCATGAGCGTGGTCTGTTTTCTGGGTCCAATCCTACTGTGTGACAGAACAATCTGGCCACAAGATGGACCCATCGGACCAGGCTGACTCGTTTCGTCATGCTCTAGCCGCCCAAGGCGTTCTAGTGGGGGAGCATGAGCGGACCCTGGGCGAGGTAACAACGAGACTCGGGGAACTTACCTCCAGCGTCACTCAACTCTCCGTCCTCCTGAATCAGCTCGTTGCTTGTGCTCCTGCGTCTGCACCAGGGGTTTCCACGGGTCCGCCAGCCGAGCCTCCGTTTCCTGAGGCCTCTCCAGGCCGTGAGCCGCATATACCAACCCCCGAGAGATACTCCGGGGAGCTGGGGACTTGCGGGCGTTTCCTCCTGCAGTGCGCTCTGGTATTCGACCAACAGCCCGCCACGTACCGGTCCGACCACGCTCGTCTGGCGTTCGTTCTCAGCCTGCTGGGAGGCAGAGCAGCGCAGTGGGCCACCGCATTATATGAAAGCGACGCCGATGCCTGCCGCTCCTTTACCTCGTTTTCCCAGGAGCTTCGCAGAGTTTTTGATCATCCTGTCCGCGGAAAGGAGGCGGCAAAGAGACTTTTGGCCCTCTCGCAGGGGAGCAAGTCAGTGGCAGATTATGCTGTTGAGTTTAGAATCCTCGCCGCTGAGAGCGGGTGGGGGGACGTGGCGCTCCAGGGAGTTTTCCTGAAGGGTTTGTCCGATGATATTAAAGATGAGCTGGCCGCCCGTGACGAGACCGCGGGTCTAGAGGAGCTCATTTCGCTGGCTATACGTCTGGACAATTGTCTTCTGGAGAGACGTCGGGAGAAGGACACCACCCAGTGCTACTCCAGACCTAGGCCGCCTGCCGTGTTTGCCGCCGGCTCCTCTGCTCAGTCGGATCAGCCTCCGCCTCCGAGACCCTACATCAACCCGACCTGGGAGGAGCCTATGCAGCTGGGTCGGTCCCGGCTGACACCTGAGGAGTACCACCGTCATCTGACGTCCGGCCTTTGTTTGTATTGCGGAGAAGATGGACACCTCGTCACCACTTGTCCCCGGCGGCCAAAAGACAAGGCTCACCGGTGATTGGGGAGGTCTCGGTGGGCCAAGCTTCCTCTCCTCCATCCCTTCTCCCCGACCGGCTCCAACTTCCTGCCACCCTTCTCTGGCAGGGTAAGTCAATCTCCATATCTGTCCTTATTGACTCTGGTGCGGACGATAATTTTATTGATTCAGAACTAGTTTCCAGGGCTAAAGTACCGGTCCAACCTCTAGAAACACCCCGCCAGGTCAGAACTCTAAGTGGCGACATTTTTTTCACCATTTCCCACTGCACTCTTCCCCTTTCCCTAGTGTTGTCTGGCAACCACCGGGAGACGGTTCGATTTTTTGTCCTGCCGTCACCCCAAGCGCCCGTAGTGTTAGGTCTGCCGTGGCTTAAGCTCCACAACCCCCAGATTGATTGGACAGTGAATTCTATTACGGGGTGGTCCGTTGCCTGTCACACTCTTTGCCTTAAATCGGCTCTTAGCCAGGGCACTGCCAAGCCTGTCACTCCCCCTGTAGCCCCCGATTTGTCCCTATTTCCAGAAGTTTACCATGATCTTGCAAGTGTCTTTTCCAAACCGAAAGCACTGTCCCTACCGCCCCATCGTCCCTATGATTGCGCTATCGACTTGCTTCCCGGTGCGTCCCTTCCTTCTAGCCGTTTGTATAAGATTTCACCTCCTGAGAGAGAAGCCCTAGAGAACTATATCAGAGACTCGTTGGCAGCTGGCCTTATTCGACCGTCATCGTCCCCCGTAGCAGCCGGGTTCTTTTTTGTGGGAAAGAAGGACGGGTCTTTGCGTCCGTGTATTGACTACCGCGGTCTCAATGAAATCACGGTCAAAAACAGATATCCACTTCCCCTCTTAGACTCTGCCTTCGAACCCTTACATCAAGCCACCGTTTTTACAAAATTAGATCTTAGGAATGCCTATCACCTCGTGCGCATCAAACAGGGGGACGAGTGGAAGACCGCCTTCAACACGCCCCTGGGGCATTTTGAATATCAAGTCATGCCCTTTGGCCTGACAAATGCCCCGGCGGTCTTCCAGGCGCTGGTGAACGATGTGTTGCGGGACATGCTGGGCAGGTTCGTGTTTGTCTACCTGGACGACATCCTGATTTTTTCCCCGAACCTGACTCAGCATGTCCAGCACGTCCGCCTCGTTCTCCAGCGCCTGTTGGAAAATCGGCTATACGTCAAAGCGGAGAAGTGTCAATTCCACGTCAGCTCCGTGGAGTTTCTCGGTTTCATTGTCGAGTGCGGTCAATTGAAACCGGATCCGGCCAAGGTTCAAGCGGTAGCCGAAAGTGGCCCTGCCCGAAACCCGTAGCAGTTACAGCGATTTCTTGGTTTTGCTAATTTCTACCGTCGCTTCATTAAGGGTTATAGCGCAATTGTAGCCCCCCTTACTAAGCTCACCTCCCCCTCAGTTCCCTACACCTGGTCACCCTTGGCGGAATCAGCCTTCCGTGAGTTGAAGGCCTCGTTCGTGTCCGCCCCAATTCTTGTTCACCCTGACCCTAAGAGACAGTTCATCGTCGAGGTCGACGCCTCCGATTTTGGCGTGGGGGCCGTCTTGTCACAGCGTTCCCCGTCCGATCAAAGGCTACACCCCTGCGCCTTTTTCTCCCGCCGCTCTCTCGCTGAGCGAAATTATGATGTGGGGAACCGAGAACTCTTAGCTGTTGTCCTGGCCCTCCAGGAGTGGCGTCACTGGCTGGAGGGGACTGAGCAGCCGTTCATGGTCTGGACCGACCACAAGAACCTGCCCTACCTGCGGTCGGCCCGGAGATTAAACTCCCGACAGGCGAGGTGGGCCTTGTTCTTGGGTCGGTTCAGGTTCGTCCTCACGTACCGTCCTGGTTCCCGGAACACCAAGCCTGACGCATTGTCCCGCCAGTCCGCCCCCGACGTCTCCGACGACCAACCTGGCACCATCCTCCCGGCCACTGCCTTCCCCGAGGCTCCGCTCGACTCCCCTCCTCTCTTGGTCGGGGCAGTCCGCTGGCAGATCGAAGAGACCGTCCACCCGCACCCAGACCCTGGTGGCGGCCCTCCGAACCGCTTATTCGTTCCAGACCCGGTCCGCACCAAGGTTCTTCAGTGGGGCCACTTTACCAAACTCACCTGCCATCCCGGGGTCGATCGCACTCTCAGGTTCATCCGGCAGCGGTTTTGGTGGCCCACCATCGTGGAAGATACGCGGTCCTTCGTCTCGGCCTGCCCTGTATGCGCGCGCAGTAAGGTCCCCCGGCAACGACCAGCTGGCCTCCTTCACCCTCTCCCTGTGCCCAGCAGACCGTGGTCCCACATCGCCATCGACTTCGTCTCCGGTCTCCCGCCCTCCAACGGCCACACCTGTATTCTCACAATCGTGGATCGATTCTCCAAGTCAGTGCATTTCGCTCCTGCCCAAATTGCCCTCCGCCACCGAGACCGCCACCGCCTCTTGTCCACCATGTCTTCAGGCTCCACGGGATTCCTCGGACATTGTCTCGACCGTGGTACCCAGTTCACCTCCCAAGTCTGGCGGGCTTTTGCTCCGCCCTGGGTGTGTCGGTTAGCCTCACCTCCGGGTACCACCCCCAATCCAACGGCCAGACCGAGCGTGCGAACCAGGACCTGGGAGCTGCGCTTCGGTGCGTCACGGCCCGTCACCCCGCCTCCTGGAGTCAACACCTGCCCTGGGTTGAGTATGCCCACAACTCCCTCACCTCCTCCGCCACCGGTATGTCTCCATTCATGGCTTGTTTGGGCTACCAACCCCCGCTGTTCCCTGACCAGGAGGCGGAGGTGGCGGTCCCGTCGGTCCAGGTTCACCTCCGCCGGTGCCGCGGTGTCTGGAGGTCCGTCCGGGCAGCCCTCCAGCGCGCCGTTCGACGTTATCGGGAAGTGGCCGATCGCCGACGCCGTCCTGCTCCGACCTATCGGCCTGGCCAGAAGGTCTGGCTCTCATCGCGGGATTTGTCGCTCCAGGTCGACTCCCGTAGGCTGGCGCCACGGTTTGTCGGTCCGTACATTGTTGACAAGGTGGTGGGCCCCACTGCCGTCCGCCTGAAACTGCCCCCCTCTCTCCGGGTTCATCCAACGTTCCACGTCTCCCTGCTTCGCCCTGTGGTCAGCAGTCCACTCTGCCCGCCGGCCGACCCCCCGCCTCCCGCCCGGCTTGTCGACGGTCACCCGGCCTACACCGTCCGCCGGGTCCTGGACGTCCGGCGGTGTGGGCGGGGCCTGCAATACCTGGTGGATTGGGAGGGGTATGGTCCCGAGGAGCGGTCGTGGGTGGCCCGTTCTCTCATCCTGGACCCCGGCCTCCTCCGGGACTTTTACCTCGCCCATCCTGGCCGGCCCGGCTGTCCGCAGCTGGAGCTTGTCTGCAATCAAGGGGAGTACAAGAGGACTGAGGCAGCACCTCTTCTCTGCCAGATTGTTGCATCGCTTTTGTTTGTTCCTCGGTCCGTCCGTGTCTCGGGCCCACCTGTCTTCGTCTGGTTTGCCATGTGGATCCGCCTCACCTCTGTCCTGCTCCGGTACAGTGCCTGCTCGTCTCCTGACCCTCTCCTGTACCACCACCCGTTCCTACCCAGCACCTCCTCGTCCAGCCCCGGCACACTGCCGCCCCGCTACCTCACCCCTTCCTCTAATAAACCTTTGTGTTTGGCCTGCATGAGCGTGGTCTGTTTTCTGGGTCCAATCCTACTGTGTGACACACTTTCTCGCTTACAGTTAGTTCAGAACTTGTGAGAGGCAGATCTTTCTCATAAGAAGAAACTCACAAGTTAATATTTAGAGACAGAATGAACTTTCTAAATGTAATAGTTAGTCCAGAACTCTGAAGCAACTAAAAAGCGTGATCACATCACTCCAGTTTGTGCGTCTTTGCCCTGGCGTACTGTTAAAGGCCCTGTACCTGATTTTTACTGTTTTGAAACGTGAAAAACAGAACTAGTCAGTGTTAAAGTCTTTACATCAGTCACATGTAATTGCTCACTTTCCTAATGCAGTCCCAGCATCCTAAATATTCACCACGACAAGTTTATAAGAACTTTTCACCTCTCTGAGCCCAGAACATCACAATAACAAACATGAGCATGTTAACGTGCACTTCCCAAATGTCTCGTAGTCTGTTTAATAGATGCTGGGAAAGCGATGTGGTCTCGTTTTCACTGGAATGGATTCTTTTACATTATATCTGTACTGTGGAAAAACAGATTTTACTGTATTACATGCAAATCAGGGAACATGAGATTTTAAGATTTTATTGTTTGTTTTTAAAGCTTTAAATGGACTGGCCCCACATTACATCTTGAACCTCTTACAAATCTCCAACGCGTACTTTGAGGTTCAAGGGCCAGCTCCAGATTTAGGTGCTTAATTTGCCCCCAAACCAAAGGGAAAAAGTGGTTCACACATTGATAACATCACGCCTGGACTGTTGTAATTCACTGTACTTTGGCCTGGACCAGTCTTCAGTGCACAGACTATAGCGGGTCCATGATGCAGCAGCGCCTGCTCACATGACCCCTGTGCTGTCCTCGCTCCACTGGGTACCTGTTTTCTTCAGGATCCAGTTTAACAAGTCTCTAACCTGTCTTATTTATCTGAAACATGTTCTGCACACTGCAACACTGAGGGTGACCGCTGCTCCTGGACTGTCCCAGGTCTAGACTCAAATCAGCGCTTTTTCTGTTGCTGGTCCTAAACTATGGAACTTTCTTCCCCTGAACATAAGATCTGTTCAGAGTTTCAAATCGTTATTAAAAAACTAATTTCTTTGCACTAGCTTTTAATTCCAAGTTGAGGTAGACATTTTTATCACACCTACATTATGTTTTTACTTTAAATGTTTCAGTATTAAAGTGCAGCACTTTGGGTCAGTGTATCTGTGTATAAAAGTACATTTGACCTTTGACTTCAAGACAAGACTTAAAACCAGGGGGACAGGGCCTTCTCTGTGGCCTGTCCCGCTCTGCCTCCTCACATCCGAACGGCCCCCACAGTGGACTGTTTTAAATATTGTCTAAAGACAATATTTTATTCTCTGGCTTTAACACCGCATGAGTTGTGTGGTCCTCTTAGTTTGTATTATTTTATTTTATTTCAATATATCTTTTACAATGTTATTTCATTTATTGTTTTTAGATTATTTATTCACTCTTTCATCATTATTTTACTTATTTCCTGTTTTATATTTTATTATTATGGTTAGGAGCCATGAAAAGTGTCTTTGTGCGCAGCACTTTGGAAACATTTCAGTTTTTAAATGTGCTATATAAATGATGAAAGTGAATTGGATTAGTTTGGATTAACGGCAGAAGGAGTAACCATGTGGATATAAACAAAAGCTAGCTTGCAGACGGGGGAGAGGCTGGGCGGAAAGAAAGCTTGGACGGGTGGTGATTGCAATGCAGTACGAGATGATGTCCATGAGAGCTGAGATAGTGGCGGAAAACCCTGCCCGCTTCAATAGAACAGAAACGCATATGACTGTTCTGAAACTTGACCTGAGAGGAGTGGACCGACACGTATCACAGACAGAATAATACGTATGAGCTGTGAGAACCGAGAGCCAAGGTGGGGAAACTGCGGCCGGAGAAAGAGGCTATGAAAAATTAGCTTCTAGATTTGGAGTCGAGGTCCGGGAGAAACAATTAAGACCCCAGAGGGCGATAAAAAGAACGATGTTGAGGGTTTTTTGGAGACTGCAGTTGCGGCCTCACTTTGGAGAAGGCGCACCGGCTCTGCAAAAGACGAGGAGACACAGCGGCCTGATAATGCGGTTCCTAAATCACTGTGATAAGGAGCCAGTTCTGTGGGCTGTAAAGCTCAAACGTGACATCCACTACAACGGCAAGAAGGTATATTTTACTCAGGATCTACCAGACGACATTCATCAACAACGGGGGAAGTTTCACTCAGTTTGTAACAAATTCAAGTGGAGACAGTTGCAACACTTCTTTGCTTTAAAAGGTAAAGTAAGGTAAGGTAAAAATCATGTTCTCACGGTCACTTTATGAGACTTTTAGAAGAATCTCAAACGGTTGTTACTTTTGTTTTGGACATCTGATTTCACGGTAGCACAAGCGGTTACAGCGTCACAGCAAGAAGGTCGTGGATTTGACTCCTGGGCGATGTGTGGGGCCTTTCTGTGTAGAGTTTGCATGTTCTCCCTGTGTCTGCATAGGTTTCCTCCAGGTGCTCTCATTCACACACCTCCTGTACATGTTTTTAGTGGTAGGTGAATATTTGTTTAATGAAATATTACTGAAACTTATTTTGCTGCTATCTGCTGTGCTTCTAACAATACGGTATTTAATTTGCATTTGACAAGAGTTGTGTTATTCATAACCCCAAGCTCCATAAACAACTGGTCTTCTGTGTTTAGTCAGATTAAGTCAATTTCCATCCTAACCCATTCTGCAAATTCATAAAGTGTTTGTGAATTTGCACTATGGTTTAGGATGGAAAGTGACTTAATTTGGGATGACTTGGTTTTAAGAGTTCAGTTTCTATAATCCTTTGTTGGATAGTGGGGGGGGGGACTATATCCTGAATCCAAGGATAGTTCAACCAGGAAGAGGGCTTTTCCTACCAGCTCGCCATCAGTTCAAAAGTTCATTGGAGTCAACAAAAAACCTGACCTGAAAACAAGGTCAAAACCAAATTTGAGTTCTTGTCACCGGTAACAATCAAAATGATTATTTTAATGTACCACTGACGGCATAGTATTAGGCCACATCGATCCAACAATTATGAACTATTCTCACACTTTTGTACTTACTCATTTTGGTAACTACAACCCTGTTGACCAACACGCAAATGAATCACTCGAGCTCTGAAGTTTAGACCAGGCCTGTGTGTAGGGTGTGTGTACCTGTGCAGGGCCGAGCGACTACAGAGGGATGCCCCACAGGCCTGAAGCAGGTGAATGAGCGCTGGACACCGTAGGAATAGATAGTAACTTTAATAACCAAAATCAAAAGTATAAATGGCTTACCGTGTTTTCCAATGAAAAAGTGAGAAGTAGTAAAATCTGTACCCAGATGTTTCTCGATGCTGCTCACATGAATTGTACATGCAAAAAAAGAACACATGCGCTTCCAGATGAACAAATATTGTACTTTACCGTAATTTTAGACCTTGGCTTGCGGGGAGGTTATTTTGATATTTTCTACTAGAAATCTACAGTAATGAACTGTTTTCCACCAAAAACGGATGATTACCATTGAAAACAAGTGTATTTTTACTGTTATTCTTTACAGTTCACCTTATTCCGGAAGTTGCTGTATGCACCGCCATCTTTTTCCGTTGTAGTTTACACGGGGCAGGAGAGCTCAACAGAAAATAAGTTCTACAAGGACTACAAAGCCATTTTCAGCCCGCCCAGGAAATCAGTTGGCTCAGCGTTGGTGAGTTGTTGCTGCAGGTGTTCATTAAACATTTTAGACAAATCAATCTACTTTATATAATGTTTTAGCGAGAGACTTTTCCCTCATTGGCCATTTGCACGAGCACCGTTAGTGCCAAATCGGCAGTCCCTTTACTACAAGAGTGCGGATCATAGACATAAAACGAGACAAAAATGGGCGGGGGCGGAATAAGGTGAATAGTGACAATGTTCGGTTGTCATGGTAATGTTTCTGACACTTGCTTGATGCTGGCATTCATAAAGACATGCACGCTCTGTACATTTGAGTTGACACATCACTGGGAGCCCCATGTCTGGTTGTGATCTTATTCCCAGGATTGATAACAAAGGTGCACTAACTTGTTTTGTACATTTGTTCCCGAGTCTGGTTATACTTCATGGAGTGCTAGCAGTGGGAGATTGGGTGTGTAGGAAATTGGATAAATAACACTACAGATGAGTACAGTGGTTTGGGGAGGTGCTGTATGCAGTTCTTGGTGCCAGGAGAAAGCTGGACTTCTCTCCAGTTTATTTATTTATTTTTTTTAATTGGGATTTGGATTCATTGTATGTTTTTGGCACACATCTTTTTTTTAGTTTTTCTCTTTTCTTCTGTTTTTTGCTTTTTCAGTTCTTGATCAGAGAGTTTCATTGCAGTGGTCATTTGATAAGGGTAAGTTCAATACATTTAACACAACAGCAGCTGAAAAGTTTAGCGCAGCATCCTTCTATGTTGACGGCATAACTAACAAAAATGTGAAAAGAAAAAAACAGACATCATATTCTAACCAATTTAAATGACCCGGAACAAAAACTGAACTATACCTCATACAAAGGAAAACATTAAAGGGAAGTCGCAATATTGGTTTCGAGCCGAATTTCCTCCGAATTTTGAATGGAGGATAAAGAAGGCAGATTTGCACTGGTGACAGGAGCTATGAATGGAAAGGCGTATACTGTACTGTACTAAATGTGTGTACTCCACCAGGGAGCAGTATCACTTACACAAATGTTATGGACCTGATTACAAACCACTCTGAAGGGACACTAATCTGTGGCGGCGATTGTAATCTTCATGTTCAGCCAACACTAGAGATATCTCAAACTCCAAAAGCACTGGGGAAACGATGAATAACAAATTCGGTTCATTTTTTAAAAAGTATAGGATTATGATATCTGTCAATCAATCAATCAATGTAGCTCAAAGTGCTTCACATATACAATTAGCAACAGACAAACAGAGAAGACTCCTCAGGGTTATAGGGAGCATAAAAGTTAGAATGTGAGAATATGCATAGAAATACAAATTAGGGTGTTGTGAATAGACAAAAAGGAAGAATTAAAAACATAAATTTTAATCATAGGCTAATTTAAAAAGATATGTTTTAAGTTTACTTTTAAAAATATGAACACTTGCAGCAGACCTCAGTTCCTCAGGTCGACTGTTCCATAAACGGGGGCCGTAAAAACTGAACGAGGCCTCACCGTACGTTTTAGTCTTAACTCTTGGTACAGTTAAAAGATTACTACCTGATGACCTGAGGGTCCGAGAGGCTCGTATGGTAAAAGCAGATCAGTTAAATAGATTGGATTGAGACCATTAAGAGCTTTAAAAACCAATAAAAGTACTTTAAAATCTACCCTGAAACTCACAGGGAGCCAGTGCAGAGACCTGAGGATGGGTGTGATGTGCTCTCTCTTTTTGGAGGAAATAAACCCCAGCAGCGCTCGGCAATGCACCTATTTATCTGATCCTCATGCAATCTATACTAGAATATACTACTTTTTTATTTTACATTTTTAATAAAGATAAATCAAAAATCAAAGATGTGGACACAAGCACAAAAGATCTAAATGGTCATGCCCCTATTTATATTACTGTTAATTTGGAGGAAAATCTAAGAAAAACACATACAAACGTACTGATCTTTACTCAACAAAGATACTGTGAGAGTGGATCAGAATGTTCTAAATGACTGGCTTGGAATTTTAGAAAACAAGAAGCTGAAAGAGCAATCTTTAAAATAGAGACGAGAATGATGTCATTTTAACCAAACAAGACCTAATCCAATCTTCATTTGAATCTTTTTACAGAAAACTTTTCTCAAAAAATTCAGAAAATGAAATAACTTGGATTCTGGATGCTCTCAATTTACCCGTCATGACCGAGAAGCAAAATAAAGAACTAAGAACAGAAATAATAGTTTTTGAAATACAGGGTGCAATCAAGAAGTTAAAGATCCAGGGAGTGATATAAGCTTTAAAAGAAACACTTACTCTACTCTACTTTTAACAAATTTTATCTGGGCCTGAAAAAAGCCATCATATATTTAATATCTACAGAAAGGATTGGGCAGTGCTTCATACAGACCAAACTCAATCTTCAAAATTTCAAGTACAAGTAATTTGAAGTACAATATATTGCTGCAAAAATAAAATAATATTGAAACTACCTTATGCCACTGAAACAAAAACCTTAAAGCAGAATATCCCAAATTCATTATTATAAAAGAAAACAACAACAATAAATACCTACCAGAATTGAAATAGTTTGTTAGTATCTATAATGAGTCAAATGTATTAGTTATTTAACCCTTTACAGCTCAAGTTTGATCATATTACAAAGAAATAGTTCAGGTTTTCCTCACTAGTGCAAAGAAAACACGAGACATTTTGAGCCTCAAAACACATCATTATGTTTTATCATTTCTCATTTATCATACAGGTGTGCTTTTGAGGGCCCCTCCCTACCCTGGGCCCCGGGCAAACCAGTACCCTTTACCCCCCCAGTCCGACGCCCCTGGTTGTATTTATATCATTTATTGGCTGATAAGATGATATTGTAATTGCAACTGGCCTACTATATTTGTTCAAGGTTGGGTTGTCAGAAGTATCGAAAATCAGATACTAATCGATACTAGAACAAGTATCATTACTACAGGACAAAACAGTTTTAGGATCATCTTGAGCTTTATTAGAACTAATATAAGACCACAATGTTTAATAAAAAGATTATTTTTATTTAGTGTTGAAAACGTCAGTCTATTATCATAAATCTTGACCTAAAATAGCATTTGCAATTATCCTTGTGAATCTGTACCGAGAAATCGGGTCTATTTCTTAGTATCGAATCAAGTGTTTAGAGTTCTGCAGATTAAAGGAAAACTATTCTGCATTTTTCATATTGCTGATAACATGATCTTGCCTTAAATTTGCCATCTCATGTTAAAAAAAAAAAAAAGTTCATTCTATGATAGGTGTTACGTACCAGTATGAAATGACACTTACTGAGAGCGTCCAGCCAGCAGATGGCGCCAACGCTATGTACAATCTAGTGAAGTTAGTGCTGAAAAGATTCATTGTGCGGATTTGCTGCTTATCGTGTTTAGAAGCAGACATTCTCCGAACGAGTTTAGCGATGATTTAAGCACTAAAAACAGCTGAACATTCTCCGATAAGTGACGTCGATGATGCGAAAATACGTCCAAAAATCCAGGAAGTTCAACAGGAAGTGTGTTTGACGCTCGGAGGGGGAGGATTTTCTAATAAACATTCCTCAAAACAGTGTGAATGCAACTGAATGCTCCTTCAAGTATGTTTTTGATGACGGAACATTGTTAGAACATGGTTTAAAGCTAAAAAAAAGTCACTGCAGCAGAATATGTTCCCTTTAAATTAACTTAAATACGCAAGAAACAAACACACACGGATGAAACAAAAACACATCTCCAGAGAGGTTTTCCATGAGCATACAAATATCTTGCACACGTCGATCCAGCAGAGCGAGACTTACGCACCTGTAGAGTTGTTCCATGACTTCAGAGCTCAGTCTTTGCCCAAACAGGGACCGGGTCTGTGAAGTGGAACTAGTCTGCGAGCAGCACATGATCTGCCCAGAGACGCATGGACGTGAGATGTGTCCCATAAACCTGCCCCATAAACGCTCAATCGCTGGGGGGTGGCAAAAGTGTGGGCAAATGCATTCAAATGTGGAACAATAACTTGATTTTAGGATGTTAAATGTTCACTATGTAACTTTTCAGGTGTCTACATGGAGACGTTATTGCTTCATTATTTGCAGAACATCTGTTTCCATGGAGATGAGCAGCTGACACCACCAGGCCAGGTTACAGGGGTTCTCATTTGTAAAACTTAAGGCGAGACACTACAGGCAAAAATGTTTTCAAATGTTTTTGTCTTTTGTCAGTTTGCTCTTTCAACATATAGACTTTCATGTGGAAACAACAATCTTGTCCATTCTGCTCCTAAATATGTTTTATTATTTCATTTAATCCACTTCATCCATAGATTTCTCTGGGACATTTTCTTAAAATGCATTATCCTCCTCTGGAAACATGCAGATGACCACTTAAAGTAGATCCAACACACACCAAACTGTACAATCTGGACTCAACAAGATTCTGACGAAATGTACTGAAAGATTTTTTAAATCTAATTCTAAAACGGATTTATTTAAGTTTTAAATAAAAAAGAATTGGCAAAATTTGACTTTTTACGACAATTTTCAATTGAATCTAAAAACGAAATAAAAAATCCAAAATCATCTCTGTAACTAACATGTGTACTAAGAAATTTAAACCTGGTTTTGTATATTTTTCAGAGTTAAATGTCCCAAATGTGTGCAATTTTTTACATTTTAAAAAATGCCTAATTTCTACATGAAAACATGACATGATGACAAACTGGTAATACATTTTTTTCTTAGATTTATGTGAATAAACTACAAGAGTTTCAAGTTGATATCTTTAAATTTAAGATTTTTCCTATTCACCTGCAGCGTCTCACCTTACCGTGGAATTCTTACTAAAAGTGTGTGTGAAAACAGAACACAAACCTCCAAAAGCTTCCTCTAAGATGCTCACGTCAGACACACAAAGCTTACAGTTACCGTTGAAAGTCACATACGCTGCATTTTTGTGCGCACACTTATAAATAAGAGCCCAGATCAGTGGAGAGGTATTAACTGACAGGATGCAGGGATGGGCGTGGCTTCTGTTTCTGTCCATTCAATTTCAATCAAACAAGAACATTGCCTGATTATTATTTGATCATTTTATCGTTTCAATTAAAGTCCCATTTAATGCAACATTGACTTTTGTGAGCCTTTAACCTTCTAGTGTTAGTTAGTGTCAAGGTTTTAGTTTTTTTTTGTTTTTTTCTTTTTTTCTTTCATCAGTGCATTTGTTAGCTTTAATCATTGGGCGGGGCTTTCTGAGAGACAAAGATGGTTGTTGCTATTTCTGTGTAATCAGAATCAGAATTATTTTTATTCATACCAAAATTATTTTTGTTACAGACATGCAACCGCAGAAAATAAATGTTCAAAATAAAATAAAAATAAAACTAAACTTGTTCAAAATAACTAAATAGAACTAAATCTCAATAGAATAGAAGATAAATTAAAATAGATCTGTTTTATCAACTAAACCCAAGTATTAACAAACAATTTACATGTACTTTCCTGCAACCTATTTACATATTTACATGATCGTGGTATTTAATAACTATTATGTGAATAATGTTGCACAACAAAAAATATATAAATATAAGAGTCTCCTTAGAGTAGACTATAAAACAGGAAATATAGCAAAATATGGGACACAGACGGTATAAAAAGCACTGGACATCCAGAGCCCTCTGCCGCCGCGTTCCAAACAGGAAGTGACCGTGGAGGCTGTTCCGGCTCCATCAAGTCGAGCGGCCGTTCACCGTCTGTTGAGACGCTGGTGCCCCGCTTTTGTCAAACTCACACCTGGAACTAAAATGTTTTGACACACTCACTTTGCTCGCGTTAGCAACAGGTTTGATTGACAGCTAGCACCGCACGTTGCCGCCATCTCCTCTCACCAAGGGACGGGAACCGTTAACGACCTCGCTCCTGATTGGTCCGTGTGTTGCCACGATACGCATTCAGGTTTCCAAATATGGAGTCTGGCTGCACTTTAGCCGCTATAACTGCTAGCCGCGGTTGGCTTCATTTGGTCACACTTCGCCTCGTCTGATCTCAGGGCCCAGGGCCTACCAGACCTAGAAGATTATCTGAGCTGTGTGTCAGTGGCTCAAGGTGTTCATGAGAGATGCTTACGCTACAGAACAAGAGCACGTCCCTGTAGCCAAATACATGCTCAAATGAAACTGGTCTGAGCGCAGAGGTCTGTGCGAACATTTGATGAAGTCAGAATAGAACAATATATAGAAAAGGCATAGATCAGCTCAGTGGTAGGTTAATTTGTCACAGGATTATGGAATTTGTGAGAAAGTTTTCAAACTGGGATTCATTCATTCATTTTCTACTGCTTGTTCCCGTTAGGGGTCGCTGCTGACTGGAGCCTATCCCAGTGACTTTGGGCATTAGGCAGGGTACACTCTGGACAGGGGACAGACAATCAGTCTCTACGGACAATTAAGGGTTGCCAATTGACCTACACGACATGTATTTGGACAGGGGAAGAAGCCGGAGAACCTGGAGAGAACCCACGGTAACACAGGGAGAACACACAGACTCCACCCAGAGAGATCGTGTGATGTTGGTCTGGTACGGGAATTGAACCCACGCTCTCCTTATTGGGAAGCTGGAGCTCTAACTGCTCTGCCAAAGTGCACCCTACATTTTAAAATAGCATTGGCAAAAGTTTCATGTTGCATCACCTTTAAACCAACGGACAGAGACACGGCTATTCCAGGCTTTGCAGTCAATTTAAATGTGTTCTAGTATCTTGGCTCATGGAAATAAAAATAAAAACACAGCCTAGTTACTATTTCTAGTACTACAACACGTGTACTACGTGATGAAAACAAATCCTCAACATCAAACTGTCACCAAACTATTACAGAGCACTTGTAGATGCCAGAACAACAGCAACAGCTCCATCTGTCTCCATGCATGTCAATTACCTCTGTAACTATAGTTCTATGAGTGTATGAAGGTCCCTTAATCCATTAAACTGGTGTGTTTGGTCATGTAGCCTAGATTTACCTGAAACGTGTGCCATAGACTCAATGTGAAATGTGTAGACTTTAACTAGACAGATCTGAATAATGCATTTAGATCTGTAAATTAATGAAATAATTTAATTTTCAGAAGAAAATGGACACAAATGCTTTAAATATACATAAACGTAAACTATGACACTTGAAAAAGCGCGTGATGCGATTAATCGTGATTAATCACAGTTCCAAAGTGTGATTAATCAGATACTATTTTTTTTAACCATTTGACATTTCTAGTTAAAAGCAAATGTGAATCTTAGAGTTGAAGTTGGGGCTTGGGTCATAAGACCCTCAGGCTCTGGGGTGTGAAAAGACAAATAAGGTGCTGCCAGTGCTGTACCACAGAGATTTGTTTTTGTGCTGATGTTTGGAAAGAAAAATGGGATTGTCCTGACGAATCCCAACTATGTCCCTGTGCTCCATCATAAACATCCATGGATGCTTTAGTGTGCTCAAGAAGAAGGATAGGTACTTTTCACCTCTTTTTCCTGTTGTGACTATAGTGAGCCTGTGGCTTAACATCTCCTCCACAGGAGACGGTGGCTCATACCTTTCCTTGTCATTTGGTCTGTGTCAGCTTTCAGACATGATGCTTCTCCCTCACATTTCTTGTTGAACACAGTGACGTGAGCCAGAGGGTTTTCACTGAGTTGTTTGTGTTAGAGTCCATCTCAAATCAGATATGGCTTCATCCTCCATAATCCTGAGGTGATTCTGCAGAGCAACAATGTTTTATTAGGATGGTTACAGGAACACTCAACTTTGTACCATTAGTTTTGTTCCATGGAACTGTGGGCATTTGCATTTACGAGCATAGACTTGTTTTTCATTCCTTCAGATTGTATCACTCCTCCATTAGAGTAGCAGAGGACTGTTTCCACGTTACAATCCCCCCTTAACCGTCCTGGTCACCTGATACTTCTGGTTATGTTGCCAATCACTCTTATTTCTCTCTTGGAGTTTCTTTCTTTGGAGCCAAGAATCTAAAAACAACATCAGTTTCATCCATGTGCTCGTTTACAAAGGACCAGATCAGCGCGGAGCTGAAGTTTGAGTATCTAGTTACTTCCTTTTTGGTCAAATCTTTTTCATATTTTGTATTTGTAACAATTCAAAACTCTCTGATATGAATGCTCACTACCTAAAGCATCTGCACCAGTCATGACTCAGGGCTACTTTGGCCTCTGCAGGGACTGAACCTGAGCCATGGCCTGAACACAAACTGAGAAGGACAAGCACTTCTGCAGGTTCAGGCTGACACACAGGTTCAGAGTTTGTGTTTAAAGTGTCTTGGCCTCAGTGTTAGATGACTGTTGTCACAGTAATACTTTAGGAGCTGGAGTCAGAGTGGGTTGGCAGAATCCCCAATTACACAAAGACTCCAAAGCACCCGCCTGTCTGGATTCTCCCCCAGGACTCAGACGACTTCTGTGTGGTGAAATGCACGAGCATCATGCCAGCTTCCAGGATGTCTGCAGTGATGTTACAGAACTGTTTGTCACTCGTGCAAAGACTTTGAGGGTTCCAGAATCAAACTGCTCCCTGTTGTTGTAAGCCACACTCTGGCTTTTAATGTAAGGATGTGGCAGCAACCATCCACTGCACATGTGGTATTTGTGAGACCTGCTGCTTTATATTCAGAATGCTGGATGGATTCTCCCACATGTCAGTTGACACATTTCTGTACAATTACTGATTGCCCAATGTCCAAAGACAAGCCAGGGCACAGTTCAATATTTGTATTTTGGTATTTGAGATGTTGATCTGTGGATGTAGAATGGGAATGCATTTCTGTGGGAGGGAACAATTAGAAAGACTTGATTAATTATTATTATTATTCCCCTCCTTGAACCGCCACCTTAACGTGGTGGAGGGGTTTGAGTACCCGAATGATCCTGGGAGCTATGTTGTCGGGGGCTTCATGCCCCTGGTAGGGTCACCCATGGCAAACAGGTCCTGGGTGACGGGTCAGACTAAGAGCGGTTCAGAAGCCTCTTATGACGAGTATAAAACCAAGGACGTGCACGTCGCCCGGACTGGCGTCACCGGGCCCCACCCTGGAGCCAGGCCTGGGTGGGCGCCGGCGGCGGCGTCTGGTGGCCGGGCCTTTCCCCACGGGCCCGGTCGGGCACAGCCCGAAGGAGCGACGTGGGGCCGCCCTCCCGTGGGCCCACCACCTGCAGGAGGATCCATAAGGGGCCGGTGCAAAGAGATCTGGGTGGCAGTCGAAGGCAGGGGCCTCGACGACCGGATCTCCGGACACAGAAACTAGCTCTGGGGACATGGAATGTCACCTCGCTGGGGGGGAAGGAGCCTGAGCTCGTGCGGGAGGTTGAGCGCTTCCGACTAGATATAGTCGGCCTCACCTCCACGCACAGCCTGGGCTCTGGAACCCGTCTCCTCGAGAGGGGCTGGACGGCTCCATTTCTCTGGCGTTCAGAGGCGGCGGGCTGGTGTGGGCTTGCTCATAGCCCCACAGCTCAGCCGCCACGTGTTGGAGTTCACCCGGTGAGCAGGGTCGCATCCCTCCGCCTTGGTGGGGACAGGTCTCTCACCGTTGTGTCGGCCTACGGGCCGAACAACGGTGCAGAGTACCCGGCCTTCTTGGAGTCTCTGGGAGGGGTACTGGACAGTGCACCACCCGGGGACTCCGTTGTTCTACTGGGGGACTTCAACGCCCATGTGGGCAACGACAGTGACACCTGGAGAGGGGTAATCGGGAGGAACGGCCCCCCCGATCTGAACCCGAGTGGTGTTCAGTTATTGGACTTCTGTGCTAGTCACAGCTTGTCCGTAACGAACACCATGTTCAAGCACAAGGGTGTCCATCAGTGCCATCGTGGCACCAGGACACCTAGGCCGGAGGTCGATGATCGACTTTGTTGTCGTGTCATCTGACCTTCGGCCGCGTGTCTTGGACACTCGGGTGAAGAGAGGGGCGGAGCTGTCAACTGATCACCACCTGGTCGTGAGTTGGATCCGCTGGCGGGGGAGGAAGCCGGAACGACTTGGTAGGCCCAAGCGCATCGTGAGGGTCTGCTGGAAACGTCTGGCAGAGCCCTCTGTCGGCAGGGTATTCAACTCACACCTCCGGGAGAACTTCGCCCTGATCCCGGGGGAGGTTGGAGACATTGAGTCCGAGTGGACCATGTTCTCCACCTCCATTGTCGATGCGGCAGCTCGTAGCTGTGGTCGCAAAGGTCTCTGGTGCCTGTCGCGCGGCAATCCCCGAACCCGGTGGTGGACACCGGAAGTAAGGGATGCCGTCAGGCTGAAGAAGGAGGCCTATCGGGCCTTGCTGGCTTGTGGGACTCCTGAAGCAGCTGACAGGTACCGGCAGGCCAAGCGTGCTGCAGCCCGTGCTGTCGCAGAGGCAAAAACTCGGGATTGGGAGGAGTTCGGGGAGGCCATGGAGGAGGACTATCGGTTGGCTTCAAAGAAATTCTGGCAAACCGACGCCTCAGGAGGGGGAGGCAGTGCTTCACCAACATGGTGCGGGTGGAGAGCTGTTGACCTCGACTGGGGATGTGGTTGGACGGTAGAGGGAATACTTTGAGGATCTCCTCAATCCCACTGTCACGTCTTCCGAGGAGGAAGCAGAGGCTGAGATCTTGGAGGTGGACTCATCCATCACCCTGGCTGAAGTCACTGAGGTGGTTGGCAAGCTCCTTGGTGGCAAGGCTCCGGGGGTGGATGAGATCCGCCCTGAGTATCTTAAGTCTCTGGATGTTGTGGGACTGTCTTGGCTGACACGTCTCTGCAACATCGCGTGGCAGTCTGGGACGGTACCTCTGGACTGGCAGACCGGGGTGGTGGTCCCTCTGTATAAGAAGGGGGACCGGAGGGTGTGTTCCAACCACAGGGGGATCACACTCCTCAGCCTCCCCGGTAAGGTCTATTCCAGGGTACTGGAGAGGAGAATCCGACCGATAGTCGAACCTCAGATTCAGGAGGAGCAGTGTGGTTTTCGTCCCGGTCGTGGAACACTGGACCAGCTCTATACTCTCCATCGGGTGCTCGAGGGTTCATGGGAGTTTGCCCAACCAGTCCACATGTGCTTTGTGGACCTGGAGAAGGCATTCGACCGTGTGCCCCGGGGCGCCTTGTGGGGAGTGCTCCGGGAGTATGGGGTCCGGGGCCCTTTGTTAAGGGCTGTCCGGTCCTTGTACGACCGGAGCAGGAGCTGCGTTCGCATTGCCGGCAGTAAGTCAGACCTGTTCCCGGTGCATGTTGGACTCCGCCAGGGCTGCCCTTTGTCACCGGTTCTGTTCATAGTTTTTATGGACAGAATTTCTAGGCGCAGTCAGGGCGTGGAGGGTGTCCGGTTTGGGAACCACAGGATCTCATCTCTGCTGTTTGCGGACGATGTCGTCCTGATGGCTTCCTCAGACCAGGACCTGCAGCATGCACTGGGACGGTTTGCAGCCGAGTGTGAAGCGGCTGGGATGAGGATCAGCACCTCCAAATCCGAGGCCATGGTTCTCGACCGGAAAAAGGTGGCTTGCCCTCTCCGGGTGGGTGGAGAGTCCTTGCCTCAAGTGGAGGAGTTCAAGTATCTCGGGGTCTTGTTCACGAGTGAGGGAAGGATGGAGCGTGAGATTGACAGGCGAATCGGTGCAGCGTCTGCAGTGATGCGGGCGCTGTATCGGACCGTTGTGGTGAAGAGAGAGCTGAGTCGAAAGACAAAGCTCTCGATTTACCGGTCAATCTACGTTCCTACCCTCACCTATGGTCATGAGCTTTGGGTAATGACCGAAAGGACAAGATCGCGGATACAAGCGGTCGAAATGAGCTTCCTCCGCCGGGTGGCTGGGCGCTCCCTTAGAGATAGGGTGAGGAGCTCAGTCACACGGGAGGAGCTCAGAGTAGAGCCGCTGCTCCTCCACGTCGAGAGGAGCCAGCTGAGGTGGCTCGGGCATCTGTTCCGGATGCCTCCTGGACGCCTCCCTCGGGAGGTGTTCTGGGCATGTCCCACCGAGGCGGCCCCGGTAGACCCAGGACACGCTGGAGGGACTATGTCTCTCGGCTGGCCTGGGAACGCCTCGAGATCCCGGAGGAGCTGGAGGAAGTGTCTGGGGTGAAGGAAGTCTGGGAGTCCCTGCTCAGGCTGCTGCCCCCGCGACCCGGCCCCGGATAAGCGGAAGAAGATGGATGGATGGATGGATGATTAATTATTATTAATTATTAAAAGGCTATATTATTGGAGTGATAATGCTCCGATTTGTCCGATTAAGAGGCGTTAATCATTTGAGCTTTGTGTTACTCTTCAAATCTACGCACAAGGGTGTCCATCAGTGCACGTGGCACCAGGACACCCTAGGCCGGAGGTCGATGATCGACTTTGTTGTCGTGTCATCTGACCTTCGGCCGCGTGTCTTGGACACTCGGGTGAAGAGAGGGGCGGAGCTGTCAACTGATCACCACCTGGTCGTGAGTTGGATCCGCTGGCGGGGGAGGAAGCCGGAACGACTTGGTAGGCCCAAGCGCATCGTGAGGGTCTGCTGGAAACGTCTGGCAGAGCCCTCTGTCGGCAGGGTTTTCAACTCACACCTCCGGGAGAACTTCGCCCTGATCCCGGGGGAGGTTGGAGACATTGAGTCCGAGTGGACCATGTTCTCCACCTCCATTGTCGATGCGGCAGCTCGTAGCTGTGGTCGCAAGGTCTCTGGTGCCTGTCGCGGCGGCAATCCCCGAACCCGGTGGTGGACACCGGAAGTAAGGGATGCCGTCAGGCTGAAGAAGGAGGCCTATCGGGCCTTGCTGGCTTGTGGGACTCCTGAAGCAGCTGACAGGTACCGGCAGGCCAAGCGTGCTGCAGCCCGTGCTGTCGCAGAGGCAAAAACTCGGGATTGGGAGGAGTTCGGGGAGGCCATGGAGGAGGACTATCGGTTGGCCTCAAAGAAATTCTGGCAAACCGTCCGACGCCTCAGGAGGGGGAAGCAGTGCTTCACCAACACCGTTTACGGTGCGGGTGGAGAGCTGTTGACCTCGACTGGGGATGTGGTTGGACGGTGGAAGGAATACTTTGAGGATCTCCTCAATCCCACTATCACGTCTTCCGAGGAGGAAGCAGAGGCTGAGATCTTGGAGGTGGACTCATCCATCACCCTGGCTGAAGTCACTGAGGTGGTTGGCAAGCTCCTTGGTGGCAAGGCTCCGGGGGTGGATGAGATCCGCCCTGAGTATCTTAAGTCTCTGGATGTTGTGGGACTGTCTTGGCTGACACGTCTCTGCAACATCGCGTGGCAGTCTGGGACGGTACCTCTGGACTGGCAGACCGGGGTGGTGGTCCCTCTGTATAAGAAGGGACCGGAGGGTGTGTTCCAACCACAGGGGATCACACTCCTCAGCCTCCCGGTAAGGTCTATTCCAGGGTACTGGAGAGGAGAATCCGACCGATAGTCGAACCTCGGATTCAGGAGGAGCAGTGTGGTTTTTCGTCCCGGTCGTGGAACACTGGACCAGCTCTATACTCTCCATCGGGTGCTCGAGGGTTCATGGGAGTTTGCCCAACCAGTCCACATGTGCTTTGTGGACCTGGAGAAGGCATTCGACCGTGTGCCCCAGGGCGCCTTGTGGGGAGTGCTCCGGGAGTATGGGGTCCGCCCTTTGTTAAGGGCTGTCCGGTCCTTGTACGACCGAGCAGGAGCTGCGTTCGCATTGCCGGCAGTAAGTCAGACCTGTTCCCGGTGCATGTTGGACTCCGCCAGGGCTGCCCTTTGTCACCGTTCTGTTCATAGTTTTTATGGACAGAATTTCTAGGCGCAGTCAGGGCGTGGAGGGTGTCCGGTTTGGGAACCACAGGATCTCATCTCTGCTGTTTGCGGGCGATGTCGTCCTGATGGCTTCCTCAGGCCAGGACCTACAGCATGCACTGGGACGGTTTGCAGTCGAGTGTGAAGCAGCTGGGATGAAGATCAGCACCTCCAAATCCGAGGCCATGGTTCTCGACCGGAAAAAGGTGGCTTGCCCTCTCTGGGTGGAGAGTCCTTGCCTCAAGTGGAGGAGTTCAAGTATCTCGGGGTCTTGTTCACGAGTGAGGGAAGGATGGAGCGTGAGATTGACAGGCGGATCGGTGCAGCGTCTGCAGTGATGCGGGCGCTGTATCGGACCGTTGTGGTGAAGAGAGAGCTGAGTCGAAAGACAAAGCTCTCGATTTACCGTCAATCTACGCCTTACCCTCACCTGGTCATGAGCTCTGGGTAATGACCGAAAGGACAAGATCGCGGATACAAGCGGTCGAAATGAGCTTCCTCCGCCGGGTGGCTGGGCGCTCCCTTAGAGATAGGGTGAGGAGCTCAGTCACACGGGAGGAGCTCAGAGTAGAGCCGCTGCTCCTCCACGTCGAGAGGAGCCAGCTGAGGTGGCTCGGGCATCTGTTCCGGATGCCTCCTGGACGCCTCCCTCGGGAGGTGTTCTGGGCATGTCCCAATCCAGGCGGCCCCGGGTAGACCCAGGACACGCTGGAGGGACTATGTCTCTCGGCTGGCCTGGGAACGCCTCGATCCCCGGAGGAGCTGGAGGAAGTGTCTGGGGTGAAGGAAGTCTGGGAGTCCCTGCTCAGGCTGCTGCCCCCGCGACCCGGCCCCGGATAAGCGGAAGAAGATGGATGGATGGATGGATGATTAATTATTATTAATTATTAAAAGGCTATATTATTGGAGTGATAATGCTCCGATTTGTCCGATTAAGAGGCGTTAATCATTTGAGCTTTGTGTTACTCTTCAAATCTACGCATTGGCTTCATTACCAATACTTTGCCTTCAGTCTTCTCTGGCTTTTGCTGCATCTATTGTGAATTTAACTTTTCAGTTTCTCAGACTTAATCGAAAGTGCTACACGATCCCCTTTATGTGAATGTGCACGGTTTCATTCATCTATCCAGGGTTGACGGGGATGTCCCTCCCCTGTGAACTCAAACGGCTATTGCTATGTTGTTTTCTGTGGAGCTACAGATACAACTGGTTCATGCCAACGTACGGAACATATCAAGAATAGAGTTAAACTGCAGATGGTCGGAGACATATTGTTTCTACAGGAAGCGTTTTTACTTTTTGTACTTTACCTTTTATTAACAGAAAACTGGGTCACAAAAGTTGCCTGAAATATGTTGGTTTTTGCAAAGAAACATCTCCCAGAGCAGTCAGCGCAGATGTCAAGGCTTTTTAATGTCTTTTCACGACTTTACATAGACTTTCAACAGTCAATAGCTTCATTAAAGTGAGCACTAAAACTACAGAACTATTACCTCACACAGGTAAAGTGTCCCAACAGGTGTCACTCAACAGCCATATTTCAGTTGTTAGAAGATTCCCTGGAGTCCATCATGTTTGACCTGTATGCTCATCACTCAACACTCATCATTTATTTGCAGTTACGACATAACTCACTGCAACAAAGCCACGTTTGCATTTTAGACTTCAGCTATACTTTTGTACAATGAAATGTGTTGTTGTATAATTGTCAGAACCACTCGCATTTATCATAAATGCATGTCCAGCTTGTGCAAGTGCCTAAGCCTAGTGCCAGGGCAAAAAGAACCAGATCCAGAAAAAAGACATGAAAAAAAAAAAGACATAAACATGAGATGCCAAACTAAAACATGTGTAAAGGCTAATAACAATATAAAAATGTATAATACTTTTCCTTTAATATATTCACGTTCGAACATATTTCATCTTTGCACTGCTTCATGACGACCTGACGTGCACAGATAGGACTTAAACCTGAAATGAATTGTTGTTTAGTTGATGAAATGTACATAGACCTCAAATGTACGACTTCATAAAGCAATAACGAAGATAAGACAAAAAAATCTGTGAAGAGGAAAAGATAAAATAAGATATAAATAAAGTGTTGGACATATTTAGCGCTGGGTTCAGTCTTCCACTCGGGTGAGCAGCTCGTCTCACGTCAGAGCCTGTTTTAGCTCTCGGCTCAGGGCTTGTTCCTGAAATCCTCTCCCTCTGTGGAACTTCTCGCCCGATCTGTCAATGTTTGGGCCCAAAACAAACACGGTTTCCATGGAAACAGGCCGGGGAGAACCAGGAAGTGAAGCAGTGACACGAGGAGCTGTGGAGGGTCACACTCACAGACGAGAGAACTGTGAAGCACTCAGTACACCAGTTCAAATGGTTTGAATCATTCAAGAATATTGGAGTAGAAAAAGGATTAATTACAGTTCTCTCAAGAAATATTGGTGTCAATTAAAGGCAATCATGACTAGCAGCTTTAGCGGCTAATGTGGAGCTAACATGGATGTGTTAAATGAACTGGATAAGATTGATTAGCCAGATTGATTAGTGGCCGTGCGAGGTATTGCAGCCCCTTGGACCCAGTTGTTTTGTGTAATTGCATATTATATTTAAATAAAATAGAGGAAGCGGTTAGAGCTTCTGCCTCTCAATAAGGAGATCGTGGGTTCGAATCCCGGACCACCCCAACATCGTGGGTTCGAATCCTGAACCACCCTAACATCACACGCTCTCTCTGGGTGGAGTCTGCATGTCCTCCCTGTGTTACCGTGGGTTCTCTCTGGGTTCTCTGGCTCCTCCCACCGTCCAAAGACATGACTGTACAGGTTCATTGAAAACTCTAAATTGTCCCTAGTGAATGAATGTGAGAGTGAATGGTTGTCTGTCCATGTCTCTGTCTCTCTGTGTCAGCAGCGACGAGTTGGCCACTGTCCAGGGTGTACCCCGCCTGAGGCCCAAAGTCACTGGGACAGACTCCAGTCACCCGTGACACCTAATGAGAATAAGCGGTAGAAAATGAATGAATGAATGAAAATACAGGAAAATGTTCTTTTTGACCATTTCTAAAGTCACCAAATGTATCGCTTTCAAGTGTTGTCGGGCGAAACAAACAGAAACACGTGGACATGGTTAGACTAGAGACACCTATAAGTTGTATTTTATTTCATTTCAGACACTTTCACATTTGATCTAACATGAAGAATACGATTACAATCACACAAGCTAACGTTGACACAAAAACTTGAGAGCTGCGTGATCGCTCCCGTCGCTCAAAGCATCATGGGTGATTGTCGTCACGTGGCGCCCCTAAAGCAAAGATGGCAGCCTCCGTATCAGGAAGTAATGCAGAAGTAAAACACTTTTTTGGTCTCATGCAACAATGAGCACACGCCACAGGGATAAATACAGCGCCATTTTGAAATCATCTTCCAGGTTTAATTATTGTTCTATGGGAGCCAAGTTCAATATTTGGAAATCCGAGAGCGGGTTTCGTAGCAACAGCCGAACCAATCAGGGGCGAGGTTGCTGAAGGAAGTTTGAACTGGCTTTGATGTCCCTCTCCAGTCTCATCTCCATTCTCTCTGCATTGTCCTGTCCAATAAAGCCTATGGGTCAAAAAATACTTAAATAAATAAAAAGGCCCTGAATTCAAACCCACAACCTTCTTACTAGTCACTCTGCCAGCGTGCTTATCAAAACCAAGTGCTACTTTCTGAAATATTCAACTTCTTCTTCTCAAACTGCCACTTGACTGACGTGAACCTAAGATAAAGAACCTCTAAACCTGTCCTATGGTCTCCGACGGCCTGTTCAGACAGAATTAGTTTTACCCAGGGACCTTGAAGGTGAATAATAATTCCTTCAATTGAAATTCTATGCCTATGAAATTGTCCTTAAAAAGCCCCAGAAGTTGGCCTTCTGTGTGTCAGTAAAGTCCTGAGAATGCTCTAGTCTGTGATGTGGTTTTAGTCTGTGCATTAAATGTAAATTGACTGATATCTATATGTATCTTCTGTCCATTTTACATCTGTATTTGAACTCAATTAATTATACTATTTTGCCATGGACAATTTTAATGTCATTAATGCTAAAAACAAACCCAAAATAGATGCAATGCTGGTGAATGAATTCTGCCAGTGTTGTTATAAGTCTGGTATTTCTGGATTAAAGTCCGTATAAAGCCCTGTTCAGGTTAGTTTTACCTACGAGTGTCTGTGAAATTGAAATGACCTCACAATGTCTGTGTTTTATTTTGAGCTTTCGCACTGGATCAGCAGTCAGTAAATCACTTGTTTTTACAGACTTTATTCTGTAAATGGCAGATTTTAATGGACATTTAATATGATATGAACCATTTCATTCATCCATGTTGCAAGCGTTTCTTCTCTTTTAGGCTTGTTTTTGGTGTTATGATGCGGTACCTGTGGGTGTGCGGTGAGATGTCGTCTTTTAACACGTTGTTGCATCAGAATGATATCCCACAATAGGACTTCTTATAAAACAGCTTCTCCTTAATGACCCTTTCACGCTGACACCGCCCCTTCATTCAAACTTTGCACCAAAAGCCCCCGAACTTTCCCCAAAGAGCCTCTGTCCTGCTCCGTCCTGGGCTGGGGCTGTACTTCCAGGAGTCAAGTCTTTATGGCAAGTTTTTTTTTGTGTGTGTGTTTTTTCTACTTTTTAATTGTATAATTACAATTCAAATTTGGATCTAAAATGGACGTAGAGACATTTTGAATTTTTAAAACAGCCCAAATGAGCAACACACAGGACTCAAGTTCGGGGGAATTATGGACATGTTCAGAGCGCGTCTGGAGATGATTTAAAGACACATATTCTGCCACAGTGACTTTTTTGAGCTTTTAACCATGTTCTAACAATGTTCCGTTAAAAAAAACATACCTGAAGTAGCATTCAGTTCCATTCACACTGTTTTGGGGAATGTTTATTAGAAAATTCTCCCCCCTCCCAGTGTCAAACACACTTCCTGCTGAACTTCCTAGATTTTCGGACGTATTTTCAGACTTCATACGTCACTTATCAGAGAATGTTCCACTGTTTTAAAGTCCATAAATCATCACCAAAGTTCTGAGCATTTCTTCCATCTAACCACAATAACTGTCTTTGCAGCACTAACTTCATTAGATAGTATATAGTGCTTGGCGCCACCTACTGGCTGGATGCACTCAGTAAGAGTCATTTCATACTGGCTCCTTTCATAAAATGTATAAGAAACTTTTTTCTTTTTTTTTTACGTGAAATGGCAAATTTAAGGTACTCAACAGCACGTTGTTTCACTGCTCTTTTGTTTACTTTCTTCCAAATGCATCACTATGGAGTTCCTCAAAAACGTTCAATTTGTGAAGCACGGCCCAGATCTCACTCAAACGAGCATTACTCTCCTGCACTCCCCTGTGCCCCTCACTCTGACCGTTTGTCTCCCGTCTCCCCAGAGTCTCCCTAAGAAGGAGTCCTCCCCGGGCCTCTGTTCCACTCCGCTGCCCTGAGCCTGATCCGGAGCCGGAGGGGGTATTTTTAGACTCAGCCTGACTCCTTTTTAAGGCACAATCTGCAGAAATCTGTCCATGTAGAGAGAGCGAGCGGGAGACCAGGCCGTGAGGTTTTCCAGTCTGCTAAAGCTACAAGACTAAAGGTGTGAGGGAGGGGAGGGGTGAGGGCGAGGGAGGGGTGAGGAGATGGAGGGAGATGAGAAAAGAGACCACTGAGTTTTTCCAGCCTACAAGAACTGCAAGACCACACACTTCCTGGATTATTATCACTTGATGACATCACCAGGTGGAACATACTGACACGACCTCTGTAAAGCAATCAGATCCATGTCCAAGCAATTACGCTAATGACAAAAACTTTGGCAAATGTATTTTATTTTTAGTTAGATGTTAGATACTTTTGGTTTTGTCGATATTTGACACTGTTATTTTCTTTGAGCTGCACTGTCCCTGTCTGTGCATACTTCCCAGCTTGTCTTCAGTGCTGCACATTTGTCATTTTGAACAGACTAATAAGTAAAAATGGAAGTAGAAGGCTAAATCATGTCTGTATGTTTACACAGACCCGTTTCACATAGCGCCCGGCTACTTCCCTTGCCTTAAAAGTGCGGATATGTGCTTCCCGTGCCATTCATTCTCAATGGGAATTAGCAAAGAGTCTTGCTAAAATAAATGAAACTTTGAAGATCACACAGTGCGGAGCGAGTTACAGATGGATAATCAGTGGCACCATGTTAAGTTCATGTACGAAAAGTAAATATGTAAATACCACTTTATGTAATAAATGTTCTTTTCTTAAAATGTATTGTTTGTACTATTACTTACCTTGTCGCCTCTGTGAAGCACTTTGGGTACCGCTGCTTGTTGTAAATGTGCTATACAAATAAATTTGACCTTTGACCTTTAGTTTTCTCACGTTTCAAACAATAAAAATTAGGTGCAGTGCCTTTAATAACCATAAATAACACATTCTGGGCAAATAAGAAGAGTCATGTTTATTTAGAACAGATAACATTTGAGACACGTTTAAAGCTTTCAGTCAAACTTTTCATTAACACTTCTGTAACGTCCACAGACACAAAATCAGTCATTTTATTCACATACAATATGACAATCCTGTTTTTCACCGATACCATCAAAATATACAAAGCAGTTTGCAGGTAAATATTGGGCACTCAAAGTGCTGTAATTCAACAGGTAAAATAAGACTAAACCAGGACTACAATAAGACCAGGCCAGGACCAGTCTTAACTAGGACTAGTCTAACCCAGATCTTCTCGCCTCTGCCTTCACTCTTGTCTTTATCTCTTAAATGTACCAGTGTGTGTGTGTGTGTGTGTGTGGGGGGGGGGGGGGTATAGACTTGGTCTAAACCTGGTCTAGATGTAGCAGTGAGTGCATGACTTGCTCCATGGTGTAAGCGCAGTCTTAACCAGATCTAGAAGTACCAGTGAGTGACTTGTTGGATCTAAACCCGGTCTAGATGTACCAGAGGGTGCGTGACTTTCTGCCTGGTCTAAACCCGGTCTAAACCCGGTCTAGATGTACCAGAGGGTGCGTGACTTTCTGCCTGGTCTAAACCCGGTCTAAACCCGGTCTAGATGTACCAGAGGGTGAGTGACTTGCTGCCTGGTCTAAACCCGGTCTAAACCCGGTCTAGATGTACCAGAGGGTGACTTTCTGCCTGGTCTAAACCCGGTCTAGATGTACCAGAGGATGCGTGACTTGCTGTCTGGTCTAAACCCGGTCTAAACCCGGTCTAGATGTACCAGAGGGTGCGTGACTTGCTGCCTGGTCTAAACCTGGTCTAAACCCGGTCTAGATGTACCAGAGGGTGCGTGACTTGCTGTCCAGGCTGTGACTCTTGAGGCTGTGGGTGTAGCGGGGCCAGGGGTCCTTCTCCATCAGAGCGTACACGTGCTTCTGAGCCTCTCTGAAACACTCAGGGCTGGGTTTGTCCAGCGAGCGGAGGATCTGCTCCCGAATCCAGTGGTCCACGTTCACCTGAACCAGAGACAAACAAGGAGTTCTGATCAGAGGCAACAACAGGTCAAAGAGAAGATTTAAAGTGTAACTTTTGTCTTATTCACACCAAGTTTTGTTATATTTAGAAAAGGGTTTCAGTGTTTCATAAAATTGTCTCAATATTATTGTTTATCAAGATTTTTCCTCAAGCTCTTTGTTGCACTTTTAATCTTTTCTGGCACAAGGATTTCCTTTGGGATGAGACAATCTTATCTGTTTTAGACCAGCAGTCTGTGGCCCTCAAGTTAATTTTTCTTTCAGTGTGTGGCCCTCAATGAAAAATGATTGAAGACTTGTTTAATCTTAACCATCAGTGTGTGGCACTCACAGTGTGTGGTCACAGTTCATCTTTTGTCAAAGTGTAATAGTGCAGTACAGACTTTCAGCACTTGATGGCAGCACACACAGTGAGTTGAGTCACTTGGTTTCTGCTTCCTGTACACTCATGTCTCCCTCTCAGTGTGTTATATTTCAGGTTGGTACAGTCCTGACAAGCATAAACCTGTGAGGTCTGTGTAATGTAACAGGCCTATTCAACTTAAGGCCCGTGGGCCACATCAGGCCTTCCAAGCAATCAGATCTGGCCCACGGCCCATCTCCTGGTTTAGTCCTGCCTTGGTCCTGATTTAATCAGTACTCAGCTCTGCATTAGACCTGTTTTGGTCCAGGTCAAGTCCTAGTTTTATTTTGTTTCAGTGCTGGATTGGCAATGTTGGTGAACCTTCTGCAGCTTTCATTTTCCCAAAAAAAATATATAAATAGCAGTTATTTTATATTCTCATTATTGAAACAGATCTGGTGTTGGGGATATTCTGTGTGATCTCAAACTGTGTCAAACGTGTTGACGTGTTGTGTACCTGTTCAGGGACTAAAATCTTAAAAATCTAACTTTTAAGGAAATTTCATTGAACAGCCTGAAAACATTTACTTTCATTTGCTAGTCTGAGCAGAGTTTTGCTATCTGTGATAGCTATCACTAAACTGCTGGATTTCAGTCACTTATGATATGTTTTTGGATTAGATTGTTTTTGAATAGGTTTATTTACCAAAGAGTCATTGTTGTTATTGTGAAAAAGAATGTAATTACATACTGAACTGTGAAATGTAATGTCATTGTACTATTCTAAGTACACAGAAAAGAAAGCCAGGACGACACAAAACGTACATCTGCGTCTTACGTTTCATTTGCCAGTTGTTCCCACAGCACTTTGAAAGTGTTGGCGGTGGTTGTTGAGGACTCTTACTGTGAATCCTCGTGAACATACGTACCTCTCTCTTGGCCGTAGACTGGAGGAACTCCTGGTAGATCTGCTGAGCTCTCCTCTGCAGCTCGTCCTTAGAGCTGATGGTCCTGAAGTCCTCACAGGCCAACCAGAAGTCCAGGTTCTCCTCACTGAACTCGGACTCAAGGAACGAGCGGAACGATCGCTGGTACTCTGCAGAACACAGGCTTTTTAATGTGCATGTCCTCTCTGTGCTGTAGCAACCGATAACGTAGTATTAATATTAATATATCCAGTAGTTACAAGTAGTAGTTAATAAGCTATAATGTATTTTTTATATATATATATATATATATATATATATATATATATATATATATATATATATATATATATATATATATATATATATATATAAAAATAAAGGACCATGAAACGACCACCACTCCAACACTTTGGAGATACAAGATTATTAAAATGAAATATAAACAGCAAAAACCTCTGATTTCTTTCAGATCACGGTGCTTCGTATCACTGACATCAGATTTTGAGCTTTGCATGTCATTTAAACAATCTTAAAGGTCTTTAGGTTATGGGGAAAAAGTATTTTTAGTCTTTAAGGGGCACACCCGCGCTGATAATTTGGTCAGGCAGGGAAGAGGTTCATTTATAGTTTTATTTAATAGATAAATAGTTAAATTTTATTTTTATCTGGTGTATTTGTAAATTCATTTGGATAAAATATTATTTTCGTTTTCTCTAGTGGGTGCAACACAAAGAAGTATGACACAACCAGGACTAAACCAGGTCTAAACCAGGACTGAACTAGGACTTAATCAACACTGAACTAGGACTGAACCGGGACTTAACCAAGACTGAACCAGGACTAAACCAGGTCTAAGCCAGGACTGAATCAGATCTAAACTAGGGCTAAACCAGGACTAAACCATGGCGAACTAGGACCAGGTCTACACCAGGTCTAAACAAGGACTACACCAGGGCTAAATAGGTCTAAACCTGGTCTAAACCAGCGTGAACCCAAACTGGAGCTAAACAAGGACCAAACCAGGTCTAAACTGGGTCTAAACCATGATTAAACAAGGACTAAACCAGGTCTAACCCAGGTCTAAACCAGGACTAAACCAGGTCTAAATCAAGACTGAACCAGGACTGAACCAGGACTAAACCAGGACTGAACCAGGACTAAATCAAGACTGAACCAGGTCTAAACCAGGACTGAACCAGGACTAAACCAGGACTGAATTAGGACTTAATCAACACCAAAATGGGACTTAACCAAGACTGAACCAGGACTAAACCAGGACTGAATTAAATCTAAACTAGGGCTAAACCAGGACTAAACCATGGCGAACTAGGACCAGGTCTAAACAAGGATTACACCAGGGCTAAATAGGTCTAAACCAGGTCTAAACCAGCGTGAACCCAAACTGGGGCTAAACAAGGACCAAACCAGGTCTAAACCAGGTCTAATCCAGGTCTAAACCAGGACTAAACCAGGTCTAAACCAGGACTAAACCAGGGTGAACCCAAACTAAACTGGGGCTAAGCAAGGACTAAACAAGGTCTAAATCAGGATTAAACCAGGACTAAACCAGGTCTAAACCAGGAATAAACCAGGATTAAACCAGGACTAAACTAGGACTAAACGGGGCTGCAGTTATGTTATTGGTTGTCACTATTATTGCCTGTTACCACACCATGGTTTGATCATGTGTTCATCCTGTCAGTCGGAGGATGTGGGTTTGACTTTCTGAGATGGACTCCAGTCAATAGTAAAGTATTTTCTTACCTTTATCTTTCAGAAGTTGTTCCAAAGATGGCTGGAGAGTGCAGCCAGGCTTCAAACTGTGCACACAATACAATTAGAATTAATATATCATCAAAAGGAACGATTATGTATGAAACAGTCATCAAAAGAATGAAGTGTATCAAAAGGTTAGTCGTGAAAGTTTACAGAACAGACGGTTCACTTCCTCCTTCTCGCTCAAAATAGTTGTCTAGACATCAATCAGCAATTTGTGATCACCAGAAATAGTCACCTTAAATTTGACTTTATACAGAACCTAATGTTACATTAAAACAAAATTTTAACTAAAATGCAACAGATTGGAATAGCTTGGAAATATTTAAATGAATGAACAATAATAAACGTTAATACGAGTTGTTTTACAAGAAAATATAATATTGCAAGAATGAAAGGTGCACTCTGTAACTTTTCTGGTGGGGTCTGCAGCCTGCTTGTCTCCATGGAGATGTTATCGCTTTGCTTAGAATGTTCCATCGTATATTAATGAACTTAGCTATCAAGCACACAGTCAAGGTTTCTATTGTTCCATCAAAGAGCTGAGTGGAGCAGGAAAGTGTTCTGTCCACTGTCCACATGATCTGTGTCACCATCACCTCAGATCCCAAGGCCAAACTCCAAGCTGACACTGAATATTACCTTTCAGTCAAAAACCAGCCTCCATCAGTGAACTCACAGAGCAGAGAGGAGAGCTGCCCACACTATTGTCACCCTCCAGCTGGGACACCTCTGCCAGCTCATCTGGACTGAGGAGTGCAGAGTCATATGGTCTCTAAACTGTCTAAGAATAAGGATGACACAGGTGACAGTCAGGGTTGTGACACCCAGAGGTCTCACTAGAGATAATTCCAGTCCGTCATGAGCCATTTTTATCTGTCATAATATTTTTACTGCATGTGTGTGACAGGTCCAGGGCATCTGGGGCTGGGGTTATAAAGTCATTTGTTTGTTACAGAAGCAAGAGTTTGCCGTTTCTCCTCTGTACTTCATCTTCAATTAACATAACGCAGTAAAGCAATAGTCAAAGATCTACATACGACACATGAACGCGCCTGCTCAGTGTTCTGCTTCAAGTTATGTATCCTATGTAAAACTGAAGGCAATTATTTGATTTTCAACTCGTCAAAATGACAGAATGCCTTCAGAATTTTCCGTCAAAGCTGAAAATAATTTGTCAATGACAGAGAATTAATGTAAACTCTGGACCTGAACCTCTTTAACTTTGTTGTCAACTAGTGAGTTCAAAACATAGGGACCCGTGCTATGCTGACGATGTGGTGCTGTTCCCCTCACACCTGGATCACCAAAGGACTGACGAGATTACAGAAGAAGCCCTGTCCCTGGACCTCATCATCAGCGGGACAAAGACAAACTCTCCATCACTGTCCACCTTTTTGATCACAAGTTATCACCATCCACAACGAGCAGCTTGAGGTGGTTGGAGTTTGAGTATCTCAGATTGCCATTGGCCTGTCAGACCCTGAGGTTGTGTGTCGTCTGCCACACGACAAAGAGGATCAAAATGACAAATCTCCATAAAGATGTGCGTTTTCATTTCTTGTGTGGTCCCTGATCTCCTGCACGGATCTGAAACATGGATCATCTCCACCAGAACCACCTGCCTTTGTAACATCCTCTGTGTCTGGTGTGTCATTGTCACCAGCGATGAGCTTTATCACAGGCAGGTTACACCACTTCCATCTCCACTGCTTTAAAGACGAGTCCTGGACCACGTCTCATGGGATCATGGCCAAACAGGTTCTCTTGGTGAGTGCGTCTGCGTCCCAGCGGCTTACACCCTCCACATGGTTGACCCTGGCTGACGGCCCAAATGACATCAACATGACCCCTGACAGACCTCATCACCCTCGCCCGGGACCGCCCTTCAAACGGGTGGCCGCCACAGTAAAAACATGCTTTCTTGTGTGCAGGGTCACCTCTCCACAGATCTTACATGTAAGTTGGCCGCCGGTGGAGTCGCCTGCTTGTCCCAGTGAAGACAGATATATTAAATGCCACACGAACGTTCTGTGCAATAATACGTCCAGGGAGACAGAGAAGTGAATGTCTTGCTTTTCCATGAAATAGATACTAATGTATAATAAGCAATACATTAGAATAGCTTGAAGACATGAAAATAAATGAACAAATAAAATATGTTCCTCTAAAGTAACATAGAAATTAAAACAAAACAAAAAATCTTTCAAGCATGTGCAGTTCTCCTTTTGACTGAGCAGTATTCCTCAGTCCTGCATTGCCCTAACATTGTACTCACTTGTTTTTACCATTAGCATGTTAGCACGTAGCATATTTACCTGAGACTTTTCCATTGCGTTTCATGATTCATTTTCCGCTTCAGAACACACTCCACCGAGTCATCTTTGTGTGGTTTTCTGTTACGGATAAAGTCAAACCTGCAAAAGTTCACACAAACATTATTTTACTGGAGAGGAAGAAGTCAAAGAGGAAGTGAACGAATAAAGAAAGAGGAAGGAAGCCAGAGAACCAACCAAAGGGCTTTTATGGTTTAAGAGGCCAGTGTGAATACGAGCAGGCTTTAGAACTAGAAGAGAGTTGTTTTAGACATAATTAGCCCACAATGCATTGTGAGAGTAAATCCAGAGCAGTGATACTCCTAGAAACGGTATATTAGCTCAGTGTTCAGCTCTGATTATGAATGAAACACTCTTCAATAATCAGAGTAAAGTGAAAATGGTAAATGCTCTCATTTATAAAGATGCAAAGCTTTACGTCTTCATTCAGCGTACATGTGACCACTCGACCAACGATGCGGGAATAAAACCATTGACTTTTGGTTCAGATGACGAGCACTCTGCTAACTGAGCTACTGTCGCCCAACGTTAAAGTAGAACTAAGAAACATTTTTACGTTTTATTAAACATCTTTGTAAGTCCGTGTGGTGGTTATAAATGCATTTTTGGAAGCCCCCGTCGTCGCCCCCTGCTGTCTCTGAGCGGAAAACCAGCTGCAACATTTCCTGACTTCAACGAAGACAACTCTCCCGAGAAACACTGGCTCTCTTTTTATATTTGGCGACATTAAATGTTTTTGTATGTGATTGTACTTCCTTATTTCAATAAAACGGAGGGGAAAAGAACTGTATTTTCACAAGAGCTCTGCAGAGGGAGCTGTGTCACTGAAGTTACTTAGTTCTGCTTTAAAGTCGTTAATGTGAGCAGCTTACCTCAGCTTGAACAGATGGATAGTTTGCCATTTGAAAAAACTGAATTTTGATCATTCACATGAAATCCACATTAAATAAAGCATGTGTGATAAATATCAGTTCATAAATACTGGAGTGTCTCTGGTTTGTCCAGTCTTCATCAGGTAATTCCTCTTTTTTGGCGTTTCAGCGACTTAAACCGTTGTGAGACAGGCTAGTTTTACCCAACTGATGATGTGTTGTTGCAATAGTAATCCTGACGTCACAGTGGAATGAAGGCACTAGGGCGCCCTCTGCTGGAGCAATGGTGTATTACTACTATACGTAGAAAACAGGACAAATTTGCCAATTAATCGGGCAAACCATTTTCACTTGGTTAAGCACTGGTGACGGTTTATCGGTTAACCGTGAACACTCCTCGTTAGAGCAGTATTAGAATAAAGAAATGTCTGTCAGTTTGCTCGCTCACAATGAGCTTTCATGTGGAAAAATTGCTCAAACTGGACCTAAAGTGGTTGATGTCATTTAGTCCTCTTGCATCCATAGATACAAATACATTTTTCTCCCTCAGAGACATAAAGATCAACCTTACAGTAGCTCCTACAGACACCAAGATTTTGAGTTAATTGATATCTAATTGTATTTAGAATAATCCTTTATAAAAGTAACTAACTTTAATTAAATCAAAAAAGTATAAAAGAAACATGAATTAAAACTTAAAGTGCTGGCTACTCAATAGTTTTTATGTATAGATTACTTCTGTTTGTGACCTCAGAATTAACATCAAGACAAAACAGCATATCTTTATAAACACACCTCCACTTAAAGGGGACATATTCTGCTACAGTGACTTTTTTCTTTTAATGTTCTGACAATGTTCTGTCATCAAAAACCTGGCGTTACATTTAGCTTCATTCACACCATTTTGAGGACTGCTGGTTTGAAAATCCTCTTCCTCCAACCGTCAAAAACACTTCCTGCTGAACTCCCTTGATCAATGACGTTTTTCTGATTTTAGACGTTGCTTATCCGTCTGTCTAAACACGATCACTGTAACTTCTAGATTAAATCACGCTCTTCACAAAGGCTCGAGTAATAACATGTTCAGCTTGTGTGAGCACTATGCGGCCTAAACTCAGTGAACCAGAACCAGACACAGATGCTTGTTTTGTTTTTATAAATTACATTTGTTTTAGTTCTAAAACATGAGATGCAAAACTTAAGGTCCAGTTCATGTTTAAAGGCTAATAACAATACAAAAACGTGTTGATCTTATTTGTTAAGTCTTTAATATGTTGTCAGTGACATCCACCCACAGATCAATGTCACTGTGTGAGCTTTAAAGTGTGTACTACAGGATTTTATGATTTTCAAATTTTTACTTTATTTGCTTTAATACCCCCAGTGGTTAGGGGGGGCAGTCTGGATGTTCACAGCAGCCAGATTAGAGAATACTACCACCGTATTCCCTGCGTGTCGTAAAAGGCGACTAAAAGGGACGGGGCGAGAGGACTGGGAATCCTCTCCCCTGTAACTGTTTCCTAGAAACCAGGCTATCCCACTTTGGTGGGACACAGCCCAGGTATATCGATAGATAGATAGATAGATAGATAGATAGATAGATAGATAGATAGATAGATAGATAGATAGATAGATAGATAGATAGATAGATAGATAGATAGATAGATAGATAGATAGATAGATAGATAGATAGATAGATAGATAGATAGATAGATAGATAGATGGCCTTATTGACTGGCCTTTAAACCTGCTCTGGAGTGTCTTCAGTTATGTCTCATGAACTAAAAATAACTTGCTTTTACATAGAATATAACTTTCACTGCATTGGGAGAGCCCATATTAACTTAGCTGTGGCTCCATCTACTGGCTGTAGAGGCAATAACACACATGTTATTGAATTTTAGCAGTGGAGCTGTCAGATGTCAGTTATGGGGAAAACAGCACACATCGAAGGAATTGTTTCGAAGGATCAAAGGAGTGTTTTTGACGGGAAAGGATTTTCTAACCAGCATTCCTCAAAATAGCGTGAATGAAGTTAAATGAAACTCCAGGTATGTTTTTGTTGACGGGATAATGAGCTCTAAAAAGTAAATTTGGCATAATATTAGTCGTTTAAAGGTAGTTGCTTTTGCTTATGCTTTTTCAGGTAGTTAGTATGAAGATAGATAAGTAGATCATCATTTTACAGTTTGTTCATTGTAAACTGCAATATTGATCTAAAACAGCATGATTATGGAAATGGATTCATTGACTTCCTGTTCCTGCAGAACAGACCATAACAAACAGTAGACTGTCATTTACATGTTCTTGTTTTGTACTACATTTCTACATGTGTCATAAAAAGGTCTAAAAGGAACTGAACGTGAAAAACCCATTTGGTCCACATGTTTCTATCATAAATACCTAAATATTCACTGCAATGAGTTTAAAAGCAAAAAATAAATAAAAATGCTACCAGCGCACTGTATATTTAGATGCAGACAAAGCACTGTGGTCTCATTTTCACCCAAACAGATGCTTTTTACATTATTTTATTTTTTCAGATAATCACAACTAAGTACAGGGGTGTGGGCGGAGATAGGGGGTAGGTGAAACCAGGAATTTTCTGGGCACTGGAGCCTCAGTTGCTGGACGATACAGAAGGAAATCATTCATAATACTACTTCAAGTGAACTAATGATGAGGAAACACTGGTGTAACAAAGTAAAAAGTACATTATAGATTTTGTATAATACGTAACCTTTAAGTAATAATATATACATTTTAGTCTGACCATAGAGATAATAGGAGCGGGACGGTTTGTTTGATTGGCTGAAAGAGGCGGTTACTATCAAGGAACTCACTGCTCGAAATCACTTACTAACGATTTTTATACATTGAAATTGCGTTATGTTCCACTTCACATTTAAAAAATACATATTTGTTGAACGTACAACTCAAGTGCATAACGTCTAATTTATGAAACAAAACATTAAACAACACACACATTCTCAGATTCCCAAAGATTACACCAACAAAATGTCAACACAATGCACAGAGTAACACAAACTTAAACTCAAGTAACAGCAGAGGTGGGTAGAGCAGACAAATCGCACAAAGTAGTGTCTGAAGAGGCTAAATGCTAAAAGGAAGAGTTGAAAAGTTTTGAAGAAATGGCCACTTGAGTACGGAGTAACAGAACTAAAAGTAAAATTGCGATTAAAATGTGATCGCACAAACAAAACATGGTATTTCCAAAGAACAGACTTTAGACGCAAAATACTAAAACAAATCATATCTGAAGGAATATCAGGAAACATTTAACAGTCGTCATAAAGCTTTTGTCAAAATAGACTTAAAGAGGGAAAAGTAACTGTACTACACTTATACTGCGGTAAAGTAAAAGAAAAAAGTACAATCTCTTCAGCTGGATTAAGTGTAACTGTATCTGAACACAGCTGAACTAAAGCAGACTTTGTGTTTGTTCTATTGGATCGCTTACCGTCTTGGCCTTTTCACTTCATTGATCAGATCCTTAATGTTGTAGAACTTGATTTTGGAGAACAACATTCTGGGCATGATTCCATCCTCAGGCTCTCTGTACAATAGTCTTTTCTAACCTGGACCATCCTCTTTTCACTTCAAATGGAGGGGAAAAAAAGGACCCATGACGTTTCTGAACAAGCTGCCACAAGCCTGTAGATGCCTTTCCGATGTGCGCACTGCAGACGGCTCTGACGCAGGGCTGAAATCCTGCTGAAAGTATGTTAGTTTGGCTCAAATATGGACTCAAAAGAATCTACGTATGTGATATAAAGACCAGAGTATTTTAAAATGTCTAAACAAGAATGATTGGTCCCATGTTTCTGTGTAGAAAAGTAAAAATAGTCAGAATTGGTTGGCGCTTGGACCACAGCTGGAAGAGTCAAACACAGCATTAATTATAGACGTCTGTTAAAAGTGTCTGAAAGAACATGAGGTTAGAGTTCACAAGATGCTTTGGGAAGCAGTTAAAGGTGTACTATGTAACCTTTCTGACAGAGAGTAGGCCATCCACAGTCACTTTTTTCCCCCCGACAGTTACTTTTCAGCTCCTGCAGTTTGTTGCTCTGATCCATGGTGACATACAAGACTATCTGCAGCACACTTTCAACTGGATAACACTATTGGTTAACTACTATCATTAAAGCCATTACCACATCGATTGGACCTAAAACCATGGCTAAACACCTTTGCCACATTTGTAGCGGTTAGAGAGGCTTCAAAACGACTGTACACTTCAGGATGGACATTGACCGTGACACAAACCAACTGTGTGTCACAGACGAGGTACAGTTTGTCTTCTGAAGTTTATTTAATATGCAACCTATAGACACAAGTCATAAGATAAGATAAGATAAGATAATCCTTTATTGTCTCCCATGAGAGAAATTTGTCTTGGGACAGGGGACCACATGCTTCAGCTCGGACACAAGACATCACCAACAGAGCAAGCAAAACAATCAGCATCACCAATGAACACAAACTACGACACCAACAGAAGCCATGAGTGACATGACATCAGGCGCCTGTCATCGCAACATCATAAAACAGTCACAGTCTGAAATACATTTGCACATACCCTGGGCCTTTTGCACTGTCCCTAGCCTGTGTGCAATTTTCTTTTTGATTGCACATTCCCTAACCTGTGTGCAATTTTTCCATTGCACATTCCCTAAGCCTATGTGCAAAACACCTGGATTGCCTCTCTTCTATATTAGTTCATTTATTTTTTCACTGCACTCTCCAAATTCAGCAAATTGATTGCTAATGGTATAAATGAATGCTTAAATCTGTTGAGTTTGCACTTTGGGACTCTAAACCTTCTCCCTGATGGCATCATCTCAAATTGATTGTAAAGAATATGGGTTGGGTCATTGACCACCTTCCTGCCGAGTCTCCTAACAATATCCTCAAAGATTTGCCCCAATCATGCCCCAATGTAACTGAAAGTTATTAATTCACCTTCTGTTCTATGTCAATAATGCATTTATTAAAAGAAAACAGAATAATGCAGTTGTGTTTCATTCAGTTACATTTGTAGTTGTGATACTGTCAGAGTTTACAACATGCAAAAACAACTTCTTACATGTGTTACTGTGTAGAAGTGTAGAAGCTAAAGAAATACAGTGTAGTTTTTGCCTTTAAGTTGAAACTTTGTGGTTCTCCAAACTCACTGAGGTTGTGGGTGCAGTTTTGGACAATGTTATTTGAAAGAAGTGGTACCCTCTGCACCACAGAGCGGTTCTCAGTCTGAGCTCAGAGGAACTGATTATTGGAGAGGTAAGAGGCACAGGATCATGTGACTGTGTCTGTGTCAGATCTGCTTCAGACGACATCACACACAGGTACATTGACTATCAGTGGAGATATGTTCTTATAATTATACTGATAAATCATTCTAACCAGCTCCTCACCCCCATTCATAATTTAGATTCACTTCGGGAACGCTACAGTTATGCTTTGGAGTGTGCACAATATTGTCTCCAGCAAGTTACCTTAAGATTTAAGATTCTGGATCATTTTGGTGCTCTAAAACTATGAAAAATCTAGACTCACTGATTTCAATTGAAAGGGACATATTTGTGAGGAGAGTTTGGGGCTTTTGAGCTTTAGTTGCCCATGACATGCAATATAAACATTCTGTCTCTGATGTGTATGCACTTTAATTGCAAACAGGTCAGGGAGTAAGAAAAGTCACAAGAACAATACATGGACTGTCATCTGGTGTCGCTGGTGTCAGACGCTGAAGCCGCTTGTTCACTCGGCCTGTCTGTCTGTCTATCACCAATGAACCACAAAGAAAACGACTGGCCTCTTCCTCTTTGTGGGACTGTTTGGTCTGTCATAAGAAAAACTCACATTCACTTTGAGTCATCACCAGGGCCGCTGTGAGCCGTTAGGGTGCCCTGAGCAGAAGAGCCCCCTCTCAACCCTCTTCAAACATATAAAAATATAGTGGTTTGCGGTCTGTACCACAGCCTTGTAGTGACTGTTACAATAGTTATTTTATATATGTTTCATTTTATATAGCAGTGGTTCGCAAACTAGGGATCAGGACCCCAATGGGGGGCGAAAATGATTTCTGATGGGGACAAACTGATACAATAGTGTTAAACAAGGCCCTTCAAATGCAGTGGTAAAGGTAGATTCCTGTTTGTCGGCCTATTAAAGTCATTTTTCTAGGTCTATATTCTCTAAATAAAGTCAAACATTAGATATAAGGCTGATTTATCACTTTGTGTGTCGCCTATTTTTGTGTTTTGGGGTCGCAAATGTGAACTATTTTTATTTTCGGGGTCGTGACTGAAAAAGTTTGGGAACCACTGTTATATTGTACGAATCACAATCCCAAGAGTCCTACTTCAATAAGTTTGCAAAAAAAAAAAATATATATATATATATATACATATATATATATATATACTATAACTTACTGGAATTCTAGTGCATTCCAAATATTATATTATAGCAGCTCATTACACAGTTTATTATGATCCCCCCACAGTCCCTAAATGTCCTGCTCCGCCCCTGTTTGAGCGTCACTCACAGCTCTTCTCCTGCTCCTCTGTGGGACAGATCCAAGCTCTAGAGAACACCACAGGCTGCAAACTGTAGACGCTTTCTGTTGCATTTATAAAAACAAGATTTAGACATTTGTAAGAAGTTGAAGCACTTCCTCAATGGTGGCTCAACAGTTCGTAGCGTCAGCTGAATGCAGTGCTTTTCACTGAGTGTGAGGCCGATTTTCATAAACTAAAGACCTTTAGCTCCTTATAGAACCTGCTCCACACTGAGCCCCTGTCCTGCTCCAAGTCTATTTAAATGTGGCTTGTACAGTAGAGATGTTCATGCACATCTCAGACTCACCTTGGAGGGAGAGAGAGAGAGGGAGAGAGAGGGAGCGAGAGAGAGAGAGAGAGAGAGAGAGAGAGAGAGGGAGAGAGAGAGACAACATGTGAGTCCTATTTGTTTTGAAATGATACAGAGCTAAAGGCAGCCTGTTTGCCTCATGGTCAGTCCACACTGCCTGGTGAAGCTGGTGCCCTGGAGCACTTGCCCCACACACTGTGTGTTATGATGGGGGCGGCGGCCCTGCATATCACAGCAGACTTTACCATACAACTGACTGTTATTTGCCCTAATTATATTAGGCATAAGATTGAATTACCTTCTTATTAAGTTATCTCTGACTCTCTGGGTTAACTATTCTATTTCAAAAAACGCATCTACGAACAACAAATGCAAATCAATGTGATAAAACGCGACTAAAAGCTACAAAAACGTCACTAAAAACAACAAAGACGCAAATGTCAGACATGCATTTACATATGACTAACACAACTGAATGTGACAAAAATGGGACTAAATAATTACAAAATTGTGTATAAAATGTGAATTTGAACAGAATCCTATTATTAAAACATAAATCACAAATCTAATCACAATTAGATATTTTTCCTAAATCGTGCAGCTCTGTTAAAGGCAATAGAAAAATACAAAGTGAACACAAATTGTTATGAAATCGAAATCATGATCCGACCCCAAGAAAATCGTGATGATCATTTTTTTGCCGTATCGCCCAGTGATACAGTGAGGCGGCTGTTGACGCACAGCCTGGTTATTATTGGTGTTTTTGGACCATGCTTTCATTCATTCATTAGAACACTCTGGAACTGGAGGGTGTGTGTTTTGTTTCTGATGAGCACAAAGGCTTGTGCTTGTTTAGTTTATCGGTGTCTGCTCTGGTGCTTTAAAAAGTGCATTGTAACTGGTGCCCACCATATATTAAATCTAACATAAAGGTTCTTGTGCAGCACAGATACTCAGATAAACATCAAACAGAAGACAGTAGTGTGTGTGACAGTGTATCCAGTCTTATTCAAGCCTGGAGGACAGAACAGTTATGGTTTCTGGTGACTGCAGGTAGATTAGATTTGGTGTTTTTTTTTCTGAAATGAAATACTCTACAACCAAGTAAGTCCATTTTCCCACTATTTTTCAGCTCTGACTCTCCGGGCCTGAGTCACACTGTGACTGAGGAGAGAAGAAACAAGGGACTTGACCTGCAACTCAGCTCAAGTTTCATTTTTGAAAGTCAAAAAAATACATTTTTTTCTTTTATTGTTTGAGTTTACCTTTTCAGAGATGAGGTCCCAAGTGGCCCCTGGTGTGAGCTTGAGGGGCTGAAGCGAAGATCAGCTGAACAACCACAATATACTTCAGTCCAGGAGACCGATCAGACTAGACAAGCATGTGCAGATATTATCAGTCCCTGAAGTGTATTTATTCTGATTATTACTTTTTATTGTCACGTTGCTGGGTACGTGAGACATATATCAGTAAAAGTGCGTATTCATTTATTTGTTTTCTTTTTGTCACATAACTCATTATTTGGTTTTAGTGCATTACTTTCTATATTTTAAATGTTTATATTTTATGATAAAGGTCTGAAGAAAGCTTTGGATGCTGCAGCAAAAGAACGAGCTGTGAGGACCTGGATGTGGAAGCCGTGGATCATGAGCCTCCTCCACAGGACTGCAGCCTCCACAGCAGATGGACTGAAGGCAGTGGACACGTATGTTCAAGATGTCTATGAACAGAACATTCTGTGCACATCCAAACCTTGTAGGAGAGTCAAGAGACAAACAAAGTCTGCACCAGGTAAACCCTCACTGCACCAGGACATTTATGAACATGCAGCTGTTTATTTTAGGTTGTGCTCCATTAATTATCTGTGGATGTACGTGATCTTGATGTACCGTCAAGATCAGTGTTACTTTTTTTTTTTTCAAGGTATGATATAATCTAACCCTAATTAAGTATCTAACAGTATCCAATCTGTATACAAAAGGCAGTATAACTTAATGCCCCACCGTGTAACCTTTAAACACACATTTTAATGTGTTATTGGACTAAATATGTATAAAAACTGTCCTTACAGAGAGCGAGCTTGTATCTCCTCAAACCTGACTCTTATATATAGCTGACAAGCTTCCTCCAGTTTGTTTTCATGGAAAATGTCTTCCTGTTGCTGTAATAATCCACAGTATGGCATCTCCATGAATAATGTGCAGAAGTATGGTTTATATGGAAGTATGACAACAGTTTTTGCTTATGAAATCAAACTTCTCATAGTGGAGTTAATATAAGTAAAATATGCACATAAATTAAAATACAATAACTGAATATTGTGAAATGTAAAGCTGTCATTCATCGTTTGGAATCTGCTGCAACCTCCACCCTTTGTTTTCTTGTCCCTTCCACCTGTTTGCCGTGCCTGACATTTGCATACCAGACGGTCCATAGAGATTAGTGCATGAACATTATTCATTAGAAAAACTGTCTCCACAGGAACCATGGCAGCCATTAAACTGGAAAAAATGGCAACGAGGTGTGCATTTGTGAAGGATGTGCACCAGCTTCCACCAGCGTCAGGCCTTTTCACCTGCACAGATGTGAGTACAGCTGGCCACATAAGAAACCACACACACATTACAGACAGTACGTGACGAAACATTAGTAAAAGCAGCATCAGTGCTTATTAAACTTTATTTAACCAGGAAGGACCCATTGAGATCCAAACCTCTTTTTCGAGGGTGTGCGGTTGTGTTCACTCCAAAAACACATGGAAACTTGACATTTGTTTTTGTAACTTTGTTTCATAAACATTTTTGAATAATATTATAGGTGGATTGTGCCTGATTCCTCACCACATATTTGATTAGCCCAAGGCTAATTATCATTATTTTTTAATCTCTATATGAGGGGGAAAAAAGCGACGGGTGCATTTAAGCTCCACAAACATCATACAGCAGACTGTCTGGATAATTGTGGACTTACTTTTCTACACTTTCGACTCCTTTTTGCCGCTCTTCATTTGAACTGAGACAGCGGCCGAGAAGTGTCCAGAAGAAAAGACAGTGAGGTCTGTTACACGGTGCACTACCCCAGACTCAACAAAGGCAGCAGGACTATCCACCCAATCAGTCCATCCTGTGGTCAGTCACTTCATTCAGTGGCAAATTAATAATGTAATCAATCACTTATATGACTGTGCACAGGGACTAATGGAGTATCTGGAGCTTACTCCACCTCACTGAACATTTTGAAAGAAAGTAACACTGTCCCGACATCTGCCCCTCAACCCATCACTGCATCATCTATGGGGACCAGGGCTTTTTAACCCGGTTGCTGACATTTTTAATGCAGTAGCAAATCTTTATGTCTCAAAGTTTTGTTAATATTGGCCTTTGTATATGTAGGCTAGACTGAAATTACATTTATATATGTATATATATATATATATATATATATATATATATATATATATATATATATATATATATATATATATATATATATATATATATATATATATATATATATATATATATATAATTTTATTTTTTTAACTACTATTCTTTTTAGTGAGTGAAATGAATCTGACTGCAGGCACAGGGCAACAGGGAAGCAAAGAAAAGAAGAACAAAGAAAGAAGATGAGAGAATCATCACAAAAATAGTGTTTTATTAAAATGATATTCTTCTCCAGAGAAGGAAAAACAGACATACAACAACTCAGAGGAGGAGAGGCAGAATCAGACAAGGAGAGGAAGAGAGGGCATACAGGAATATAAAGGAGACTGTGATCACAGGATTCAGTTCATTTCAGGCTTTCTTTGATGAACTGTGCCATGTACCATGTATCTGCACAAACACAGAGCTGCTGGCGTGTTGCGAGACACTGGCAATGCAGTTTCATTGGAAGGATTTTGAGCACAGGATGAGTTGCTTTCAGTTACAGAACAGTAAAAGGTGTCTGGAAGCCGTGCCCTGCTCTGTACAAGCACTCCACTGAGGAACCTGTGGGCCAGAGGTTCTACAGAAAGGGCAGTGTTTCTTGGTTTATGTAGTGGACTCTGTAGTCCTACATTCTCTCCACGGCCAAGCACCAAAGTACATCTCTGACATGTTAGTGCCATATGAACCATCTCGTACTCTGAGGACCTCAGGGACCGGCCTCCTGCAGGTGCCTAGAGTCAGGACTAAACATGGGGAATCAGCATTTCAGTTTTTTGCAGCTAAAATCTGGAACAGTCTCCCTGAAGATGTGAGACAGGCCTCCACTCTGACAATGTTTAAATCCAGGCTAAAAACAGTTCTCTTTAGACGTGCATACGACTGAAAGATCTATCTGCACTCTTCTCTTTTAAAGCACTTTATTTTTAAATTATTTTTAAATGATTCTGTGTGTCTTTTTGTGTTTTGTGATTTTAATGCAACTTTTCCTGTTTATGTAAAGCACTTTGAATTGCCCTGTGTACGAATTGTGCTCTACAAATAAACTTGCCTTGCCTTGCCTTACATTTGTTCTGAACATAGAGATTATGTTCGATGCTTTGGAAGAACTATCCCACTTCTCTCTCTCACTTCAGAACAGAAACATGACATTACACAGAGCTGATGCCTCTCTTATTATTGCACTCGTCTATGGCTGTTCCTCTAGGTCCAAAAACTCAAGAGGCAGAGCGAGCTGTGGAGGTCAAACCTTTAAAACAGTGCCATTAGACCAAAGAAGTGTGACGCATGAACATACCGGGCCAGGGACATCTACTTGGCCCGGATGACAACCACAGATACCAGAAGTTCTTGGATAACATACTGTGGAGCGAGAGCTGATGAGACAGAAGCACTGGAGCTGTGCACTTCCTGCAAGACAAAGAGGGGCACGAGGGAGTATGTAGAGATTATGAAGGTCTGGAAACTTCTGTGAGTGGGACTTAAATGTAAAAATAATATTGTTCCATGACATGTAAGGTGTTCTCTATTACCTGCTGTTATTTAAAGGATGTACACACATAAAATGAAAGGGGTGATCATGGTTAATCGATTAACCCTATCCGAGTGCAAACCTCTTGCCTCATGACCTGTTTGCATTACACAATAGCATCACCAGAGGGCGCCTGGGCAACCTCATATAATTGTGACGTCTCACTCTCAATAAAAGACTCCAAAACAGTGGATCTAGACTGAGCAAACCTGCAGGACACTGCAGTGTGTCTGGACTAATGTTCGTCACACATGGTTTAACGTAAGATAAGAAAACAGACTCTCTGCAACTATAGCTCTTTAACCTGCACATGCTGAGGTAAGCCGCTAACGTTTGTGACTTTACAACGTGACTCCTTATTTCAGAGTGCGTTATTCATGAATTATAATCATTACAGCAAAGAAAACACAAAAACTTTGTTTCATTTATCGATTATCATCCAAACTAGGCCACTGAAATCCTTTGTAGTGCCCTCCTTCTTGCCTTATTGTTGAGACAACACAGGATGGAATGGGTTTCCTGATGTGCCGGCTGATTGACTCACTCATGCGTGCTGGCACCAGTGGGCCAGACTCCTGCCTGAAGTTTAGACAGACGATCTGCAGAATAGGCTGAGGCAACATGCCTCAAACCCTGTGGACTGTCGGGCTGCTTATCTTACCAGTAACACATGCTGTCTTCAGCCAATGGCATTGCATTCCACCTTCCACACAAGCGCCCATAATAGAAATAAGAACGATCCATTGTTCTCTTTTATTATAGTGATAGTACCAGCCTCTAATGTGCCCTCTGGTCCCCTTTAGAATAAACTTAGCTCAGTATTGGTCATTGTTACTGTTGCAGTGTTCTACACACGCTCTCTCACTCTGGGGACTCATCACGCAGCAGCTGAGCTCCTGTTAACATTCTATGAGCACATTTATTGTCTCGCCCACAGATACATAAGGCCATGTAACTGCACAAGTGCGAGGGAGTGACAGAGCCAAAAGACACTCCATCAAGGCGTTCAGTGCAGAAGGGATTCATCTTTCACAATAAAATCCCATTTTAGCAAAAAGTTTGAAAAAACTTTGCAAAAATGCAGACACACTTCTTCACTTTTAATGACCATTTGACCAAAATTCTGAGAGAGTTAGCATCAAAACTAGCGCCACAACTTCCTAGTCACCAACTAGTCCATGTTCCCAATTTTTGTGCATGTACAAAATCTGTGCACCCCCAGCACAGATGGATTGTAAAAGCATCTATTCAGGTGAAAATGAGACCACAATGTTTACTCTGCATTATTATTATTTTTTTTTTTCAGGTTTTTTTCCTACAAGAAAAGCAGGAAGTGTGTTGTTAGCATGCTAATGTTTGTTAGCTAACCCATGAAGGTCCATGATGCTCTGGCCTCAGAAACTCGTGAAAAGAGCTTATAAACTCTATTCAGGATGCTGCGACTGCATTGTGTGAGTGATACATGTGACTCATGTAAAGACTTGAGCATGAGCTTGTTCTGTAAAATTACAATCAGGTAAAAATCAGGTACAGGGCCTTTAAGCACGGCCCAGCCTCTGTGTGTTTGCTCTGGTCAGGACAGGGGCACGTCACAGAAGCAGACGAGAGGACGACCTGCAGCAGACGAGAGGACGACCTGCAGCAGACGAGAGGACGACCTGCAGCAGACGAGCGGACGACCTGCAGCAGACGAGAGGACGACCTGCAGCAGACGAGCGGACGACCTGCAGCAGACGAGAGGACGACCTGCAGCAGACGAGCGGACGGCCTGCAGCAGACGAGAGGACGGCCTGCAGCAGACGAGCGGACGACCTGCAGCAGACGAGAGGACGACCTGCAGCAGACGAGAGGACGACCTGCAGCAGACGAGCGGACGACCTGCAGCAGGCGAGAGGGCGACCTGCAGCAGAGCGAAGCGGGCGACCTGCAGCAGACGAGAGGACGACCTGCAGCAGACTAGCGGACGGCCAGCAGCAGACGAGAGCACGGCCTGCAGCATACGAGAGGACTACCTTAAGCAGACGAGACGACGACCTGCAGCAGACGAGAGGACGACCTGCAGCAGGCGGCGGGCGACCTGCAGCAGGCGAGAGGGCGACCTGCAGCAGAGCGAGAGGGCGACCTGCAGCAGGCGGCGGGCGACCTGCAGCAGGCGAGAGGGCGACCTGCAGCAGAGCGATAGGGCGACCTGCAGCAGAGCGAGAGGGGCGACCTGCAGCAGGCGAGCGGGCGACCGCCTGCAGCAGGCGGCGGGCGACCTGCAGCAGGCGGCGGGCGACCTGCAGCAGGCGAGAGGGGCGACCTGCAGCAGACAGCCGGGCGACCTGCAGCAGGCGAAGAGGGCGACCTGCAGCAGGCGGCGGGCGACCTGCAGCAGCGAGAGGGCGACCTACCTGCAGCAGAGCGGCGGGCGACCTGCAGCAGGCGAGGGCGACCTGCAGCAGACGAGCGGACGACCTGCAGCAGACGAGAGGACGACCTGCAGCAGACGAGAGGACGACCTGCAGCAGACGAGAGGACGACCTGCAGCAGACGAGCGGACGACCTGCAGCAGACGAGCGGACGACCTGCAGCAGACGAGCGGACGACCTGCAGCAGACGAGAGGACGACCTGCAGCAGACGAGCGGACGACCTGCAGCAGACGAGCGGACGACCTGCAGCAGACGAGAGGGCGACCTGCAGCAGGCGGCAGCGGGCGACCTGCAGCAGAGCGAGAGGGCGACCTGCAGCAGGCGAGCGGGCGGCCTGCAGCAGGCAGCGAAAGCGGGCGACCTGCAGCAGGCGGCGGGCGACCTGCAGCAGGCGAGAGGGCGACCTGCAGCAGAGCGAGAGGGCGACCTGCAGCAGGCGGCGGGCGACCTGCAGCAGCAGCAGGCGAGAGGGCGACCTGCAGCAGGCGAAGGGCGACCTGCAGCAGAGCGAGAGGGCGACCTGCAGCAGGCGAGACAGGGGCGACCTGCAGCAGACGAGAGGACGACCTGCAGCAGACGAGAGGACGACCTGCAGCAGGCGGCGGGCGACCTGCAGCAGGCGAGAAGGGCGACCTGCAGCAGAGCGATAGGGCGACCTGCAGCAGGCGAGAGGGCGACCTGCAGCAGGCGAAGCGGGCGACCTGCAGCAGAGCGGCCGGGCGACCTGCAGCAGAGCGAAGCGGGCGACCTGCAGCAGGCGGAAGGGCGACCTGCAGCAGGCGGCGGGCGACCTGCAGCAGGCGAGAGGGCGACCTGCAGCAGGCAGCGGGCGACCTGCAGCAGAGCGAAGGGCGACCTGCAGCAGGCGGCGGGCGACCTGCAGCAGGCGAGAAGGGCGACCTGCAGCAGGCGGCGGGCGACCTGCAGCAGGCGATAGGGCGACCTGCAGCAGGCGAAGGGCGACCTGCAGCAGGCGAGAGGGCGACCTGCAGCAGGCGAAGCGGGCGACCTGCAGCAGGCGAGCGGGCGACCTGCAGCAGGCGAGCGGGCGACCTGCAGCGGAGCGGCGGAGCGACCTGCAGCAGACGAGCGGACGACCTGCAGCAGACGAGCGGACGACCTGCAGCAGACGAGAGGACGACCTGCAGCAGACGAGAGGACGACCTGCAGCAGACGAGAGGACGACCTGCAGCAGGCGGCGGACGACCTGCAGCAGGCGAGAAGGGCGACCTGCAGCAGACGAGCGGACGACCTGCAGCAGACGATAGGACGACCTGCAGCAGACGAGAGGACGACCTGCAGCAGACGAGAGGACGACCTGCAGCAGACGAGAGGACGACCTGCAGCAGACGAGCGGACGACCTGCAGCAGAGCGGCGGGCGACCTGCAGCAGACGAGCGGACGACCTGCAGCAGACGAGAGGACGACCTGCAGCAGACGAGCGGACGACCTGCAGCAGACGAGAGGACGACCTGCAGCAGACGAGCGGACGACCTGCAGCAGACGAGAGGACGACCTGCAGCAGACGAAGCGGGCGACCTGCAGCAGGCGAAGGGCGACCTGCAGCAGGCGAGAAGGACGACCTGCAGCAGACGAGCGGACGACCTGCAGCAGACGAGAGGACGACCTGCAGCAGACGAGCGGACGACCTGCAGCAGACGAGAGGACGACCTGCAGCAGACGAGAGGACGACCTGCAGCAGACGAGCGGACGACCTGCAGCAGACGAGCGGACGACCTGCAGCAGACGAGAGGACGACCTGCAGCAGACGAGCGGACGACCTGCAGCAGACGAGAGGACGACCTGCAGCAGACGAGTGGACGCTGTAGCCGTGCACTCTGAATGTCACATATGTGTGAGTTACATAATCAGTGACCTGGTCACCTTTTCCGCCCTGCTCACTTTTGCCTCTTTTTGCCACAGATCCACTCTCCTAAAGGCACTTCTGTTATGACAAGAACTCTGTTCAACCAAGCAAGGCAAACGAGGGAAAAGTCTCGCTGGTAAAATATTGTATCAAGTAGATTGATTTATGTCAAATGTTTAAAGTACACGAGCAACAACGAGTCAGCAAAGCACTGATTTCCAGGGCAGCCTGAAAACAGCTTTGTAGACCACGTACAACTTATTTACTGTTGAGCTCTGCCTCTAAAACTAATACAACGGAAACAAGATGGCGACGCCCACGACAACTTCCAAAGAAGGTGAATAAAGCTCATCTGACAAGATCAGGAGGGGATTCAGACCACAGAGCAGGAAGTTTAGGAAATGCTTTCGCAAAAAACTTTATAAAACCACAGTTTTTAACCTGATTAACCACAGTTTTTAGCCTGATCAAAGTGATATTTTATCCCTGTGTTAGTCCTGATCTTGTATTTGACACAGACTGTTCCGACTCCACTGAGTCGTACAGTTTAGTAAATGGGACAGACCTTCATCTTATTGACTACAGCTCCTTGTGTTCCCCAGCACAATCTGATAACACTCAAAAATACATGTTCTCATGAAAAGCAATAACAAGATTCTTATGGCAACAGAATACATGAGTCATGTTTGTCCAAAATAAAATTCATAATCATTCTGATGTACAAAGGGCTCTCTAAAATGAACTATTTGTGTTTTTTCACCATTTATGACAAGTCTCCACTTTGTACAACAATTCTACATAATATCCAGCATCTTCTGTTGTTTAATTTTTTCCTCAGACATCAGAAGAACGTCATCAGTTATAGTTTCACTTTTATTGTGAGTGTACAGGTTTGATGTTGATCTTCATGGTCTGTCCAGTCTTTGTGTTGGTAGTGTTCTCACACTGTGTACAGCCCTGGATTTAATTTTCTTTTCACGGTTTGAATGTTTAAACCATTAGTTTGTGTAACACAGTGGCCTCCCACACTGGATCGCCTCCAAAAACAAGGCTTTGGCTCATCTTCTTGGAAAACCCCTCGTGCATTAACCCTGTCCCTGCCAAATAAACTTACAAAGTGGCAGACGAAAAAAAGATTAGACCTACTAAAATAAAATAAAAAAAGTCACACGCTCTAAAACTTGGTTGTCCTTCAGCACACATTAGCAGTGTTTTATTCTTTTTGTTTACAGGGTTTTTGGCCCGTAGGCTTTATTTTACAGGACAGAGCAGCATGAAACAGGGTTAAGAAGAGCAATGAATGACATGCAGCAAATGAGGACGCTGCAGCCTGCCCCACACAGCAGGCATGTGTGCTATCCTCTGGAGTGGCACTCCATGATTTCTCGAATGATTTGCATCATTGCCTTGAGTTGTAGGGGTTTTCCTCCTGTTTGAATTTGAAAACATTTAAGTGCTCACACAATACAATCATTCAGGTTTTTTTTCCCACCACAGTTCTTCCTGGAGGGCAGTGTTTACCCAGAATCCTCCCGGTTTCACTCACTGCCCCAGTTGGTTTAAGTACCGTGTTGCAGATGAAAGACAATCACACATGCAGAAATGATCAAATAGAAGACAGGACATGCAGTCACGGCCAAGAGTCTTCACACCCCTGAAACGTTTGAGGTATTTCTCCCCAAAAAGTATTGCAAGTCCACATTTTTGCCATAAACACAACAATTAAAAAAAAAAAGTACCTGAGAAGAAAAATAGATGTCAGGGGTGTGAGGACTTTGGCCATGACTGTATTTACTTATTTGGATTCAGGTGGTGATCTTTTTTTCACCAGGCAGTGCATAATGTTAGGTTTAAAACACATAAAATACTGTAAGAAACAGCTATGCATTTTATTAGGTCAAAATAGGCTTGAATTTGATTAACCAAAGAACACATTAAGGTAATAAAATGTCTCTGCAGAAAACGTCCTGTGTCTCCATGAGGTCTTTTCTGTGTAAAAATCTTCTCAATTGTTCACGGTCCTGGACATGTTTGAAAGTTGGATTGTGAACTGAATGTGAAATCACAATTTTTGTCCAGTTTCATCTCTACTCTTGCCTGGCAAATCCAGAATGATATATCTCTGTATTATTTATACATGATATATCAGTCTGGTCGCCCTGCCCTCCGCCGTGCCTCCAGTCAACTCCAGAACGTACCGACCAATCAGATTGGTTTATTTCAGTGACGCAAACGGCATCACTCTAGGGCGGCAGAAGTAGCAGAGTTGGCTACAACACACGTATTCTCAAAAGCTCTGTGTGAATGTCTCACTCTCTCTTCTTCTCTAACCCCTCAGTCACTACATAGTCCTGCCCTGTTCAGTGACTAAACAGTGCCCTCAGTCCTGGAGCGATTTGGACACACAGCTCATACTTTCTCCTTGCCGGACGTCACGTGACTCGTCAAAACTGTGACAAAAATTTTTTTCTGTAATGAATATGGATCAAATCCGCCTGACACACATATTTATGGACTAATAAACATCATATAAGTGGCTAACACCAGCAACTCTGCTGCTAACGGTTTGTTTAAAGTGTTTTGTTCATAATCTTAGCTCAACTGTTTGTTTAAACAGCTCGTCTTTCTGCTTTCATTCAGTCCGCTGTAGTTTTTCTGACCCTCGCAATGCATTGTGGTTCATTTTGACCGGTCTAGTAACCAGCGCTGGACACTACTATTCAAGATGCATTGTGGGAAATTTTGAGTCCACTACTTTTTCACCTGTTGGACATTCGGACAGCACTGGCGTGACCACTATACAGTGATAACTCTGATTGGTTTACTCTGCTTCCTGTTTGTTCGGGTTTGCTCCGCCCTAGAAATTGAATTGACTCAAATGCCAATTTTTCCAAGCAATCTCTACTCTTTTTTAAGCTTTTTTAAACTAAGCTCCTTGTCATGCACCGTGCAACCAGCAGATGGCGATGTTTGCTCATATTTGGCGTTCCAGACAAACCACACAGTAGAAACATCAATACATTTTATTATGAAAATAAGACAGAACAGAATCTGAACATTTCTCCTTCGTTCATGCAGTGAAAGCTTCTTCAGACGACACATGCATGGCTTGGATGGTTGGCTGAGTGACCTTTCCATTTTCAGACTGAGTCCCAGAGAGCGGATCCACACTGCAAACCATGAGCTCCACAATCCAGAATAACCATCTTGTTCTTTAGTCTAGTTTAGATCTAGGCATTTTGGACTGGTTTCAATATGTTTTTTTTTCTAATTTCAAGAAAAGGAGAAATATTTTTTCACTACAAGAAAAAATATGATGCATTTTTCATATTGTTATTAGCCTTTAAACATGCTCTTGAGTACCTTAAGTTAACCATCTCATGTTTTAGAACAAAAAAAAAGTTTATGAAATAATCTGCATAAATAAGCACAAAATTTACGCCATTAATAAATTATTGTGATTTTCTTCTTTCAAGCAGTTTATATTTTACGTCCTTAAAACAAATTTGACTGCTACGTTAACCCTTACAATCACCAAAAATATACTGAAACCAGTCAAATCCTAGAAAAAAAGTTTAGACTTATTACTTTCAATCTAAATAAATATAAAATACTTAAAATGACTCAAATTATGACTCGCTCAAGACTTAAATCAAGATTAATATTCTAAATTCTACTGATTTTAGCTCATGTGTTTGGAGTGTACAAGTTCAAGATTACTGGTCTCAAAACATAGCACAATATTCAACCTTTGGTGGAACGGAGGTCAAGAGGGACAAGAGAGGACTAAACATGTCGGAAAACACAAACACAAAACGCAAATCAAGACACATTCAGTCAATCCTGTGCACAGCTCGTGTGTTTTAAGTGCTTTATGTCCCGCACAGTTACAATTAAGTGCTCCTCATTTTCTGATAAAAGCATTAAACGCCAACGTATCCATCAAACGGCAGGAGTGTGACGGACGCTGTGACAAAACGAGCAATCATGTAAACATGTTTGCGGCTCTTCTGTTCCAAAGTTGATTAGGATGACAGTTTTGCACTTTGTAACCGCCATTTTTTAACGATACATTAAAAGACAAGTGTCCAGCCTCCACATGTAGTACGGACATGCCTCTGTGGTACGTTTTGGGACTGATACTCAGATGAACCTGCACAGGAGAAGCAGCTCTCGGTCTTGGACTTGTCTGAACACGGCGCGGCTGGAGTTGTTGATGATGGTTTTGAAGGTGTGGTTTCATTTGGCCTCTTGTGCTTTTTTGGCACTTTGTTTTTCTTTTGCCTGAAGGAAAAAAAAGAACATAATATTTGTTAGAACAATATGTTAAAAGACTTGTTTAATCAGCATTTTACTGCACACACAGAGCCTTTGTATTATCTGCAGTGAGTAGCCAGCGCCATCCAGTGGACTGAAGCAGGGCTTACCAAAATGTGTGTTTTTCTGTAATTGGTAGACACAGGGTCATGTATAAATACTTTTCAGGTACTTAGTCATGAACTACAAACATACGTAGACTTTCCTTTTACATTTTGTTCACCTTAAACTGCAATATTGATCTAAAACGGCTAGTGTTGTCCTGTTCAAACTGCAGAACTGATAAGCCCCGCCTCTTCAGTGGCATTTCACATTAACAAGCGGCTGATTGTTCTTTTTGTGCCCAACACGTGTCACTCAGTGTGATCATTTGACAAGATTAAAACTCAAAGTACTAGGGCTGGGGGAATATATCGTCTCACTGTTTGTTTTGATAAAGCTGCAGTACTCCACTGCTGTTACAATGACATGAATCCTGCAGCAGGAGAGAGCAACTACTGACCTGCCAAACACTATGACAAGGTGAAATAAAGTCAAATGGACTGTGGTTTATGTTCCAGGTCGGGCTGGGTATTGCCTAGTACCTCACAATACAATATGTAACCCGATACATGGATATCCTTTAAACCAGTGTTAAAACTTTACTAAATCGATGTTTTGATTATGTAAAATGACACAATACAGTGTCATTTCATGCTTACAATGTGCTTGATATCAGGATACAAATGTCCTTTTCAGCTGCAGATTCAGCCTGCGTATGGATACAGTGAGTACAGGCCTAGGTCCAGGTCCATGTGTTTGTGACATCAGTATTGTGTGAATACCGGCCTTGGTGCTGACTGAGTTGCACATTTGCACTTCTACCAATGCAAGACTGATTTACAGTTAGTTTCTAGCCTTTAGAAACTTGACTTCTACATTCCATTTTGCAGCTCCAAATAATGTTGAACCATACTATAATGTACTGTAGGGGGTGGGTGATGGAGCCTCAGCTACAGGACTAAACAAGATTAACTTAAACATGCAGGAATCAATCCAAATACAACTTTGAGTGAAGTAATGAGGAAACACTGTAAAAGCTCATTAACGTTGATTATGCATAACCTGTACCTGTTAAGGCACCCTTTCTCCCATATGTACGGAGCACCGGCCTCACAAAATCTGTCAGAGATGTACTGAAGTGTGCGCGCAAATGTAGAAGCTTTAGATTCATGTAAACCAGAATTAACAGTAAAAGAAATTAAGCACATATAGAAAGAAACAGTGCTTCTTAAAACCCATTTTGATAATATTTTGTAAATAAACTTCTCCCAGCTCCACCTCGTGTCATTTATTGTGAAAGGTTCAGTCCTCCCAAAGTGCTTCTCTCAAGTGCTCAGAGGTGGAGTGTGGAGCCGTGCATTATGTACTTTACCTTCTCCACCAAAGGCATTAGCTGCTGGTACTCCGCCAAAGTCTTCAACAACTCCATGATGAACGGAAGGTAGTTGTGTTTTCGTCGGATATTTTCAATCTGTGGAAGATAAAGAGAGAGAGAAAAAAAAGAGTTACTTCAGTAAATAACATAACTAATAATGACAAATACCATATACTTTCATACATGTATCATTTTACAGCTCCATCTACTGGCATGTGGAAATAAACAAGCTAGCTACCCCTCACATGCTAATGTAGTCACACAGTTGTGATGAACATGATTTGAGGCAGAAGGACTCATGAGTTACTGTGACTTGGGCATAAGGTAGTTTAAATATGATTGTTTATCGAGACATCACACATTTATCTAACTGCACGTACCTTATATCTCTGTAGTTTCTGGTTCTCTGTCTCGATGAGCAGTTGATATTTGGCGATTTCTGAGCTGACGAAGGAGCTGCTCTGGTCTGTGTCCATCGGCTCGTCCTGAGGAAACAACAGAGGAACCTTAAACATTTACACATTTACAGGTTCTATGCACAGCTCACAGTTACCATGTTTATTGATGAACAGTGTCACTGTCACATTCCAAAGAGGATTAACATTCAAGTAGGGTTTGACCAGTTATTTCCTTATGATACATTTGAAATGTAAGAGATTTTTATATACATATTATGTATTTGTCAGATATTGACAAAAAAATTATTTATACTGTCAACTAGTCAGCAATTATTTTTTCACATTAACATTTTTAGATACATTTTCATAAAGGTTGAAATATGGTGACTGAAGACTTCAGACAGAGAATATTTATGAATAAAGTGTATTTTTAAATTATGTATATACACAATTTGTCACGATTATTCCAATGTTTTTTCTGCAGTGCCCCAGCGCCCTTTCAGACTGGTGAGTGACAAGAAACGCTAGATGAATGCATTTAACCATTTGAACTTATGGCACATTTTTGCAACATGCATATTGCGATAACGATATTTTTTAAGCCCTCGTGAGCAGGGCTGAAAAAATACTATTTAGACTAGAAAAGAGAGGGAGGCGCGAGAGAGTGCAGCAGAGTGAGGATCAGTGCAAGATCTTGGGCTGAAGTCGTTCAGTGCAGCCTGATATTTTCAGGTGATCTAACGTGCACCTGAACCACACAGATAAGTGAAACTCAACCGCACGGAGGACGAGGTAATGAGCACCATGTGATCTTTGACTCATGTGGGTTGGTTTAGTTTGTACCTCTGTGAGTTGCGTCTGCAGCTCTGTGATTTTGCGTTCATAGATCATCTTTCTGTCTGAGACGATGGCCATGAGGTTGAAGCGGATCTCTCCTTCACTGTACCTGACGAAATAAGATTTTAAAAGGATTCAGTTTGAAACGTGTGCCAGACTGTTTATATTCACAAGTAGAAAGTATATTGCTGTACTTCTGTATCCTCTTCTCTATGACCGGGTGAACGGCGCTGATCCAGTCGTCCTGATTACAAACTCCTAGAGGGATAAAAAGAGACAGCACACAATTTAGAACTGTTTTACACATGGGGCACGTCAGATTTGTTTTATTACAATGTTTTTGGACAGATATTGCATTGTGGTTTTTTTTAATGGTTTATAGCGACTGTACATGACCCAGAGGAGCGGAGTCCATTGTTGCCTTTGAGGTTTGACAATAGTCAGTAAAAGGTGCACTAAAGCCACGATTGGACTGGCCCTGATCCACTTTAGAACGGTTCTATTCATGGGAGCATCTGACCCAAACATAACTCATGTTTTCTTAATAAAAACAAATCGCACCTAAATTCTACTCATTGATCATGAGACCGATCTCAGCAATTGACAAAAAAATGTTTAGTAATTCCAAGTTTGTGGCTGTGAGACGTGGCTACAGCTAAAGTAAACAAGAAACAACTTTAGGTTTCCCCTCAGCTTTTCAGAATCAGAATCAGAACTGGTTTATTGCCATTGTCAGTGATCAAAAATTCACAAACATGGGAACTTCGGCTTCGGCGTAGGTGCAACATAAAACAATGAATAAAATATAAAAAAATATATTAAAAAGGCATGCATAAAATTAAGAATAAAATAGACTAAGATAGACTAAGACTATATACAGAATATACAGTTGGCAGCGTTTTAACCTCGCTTTATGTAATGCATTGGCTTTGGATAACATTAAATGCTTCATGCTGGAAATATCATATTTTGGGTCTTTACACAAGTGCCGTGCTTCCATCAGTGGAAATAAGGCGGGTCATCACAAGATCAAGACAGCGTTTGGTGAGAAAATAAATGATTTTTGTTTCTATCTGCTATTTTCCATCTTGTTTTCATCGGAGTCTGCGTAGTATCTTATGTATTCATCTCACTCAAAAGCTTTCTGGGAGTCGAAAGCGAGCCAGACTGTTTGGCCCACTTTGGCTGGTTTGAACAGGACCTATAGTTCACCCACACACCGTACCAATCCCAATCGAAACGTGACTTTGCGTGCATAATTATATGAGAAGAAACCGCCTGAAGTCATTTGAAGGCTGCATCAGCACAGGTACGAGCAGCGCTGAGCCCATCAAAAGGCTGCAGTGCCATTGTTACATGTGCGTGCATCTCTGAATTTAGCATCGCAGTGGATTGTGGCAAGATTCATTCTAACACCCCTAGTTTTATTCCATTCTCCAGCGACGCAATAACATCTCCATGGAGACAAGCAAGTTACATAATGCACCTTTAATATTTTATTTGTTATTTGCCTGACACATTTAGAGGAAGCAAAAACATCTTGTAGACTAAGTGTTTTTGTCTTGAGTGTGGAGGCCCTCACCGAGGTCTATGGGCCCCTCCCGGAGCCCGTCCAGCTCGTACAGCCGGCCGTTCACAGGGACATAACTCACAAAGTGGAACGCATCTTCATCTTTAGACGACGACTTGGCATCGAACTCAAACATCTGCTGCCTGCAAACAACAAAGAATTCAATGGTGTTTTTTTTATTTATAGATTTCACTAAAAATCATTATAATAACACTAAAATATTTAAGACAAAAATCACACGGTAAATTCTCAAAAAGGTAATAAATGTAAATATGATTATCTTTCTGGGGTTGATTCGGTAGTTGTTAATTAATCACATAATTAATTAATCACATATATATTTTGTCAACTTTTATGTATTTCAGTGCAATTAGTTGAATTTTAATCGAGAATACGATCCAGTCATTTCTAATGTTCAATGATCAGCTGGTGTCAATCGTCTGTCAGTAAAAGCAATGACTGTGATTAAAAGTATTGTTTAACCCTGAAAATCATTGCTGTTAGTTTTAATACGGCAAAATAAAGTTTAAGTAAGAATTAAGACAGTTAACATTGTGACCTTTGAATAGTTTGTTTGAATTTGACACATTATATTCAGGATGTGAAAGAAGCCTAAAAGATTATAATATGTTAAGCTTCAAACTTTTAAAGAGATTTAAGCAGATTTAGGTCCCACAGAAGAGAGGAGTCTGATGTGTGCATTGGAAGCTGAAAGGTTTGTCTAAGAGCTCCAAATCTGTACAAGACACGAGGAGCGGCTCGGAAGGGAGGGAAACGAGAGGGAGGAGAGAAGAGGAGGAAGGGAGAAGAGAGAAGAGGAGGAGGGAGAAAAGTGAGAGGGAAGAAAGAGGAGGAGAAAAGAAGAAGAGGAGGGGAAAGAGGGGAGTGAAGTGGAGGAGGAGAGGGGGAGAAGAGGGGGCTGGATAAGTAGAAGGTGATGGTGAAAAGAGGGGGAGGAGAAGATGAGGAAGTGAGTAGAGGGGAAGAAGAGAGAGAGTGCGAAAAGAGATGGAGAGAGACAGAGGGAGGGAAACTTCACCTGGCAAAGCTGTTGTGCACCTGACGGATGACCTCAGAGTTGCTCAGAGCCAACCCTTTCATCTGAGGAAAAACGAGAGGAGAGGGTTTAAAAATACACCCACAGAACCTGGAATCATCTAAGCTTCAAGAGGGAATTATGTCATGACAAAAACTAACTTCATAATGTTGAACATATGATCACAGATGGCAGGCACAGCAGGGTGTGAAAAGGGACAAAATGACATGTGTCGTATGTGATTAAATTATAATATTTCCAAGCATTAATAAGAACTTGGTTGGCGCTGTCCTTTAGTTTGCCGTACAGTTCCAGTTTAGACCCTTGCGTTCAAACTACTCAATAAAGAGGACAATATAAACTATTTACACTTTGTAATTGTTTTGAATGCTGTTCTTCTTACATATTGGATCATGTACCAGGTGACTGTGTGCTAGGGATGCACCCATCCAGCTTTTTCAGATCCAATATCGATTTCAATACAAGGACTTTAAGTATCTGCCGATACCCAATATCAACCGATACCTCCCCAGAGACTGAAAATAACATTTATTTTCTTAAAACAAGAATAGCTTATGACAAAATTAATCCAAATTGATTGTGTAGCCATTCTTTATCCTTCAGAACAGAACAGAACAGCTTTATGTGACAAATCCTCAAACATCATGAGATGTTCTGGACCAACAAAGGCCTGAAAACAGTCTTGATGAATCTATTCAAAGGCTCAACCAGGATATCAGCTGAACTGATATTCTAAAGTCAATATCTGATTCAACAAATGTATCTGTATTGACACGGATATTCAACACTAGTATCGGTATCGATGTATCTCTACTGTGTGCCAGTCCACTTGTGACTATGAGCTTAAATCTGCACTGAAACAGTCATCTTGAGCTTGCTCTGGTGAAGGCCGAAGAGAAGAAACACGTTGGTGTCATCTTATTCTGATTTGCCAATTAAAAAGGCTTTTATAGCTTTTTGAGTGCCTCTTTTTTTTTTAAATTTTGCACTTCAAGACTGTTCCCTGCACTGAAGACCACTAAAGTTTGAACCACCTACACATCCAAGTTGCATTCCTGCTTTCCAAACATTGTACAAAAAGGACATTATTCTGCATTATTTGTTGTTCACCAGATGCAGAGAACCAAAAGAAAAAAATTGGGATGGTATAAACTTTGGTTTGGACCCTGGTCTGTATTTCACCCTTTGATTTAGGAAAAAGTGTTTATTGTGAAGCTCAGAAATGAGCATTGAAGATGAGCTCGTAAACAGAAATAAGGAATCCTAACTAAATTAGGGTTGTCAAAAGTATCAAAACTAGTGTAGAAACAGATACTTTTTAGATCAAGCATTTATTAAAAAAAGAAATATGTATATATTTCGTTTTTTTAAATCACTAATAATCTTTATGAACCTTTAAAATGATCTGGAGCTTTCTCAGAACTAGTATAAAACCAATGTTTACTACAGAATCTTGTGTTGAAATTGTCACTAAATTGTCTAAAACATTGGCCCAAAAAAGAACATTTATAATCAGCAGTGTGGTATTGTTTGCCCTGTGATGAGTTGGCCCCTGTCCAGGGTGTACCCCGCCTAAGGCCCAAAGTCACTGGGATAGGCTCCAGACACCCACCACCTCTAATGGGAACAAGCGGGACAAAATGAATGAATGTACTGTGGTACTGAAATCAGTATGGAGAATCAAGAAGTACTTTTGAAATGTTAGTATTGTGACAACATTACATGTTGTTGATGAGGGAACACAGTTATAACATGGTTAAAGCTCAACAAAGTGAAATATGCATAATATGTGTCCTTTAAAGCCACTGGGGTTAAAGCCGTCAGGAGCAGAGGACCATCCCTAAAGCTTCCGTTCCTGGTAAGGAGGAAGCTGGAGGATGCACGGAGCACCCAAAACAAACTCCACCCAGACACAGAGAGAACATGCAAACTCTGCAGACTTATGTTCAGGGAATTGAGCCAGACACATTCCTGGTACGCAGGCTTGGCACTGCAGGTGATTCTGTTTTATTGGCACCATCTTGAACAGGATCATAGGTGTCTTCTCAATCAAAACAGATGGAAACCTTGATGTGTTAATTGCAGTTAAAGGGCCACATGCAGTTGAAGTGCAATGGTGGTGGTTTACACATCACATCTGGAGAGCTGTCAGTTACACTTGGAAACTTCAGAAACATGTCAGGGTTTGGAGAGAGATTAAAAAACCTGAGAATTAAGGATCAAAAAGCAGCTCCTAGCGACAAACCGCTCTGTCATTGACGCTAAGAGGATCAAGAGGAGAGCTCGTAAAAAGAAATGTACTGCATCCAGAGAGAAGAGCATGGGCTCTGGGCACAGAATGGGCTCTCAATCTAAACTATATATTTTTAGGTAAGAATAGCTCAATAAACTATTTTATACATGAAATAAAATGGTTTTAATTAGGGCAGCAACTACTAATGATGAATTTAGAAGTCAGTCAGTGATCATCTTTTCTTCAACAAGTCAAACGAATATTTCTATTGCACACCGGTATTTTTAAATACATTTTTCACCCAAAGGTTGGAATATGGTGACCGAGATCTTTTGGATATTTTCCATCCATCCATCATTGGATCAAAATGTCAATAAACTAAACAATTTCTGATTTAAAAATATAGAAAGCATTGTCAAAGTTGTTTTGAACATATGCAAAATTTGAACATGAAATTCATTGTTTAGAAGTTTAAAAAATGCTTCAAAAGGAGTAGATTAAAAATAATAAATAGTTAATAAAGTAATAGTTAATAAAGTCAATTTGCAAATAAGGGTATAAATTGATATTGTAGGTCATTTTGATGATTTCACATTTGTTTAACACTTGAATCTCAACTAATATGTTCAAACACATTTTCATAACATAATATAAATTGAGTGTGTGTGAATTTAGTGTGAAGTGTAATGCACTGAGACCCGAATAACTGATTTGGAAGCAGAAAACAATCTAATCACAATACTTCAATGTAAAATGTAGAAAGTAACATACAGCAGCGTCAAAGCTCTGAGAGAACTCCCTGAACTCGGACAGTGTGTCTCCGAGCTCGATGTCAGGGTGGGTACAGTTGAGCAGCACACTGACGATGGCCTGGGTCGCACACGCATTGTTTATCACCTGCAGGAACAAAAAAAGTCATTCAGACGGAGATTTACACACAGACTTCAAGAAGATGGCTGGGCGGCAAAGTGGATGATTTTGGATAAAATATAAACACGCCGACTCTACAACACTGAGATACTATTTTTAATAAAATATCCACCATTTTATTCCTAAACTTAACAAATCCTTTGGCACATCACTGGAGTTCAAATGCTTGTTTTTTGGGGCAGGAGCGAGCAGGCTGGGCAAAGGCTCAGGGTGGACCGCAGCCTATCAGCTCTCATCCTAAAGAGCAGGTAGGCTGGGCGAAGGCTCAGGGCGGACCACAGCCTACCCGCTCTCGTCCTAAAGATTTCTTCAGCAATGCAGGAGACTCTATTCCACTGGGACTGGGATCAATATGTTAATGCTTTATAATTAGGCAACAAGCAGCAATTAGATTAGGTCACAAACTGCTGCTTATGCAGTAAGCACTAAAGCCCCATTTATACAAGACAACGGTGGACAGGAAAACGCACTATTGACGCCTAACTCGAGCTGCATTTAGACGTAAAGGATACTAAATCAGAAAAGATTCACTACATGTAGTTTCCGATCACCTGCTTTTCGGGACAGTTTTGTCGCAATCCAAGGTGTGCATGGTTTTTGGACAGTTTCATGTGTAGATATAATCTATGAGCCCTAATGGTGCATTCAAACTGCGGCGTCCAAAACGTCCAGGTCACATGTAAAGTCTATGTGGACCCGCATCCAGGGCATCCATCGTTTTTGCGGCGCGTCCAGAGTGTCTGAGGTAGTGTGAATCCTGCGTTTTTGTGGCGGCCGCACTCTCCGCTCTGGCTTCTCTATTTGTGCGCGCTGACGCAGCAGATAAACAAAGCGGAACTTTCTCCGGCCAACGCGGCGGCCGGCAACCAATCAGAGACTCAGATCAGACTCTATCAGTCATGCACCTATGTATTTCATTATCTAGAGGAAGGGCGAAAACAAAGCACACAGCGGCAAAAAAGGATGACAAACTCAAAACAAAGTATGTGCAAAGCTGTGGACGGAGAGAGGTAAAAGCAGATGTTTTTTTTTTTCCAGGGACTAAAAACCTCAAATACAAAACAATCCAGAATTACTCAAACACACACAAATCAGTCTAAATAAACCTAAAAAATAAAATAATAATGAGGGAACAATGTTGGTTAAAAGCTCATAAAAGTTGATTTTGCATTATACGTCCCCTTTAATCCTTTGTCTGCTGCTCACCATCAGGCCTGTGTGACTGAGTAACACCACCACCTATTTATGCTAAAGTGAAAATGTTTATTCCACTAAAACTTCTTTCTCCTCCTTTTGAACGTATGTAATCCCACTGTCGACTCTTCATCAGACTTTGTACAAGCAGCCTGCGTCTAAACACACGTGACGTTTTGCGCAGCAGACTCGAGAGCCTCACTTGTTTTGCGAAGAAGATGCTGTCGAGTCGTGAGTCCTGGACGATGGAACCCGCCGGCTCCTCTCCGGCCTGCCACTTGAACAGGAAGATGAGCCCGTGCACCGGTCTGTGGAGGAACACAAGTGTCACCAGTGCAAGATTCACAACAGAACAAACCAAATCAACGCGTCTCAAAGCATGCGGAACACGTACTTTAGGTTCTCAAAGTTCTCTGGCTCCATGCTCCAGATCTCCTCCACTTGCGCCCCTTTGCAGCCTGAGGACAGAAGAATATTCCATGTCATCTCTGCTCCCGTGCGATAGTTTTACACACAGCACTGACATGTTTGACAAATCCTCACACTGCCGGAGGAAATCTATACTTTAATGTGCAGAGTGTGAATGTCAATGTAGAGATCTTATCTTTACTTGTGACATGGGCCAGGTCTGTCAGTCTCAATCTAAATCAAGTCAACCAGTGAGACAGGCTCATTAAGTATAGAACACCTTCAGGGGATAAAAAAAAACCCTGACTTGTACTATGGTTCATTTGATATTAATTGATTCATTTTAGGAGTTGGAATGATGGACATCATATCATATTATCAGGGGATTTTTCATTTGTCACTTGTATTATATCTATATTGGTAAAGTAGTATCTGTTCCAGTGCTTGCTACGATCTATGTGCTTTGTTTAATCTCAGTCCGTGTAGCCCTTTAAAGACCTGTCATGTGAAAAATCCTCTGCAAGTGTTTGCAATGTCAAATTTCCCTGATAAACAGCGAACACTGTCCTTGCTGCTTTCAACATAAAGGCTTTAGCATTTACCATTTATTGTGAAACAGTTGGGAAACGAGGCAATGAACAAACGATCATAAAATACACCCGATTTGCTTCAGAAACTACTCTGGCAGCAGTAAACTTGTAACCATGGAGACACATGGACACACATTACATCATAGCTGCAGATTTGACAGGGAATCGAACCAGAGCTTTACCTACTCAAGCTAAAATAAGCTGCTAACATTAGCGACTTCACTGTTGCTCACAAATTTATTTATTTGTGTTTTAATCATACTCAGAACTGAGCAGTGTGTTAAAACAGTGTTTATAAGAGCTTTCATTCAGTGGTGTTCTTCACAGTTCAAAGACCTGTTTCTGCTCTGCTTTTACTCTCGTAATACACTGTGGGATAATTATGACTCGTACAGTAAAAAACAACAAAAAGCACTGTGTTGATGTAATCTGTTCACAGACAACTGACCGCAAAAGGCTCCAACTTAAAGAAACAATTCAAAACGTGCATAACCCCAATTAAGAATTAGCTCAAGAACAGACAGAAATGTGCAATTTCTCCCAAAAAAAAAAAGGAATAAAGCAGGGGAGTCCAAACTATTGTCTGTGGCCCAAATGCAGCCCTCATTCCAACTTTTGTGGGCCTTCAGGCGTCCTGCTGAATTGGTTCAAATGATCATTAGGAACCTAAGTACAATCCTTGTGGAGAAGGAGGGTCAAATACTGGGGATGCTCTGGGACAGTTATCCATTTGCTTATTTCCTGTGAATGTTGCTCCACTATAACATACCAATTATTGATTTGTTTTGTTTCTTTTACTTTCTGCTGGTTAAATTGACTATTTTAAAATCAGCCCTGTGTGGCAACTGCTTTTGTGATTTTGACCTGTACACAAATTTATTGAATTGATAAACATAAAAAGAAAAGAAAAATTGTGTATTGTGATACAGGCTTTGAAAAAAAAAACAGTCAGTCACAGGTCAGTTTTGAAAAGGTTTCCATGTGTGACCTTCAGTGGGAAAAAAACACCCCTGGCATCATTTAGGACTGGGAAATTAAACAAAAGACAAAGAGTCATGTCTAATTGTCAATGATATGTAGAGATAGACCAATATATCAGCCGGTTGATATATAGGACCGATAAAGTATAGTTTTTCTAAAGGATTTTTTTTAACTTTGTACTAATGTGAAGCTGATTAAACTAGGCAATATGAAGAAAAATATAGTGATTATTATTTTTATTCTATATCACCAAGCCCTATCTGGCCTAAAGTGATATTTCTCTTTTGTGGTGTATGGTCTATTTACGTTTATGCGATACTTGAACCTCAACCAAGCACAGTCCTGGGGCAGTGTTAAAATATTGTGAGAATAATGAAAAAAGGCGCAATGAACCACAGCTAATTACATATGATAATTATTTGTTTATTAGTCATTATTAGTTATCGAATGCCAATAACAATGTGTAGGTACCTTTTAGATAAAAGAAGAAAAATGTACATCAAATATATTTTACAAAACAAATGCCACTTTGGTTCAAAATTTAGTTCTGAGCATTTGTATGGCTTTAACATCTAATTTCAAACCTTAAAATGATTATATCTGATATGGAGGGAAAAAACACATATAATAGACTACGCAATTTATTTTTCTCCTTTTTTTTTGGTAAGACCACGACGTAAACAAGCCTGAACCAAAACAAACCCATGTTTTCCCCGCCGCAGGTTTGAACGCTGAGTAATGCTAACACGCTAGCACGGGTTAGCAGCTAGCACGGGTTAATTCATTCAGGCTAAAACTCCAAAACCGTGCAGCTTATTCACGTTACGGACTGATGGTTGAGGTGAATCTACCACTGCGATGCAAACACCAACTGTTTGGAACTGTTTGGGCATTTAACCGTTAATTAAAGCAACCGGGCTAATTAATTTAAAAGATAGTAGCACGGGGAAGGTTCCCATTCACTTTAACGGGGAGAAGCTAACATTAGCCTTTAGCACTTTTCTTAACTTACCGAAGCCTTTTATGAGCTCCGTGAAAACCCCGGGGTCGCTCTCCATCAGACACCATTCTCCTGCACTTCCAGACATTTTGACAAAATTATTGATCACCCAGTTTCTAATTTCATGAACGGGAGGCGCTCAGTTTTAGCTTAGCAATGCAGCAGCGGCTAACCGGGCTAATTTTACTGCAGTGTTGACCCGAACCAGCGTGAGGGAGCGTGACGCAGCCGCAGCGGTCAGACGAAGGGTGCGTTTGATTTAAGTAACAGCGCGCGCACGGAGATAAAGACCAAGATGTATGCAAATAAATGTTCAAAAATTAAGCAGATTTTTTTTTTTCACTTGAAGGACACGAAAATATATTGTTTGACTTTGACTAGATGTTCACAAAACGGAGTAACGACTGTAAGACCCGTGGAACAATAAATACTTAAATGGTGCCCAAATCAAGCGCCACCTACAACCAAAGCTAGAAGATGACCCTTTCTTTCCCCTAACTCACTAAATGTGTGTTTTTAGAAACATTTAATAATATTACAGTCAATTCTACATTTAAAATCAAATCTATTAAATATATATAGTCAATATTTAAACGTTTACATGTTTATATTATATTTTATTTGGACATATTAACCTTAAATTAATTTCAATATGTTGTTGCTCAAATATAATTAGACACAATATAAAGTTTTAAAATGTAAACAAAATTTTTATATAAAAAATAAAAATAATGACCACTATTTTCTTTATTGGCAATAAATTAACATTTGAAACAATGCAAACAAACAACCATATTTATATTACTTCAAATGAGGCTTTTTGTTGACTTGTATACTCAGCAAAAGACATTCATTCATGCATGCCAAAAAGTTTTACATGCAATGTAAATGTTCACTGTCCATACAACATGCACATTTAAAAAACAAAAGATATCACACTTGTCCCACCAAAAAGCACAAACATAACCTTGTGCGTTTACATTTTTCGACCCATTGACAACATGTAAAACTGACTGACTGACTGAAAATAATGGTTAAAAACAGCGTAAATCCCATTGCTCCTGTATCAAAATACTATTCAAATTGAAAATATTCACATTTTCATCTATAAACTGGTGTGCTTAACAGAACATATGGTGAAAATGTCCTCACATAATAAAACATAATTAAAATAACCTGCATTATATGTTTTATAAAAAGCGGGTTTAAAACAAGCAGCAGAGCGGTTAGTCATTTGTCCGGTTCAAATTGCCCGCTGCCCGACCCTTCAGTGCCGGAAGAACAGCAGGGGGCGCACCGTTCGATCAGAGGTAGAAGCTTGCCCTGCTGGTGGAGCTGCTTGGTGTCAGAGCCGCCCCCGATACAGTTGCCATTAATAAAGACTCTGGGAACCTGAGAGAGAGAGAGAGAGGAGACAAATGAAGGATTTCTTGTGGATTTAGTGCTATCTACATTCATTGCCAACAAGACTTCAGCTCACTGGTTTCTGTGACTAGTCCTTTTCTAATGTTACCCATATTCCTAATAATGACGCATGCTATTATTTTATTAGTAGATTCATTTGATTTTTCTTTACATTTTCCCTTCTGGTCTTGATGAATTAGGGGTGCAAAATACACCACCCAGGCATCAGAAACACCCTAAAATATGTACATAAACTCCAGCTGGCCAAAGTGAAGCTACAAGCAAAGATAATAGAAATCTACCAGTGTTTCAGGATAGCTCTGTTTGCGTTTATTTTTAAGTTGTATTCAAGTAGGGGAATTCTAAGAGTCTCCCACAAACCATTCAATAAAGATATTTGCTACATGTAAACATTAGCTTTTATACCCACAATTTTGCCTCAATTTAGCCCACTTTATTTAAGTCTTAACTGAATTCATATGTCTGGAACTGGGCCCAGGGTTTAGTCTTATTTAGACCAGGTTTAGTCAATCAATCAAATTTATTTCTGACACAAAGGAGTCCATATAGAATAAAAAAAAAACAACTAAAAGAACATGTAAAAGACAAACAATAGCATATATTAACATACTATTCTCCATACAAACACTCCCTCCAGAGTTCAGACATGAGCCTGACACAGCTCTGCTCAGAGGAAATCAAAACTGTTATAATATCATTAAGACACAAAATAAAGGTATAAACAAAGTAGCTAATCACAGCATTTGGTGTGAGAACATTATTTTACAAAACGGCAAACGCCAGCCAGGTACACAACAACAAAATACAGTGCGTCGTTATAAGCACCCTGCAACTTATTTATCCTTTCTGATCCTTTAAGAACTCTAAAGGAGCCCACTCATAGTAAGAATACATGTTTTTAAGGGGTGCACCTTTACTAAAGTACAATGAAGACTACTTTCTCACCGTCCGAGCGCCGGTCATCTGGGCCAGAGCGTCCTGAAGTCTCCTCCCGTCGTTGTGCTCGTCCAGTTCGATCACTTTATAGCGCGCTCCGATCTCGTTGAAGACATTTTTGGCCATTTTACAATAAGGACACGTGGTCTTCGAGAAGATCACGACGCAGTTCTGAGACACCACCTCCTGGAAAAACATAGACCCATGTACCAATGACCAGAGGAGCTCACCAGTGACCGCCCACCCCTTGGTTACGGAAGTACATTTTTCATTCAATTTCCCCATAGAGATTAATCAAAAAAATAGTATTAAATGTTTGAAAGCTTGCTCCAGGCTAATCAGCTCTGTGGTAAGTAATGAGCAGAAGACCTATCATTTTATTTAAAATCTGTCTCTGAAACTTTATAAACCGCTAAGTTATAATACATTTACAAGTTGTACATGTGTTTTTCAGGCTGAAAAACCCATGTTATGGATATTAGTTACCACACGCCTCCATCATGCCATTTGAATTTTTCTAAATCCCTATGGCAAAAATGAATGAGAACTTTACTTCCAGAAAAAACTAAAACAGACAACAATGGGCTGTAAACACAATAATAATATTGAATTTAGAAAACTGTCAGTACATTTGAGATAGTTTCATTTAAGTCATGTCCGGTTATTTTTTACAGTTAGTCACTTGTCGAGTAATTGTGACAGCCGTATGTGAAAGTAATGAAAACGCCATACACCACAGGAGCACAGGGAATCAACGCATTTTATTATCCAAAATTGTAATAATGCTAGAAGTGAGTGTTAAAAAACCCAGATAATCTAACAATGGTTTTGTAGATCGGCAAAATTAGAATTGAAGTGAATTAGAATCGAATTTATAATTGAAACCTTTAAAGATTAACCTGTCAAACAACAGGTTAAATAAATAAAACTAAAAGCTCTAAAAGAGACAGAATTGCTAAAGGTCCCATATCATGCAAAATCGACTTTTCAGAGGTTTTAACCTTCCTACAGTGCTATTTGGGCCTCGTATGTTGTGCCCAAAGTGGTTTTTTGATTGATTCCCTCAGGCTTTCGCTAGAGAACTGTCTTTTCCGTCCCCCTCGGCTGAGCAGCAGACGGGGGCTCCTCACAAGGATGACGCGGCTTCACCAGGATGACGCAGTGTTTAAGCCACGCCTCCGGGAAGCGCGCAGCCGCAAGAATAAAAACAGCTAATGCTAATGCTACACAGTAATTACACGATGGATACGACAGATAGTACGAGACACCGTCATGACGGAAAAAATCTTTATTCCCGTGTTTGTGTGTCGCTGTTTACCGGAGCACACGGCGCATGCACCATCTCCGCTCTAGGCGTCGTCGCGAGTTGGGCGGGGGAGGCAGCCTGCTCTCTGTTCGGGGCGGTCGGATCTCAGAGTGAGCCGTTTGCTTTTGCAAGGAGGGGGCCAGTCCAAGAAATGGGTGTTTTTTGGAAACTGTTATGTTTTGGTTATCGCACAACGCAAAAATGTATCAACAAAGCCCTTAGAATAGACTGTGTAAAGGGCAAAATAGCAGAATATGGGACATTTAAATATCTTGAACAAGAGTTTAAAGCGATATTTCTGCACATTTATGGTTCATTTTATGTGAATTATTTATTTGTCACAGGAATGATTTTTGATTTGATTTTTACCACTACATTGCCCAGCCCGACTTAATGGCTTAAACATAGTATAGTTGCATTTCTTACCTGGACATACTGTACACATGCAGTGGTGGACCCAGCTGAGGACGAGGTTAAATTCCCCATTCTGGAAAAAAAAACAATTCAACAATTCTTATTAGACAAGCATTAACTAAAGAAACTGCCACCAACACGACACACAATAAATGATTGTCTACGGACATCATGCATTAACCTTATAAATGTGAAGACATCACAAGACGCAATGCAGACGAACAAGGTCAAAAAGATCTGAAAAACAAAAACTCCATTTGAGAAGTCCATTTTTGAATCCAAATATTGGCGCAGAGAAGACGAAAGGTTTGCACAGTAGAAAAGTAGAAAGACTGGACTAATCCTGGATTAACTCTGGGTTCACACACGAATTACAACCACACACAAAGAGGTGATAGTATTAAGAGAAGAGACGCCAGCCACGCCGTGAGGTAACAATGAAATCTTCACTGAGTACTGCCTGTGGATATTAGAATGGTCTGCTGCTAAAGTAAGTGCCTTGTGGGTCAGACAGTAAGGGCGACCACAGCAGTACACTACACTACAGAGAGTCCAGTTAAAGTTAAATGGGCTGTACTAGATTTTACTTCATGTTATAAACCTGGACTATTCAACTTAAGCCCCGGGAGCCAAATCAGGCTCTGCAAGGGATATGATCCACCCCTCAACCCATCTGCTTTAGACCTGGGTTTGTCCTCAGTTAGTCCCAGTTAGTCCTGTTTAGTCCTGTTTAGTCCTGTTTAGTCCTGTTTAGTCCTGTTTAGACCTGTTTAGACCTGGTTTAGACCTGGTTTAGACCTGGTTTAGTCCTGTTTAGACCTGGTTTAGTCCTGGCTTAGACCTGGTTTAGTCCTGGTTTAGTCCTGGTTTAGTCCAGGTGTAGTCTTGGTTTAGACATGGTTTTAGGGGTGTAGTCGACTAAAGAAACTCTCGTTCAACTAAAGACATATCCAATCAACCCATTAGTCGACCCAAGAGCTACACAAGAATTCATGCAAAAATTACTTTTTTTTTTTTTACATTGAAAAGTACTAGACATTGTAATTATATGTTAAATTGGATTGAACTCATGATTCCGTAAAAAATCTTCAAAAAAGCCTTCATTCCATATCTTCTTTTTGCTACTGTCTCATATGAATCCTTTTTATCTAAAGAAAATTATTTGTCGACTATAATAAAAATGTTGGGTTGACTAAAACATTATCGACCGATTAATCAACTAAACGACCAAAGTACTGCAACTCTGCCGGGTTTAGTCCGGTTTAGTCCTGGTTCAGTCTTGGTTTAGTCCTGGTTCAGTTCTGCAGATGTTGTTAAAGCCTTTACATATATTTACATATTTCAAAAGCGTCGGACACGTTTCTGACACAAAACCATCCAAAAATCTGACCCAATAAAGTTGAATACCACAGTAATAAAGTCAAATGAAATTTGGCCCAGTAGAAATAGATTGTAAAAAAGCATCTATTCAGAACAAAGTTCAGTGTGCTGCCTGCGTCTAATGGTAAAGGTTTAAAATGTACTTTTATTTAAGTATGGCCATTTAAACGACCTGAAAAATGTGCTCCTTGCATATAATTGTTGTTTTATGGATGGAATTCTGTTCTGTTTGCATGGGATCCTTCTGCCTATCATGAGTGTTATAGAACTATGTGCTACTTTTTTCACAAAATTGTGTAACACTATTATTTAGTTTAGTTTTTTTTTTTCTTCTAGTTTTTACCTTATTTGGTGTGGTAATAGCTGCCGTAAATGATAGTTTCAAATCAGTCAAGTGTGAGTTTGCGAGGAGAGGTAGGTAATAGCTATAAAATTTCTGAGTGTTATGATTTACAACCAGGAAGTACAATCAAGCAAACTGGGATAAACCTGTCATAAGTACATTAGAATACTCTGTCATTAGAATGTTAAATATTCCAGGATGGAGGCAAAATGAAGTAGACCATAACACATTTTTCAACCAAATAATGATAAAGTAACTCCAAAATTCAATATCATGACACGCCTATCTACTATTAACCAAGCAAATAATGTAAAATGCAATGGTAAATGTCTCTAACGTCACTCACATGTATCCGGGTTTTCATTTGGCATTTAGATATTTCATATTATGTGATATTCTGAGATTAATCCCAATTTCTCCATTTCAATCACATTATGTTCCACTTCACTTCAGCCCCTCCACTGACATAAGAGTTTGACAAAACTCGTGACATTCAGAAGAGTAGATAGGTGTGGAACAGCAGTGACCAAACCTAAACGAGCATGATCCGCGGAGAATAACTCAAAATGTCAAATATTGCTAACACATGTAACTAGAATAATATGAAGATTTTTTTTTTGTTAGATATGAGACCGGATTAACGTGTGATCAAACCGGTGTTGTGATGAAACGAGCGGGGATGACCTTCTACAGCCGCTCCAAGCCGCCCCGATCCGGGAAAACATCGACCAAAAACAACAAAAGGATAAAAAACTGTGGAAATGTCGTCGGAGATGAAACATGCGGTTAGTTAAGCAGCCGGACAGAGAGCAGAAGCGGCGCTGTCACGCACGGGAGCTCACGTTTACACGCTTTATTCCGCTGTCTTAACCCTGCTGTGTTTACGTCTGTAACGTGGAGCGGCGGAGCGGAAGCGATCCTGCCTGATCTGCACCGGAAGCAACAAACAACCGGCACACGGAAGTACATCAGCAGGACAGCGCGCCACTTGCTGTCAGCGAAAGGAATTGTCTCGTAGTGAAATATTTTTTCATTTCATTTTGTTCATTTTGTTCAGTAAAATATTTTTGTCATAGTTTTGTCAATGTCATATTTTTTATTTGTAACAACAACAATTAAGCAGTAATTCTCTATATCCTCAACAATTATTGATGCTTATAGAGAAAATTTAGAATTCTACATCGATTCCTTCCAGACCATAGACTGTATAAAAATAACTGGCCAGCTGGAGTGTGACGTCACTCGTAGCGTTTGGCTCCATAGACATATAAATAAGTAGACGTGGCATTCGATCTGCCACAGCAATGCGGCTAGTCCAGATCGATTTGAAGGACTCCGGTGGAAGTCTCATGCATTTTCCCTATAGCCATTAGCATTAGCCCGCAAAACACGCAAGTTCTGAATAATTCTGAAAGAATCAGCTGGTACCAACCCATCGTGCACATTTACGAAAGGTCAAAGCCTCGTTACAAGTCATTATTCAGTGTGTAGACTTTTTGGTATTTTATTTCAGATAATAATTAGCATGTAAAACTCATCTGAGCTAAAGGCTAACTGACTTGGAGTTGAGATTTCTGAACTTGTGCACTTCTGGTGAGTATCTAGTGACCACAAAAACATCCTCTTACTTACTGGAGCGGAGAGCAGATAAATGGCATAAATATAATGAAATAAAACTTTTGTATACTTTAATATAGGGATCAGCTTGTCCATTCATTTGTTTATGAAGGAGCATTCGATTTGACGTAAGTCTGGGTAGCATCGGCTAGCAAAGTGGTGGTGTCTGAGCATAGCCGCGGGAACTAGGGGTGCAGAAGGTGCAATAGCACCCCCTGCTGGATGGGTCAACTCAATGGGAACTTGTAAACAGGCCCATTGCTGGTTTTGCCCTGAGCAAAACTATATTGTTTCTAGGTAACATTATAAAACAACACAGTTTCTGTTCCAATAAATATGGTATCTTTACTTTTATCAAATGTTTTTGCAGTCAACTATGTGCCTGCAGGTTAAAGTCAGGGAAAAGTAAACCTGCCATGGTGCGCAGCGCACTGACCTGAGCGCGCAAATCGTTGTTTACCACTGTTTGTACATTCTCTAAAGTGTGACAAAATAAACGAGGAAATGACAACCCCGGGCTGGATTAAGAGGTGAAACTACACCGCGGACGCATAAATGTGAGGACTTTGCTGGAGTTACAGGCTGTACGTGCAACAACTGTGTTTGAATCTGACGCGACGCATAAGAACCAAAGGGACTTTACGCGGAGAGACAGCGGCACAAATCCACGTGTCCTCCTCTATAGAGGTGGGACTTTGTTTCATCTGAGCGTCTGAGCGGTGAGTGAACTGATGAAGTCACGTACGTCGCGGGGAAACTCAACTGTTGTGAAGTAAACAGCTGCTTGTTGCACCGTGTGGCTGTCATAACTGTACAGGGTTCTACTGTGTTAAACAGTGATGTTATTTACTTCGGCACATGCCCTGTTGACCATCGCCGAATGTCATTTTCCCACGTAGAAGTCGAGGCTCATGGTTTCATACAGACACCTACTCGTGCGTGTGTGTTAGTGCGTGTCTGTGTGTGTGTGTTAGTGCGTGTCTGTGCGTGTGCTTAAAGTGAGGCTGGGCGCTGACGCTGTCCCGTAGCAGAGAGTCAGGAGCAGCGTCTAATAATTAACTCTTTGTGCATTTTTTCTGGTGTATCTTGATCATTCTTCAAACGTTACATGAGTCCTGACGCTATTTTTGTGTGAGTACCCTTATTTGGCCCTAAATAAACGTATGTAACTGCGCAAAAAAAAAAAACAACAAAAAAAACTGCACCCCCTTCCAAAATTACGTTCCCGCGGCTATGTGTCTGAGCAATGGGCAGACAGAGAGGATTTCGCGTTTATAAATGTGTACGTTCGACTGCAGCCAAAGGAAGCCATTCGCGGCTAGCAGTTATAGCGGCGTATCATGACAACCACATGGACCAATCAGGAGCGAGATTGTTAACAGTTCCACCCCTTGGTGGGAGGAGATGGTACCAACAACGTGCGGTGCTAGCTGTCAATCAAACCTGTTGCTAAAGCAAGCTAAACCAGCCCCTGGAAACAGAAGCACCTGATTGGTCAGTTATTATTGCTAATAACTTGATTTATGAACAACCTAATGAGAAAAAACACCAGGATCATGCAGAGTCAAAACGGACATTTTAGTTCCAGATGGTGAGTTTGACAGAAACAGCTACAAAGTAAAGACACCAATGTCCCAACAGAAAGTGAAAGGAAGCTCGGCTTTATGGAGCCAGAGCAGCCTCCATAGCTACTTCCTATTCAGACTGCAGCAGTTAGCGTGCTCCAACCATAGAACCATAATAAAACCTGGAAGATGAATCCAAGATGGCCGTCCTGTTTATCCCTATGGAGAGTGCTCATTGGCGCATGACCCCAAAAAAGTTTCTTACTTCCGCATTTACTTCCTGATACGGTGGCTGCCATCTTTGTTTTACTTCCTGAAACGGAGGCGGCCATCTTTGCTTTAGGGCGCCACGTGACGACAATCCCCCACTTCATATAAAAACGGTAATTTCAGTGATTTTAGAAACGGTAGAAAAGAACATTCCCTTCTATTTTATTTAAATACCCATAATAATTCAGTCCTGTCTGCAATTATAATGAGCAATTTTAGAAAAAGGCTGGTTCCAAGAGGCTGCAGTACCTCGCATGGCCACTAATCAATCTGGGACAAGGACAGAGGGGGCGTACCTTATCCAGTTCATTTAATACATCCATGGCTCCAACAGTCTATGATCCAGACATGTGACCTGTGTGATTCTGGTCACTAATGTAAATAAAAGTAAACTTCACAGAAATCCTGCATAAATTGCTCAAATATCAGAACAATCCTGATCTTTACTGTCAGCTGTGATTCTGACAGTTATACAAACACAAAAGACATTGTACAAAAGCTGCATTATAAAACGCCAATGTGGCTTTGTTGTGTTGAGTTGTGTAGAAACTGCAAATAAATAATTCGTCTTGGTGATTAGCATACAGGTCAAACATACCGTGTGTTTGGTAAAAGTGCCGCACTAAATATTAATTACGTTTTTGTGTGATTTTCCGTTAATAAAAAGGCAAAGTACAAACAATGAACACTTGTCGCTTCCCGTAGAAACAATATGTCTCCGACCAGCTGCAGTTCAACTCTATTCTTGATATGTGCCGTACACTGGCATGAACCGATATTGATGTGGAGTTTGAAACCTCATAAATCAGAGCCACTTTGAAACTCCTGCCTAGGACTGAAACTCTGTTACTAAGCACTAACAATAGATAATAGAGAACAGGGCTGCAACTAATAATTATTTTGTTAATCGATTAGTCAAGCGATTATTCCTAAGATTAATCGATTAGTTGTTCAGAGCACAAAAAAATCCTTGAATATGAGAATTGTACTATTTTACCTAGACAAAGCTGAAGTGAAGGCGTCTGACGACATCCTGGTGGAAAATATTTATAGTTGAACAAGGATTTTAATCAGACATGCACAGCTGACATTTTCCAGTGTGTTTTTGTGTCATTCCTGCGCCGAGTCATAAAACATCTTCTTTCAGCACACACAATGTTTTAGAGTCTGTGTATAGACCAGTTAATGATTCTCGATTATTTAATTTGACAATCATTTCTATAGTTGATTAGTTGTGATTAATTAATTAACTTGTTGTAGCCCTAATAGCGCTATCTGTTGGCTGTCTGACAGAACTGCAGGTGATTGAAATACATGAAACACGCTCGTCTCTGTTAGCACTATACCCTTCCACTGGATCGGTTCTGTAGTGAGCAGTGCACAAAGCGAGGGACAAGGGCCTGTTTTCACAGAGGTCATGTGATCTGAAGCAGTGGTTGACCAGTGCAGTACAGCCATTGCAATTAGATTTATGTTTTAATAATGGTATTCTGTTCAAAGCTCACAGTTTAAACACAAACGGAGAAAGGAGAACTGACAAAAAAACTGAAATATGAACTGACAAACGCTGGAGAAACCCCTCAATCATATTGCCAAACTGAAAGGCTTTAGTGCAGCACTTTTGTCAGCATTGGTGTTGAATTACAGCTGGAGCTTTCTGAAGGCATAAATAGCAGATTAACAGAAGTCGATTTTTGTGCTCCATTGAGGAGCAGTTCAGGCTTGGTCCCATAGTTTTGGATGTTACGCTGCTGTGATCTGGCCCACTCCATCCTGGAGACACTATCCCTATTTTTACTGATGGGTCTAGGCTCCAGGGACCCAATAAGTGGAAAAGTTGGGTTTGGTCTGTTCCTCATTTTGACCATACTATGTGTAAACGCTTGCCTGATGCATGAGTGTTTTTCAGCCTAGCTAATAGCCACTCTAAGTGCTTTGTGGTGGTGGAGGAAGCAGGAGTACAAAGTGTTGTGATTTCTCTGGACTCTCTGTCATCGTTGCGGGTGAGAGAAGTAAGGCCAGGCCTGCCATCGTGAAACAGACCCTGATGGTGGCCTACAAACTGGAGAAGCTTGGGGGTAATGTGGTGCTTCTGTGGGTGCCCCCCATGTGGGAGTTACAGGGAATGAAGCTGCAGATCTTGCTGCAAGAGTCTGTGTCATGAAAGTATTGGACTATGGATTCCATTTGGAAGGATGGAGTGTCACAGCTTCATTAATGCTGAAATAAATAGGAAGTGGCTGGTGAGAGCAGACAGTTTCATAGTGTTGTACCCACAAAATGAACATACGGTCTGTGTCGTCTCTCCGCCTCTTGACAGGATGAGGTGAAGTTTACACAGCTTAGGCCAGTCACTGTGGTCTTGCAAGTGGGCTGTATGTTCTGGGGAAACTCACCAATGGTCTCTGTTGTTCATGTGGAGAGTCTGTGGCACATGTGTTATTACTGTGTCCATCGTATGCAGATGACAGAGGAGCTTTATTTCGTTCACTTACAGTCACTTCTCCCTTAGAGCTATCTCTACCCCAGAGAGATGAGATTCCTGAGAAACACTGTCTATTCCCATTGATTCAGGGGAATGTCTTCCTTCTTCTAATTTAAAGTTAGACAGGTGTATTTGTAATTGCAGTGGGAGGCAGCCAGTCATGTGGATAGTGGATTGGCAAAGTAATGACAGAGATATTAACCATAAACCAGGTCAACAAACTACAATCTGACAAAGAGCAGATTCCACCACAGAAGTCTGAACTATCCACACCTCCAGGGGGCGCTGCCATGAATTCATTCAACAGGTCAACCTACTTTAGCATATTTTAGCAGAAAGACTTTTATCTGCTTCTCTATTTAAATGTAACAGGAAATGACAAAATGACAAAAGCACTGAAGTAAAAGTGGGCGGGGCAGATTGTAGTGATGTCAGGGCGTGAACCCAGTCTATCAGCATGACACGTTCGACGACTAAAAACTAAAAAAGAATTATTTAACTAAATCTTGACTAAAATTAAAAATCCTCTTAAATTATATTTTATTGCAAAAAAATAACACTGTAAATACAATTCGGAAATATTAATTTTGTGTGTGTTTGGTTTCAAATTATGATTATTAAACACTTATAAATGAATAGTATTATTGACGAGCTGCACAGCCTTTGCTTTGTCCTTTTGAATGATCCACTTTATCAGAATGTTCAACTCAAGTAATATCTATTATAATGTAATATTGTCCTTAAATGGCAAAAAAAATTATGTTAAGGCAAAAAATGAAATAAGAAAAATCATGTCTTTGTCCCCTTTTTGGGTTAACCATGATTTAGAAAGAGCCAAATGTATTTATAAAGCACATTTAAAGTGAAGATGATCTGGTCTACACTGTATTAAAGGCCAAAGCAAAAAAAAAGAGTGTGTTTTGAGTTTGGTTTGGAGCTGGTGCTCACACGGAGCAGAGCGGACATGGAGGGGCGGGCTGTTCCATAATTTAGGGGCCACAGCTGAAAAGGCGCGGTCTCCTCTGGACACAAGCACACTTAAGAAACACTTAGGAGCAGTCAAGTTGTGCCAAGGAATTCAAACATTCAGAAACAATCAGTAAAATCGTATAATGGATTCTGAAAGCAACTGGGAGCTGATGCAAAGAGGAGAGACAGGCGGTGATGTAGAGTCTGTGAGTGGACGAGCTGCAGCCTTCTGGACCCACATACTACAAGAGACTATTTCTATCTGATACAGTCTGTTTAGATCTGCTGGTAACACTGCAGGAAAAACTCTTTTTTTTTTTTTTCATTTTTGGTCAGTTTGCTCTCTCAACATGCAGACTTTCATGTGAAAACAACAAACGTGTCCAATCTGCTCTTAATAATGTTTTATTCTTCCATTGAATCCACTTCATCCATAGATTTCTCTGGAACATTGGAACTTCAAAGGCCGTTTTCTTAAAATGCATTTTTCTCCTGTTGGGACGTAAAGATCAGCCTTAAAATCGCTCCCAAACTGTACAATCTGGACTCAACAAGATTTTAACATAACGTAAAGAAGAATTTTTTGATATCTAAGTCTAAAACTGATTTATTGAAGTTTTAAGTAAAAAAAATATAATAATAATCCAAAATCCCCTCTGTACATTGTTTTTTAACTAATATGTTACAAAATGAACCAAGAAATGTAAACCTGGTTCTGTCCAGTTTTCAGTTTTAAATGTCCCAAATATGTGGATTTTTGACCATTTTTACACATAAAATGCCTTATATCTACATGAAAACATGACATGATGAAAAACTTGTAATACATTTTTTGGTAACACTTTATAATAACTACACTTATTCATGCCGTAATAAAGCGTGAACAAAGACTTAGTTCATAATCAACAAATAGTTTATTAAGAATGATTCAGGCTTAGCAACTGCCTAACAAATATTCTAAGCCTAATTTCTAACCATAACTCTAACCTTAATTAAGTACTAATTGCTAATCCTGAATCATGTTTAATAAACTATATATTCATTATTAATTAAGTCTTTGTTAATGCTTTATTAACGCAAAATAAGATGTTTTTATTATAAAGTGGTACCCATTTTTTCTTACCTTTATGTGAGTAAACTACAGGAGAAGTTCCAAAGTGATATCTTTAAATTTAAGTTTTTTCCTATTCACCTGCAGCGTCTCTTTTTCTTTGTAAAGTGCTTGTTCTGAGGGCACTAGTTCAAAAATACAAATGCGTTAAAGCTCTTTAAATGCTGTTGATTCAGAGAGACATGATTTTGAGGATGTAAATGCAAATGTCCCCCGTGTGTGGCTCAAGGGCAGCGCAGCACGAGCTGTCGACCAACTCTGGAATGTGACAGGAATCTGAAACAGCACAAATATCATTACCATTTATGTTTCCTCTCTCTCTCTCTCTCTCTCTCTCTCTCTCTCTTTCTCTTCTATTCTCTCCCCTCCTCCTCTCTGTCTCTCTTTCTCCCCCTCCTCTCTGTTCCGTTCTCTCTCTCCCTTTCTCGACCCTTCTCTCTCTCTCTCTTCCTTACGCCCCCCCTGCTGTCTCTGTGCCTCTTTCTCTCTCTCCCTTTCTCCCACCTCCTCCTCCTCTCTGTCACTTTCTCTCTCTGTCTCTCGCTCTCCCTTTCTCCCCCCTCCTCTTCTCTGTCTCTCTTCCTTTCGCACCCCTCTGTCTCTCTCTCCCTCTCTCCCCTCCTCCTCTCTGTCTCCCTCTCTTCTTTTCTCGTCCCTCCTCTTCTCTCTCTCTCTCCCTCTCTCCCCTCCTCCTCTCGACCCCTCTCTCTGTGCCTCTTTATCTCCCTCTCTCTCGCTCCCCCTTTCTGGACACATGTCTGTCTCTCTTGTCCTTTTACCCTCCTCATTTTCTCTCTCTCCTGCTCTCTCTCCTTCTCCCACCTCCTCCTCTTCTCTGTCCCTTTCTCTCTCTGTCTCTCACTCTCCCTTTCTCTCCTCTTCTCTGTCTCTCTCTCTTCCTTTCGCCCCGTCTCGGTCTTACTCTCCCCTTCTCCCACCTCCTCCTAAGATATGTGAAGAGAGAGAAAGGGCTGTCCCTTTCTCTCTCCCCTTTCACCTCCTCCTCTCTCTCTCTTTCCCTTTTTCCCATCTCCTCCTACTCTCTGTTCCCCTCTCTCTCTTCCTTTCCCGCCCCTCCCTTCTCTGTCCTTCTCTCTCTCTCTTTCCCTTCTTTCCTGTCTTTCTTTCTCTTTCTCCCTCCTCCTCCTCTCTCTGTCTCAGTCTCTCTGTCCACGATTTGTTCAAGGGATTTTCGATTTCAAAACAAAAATCAAAAAATGTTTTCGTTTTGATTCACAAGATGAATTACAAAGAAAAGGTTTGATTTTCCGTTTTTCAAATTGATCCCAAAATGTAAACAAACAAACAAACAAAGTGGGTTGACCTGGAGCGTTCAGTCAGGCCGTTCCACAGGCCGCTCTTTGGACACCTCCACCTCTCGTGTGGCTTCTGGGCCACGTGCTCTGGTTGGGCACCTGGTGCTGTGTGGTCTGTCTCTCTCTCTCTTTCCCTTTCTTCCCTCCTTCTCTTCTCTCTGTCTCCTCTCTCTCCCTTTCTTCCTCCTCCTCTTCTCTGTCTCTCTCCCTTTCCCCCCTCCTCCTGTCTCTGCCCCCCCCCGTCTCTCTCTCCCTTTCTTGCCCCTCCTTCTCTCTTTGTCTCTCTTTTTCCCCCTCTCTCTGTCTCTCTCTCCCTTTCGCCCCCCTCTTCCTCTCTTTGTCCCTATCTCTTCTCCCTATCTACCCCTTCTTTTGCTTGGTTGTTCTCGCTCTCTCTCCCCCTCCTTTCCCTGTTTATCTCACATCCCCCCCCCCTCTCTCTCTCTCCCTCCTTTCCCTGTTTATCTCACATTCTCTCCCCTCTCTCTCTCTCTCTCTCTCTCTCTCTCTCTCTCCCTCCTTTCCCTGTTTATCTCACATTCTCTCCCCTCTCTCTCTCTCTCTCTCTCTCTCTCCCTCCTTTCCCTGTTTATCTCAAGCATTCTCTCTCCCCTCTCTCTCTCTCTCTCTCCCGCCTTTCCCTGTTTATCTCACATTCGCTCCCCACTCTCTCTCTCTCTCTCCCTCCTTTCCCTGTTTATCTCACATTCTCTCCTCTCTCTCTCTCTCTCTCTCTCTCCCTCCTTTCCCTGTTTATCTCACATTCTCTCGCGCTCTCTCTCTCCCTCCTTTACCGGTTTATCTCACAGGCTCTCTCTCTCTCTCTCCCTCCTTTCCCTGTTTATCTCATTCTCTCCTCTCTCTCTCTTTCCCTCCTTTCTCTGTTTATCTCACATTCTCTTCCCCCCCTCTCTCTCTCTCTCTCTCTCTCTCCCTCCTTTCCCTGTTTATCTCACATTCTCTCTCTCTCTCTCTCTCTCTCTCTCCCTCCTTTCCCTGTTTATCTCACATTCTCTCCCCCTCTCTCTCTCCCTCCTTTCCCTGTTTATCTCACATTCTCTCTCCTCTCTCTCTCTCTCTCTCCCTCCTTTCCCTGTTTATCTCACATTCTCTCCCTACTCTCTCTCTCTCTCTCTCCCTTCTTTCCCTGTTTATCTCGCGTTCCCTCTCTCTCTCTCCCTCCTTTCCCTGTTTATCACACATTCTCTCTCTCTCTCTCTCTCTCTCTCTCTCTCTCTCTCTCTCTCTCTCTCTCTTGGACCTCTCCATAATCATGAGAGGAGCTGACATTTTACACAGAGCTGGTGTGACTGCTGTGGACATGTTTTGGAGTTTAGAACACACTGCAGACCACAAGTATTAATCCTGAAGAGGCTTATTAAACAGTTAAAGGAGACGTATTATGTAAATTTAACTTTTAAGAGCTTTATACCGTGTTATAAAAGTGTTGTCATGAGCTAACTCAGAGTTGTATCTCAGTTGCGTAATCCTGTATTGTCCAGTATTTGAGGCTTTCCGCCCCTCGGTTTCCGCCCGTCGGTGAGAGGAGACGGTGGCAACGTGCGGAGCTAGCTGTCAATCAAACCTGTTGCTAACACGAGCGAAACCGGCCCCTGGAAAAGGAAGCACCTGATTGGTCAGTTATTATTGCTAATAACTTGATTTATGAACAACCAACGAGAAAAAAACACCCGATTCATGTAGAGTGTCAAAACAGACGTTTTAGTTCCAAGATGGTGAGCTTGACAGAAACAGTTACAGAGTAAAGGGCACCAGTGTCCCAATAGAAAGTGAATGGCAGCTCGGCACTCTTATGGAGCCCCGCCTCTTCATAGCAAAACTTCACTGTGACCATGGATCTATTTTATTACTGGGGAGGGTATTGCTATCTTAAACCTGTTATGTGTTGGACTAGTCAACAGTCCATACTTACTGGAGCAACATTTTCCCCACAGAACACAATGTAAAAACAACAGACAGAGCACCTACACTTTTATCATTATTTGTTTTCAAATCATGATATTTTTCCCATTTCAAAGGCCTTCAGTTGTCTTAAAAGCAGCTTTTTAATCCTTCGCTGTGGCTCTGCTTCGTGCAGCTTAACTCTAGCCAACTCTTGCTGTGACTCCTCCCTGTGGGCGGGGCTTTCCAGATGACGACCTTTGAAATTTTTTCTACCAAACTGCTAAAGGCTAAACTGGCAGCACACACCTATGAGCTCTGCAATGGCTCAAAGCGGCGGCCACCATTAAAGCCTGGGACTGTAACAAGCAGCAGATTTACATGGATGTATTTGTATTTGTGAAAAATTACTTTGTAACAGTTTTTAAACCCTACATATTTGACCCAGAGTCAGAAATTTATGAATAATTGCAATTAAGTACAAAGCAGTGGGCGGAGATAGGGGATAGGTAAAAAGACAGGTAAAACTGTTCTGAGCACTCAAGGCTCAGTTGCAGGACAATACACAGGAATCAAAATACTTCTTTGAGGAACACTGTTGAACCAAAAGCTCGTCTATGCCCCCTTCAAGAGCTCATGCAAGTATTTTGAGTGATTCCTTTGAGTATTGTTCTCTTATCCCCGCCCACAGCCCTGCGCACACCACCATCGTTTAAACTTCAAACTCAGGGAACAATGGTCTGAAATAAGAACTGAATGTGTTTGTTATGAAATCGAGGCGGGTCACGGCAGATTTGGTCCAAATACAAGCTGCCATCACAGCTCCAGCAGCAAAGGATGATGGGAGAAACGAGCTACAGCCGCTGAGTTTAGAGGCAAATGAGGCGGAAAATCACTGAGATCAAATGAAACAAGCGCCACACGCCGCACACGGACACAGGAGAGACACGACACAATGGAGGTTATGTAGCCTACGTGACAGGATTATCCCTTTAGAGCGCAAAAGAACACAACGACGATGATAATAAAAGGAGGCAAGTTACATGACTGGACTTATGACTTGAGTCTTGATGAAAAAGAGTACGACTTAGGACTTACTTGGAAACTCTCCGGGGAAAAAAAAGAATGACTTCAGTAAACACTCTTCTGTAGATGCTACTTAGATGTACTTCCTGTGTTTACTTTTGTAGGAACGAACTGGAACATGTCCCTCCAAAATGCAAATACCTGAGAAAATGTATTAGTGCACTTAGGACTTGACTTGGACCAACACTTTAACTCTTCCACATTCCAAAATGTTGTCCTACAGGGATAACCCCATGCTGTATGCTAAAAGAAACCTCCAGAACCTTTACTTTAATTTCTAAAATATATGTTTTATTGTACAAGAATCCATTCCTTTTTATGGGCAATTGAAAAAATAAACTATACGCCAAAACAGAGCATTTTAGGCAAAAAGTGAAGAAAATCTTTTCAACATGCATTTTCAAGTTGTTTGAACATTAACTTTCAATTGTATTGTGTTATTTGATTATGTCTTGCTCAAATTTCTGAGATCCATTTGGTCATTTGTCTGCGAAAAGGTGTAATGGGACACAACATGCTCGCAGTAGAAACAGGTCTCTTTCCGCAACCCTCTTCTGTACCACACCCTGCCTCTTTGGATGGATACCTCTTGGTGGTGGGAACGATGTGAACAAAGAGTGTGAAGTCCAACTAATCTAGACATTGGATCTCTTTTGCGAGGGGCTGCTGGCAGTTTTTGGAGTGGAGATCCAGCCCTTCATCACTAACTGTTTTTTCATGTCCCTGTGTAGTCGTGTGGGGTCTGTGCACCAGGCCAGTTGCAGAGCGACCCATCAAAGGGGCACTACGTCGATAGGTTCGCCCCTCACTCCTCTTCCCACCTTGACGTCAGACATGAGGAGGGAGGAGGGCCACTGCATGCGATTAGGCGTATTTGGGTTGTTTGAGGGCGTAAAGGGCAGCGATTGAGAAAAGTGCAGGTATGGGTGAGTGGGTGTAGTATGTTGATTGAAAGATGAGTGACACTGGACCATAAGATGAGTTGGAAACCTCATATTGCCTTCACCAAATCAAAACGCCAGAAGTGTTGATCAGTCCCTCCATACAGTTCACTGATGGGACCTGAGCTATGGAGCACAAGAGTGAGACTTGATAAACAAATTAGTTCCGTGGTGAAGTCGAGCTTTTGTCAACTCTTCTGACCAAGGTACAGCCTTATTTACCTGTAAATCAGGGGTGTCCAAACTCTTTCCATCGCGGGCCACATATTGAAATATAGACCAAGTGGAGGGCCACAAATCAATCGTGAAACGTTAAAAAAAGCTACATTTATCTGATGTTTTAAGTGTCACCACATCTACATTCAGTCTCATTGCCTTAACATCAGGTCTGTATTGCACCAAAATGTTAGTTATTCAGGTTGGAATTGTAGAAAATCTGAAATGTGCTGTAAATAGTACTTATCAGGACAATGTGGGCCAGTTCACCAGGAAGCCTAAGGGCCAAGAAAAATTGGTCTGAGGGCCGCATTTGGCCCCTGGGCCTGAGTTTGGACATGCCTGCAGTAAATCAAATGGAAAGCGTAGTCCATGCTTTGATTACATCATGGCTGGACTACAGTAATTCATTGTATCTTGGCCTTGAAAAGTCAGACTGCAGCGGCTCGTACGCTCACTGGGCTGAGACGCTGGGACCACATCTGCCCATCCCTTATCGGATTCAATTCAAGGTTTCATTTTTTGTATATAAGTCCCTAAGTACTCTTGCTCTGGTACACCTACAAGAAATGCTTACGTCTCATGTCCAGACAACTGAGGTCGACAAATAAGCTTAGAACAATATAAAATCTGCGCCTCAGTCCAAATCTTTAAAACACTTTTAAAAACATATCTTTTCGTGCAGGCCAAGTTGAAAATGTACATTTTGATTATTGTATTATTGTATTTTATTGTATCATTGTATTGTACTGGTGTTTTAATTTTGCAACGTTTTAAAACTATGTCCAGCACTGTGGGACACTGTTCTGAATGTCAAAATAGCGCTTAACAAACACATTTGAACCCGAACTTGAACAAAACTAATACAGAACCCATATTCAACTGAAAATGCAGTGAGAATTCTATAGAGGAGCAGGATAAATACAAATATATTGTTCTTCAAATCCAAAATATTAAAGTTTGAGGATTTACTTAAATGTAAAACTCTTCTTACTATTTGAAGTCAAATATAAACAATCACCTGAAAATATTCAAATCATGTTCAGCGACAGACAAAGATTTTATAGTTTAAGGAATCAGTTTAACTTCAAGAAATTATTTTACTGCACAGTAACCAAAGAAATGTTGTTGATCTATGGACAGTTTAAATGAGGAAACAAAGAGCTGCTCAAACGTGTACTGCGTCAAAAAGTTGTACAAATACAACATATTTAAAACATACACAGAAGAAGATTGAGCAAAAGTTAGTCTAATTTCATTTGATGTTGTTAATACTTAATTACAATATTGTGATTCATAATTTTGGGTAAGAAACGCAAAATAATGAAATAATCAAACCTAACCAGAGATACAGTTACTGTTAGGGAATTGTAAAACTTTTATCATGTAAATTGTTAATATACAAATGGTTATGTAATGCACAGGGGCCATGACAAACGTATCATCGTATCAGTGCTTTCAAGACTTAGAACAGAACAAGAGGCAGGAGTTCATACGTTACACTTCTTCCTACTCCCTTTTAAGCCCAAATACACCACAGCAGTAAAATGTAACAGAACGTGCATGTTGGTCAAATAAATAAATGTAAAAAACATAAAGTATTCATCTCGTTTCACAATCATTCCTACATCCCTTCTTCTCTGACCAGTGGAGCAGGAGGAGGGGGAGGAAAGGATGGAGACCCGGGCCTCTGCTGCAGATCAGGATCCTAATAAAGTATGTGCTTCTACTGATGAACAAACCAGGCTGAGCGCAGACCAGGGTGCAGCGTCAGTTTTCTCACTTACGGTTTACAGAAGACATGCAGCGCTACACGGATGAAGAATAACGGCGTTCACATTCAGGAATTCATGACCTTTGCCTCCATCTGTGTCACCCTCTTCCTCAAACTCCGATTCGGTGTCGTCTTTTGCTTCATTTTAAGCGCACATCCTCTGCTCCAGTGACTTGATTGAGCTTTAAACCAGGTTTTAACAATGTTCCGTCATCAAAAACCTCAAAAACATGAATTCAGTTGCATTTTTAGTAATGTTTATCAAAAAATTGTCCCTACTCCGAGCGTCAAACACACCTCCTGCTGAACTCCCTCGACATGGGACGTATTTTCACATCTGTATCACCTATCTGAGAGTCTTCTGCTGTTTTTAGTCCTTAAACCATCCCTAAACTCGTTCTGAGCATTTCTGCCTCTAAACACAATCACTGCTGCAGCAAATCCACATCATAACGTCTTTTCAGTGCTAACTTCACTAGATTGTAAATTGCGCTGATGCCATCTGCTGGCTGAATGCACTCAGTAAGTGTCATTTCATAGTGACTGATAAAAACTGTCATTTAATAAATAAGAAACTTTTTTGTTTGTTTGAAAACATGAGATGGCACATTTAAGGTACTCAAGAGCATGTTTAAAGCTAACAGCAGTATGAAAAAGTAAGAATATTGTTCCTTTAAGGCGAGATATTACAGGCAACATTTTTTTTTTTTTTCCCCAATTTTTAACTTCAAAGGCCGTTTTCTTAAAATGTATTTTTCTCCCACAGAGACATAAAGATCAGCCTTAAAGTAGCTCCAACACACACCAATCAGGGACTCAGTAAGATGATGTACAGAAGGATTTTTCGATATCTAATTCTAAAACTGATTTATTCAGCCAAAGTCAAGTTAAAAAAAAAGGGCAAAATTTGAATTTTTAGGACAATTTTCAGTCAGATCTTTACTCAAAAACTAAATAAGAAATCCAAAATCCCCCCTGTTAAGTTTTTTCTCTAACTAATATGTGTACAAATGTGTCCAATGAACTGAGAAATTTAAACCTGTTTCTGTCCATTTTTTAGATTTAAATGTCCCAAATATGTGTCGTTTTTACTTCTACATGAAAACATAACATGATGAAAAACTTGTAATATATTTTTTCTTACATTTATTTGAATGAACTACAGAAGTTTGCAATTGATATTTTACTATTTTTTTTCTTATTCCCCTGCAGTGTCTCGCCTTAAAATGTAAAACTGCAACTACTGCGATTTCCACCTTCACAATGACTGACGCTTCTCTGTCTTTACTTCAACAAAATCCACATTTGAAGATCGAACCTTTTCTATTCCCTGATTAGACTGACTGCAATCAAAAAATTAACTTTCAGAAAAAGTTTTTTAAATGATTTTAAGGAAATTGGGTCGTTTCAGATGATCAAGTTACAATAAGAGAAAATGATGCTTCTAAATTGGCCACAGCAGTGCAGCAAGGACCACATTTAAAAATGAATGACGGTAATTAAACCCTTTTTCTTTTCACATTATCAACTATTTCCTTTTACTTAATCTTTTAATTTAGCCTTCTGTTTTAAAGCCACATGTTTTAGAATGTGTTTTATAGTTATTCAGGGACTGGACTCTATCAGCGCTGATGTCAGTGACGGGAAGAATACTGAACATGGATTAAGTTACAGAAGGCTGAATACTTACATTTAAATGTATTTTATACCATATTACATGAGCCGATCAGAGTACTGTATTCTGAGTTCTCACTTTAAGTCCCATGGTGCATTTATCATTTATTAGAGAAGGGAAGAAGAGAGTCACACACCATAAAAGCAGGTCATTTTACTGAACTGTGCCTGTGCCTGAACAGACTTTCAGTTCATGTATTTAGATACTTCAGCACTGGTGACGTGATGTCAGGGATGTTTTCATGAATTGGAAATGACAGTAGTGGAAAATGTTTTAAAATATAGTCATCTGGACACTTTTTTGAAATCGAGACATTTTGACTGTTGTCCAGAGGTCATTTTCAGATAAAAAATGACTTTGAGAAATCTTTCTACCACAGACCAGTCTTGGACAAAAGAGGGATTAACTCGGGCTGAGTCAGTACGATGTCCTGATATATTTAGCAGATATTTTTTCTATAGATTATTTTGTAATTGTTCTAGCAATAGAGGAGAAATTAAGCTTTAGAGATACATAAATACACACACACACACACACACACACACACACACAAAAACAACAACAACAACACTGCTGTTCCTAGCACTGCTCTTTTCTGGACTGAGATGTCTGATGTTCCTCCAGGGATCTGCTGGAGCCACTCCTCCAGTTTGGGGGTCACTGCCCCCAGTGCTCCGATCACCACGGGCTCCACTTTGGCCTCTCCAGCTCTTCTCTGAGCCCTTGGTATTCCTCTAGTTTCTCATGCTCCTTCTCCTGATGTTGCCATCACTTGGTGATGCCACGTCAACCACAACGGCCTTCCTTTGCTCTTTATCCACCACCACGATGTCTGGTTGGTCCATTCTGTCAGTCTGTATCTGGACGTCCCACAGGATCTTCACTCGGTCATTCTCTACCACCTTTGGAGGTGTTTCCCATTTTGACCTTGGGGTTTCCAAGGACACTGGACACTGGTAGGATTTCTTGACATCTGCCACTTCAGTTCTGTTCCGGTGGTACATCCCATGCAGGGGCTTGTATACATTTACAAAGTTCATTAGTGAATTTTTATGGGTGCAATTGCTTTAGCCTTGTCCTTTTGTCTAATGTAAAACTGCCCCCAAAATAAACTTATCTACAATCTTACTTCAAGTTGTGAGTCTTCCAATAGATTTAAATTTGGACAAATGAAGGATGTAATCCTTCATTTCTATTCATATGTATTTACTTTAAATCTTTGGACATTATATAGTGCATAATCACATACTACAGGCTCGGTGGGTGAAGTGTCTTGCCCAAGGAAAACAACACAGTGTCTGGTTGAAGATATATTCATATTTACAATGAACAAAGTCCTGGTAACTTTAATGTACAGGAAGAATTAGAAAATAAATCAAATAGAATGCAATTCTGTTGTTGGACTGCAGAGGGCAGAGTTGGTTTGTTTATTCAGACAAAGAGCACCTTCTCAAAGAACAAGGCCAGCCTCAGGGTTAAATTAGGACAATTACAGTTCCATATTTCCAATAGCGATTTATTGTAATGTATTTTGTTTTGTCTTTTTATTCATTCATTTAAACAATTAAGTGAATGTTTAACCCTTGTAATTTGTTTGAAAAAAATCCTTATTTACCGTTAGTGCCCTTTTATTCCACTGTTTTTGACGGCTGTAAAAAAATATAGTAGATCTGTTTGGGTTTTTTCTCAAACTTTTTTTTTTGGTTTGAATCAGTCAATCCATTTCAGTTCTAACAAAACATACCACATCTGATAGAAATATGTGTCATTTTAATATTTTCATAGCCCTAACTTAAAAAACAAACAAACAAAAAACCTCCTAAATGGCCCATTTTCCATTTAAAAATTGAACGTGGGCCAAAAGTGTTTTTATTTTCTATTCCCCTCATGGGTCTGTCAAGATTAGTAACAATTAGTATGACATTTTTAAAGTTTTGTGCAGGAGCAATGAGTACACTTTACATCTGACATGACACTGTAAAGTTGTGATTTCCTGATCACCTGTGGTTTTCCCTTTTCAGAAGAGTCAAATGTGTGTTTTTATAGTTCAAAACGAGCAAAGCCAATGTTTTACTAATCTTTGGCATGTCCAAGACTGTCATTCCCAACCTGGGGGTCAGGACCCCAATTTGGGTCCCTATAGAGACCCCCTCAATGGGTCCCAGGGATTCTTAGAAAAGAGGTCCCAACTACACGATCTCTCTGGGTGGAGTCTGCATGTCCTCCCCGTGTTACCGTGGGTTCTCTCCGGGTTCTCCGGCTCCTCCCACCGTCCAAAGACATGACTGTGTAGGTTAATTGACAACTCTAAATTGTCCCTAGTGAATGAACGTGAGAGTGAATGGTTGTCTGTCCTTGTCCTCTGTGTCAGCCCTGCGACGAGTTGGCCACTGTCCAGGGTGTACCCCGCCTAAGGCCCAAAGTCACTGGGATAGGCTCCAGTCACCCGCGACCCCTAACAGGAATAAGCGGTAGAAAATGAATGAATGAATGAATGAATAATTGGAATTGCATTTGAATTGCTTGTATAACATTTATTTATTCATCCGTAATTAAACAGGTAAGAACCCATTGAGATGGAAACCTCTTTTTCATGGGTGACCTGGCCCCGGGGGGAGGAGCCTATCGTACATGTGCTGGGGCTGGGCGATATGGTAAAAAAATATTATCACAGTTTTTAATCATGATTTGTGTTCATTTAGTGTGTTTTATTGCCTTTAACAAAGCTGCACGATTTAGAAAAAATATTTAATTGTGATTTTTCTTACCAGTGCCATTGTGATTTGATTTGTGATTGATATTTTAATAATAGGATTCGGTTCAAATTCACATTCAACACAATCTTGCTGCTTTTAGTCGTGTTTTTCTCACATTCAGTTGTGGTTGTCATATTTAAATGCGTGTTCGTCATTTTTAGTTGTGTTTTTCTCGCCTTTAGTCACGTTTTGGTGCATTGAGTCGCGTTTGTTGTATGTAGATGCATTTTTGTCGCTTTTGAGCGCATTTTTATTGCTTTTTGTTGCTTGTTTCAGAACATGAATGTTTTGTTGTTTGTGGAAGAAATGATTGCACTTCAAACACTGCAGCCTTTGTGATTTTCTAATTGAATCCATTAAAATTCAGACTTCGTGTCGTGGTTTAATTGTGCAGCTTTGGTCATGCAGATTGAGACCAGTTTTACGTATTAAATGTCATAATTTTGGTAAAGAATTTTGTTTAATTTTGGTCAGCAAAGGTAAGGTAAAGTACGCAAAAGTCATTTCTTCATTTTTGTAGAGGATATGATGTGAATATGTTTGTTGACTTGTTGTTGAACTGGAACTCAAAACCTTCAGGCAGAATGTCACCATTAAAGTGCTAGAAACATTGCCTCCATGTATTATTCAATACTGTCATTAGTCTGGAGACGCCGCCACATAATTTGACTTCAGGGGGCAGGACAAACATGCGTCAATCAGATGAACAGCGGACGTGACGACAGCACCACGACAGTTTATGCACGAGAGCTGTGTGTCAGTCCTAAATGGCTGTAGCTGTAAAGCTTCCTCTGGCTGTGGTTTGACACGTCCTGGTCTTTTAAAACAGCCCCGAACATTTTCTCTGTGGTGGACGCCATCTTGCTTGTTATTGCTTGTAATCACGGCACAGGGTGTGACGTTTTTCTCTCACGGCTCTGACTGGCTCGGTTGCCGCAGAATAGAAGAAGTAGAGGGTTTACCGATCATGCCGTACACACTGTCTTTCCAAATGGAACGATATTGAAAGATAGTGGGAGTGGCCGGTCAGGCTACTAAAAATAACCCTCAAACAACAAGTACTTTCTCCTTTTCAGTCCAGTAAAAAAAAATATAGTGGAGTAAAAAGTACAGGTACTTGGACTCAAATGTAGTGAAGTAAAAGATAAAAGTATCTACAGTAAATCCGTCGATGTAAACCCTCATTCGTCCAGGTGTGGTTCATCGTAGAAAGGGTTTCAGGGGTTGTCATCCGGACGCTGTTTGAAGATCAAGACGTTTCGACTTTTATCCAAAAGTCATGTCAGTTGAATGACAATAACTTTTGGATAAAAGTCGAAACGTCTTGATCTTCAAACAGCGTCCGGATGACAACCCCTGAAACCCTTTCTATGATATCTACAGTAAAAATGACTTAAGTAAAGTACAGATACCTAAAAAGTTTACTTAATTGCAGAACTTTTACTTTTGTACTTAGTTTCTGCGTCCAAAAATGAAGAAAGAAGAAGAAAATACACTCACTTCTGCTCATGTCCGCCGCCTTCATACCTTTGTTGTTCCTTCACAAAGATCTGAACGCCGAGTATTAAAATTAGAATGGCGTCCCTCTGAATCTTGCGCAAACAAAGTAATTTCACAGCTGAGTCGTAATAAATGCAAAATAAACCGGAGAAGGTGAAATTCAGGCGGAAAATCTGTCAGTTATGGAGAATATATTCTGAGGGCTGGTTCTGATCAAAAGGTTGGAAATGTGTGGAAACGCTGCAGAGAAGTAAAAATAACACCATGAAAGCAGCGCGCCTCATCGTTTCAAAGAGAATAAATGATTTCAAATCAAACACAGATCACACAACTTTAATGCTGCGCTAACACACCAATCATGCATTATTAACGAGGCTTTACAGGCACGAGGTTTAGCTAATAGGTGTATTCACAGGGGATACGGAGCAGAGGTGTGTCAGATGCCCTCCCGTCCTCCTGCTGACCCTTTCAGCACTGACCTGGAGCGGCTTGTGCTCACAGCCAAGTTCTGATATTAACATTTGATCCAAGCAAAACAAAAAACATAGGATTTGACGTTTGTAGACAGCGCAAGCAAACAGTCTGTGATACTTCAACTTCCAGCTCCATTTTCGAAATTTCATTGATGTTTGGAAGATGTGGAGCTTGATGAAACAGAATTTATTATGCATTTTAATTGGGTTTTTAAACATTAAACACACAAACAGAGCAGAACACGACTAGAGAGAGCAGGAAAAAAAGATCAGAAAACTTAAGACATCCACATATTCTTTGTCCAAATTATGTTTGAATGTAATTTGTTCCATTTGGTCCAGGCGAAACACTACAGGCAAAACACTTTTTTTCTTTCAGTTTTTTTTTTGTTTTTGTTTTGTTTTTTGGTCAGTTTGCTCTCTCAATGTATCGGCTTTCATGTGGAAACGACAAACTTGTCCAATCTGCTCTTGTTGTTTTATTATTTCATTGAATCCACTTCATCCATAGATTTCTCTGGGACACTGTAACTTCAAAGGTCGTTTTCTTTAAATTAATTGTTCTCCCCTCGGGACATAAAGATCAGATTTAAAGTAGCTCCCACGCCAAACTGTAAAATCTTGGACTCAACAAGATTTTGATGAAATGTACAGAAGGATTTTTTGATATTGAAGGGAAATATATGTTTTTTACACTACCTCACTATAATTTGTTTTATATTTACACGTATAAACACAACACAAGTATATGTTTTTAATCATGGTTTTATTCATAGAATCTGTAGGTCATAGGTCTGTTTACAGTTTACGTTTAAGGTTACCCTCAGGTTGTTAACTCCCTTGCTTGGAATGTGTCTCTTGGGGGATGGGATGTATGTATTTCTTTTGTGCAGAGAAACTCCAAGATAAGATAACGCTGTCATCACCATGGAGATGGAGACTCGGACATCCCAGAAGAAGGGACAACCTACTATTTGCATATTCATAAATGTGTTTTTAAATACCTGGGTCCAGGGATAGGCGGGCGTTCAGAGCTCCTGATCTAAGTCCCGCATAGTGTAGGCTTTCAGGGATAAAGTTTGGACCCAGAGCGCTCTGTATTAGATTCCTCTGTTAGGGTTAATAAACTTTTTAGATTTAATAGATTTTTGCCTTATTCTCGTTCTTCGGATAAACGAACACGCCTTCAGTTTCTAATTCTAAAACTGATTTAATGAAGTTTTGAGTCAAAAAGTAAAAGTAGTGTCAATAAGTCTGTGTTGTAGCTCCTTAGCCACTATCAGCCGCACTGGTCTGCTCCCCCCTCCCCTCACAGACTACCTGGCGGGAGGGGCCGAGACCAGGCTCAGACACTTCCTGGTTACGTCCCATAGAACTATAATAAAACCTGGAAGATGAATCCAAAACGGCGCCCTGTTTATCCCTATGGAGTGTGCTCATTGGCGCATGACCCCAAAAAAATTTTACTTCCTGATACGGAGGCTGACATCTTTGCACTTTACACTTCCTGGTTACGTCTGCACACTTCCTGGTTACGTCAGCACACTTCCTGGTTACGTCAGCACACTTCCTGGTTACGTCAGCACACTTCCTGGTTACATCAGCACACTTCCTGGGTATGTCAGCACACTTCCTGGTTACGTCAGCACACTTCCTGGGTACGTCAGCACACTTCCTGGTTACGTCAGCACACTTCCTGGGTACGTCAGCACACTTCCTGGTTATGTCAGCACACTTCCTGGTTACGTCAGCACACTTCCTGGGTATCTCAGCACACTTCCTGGTTACGTCAGCACACTTCCTGGGTACGTCAGCACACTTCCTGGGTACGTCAGCACACTTCCTGGTTACGTCAGCACACTTCCTGGTTACGTGCGCACACTTCCTGGTTACGTTAGCACACTTCCTGGGTACGTCAGCACACTTCCTGGGTACGTCAGCACACTTCCTGGTTACATGCGCACACTTCCTGGTTACGTCAGCACACTTCCTGGGTACGTCAGCACACTTCCTGGGTACGTCAGCACACTTCCTGGTTACGTGCGCACACTTCCTGGTTACGTCAGCACACTTCCTGGGTACGTCAGCACACTTCCTGGGTACGTCAGCACACTTCCTGGGTACGTCAGCACACTTCCTGGGTACGTCAGCACACTTCCTGGTTACGTCAGCACACTTCCTGGTTACGTCAGTACACTTCCTGGTTACGTCAGCACACTTCCTGGTTACGTCAGTACACTTCCTGGGTACGTCAGCACACTTCCTGGGTACGTCAGCACACTTCCTGGTTACGTCAGCACACTTCCTGGGTATGTAACTTGTGGGCGGTACACCATCCACTCCAGAACGGTTAAAAACGAGGATAGTTTTCAAACAGTGCACAGGAGAGAGCCAAGATTACTCGAGCATGCAGGACTTACATTTAAAAGCACTTCAGACATGTTTTCGATGAGGGAATAACGTCATAACACGATAGGAAAAAAAAGAAGGTGAGTTTGCATCATACCCCCTCTTTTAAGGCTGTAGTGTTTGTTCTGTTTTGTCTGAAAAGTATGAAGTGCACAGGAGCAGCTCTAGCAGCTCAGGGCAATGAAAGCATATATAATACAGAGCCCTAAAATGCACTATGCAGCTAATTGCACCGTTTTTCCTGTTGAGAACCCCAGACCCTCTGATACACAGAATCAGAATGTTCAATTGAAATCCCTTGGAGGGCAAGGACTCCCGCAAAGATGAGCTGCCACATCTCAATTTGACAATTAAATAAAGTATAACTTAAACTAATTGTCTTTTTTCATTCATAAAACGGATGTTTACTGGAAGCCTTTAGCTCAGGTGCCAGTTTTACACACTATTAATATCTAAAATAAAACACCAAAAGCTTTACATATTCAACAATGATTTTATGGAGTTTTTATGTAGCTGTAAACGATGTTAAATCTCCCCTCAGGCCCTGCTGCATGGTGTGCTGCAAGGCTCTATACCCGGCCCCCTGCTGTTTGCACTGGATATTAACGATCTGCCAACTGTGTGTATACTGAAATAATTATGTATGCTGATGACACTGTTAAAGAAGACTTTAGGTGAAGTTACTCAAAGACTGACAGAGGAGATGAGGAGGGTTTCAGCCTGGCTGAAAAACTGGCCTCATTCTAAACGTTGACAAAACAGTACGTTATTTGACAATCTACCATGAGCTCCTGTCCTGAAATCTTCATAGAAGGTCAGAAGATTAATAATGTCAATCAAATATCTAGGGGTTATTTTGAAACCAAATTTATGTTTGAAGAAACATGTTAAAAAGTTAACTGATACAATAAAATACAACATGGAAATTTCAGATGCATCAGATATATCAGAAATCAGGTCTAAATGCAATGATAGCTCCACATTTTCTTTACTTTATAACAAGTTGGTCTCAGGCCTGTAAATCTGTCCTGAAACCACTCGAAACATCAAATAAAAGTTCTCAGAAGATCCACGACAAAAAAGTTGTCTATTTCATCACAGCCATATTCTTGTAAAACAAAACATCCTAAGTTCTGAAAGCGTATCCAAATGTTTGTGTGCTGTATCATTCACAATACGGCTGCTCCTTCGCTAAAAAAGTTCATTTGTCTGAACTCTGAAATGTCGATCCACTCGATCGACTGCACGGCGAGTGCAGGTCCTTAAACGCCGGACTACATTCGGATATTCGTGCTATTGAGAGAATTTGTAATGAATGATGTCACAGAGCCGTTATGTTGGATTGGTCACTGGTCAGTAGTGCCATTTCCTGGAACGCTTTTTATGATCAACATCAGCCTGCCCAGGGCCTACGGGGGTAAATTAGTGCTACAGCCTACAAGCATCTCTCCTGTTAAGGTTAATCTATACCAGGGGCGTCCAAACTTTTTCCATCGAGGGCCACATATTGAAATACAGACCAAGCGGAGGGCCACAAATCAATCGTGAAACGTTAAAAAAAGCTGCATTTATCTGATGTTTTAAGCCCCATCACATCTACATTCAGTCTCATTGCCTTAATATCAGGTCTGTATTGCACCAAAATGTTAGTTATTTAGGTTGGAATTGTTGAAAATCTGAAATGTGCTGTAAATAGTACTTATCAGGACAATGTGGGCCAGTTCACCAGGAAGACTAAGGGCCAAGAAAAATTGGTCTGAGGGCCGCATTTGGTCCCCGGGCCTGAGTTTGGACATGCCTGATCTATACTGTACACTGTCCCTGTCTCATTAAATACATAAACTAAACTAAAAAAAAAAAAAAAAAAAAAAACTCAACTAAATGTGGTCAATGGGTCAGTACCAGCAGATACCCTTGATTATTCATAACTTGTGTTTTATTGTTTTTTGTTTTGGTTTTTGCAGTTAACTATTTTTATTCAGCTCTTTGTGTCAAACCATACTAGACGGACAACTAACTAAAAATACAACAAAATGACTGAAAAAAAAAAAAAAAAAAAGAATAAATTAACTTCATCAACTAAATTACAATAGCAAAAAAAAAAAATACCCACAAATTCAAAATAATGAATAAAGAGGGGGAAAAAAGACAAGATAACACCAAGGTAAGGTTATACAGCACTCGACAGGACAAGATAACACAAGTCAAGGTTAGACAAACACAAGACACACAATACCCAACGTGCACAGATTCTGTGAGGGAAAAATGCAATACGGGACGTGTGTCAATTAAAGTCAGTACACGTTTTGGTTTTTATCATCCGTTTTCAGTTGATAATAATTGGTTGTAGTGCAAATAATCAATACTTATCATTCCTTATCATTAATAAACACAACACCATTTCTAAACACGAATTCCACAGAAAAGGCTTCTCATCGATCAATATTAAAGGTCCCCTAACATGCTCGACTTTTCAGAGGTTTTAACCTTCCTACAGTGCTATTTGGGCCTCGTATGTTGTGCCCAAAGTGGTTTTTTGATTGATTCCCTCATGCTTTCACTAGAGAACTGTCTTTTCCGTCCCCCTCGGGTGAGCAGGCAGACGGGGGCTCCTCACTAAGATGACGCGGTGTTTAAGCCACGCCTCCAGGAAGCGCGCAGCCGCAAGAATAAAAACAGCTAATGCTAATGCTACACAGTAATTACACGATGGATACGACAGATCGAAGAGTTAGCTTGTTATTTACCAAACGGCAACGTCCGTCGTCGAGGCCCTGGAGCACGTCAAACTCCAGGTCAGATCCAGGACGTAGGACTCAGCACGACGCACCGTCAGGACGATAAAAGGTTTATTCAGTGTTTGTGTATCGCTGTTTACCGGAGCACACGGCACATGCACCATCTCCGCTCTAGGCTTTGTCACAGGTTGGGAGGGGGAGGCGCGTGGGTTGGGCGGGGGAGCCGCGCGGGTTGGGCGGGGGAGGCAGCCTGCTCTCTGTTCGGGGGGGTCAGGTCTCAGAGTGAGCCGTTTGCTTTTGCAAGGAGGGGGGCCAGTCCAAGAAATGGGTGTTTTTTGGAAACTGTTATGTTATGGATATTGCACAACGCAAAATTTTATCAACAAAGCCCTTAGAATATACTGTGTAAAGGGGAAAATAGCAGAATATGGGACCTTTAAAGTTCATTCAGAAAGTTCAACCATGCTTTTAGGGAGTCTTGAAAAATAATGACATATTTTCAATTCCTCTCTAAATAATTGATCAATATGTTTAGAGTTCAATTGGAAAAATGGAAACGGATTTTTCTTTAAAAATGTGTACATCTTATACAACATTTGACTTGATATCTACTCGTTTTTTTGCAGGCTAATGCTAACGACTCAAATACAGGCGACTGGCTCAGGAGTCCCTCAGATCTTCTCAAACACTGCGTCTGCTAAAATGTGCATGGTTTAGGTGTCGCATGAAGCCACAGTAGGCGTAAATGTGTCATGAATTGGGACTAATTCTCCTCTAACCACTGGAGGATCGCGGCCCGGGGACCAGCCTTTCAGACTCCAGCTCCACGGCCTCCCAGTCTCAGTCCTGAGGTGTCTGGGGAAATCAGCGCTCTCTAAAACTCTAATTATGCCATTGTTGAGATTAATTAATTTGAACAAAATGGAACGTGTGCTCACCAGATAATAACATGTTCCAAGTGTAATATTGTAGCATGTAAGTATCTTTTTAAAATTAATATTGCACCGACAAAAGACTTAGCCTGGCTCCTTTGGGGGTTTGAGCAGTTCTGTTCATGTCCTACAACTGAATGATGTCATAGTTTCATTTGCAGGCAGGGGAGTTTAGACTTCTACACCGCGTTCCAAATTATTATGCAAATGATATTTTCCTCTGATTTTGCCATATAGTCAATATAAATGACAGTCATCATAATTTTCAAGTCATCCGCCTTTAGAGTAACATTTGAATGTTACTGAACAAACCTCCCAAAGATAACAGTATTTTTTTTCAAAAATAAAAAACCTAAAATGCACTGTTCCAAATGATTCTGCACAACAGAGTTTCAGACCATGTTATTGTTGTCAAGAACTGAAAATGGTCATTTGTTAAATCAGAAGCATTAGCAGGTCATATCTACTGAAATCAAAAGCTATTTCTATCAAAACATCTGAACAGGTCAAGTTACATTTGATGGAGCTTCACAATTCTACATCCATTGAACTTGAGAGTTTGTGGAGAGTTTCTGCTTAAATTTCTTTGCAGGATCAGAACAGCCTCCAGAGCTGCTGTTTGGAGGTGAACTGCCTCCCCCCTCATAGATCTTTGGCTTGAGGCTCCAGAGGCTCTCAACAGAGTGGAGGTCAGGGGAGGATGGGGGCCACATCGTGAGTTTCTCTTCTTTTATGCCCAGAGCAGACAGTGATGCAGAGGTGTTCCTCAGCATGAGATGTGCACTGTCTGCATGAAGATGATTCTGTTACAGAAAGCATGGCTCTTCTTTTTGTACCATGGAAGAAAATGGTCAGTCAAACTCCATATACTTTACAGAGGTCATTTTCACACCTTCAGGGACCCTTAAGGGGCCCACCAGGCCCCATGATTCCGGCCCAAAACATGACTCCACCCCCTCCTTGCTGACGTCACAGTCTTGTTGGGACATGGTGGCCGTCCACCAATCATCCACCACTCCATCCATCTGGACCATCCAGGGCTGGTGGCACTCATCAGTGAGCAAGACCATTTGAACATGAGTCTTCATGGATTTCTGGGCAACTGGGCCGTTTCTGCTTGTGAGTATTGGTTAAGGGTGGCCCAGTAGGAGGTTTATGCAGAACTGCAGCCTCTGGAGGATCTACACCTTGATGTTCTGGACTCCAGAGGCACCAGCAGCTTCAAATACCTGTTTGATGTTTGTAATGGCATTTTAGCAGCTGCTCTCTCAATCCGATGTGTTTGTCTGGCAGAAACCTTCCTCATTGAGCCTTTATCTGCACGAGTCCATGTGTCTCTGAATCAGCTACACATCTCTTAATAGTACGGTGGTAACGTTAAAGTTTTCGTGAAATATCTAAGGTTTTCATATGTTGTCCAAAGCATTCAACTATTTTACACTTTTTGGCACTTCCTATAGTGCTTGAAAATGGTGGTCTGCTTAATAATGTGGATAATGCTTCTTAACTAGTTTTTCCTTTAACTGGACTTACCTGCAGACTAATTGGCTCAAGTATCTGAGATTGATTTCATTGACCCAAAGTGCCCTGAGACACAATACCATCCATGAGTTTGACTGGAAAGAAAAAAAAACAAACACCTTTATGACACTTAAACACAATTTGCATAATCATTTGGAACGCAGTGTATGGAGGATTTGCTGTTTTTGCAAGAAATATCAAAACATATGAAATATATATAATAATGAATCTTTACCTCATTTGTTATGGACTTGCTCCATGAACGTCATATTCATTTGCCAGATTTGTTTTTATTAACTGACAAGAAAGATGCTTAACTTTGTGCCATTGGTGAGTCATTTTCTCTTGATGCCGCGCTCAGACTGTTCCCACATCAACAGAAACCTCCGCATCGCTAGCATTAATGACAGCTCTGAGCCCCTGAGATGGTGGTCACCCACTGCAGCCGCTGTCCTGTCGCTCCAGCCTGGGCCCCATGTGCACAGCCCAGTGAATAAAGCTCAATTAAATCATGAACCCGCGCTTCAAAATTGTTCAATATGTTAAAAATTGAAATGAAAAATCAAACTGTATGTGTTTATTTTCTCGTTTCGTGGACCAAAAAAAATACATGGAAAATCAAATCATATTTTTCTTTATTTGTTTTCAATTTTAAATTGACAATCAAAGAACGAAGGGAACGCGGACCAAACACAAATAACCTAAAAACATTAAAGTGGACATATCATGCTTTTATTTTCACCTTTTGAACATTTAAAACATTTACCTGGGGTCTAAATAAACTATACCTGCAATCTACAGTCTGAATTCCTCCTAATTTTCTTTCTACATGCCTCTCTTTTACCCCTTTTGTAAGGAGCGCTTTTGAGCGCCTTGTTTTGGCACTGTCTCTTTAAATGCAAATGATTTAGTTCGCACCCCACCCCCTCCCATGCGCATTGCATGCAGACTCCGCCCCGTTCAGCCATTGTTGTAGTCCCAAACACAGTCCGTTTGACGGATCCAAAACTTCTCCAAAGTTAGAAAAAAACGTAATGACAATCGAAAAATGGAAACAAGCGAAGACATCAACATCCAGCCACGAGCCAGAGTCTGACACAGACCAAGAGGAAATCGAAGAAGACGATCCTCCGCAGCAAAGACTTCAAATGGCTGCATCTCAATGGTTTGTTTACTACTATGTAATTCGCTATGCGCTCCGTTAGCTTAACTGTGTGTGAAAGATATTAACAGGTTGTCTAATGGACCCTCACTTTACCATCTTACTACAACAACAGTCCGGGGAAAAAGGCTACTGTCAAGTCAGTCAGCGTAGTTAAGGTGCTGCGGGCTATGCTTGCTGCGCGCTAATGCTAGCGACATGCTAACGCTAGCTACGAGCAGTCTGATGTGAGTTCTGCCTTATGAAAACCTAAAACATAAATGTATTATATGTGTATATAAAGACATGTGCCCTAAGCAGCTGGAAAACAGCCGAGTAAAAGATGGGCAGCTACAGGTGTAATGCTAATCCCTCACAAATGGCCAGCACACAGGTAAAGAATGACTGGATAAAAAATATGTCTAATAAACAGTGTTTCAGCGTTTCTTGACTTACCGCTCCACTATATCGTCATCTCCATAGACCGAAGGAACTGACCCTTCGATCAAATGCAATCTTTGAGCAAATCCCTCGTTGTACTGGCGGAGGTTACTGAAGCACTCCTCTTTGAAGTGCTTAGCACACAAACTGAACTTTCCCCACTGTCAGTGGTACATCACCGCGAAAAATAAAACGTAACCAGCCGATCTCAGTTGTTCGGATGCAGGCGGTCGGTGTAATGAGTTGTGCTGGTAACACAACCAAGAACAGAGCATTTTAACTTGTCCACTCGCACCTTTGACATCTTTGCGCTTGGACTACAAAATCGCTACGAGGAAAATAAAGATGGCGGTCTCTGCCGGAAGCTCTTGACCTTGTTTAGTAGTTCCGCTGTGACGTGATAGACAAAAATACTTAACAGATAATGCGGATATTCGAACGAACTGAGAAATATGTTGCAAAATTTATATAAATATATCTCTGCAGCTACTTAAGTGATTCATTTAAACTTTTAGCCACTACCAGACACCCACAGTACACAATAAAAGGTATCTAAGGGCCAAAAAAGTAGATTTTGCATGATATGTCCCCTTTAAAACAACAAGGCAGTCTTTACTTATTTTTTTTATTTTTAATTGTGTCAAAACTATAATTAAATTGTTCAGAAAAATATCCAACTAAACCCGTTCCCTTCACTTCTGTCCACTGAGGCTTGGCTGGAAGTCACAGTGTGTTTTAGTGGCCTCTACAGGCTGCTGAGCGCTACTGCAGACCAGAGCGCTCTGACCCTGTAGCCCTGATGCCCTCCCACACTCTGACCCTGTAGCCCTGATGCCCTCCCACACTCTGACCCTGTAGCCCTGATGCCCTCCCACACTCTGCTCTGACCCTGTAGCCCTGATGCCCTCCCACACTCTGACCCTGTAACCCTGATGCCCTCCCACACTCTGCTCTGACCCTGTAGCCCTGATGCCCTCCCACACTCTGACCCTGATGCCCTCCCACACTCTGACCCTGTAGCCCTGATGCCCTCCCTCACTCTGACCCTGTGACCCTGATGCCCTCCCACACTCTGACCCTGTAGCCCTGATGCCCTCCCACACTCTGACCCTGTAGCCCTGATGCCCTCCCACACTCTGACCCTGTAGCCCTGATGCCCTCTCACACTCTGACCCTGTAGCCCTGATGCCCTCCCACACTCTGACCCTGTAGCCCTGATGCCCTCCCACACTCTGACCCTGTAGCCCTGATGCCCTCCCACACTCTGACCCTGTAGCCCTGATGCCCTCCCCAACTCTGACCCTGTAGCCCTGATGCCCTCCCACACTCTGACCCTGTAGCCCTGATGCCCTCCCACACTCTGACCCTGTAGCCCTGATGCCCTCCCACACTCTGACCCTGTAGCCCTGATGCCCTCCCACACTCTGACCCTGTAGCCCTGATGCCCTCTCACACTCTGACCCTGTAGCCCTGATGCCCTCCCACACTCTGACCCTGTAGCCCTGATGCCCTCCCACACTCTGTAGCCCTGATGCCCTCCCACACTCTGACCCTGTAGCCCTGATGCCCTCCCACACTCTGACCCTGTAGCCCTGATGCCCTCCCACATTCTGACCCTGTAGCCCTGATGCCCTCCCACAATCTGACCCTGTAGCCCTGATGCCCTCCCACATTCTGACCCTGTAGCCCTGATGCCCTCCCACATTCTGACCCTGTAGCCCTGATGCCCTCCCACACTCTGACCCTGTAGCCCTGATGTCCTCCCACACTCTGACCCTGTAGCCCTGATGCCCTCTCACACTCTGACCCTGTAGCCCTGATGCCCTCCCACATTCTGACCCTGTAGCCCTGATGCCCTCCCACATTCTGACCCTGTAGCCCTGATGCCCTCCCACACTCTGACCCTGTAGCCCTGATGTCCTCCCACACTCTGACCCTGTAGCCCTGATGCCCTCCCACACTCTGACCCTGTAGCCCTGATGCCCTCCCACACTCTGCTCTGACCCTGTAGCCCTGAGGAGCATCTTCTCAGAGTGTTCGTCTATGACCGGAGGTTTTGTGAAGCTACAAAAGTGATAAAGGAAAGATGGGACCACAGATCCACTCATTCTTCTGTAAAACTGTCTGAGTAGTGCTGTAATCTCTGCAGAAATGTGCGTTTGGTGTCGTCAGAGCGTTACATACCTGTGGTAAAGCTGTCTTATGTCACTTCTTCAGATGTTTTGTTGCACAAATTATAAAATAATAATAATAATTGCCTACTGCAGGCTCAGCTACATAAATAAGCAAACTATGAGAAATTTGTGAAAAAACAAACATAGCCCATTGAGTTTGCTCCTACTGCGTCAAATGCAGGCCTTTACGTAAAATATTAATAAACTATGCTTGGCTTGGCTTGTTTAACTCCAAAATGATTTTGTTAGTAACTATGTGTTTATTGTCAGTAAATAAAAAATAACTTACAAAACTGTAAGACAATTTGTAAAAAAAAAAAAAGGCTTTAATAATTTTTTTTCGACTAAATATTGACAAACACCTCAAGTCTGCTTTCCTGCTCATAAAAGTCACTGTATGCTACTGAAATCTTGTCTCTCATGAGCACTTTTAATTAACTTAACTTAACTTAACTTAACTTAAGAGTTAATCTGTCATTAAACCGTGTCTGTCTGCCAAGTTCAAAACTTCTCTTTGCTTGAACACACAAAATGCTGAATTGAGATTCAATGTTTTATATTTACAAAAGTGACTCTTATATGTTTGTAAAGAAATAAACACATCTGAGCGCAATTAAAGGACACACATTCTGCTAAAGTGACTTATCAGACACTTGAGTGTTTAAGCATGTTCTAACAATGTTCCGTCATCAAAAACACACCTGGAGTTGCAGTCAGCTGCATTCACGCTATTTTGAGGAATGTTGGTTGGAAAATCCTCTCTGACCGTCAAAAACACTTCCTTCTGAACTCCTTTGATCAGTGACGATTTCTCAGATCATAGACGTCAATTATCCAAGAATCTTCGGCTGTTTTAAGTCTTTAAATCATCGCCAGATTCGTAGTAGCAGTGAGTGTGTTTAGACGGCAGAAATGCTCAGAACTAGCCTCTCTCAAAGTGATAACATAACTACATTATGTTAGCGCTAGGTGCCTTTTATTGGCTGTATACACTCAGTAAATGTCATTGTACACAGCAGAGAGACTTGTTCATATAGTGCATAATAAACTCTTTTTTTGGCCGATTTAAGGTACTCATGTTTAAAGGCTAACAACAATATGAAAAATGCATATTTTTCCTTTAAGTGAGCAATAATCAGTATATTGTTTTATTACAAGGCCATTAGCATATATGCTAATTTCCGTGTTAATCACTAACGGTTACAAACTACACAAAACACTTCTACACTGGTAATATTTTCTACCAAGGCTCTGGTGTTACTCATGTGTGTGGAGAAAACAACCCTGGTTTTTCATAGTTTGATGTTTGGAGGCTAATGCTAGGTCTCCCATTGAAAATGCATGAGAGCTAAAACATGGAATAGTACCAGACTAATGGAACGCCATGTTTTATGTACAAACACTGGAGGGGTCTATGGACTCATTTAATACACAATTTTTAAAATAAAGTATGAACATTTGAAAAATGGTTCTGCTGACTCTTCCTGTTGAAACCTCCTCCACTGAATCTTTGACCGAGACACAAAGACGACTGAGACGTGCAGAGAAAATGTTTACGCAAATTACTTTCAATTTACTTCAAGATCATTAAAGTTTCTATGTATAATATATTACATTTAAATGGCAGTGTGATTACTCGTGAATAATCTAAATCATATTTCAAAAGTGGGCTCATCTGATCTGATTGTTTTTGTCACTCTATTGACAGCCTGTACTTTTACACTGAACATGACGTCATCTGTGACTGGCTCATATCAGCGTCCTCTCTCTTTCCATCTGTCACTTCTTCCTCTCCCTCCCTCCTCTCATCCCTCTTTCTCTCTCGTTTCTGGTTTTGACAGGTATCTTTGAGGTTGCATTCACTTGTTATCTCGCTCTCTTTTCTCTGCCCAATGCCTGCTGCTTCTTCTCATCTTTCTCTCCTCTTTCTCTCTCTCTCTCCACCCCCTCTCCTTCCCTTTCCTCTCCTTCCCTTTCCTTTTCTCTCTGCTCCTGTCTCCTCTCCTCAGAATAATGACCAAATTCAAAGCACCTTCTTGTGTTGCTGTCACTGGCTTGTCTGTGTGTGTGTGTGAAGTAAGTTTATTCTGAAAGACTACAGTTTCAGAGGAGAGGAAGGTGGAAACACTGATTGTCAAGTCAAAAGACATTGTAATTAACCAACTCTTTTGTCTGTATTTAAGATTATCACATCACAGGGCAATGAGTATAGGAAAAGACTCCTCTGCGTATAGTGTTTTAAAAATCTCGATCCATCCAAATATTTCCCTAGAAACCTGCCTTTGTTTACCCGTTAAACCAAAAAGAAAACCTACGCTGGATCACTCCTGGACAAATGAGGGTTTACGCCGATTTTGACATATTGAATAGAAGGATTTTCTGATCTCTAATCCTTAAAAGGATTTATTTGTTTCAAGTTTTAAAATTTCATTAAGATGTAGTTAAAGGCTCCGGCTGGGGCTGAAGTCATGGGCTCATGATAAAAGTGTTTTTTTCCATTTCGCCAAGACATTGTTCTGCAGATTTCACCCACAATAACAAAGTGTGTTATTTATGCACATGCTACGACGTAAACACAGGCTGCAGAACAACAAAGCCTACACGTGTGTGCACAGAAAACATAAGTTAGCATCGAATTCAACATTTACAGTTTATAGTCTTTACTGACTTGGCCAAGTGCCATCATTCATGTTCTTACTGGATCATCTGTTCCTTCGATAGAGGGAATAGCACCAGGTTGTAGTATCATCTTCCCTGTAGAACCACTTCAGAAATCCTGAGGTTCTGGAGGACGTCTTCAGAGAAGTGTCTTTTCAAAAACAAGCCATAATCCAAGCTTTTGTTGTATCAGCGAGTAAAGTTGGGGGAAATAACTTTAAATAACTTGTTAAGAGCAAAGTGAAATGAACGGGCTTTAGCCATAGACATAAAAAATAATGGACAGACTGTCGTCGCTCCGCCCCATTCATGAAAATGCGGCTCAGTCATGGAGAATTCAAAATGGCCGCGGGTTAGCCCCCACCACTCCCCCCTCGGTGGGGAGGCGGGGAGAGGCCGATTTTGGGGCGGCCTTTTGCTGACGTACTGCCGTCGTAGCCTCTATAGTTACCGCCCACTCGTAGGTGTTTGGCTGCGCCTGACATTTCGGCGTAAAGCCCGCCTTCTTCATTAGATATTCAAGAACTTTAAAAAATCACAGCGGCTAAACCAGCCTGGTTCAAAAAAATTCACCCCCCTCAGCGTTGTCACAGAGCCGTAAGCTAACGTTTGAGACCAAAGCCGTATTTTGAGCCAGGCTCTAAAGTAGGTTTTGAAACGTCTAACTCCCCATTGACTTGCATTGAATAATTCTACTTCCGCAACAGCCCCTAGCGGTCAGCACCAGATTGCAAACATGGCAGCCTACAGTCGGCGGCTCAATTTGAGCGCGGTAGCCTCGCCCACTGGCTTTAGCTAGCATAGGGCGGGGCTGTTGAGGTGAGGCTGGGAGGAGCACACTTCCTCAACAGGAGTGTGGGGGCCAAGGACACACTGGTGTGAGGCCCCGTTGGTTGAGAGAGGGCTCCACCCCTTGTTTCAAAGGTTTATATCTACTAAATGCATGGATGAAAGAAAAAACTACTTTAGAGGTATTTTTGAGGCACAAGAAACACTAGTAGAAGGTTAAAAGCTCAAAAAAGTTGATTTTCCATAATATGGGACCTTCAAACAAAAGTAAGGTCTTTGTTTTTTTGTTTTTTTTGGTGGAGCTTTTTTTCTGTGCACAAAAATCTACTTTAAATAAGTATAGGTAAATACGCTCCATTTATCTAGTCTTTGCATTGCCCAAAACATTTGAATACATACGTTTGCCTCTCAAGATGGCTGCCACTGCACCTTCCTGCTCAGGGCCACTCAACAGTCCAGCAAAAAGCAACAGAGTCTAATACCATCCGTCTGGAATGCAACATTACTGTTTGCACAGTAATGGCATCTTCACTTTTTCTGGGGATATTGCACCAAGATTCATCACCGTAAAGTATTTTAAAGAGCTCCAAACACAAGACCTACTCAGGCCCTCGTGTGGATTTACTTCAGAGCAGTTCATCTAAGTTACCTGAAATGTCTGCATCTAGTCAAACTTTTATGTCACATCAAAGTTTGACTAGATGCAGGTAACAAAAAGATGTCTGAGGAATTTGAAGAAATAAAAAAGTATTTGAATTTGAGTGAGTTCATGAATCATTTTTTATATAAAAAATGTAAATCATGAGAAAAACTGTATTGTAAAACTTTTTTTTTTAAATTTTATTTTAGAGGATGGCAAGTAATAATTCTCATCTGAATTTATCTGATGAAGATGTCAATATGATGACGCAAATAAGGAGCTAGATTGAAGTTCCATCCACAGGTACAAAGCACTGACTGTGATAGTGACATTGATCCTGAAACACATGGATTTCATTTCTATAGTACAATTGCATCATAATACTCTGAAACCTGTCTATGTTTGTGGAGATTTCAATATTTATTTATTAACATGGCTCTCAAGCAAATTAACATATGATTTTATAAATGAGATGTTTAGTCATGGATTAAGACCTTTTATTGATAAAGCAACACCAATAAGTGGAGACTGTGCTAATATTTGTACAAACACTTATACCACAGCCACAAGGGGTCTTTTGGTGAGTGATATTACTGACCATTTCCCTGTGTTTGTAGATCAAAATATAAAACAAAAGACAATGCAAAAATGGGTATATATACACAGAAGATAATTAGTTCAGTTCGGTGTGATCTCAAGGGAGAAACGGTGGAAAAACTGGAACCTTAAAACACAAATAAACAGCCTAATTAATGTTTCATCTCATTACGGTGCATTATCTGAAGCGCTCTGCAGCTCTGAGAGAACACAGCGTGTTTCTCAATGGAGACGCCTCGGGGCACGTCCACACTCATTTGTTTTTATGTTTTAAAGAGAAAAAAGGAAGGGAATCAAAGGCCTGTCAGAAAGAGAGATGGCGAGAAACAGAGAGCGAAAAGACAGCGGAGACAGAGTGAAAGCGGGAGGAGAGAGTGGGTTTGCATTAACTAGCATGGCGCTAACGGTGCAGGGAAATGACTCATTCAGGACACGGCTCTGTACTCGCTGAAGTAAACTGCTTATGTGGTCAGTTTGTTAACCATTGCAAGTACTAGGTGTTTTGAAATGCAAATCAATAGTCAGGGGCGTAGCATCAAATTCTGGGCCCCACGTACAATTGTTCTCAGTGGGCACCTACATTTTTTTTATTCATTCATTCATTCATTCGTTCATTCATTCATTCATTCATTCGTTCTCTATACCCTATGGTCCTTACACTTAACAATAACTCTAATTTAAGGCGAGACACTGCAGGCCAAAACAATATTTTTTTGGTTTTTGCTCTCTCAACATATCGGCTTTCATGTGGAAACAACAAACTTGTCCAATCTGCTCTTAAAGATGTTTTATTCTTCCATTGAATCCACTTCATCCATAGATTTCTCTGGGACACTGGAACTTCAAAGGCGTTTTTCTTAAAATGCATTGTTCTCTCTCGGGACATAAAGACCAGCCTTGAAGTAGATCCTACACCAAACTGTACAATCTGGACAAGATTTAGACAAAACGTACAGAAGGATTTTTTGATATCTAATTCTAAAACTGATTTATTGGAGTTTTAAGGTTAGACACTGCAGGTGAATAGGAAAAAATCTTGCATTTAAAGAGATCAAATTGAAACTTCTCCTGTAATTTGCTCACATCAATGTAAGAAAAATATTTCAAGTTTAAGTTTTTCATCATGTAATGTTCATCTAGAAATGAGGCATTTTATGTGTAAAAACAGCCAAAATTATAAATTATAAAAACTTATAATATATATTTTTCTTATATTTGTGTGAGTAAACTACAGGAGAAGTTTACACCGGACAAGGTATCAAAAGCGCGAACACTGGCACCATCGGAGGTGCAGCGCCCCCGAGACATGAGACTTGACTTTATTCAGTGTATTAATACCACTTAAATGATAGTTTACACCAATCAGGTCGCTGTTTGTGGAGAAAAGTTGAAAGATGTGTTGAAAATTACAGGAAGTAAACAAACTGATGACATCACACTGGGGAGACAAGGGTGATGCATAATTTACACAAAAGAAACTACTTTTTTGATCCTTTAAACATTGATTCAACAAAATAAAGGTGTTCACATGTATTCTTTGTCAAATAAAAAAACTCTGGGACATTAGAGAAGTTTTGGCCCACTGTACAGGATGGTGTGTGTGATGTCATCATTTACAACCAGGAAGTAAAATGAAAAAAAACAAAAACAAAAAAAAAACAGCTAAACTGGGGAAAAATCTGTAACGATTTTAGCAGAATTTAAAATATTTATCTTAACTGCATTTTAGTTAAATGAGTAGTCCAACCTGTCAGAGGCACTTTTAAGAAAGACTGTAATAAAACCTCCTTCACACATTCTGCTAAACAGCTGCTTAATAACTACTGTCCTTCTGATTTTAGATTATGGCAATTTAGTTTATAGACCAGCATCAAAAACATATCTCCATAATCTGGATATCACACAGCCTTGTGCTTTGTTACCGGCGCCCCGCTCATCATTCCCCACTGCAGACTGTACTCTGTGGTGAAGTGGCCCTCTCTCACACTCGCAGACAAACTCAATGGCTAATTTTCATTCACAGCTCCAGCCGCACACTCCAGTCCAACAGTTACATAAATCTCTCTGTTCCTAAAGCTCGCACATCTTTTGGCCGCTCCTCATTTCAGTTTTCTGCAGCACATTTTTAAAACTCAGTTCATTTGTTCCTCTCTCTCTGTATAAAAGCTCAATCAGGAGTATTTTACAGAATCAACTGACTGTTAATACACTTTTTTTTCTTTACTGCAACTCTTTTAAAGGGCACAGTCTAAAGTGACTTTGAGCTTTAAACCATGTTCTAACAATGTTCCTTCATCAAAAACATACCTGGAGTTACATTCAGTTGCATTCACACTGTTTTGAAGAATGTTTATTAGAAAATCCAACCCCTTACGAGCGTCAAACATACGTCCTGCTGAACTTTCGGACATATTTTCAGACTTCACACGCCACTTATCTGAGAATGTTCCGCTGTTTTTAGTTCTTAAATCATTGCTAAAGAGCATTTCTGCCTCTAAACACAATAACTGCTCCAGCAGCATTATAACGTCTTTTCAGCGCTAACTTCACTAGATTGTATACATTGTGATGGCGCCATCTGCTGGCTGGATGCACTCAGTAAGTGTCATTTCATACTGGCTCAAAACACCTGTCATAGAATGAATAATAAACTTGTGTTTTGTTTTAAAACATGAGATGGCAAATTTAAGGTACTCCACTGCCCAGAAGACAGTGGAGATGATCGTGGACTTCAGGAAAGTCTCAGCCCCCCTGCCCCCCCTTGCCCTGACAGACTTTCCCATCGCCACCGTGGACTCTTTCCGCTTCCTCGGCACCACCATCACTCAGGACCTCAAGTGGGAGCCGACCATCAGCTCCATCATCAAGAAGGCCCAGCAGAGGATGTACTTCCTGCGGCAGCTGAGGAAAGCCAAGCTGCCGGCGCAGATGATGGTGCAGCTCTACACGGCCATCATTGAGTCCATCCTCACCTCCTCCATCACCATGTGGTCCATCCTCACCTCCTCCATCACCGTGTGGTCCATCCTCACCTCCTCCATCACCGTGTGGTCCATCCTCACCTCCTCCATCACCGTGTGGTCCATCCTCACCTCCTCCATCACCGTGTGGTCCATCCTCACCTCCTCCATCACCGTGTGGTCCATCCTCACCTCCTCCATCACCGTGTGGTGCTGGAGCCACAGCCAGGGACAAACACAGACTACAGTACATTGTGCCTCTGCTGAGAAGGTGATCGGCTGCAGCCTTCCATCTGTCCAGGACCTGTACGTCTCCAGGACTCGGGGACGAGCAGGTCGATCACAGCTGACCCTTCTCACCCTGGACATGGACTATTTGAGCCACTCCCCTCGGGCAGGAGGCTACGGTCCATCCGGACCAGAACTTCCCGCCACAAGAACAGTTTCTTTCCCTCTGCCGTTGGACTCATGAACACTTTATAACACCGGCCACTTCAACAACATATTATATAAGAATTATCTATTTGCACTGCTACATTTGCACATTGCACTATCTGCCAACTGTACATTCTGTATATAGTCTCAGTCAGTCTATCTTAGTCTATTTTATTCTAATTTTATTTTTATGCATGCCTTTTTATATATATTTTATTTTATCCATTGCTTTATGTTGCACCTACGCCGAAGCAAATTCCTATGTTTGTGAATTTCACTTACAATGGCAATAAACTGCTTTCTGATTCTGATTCTAATTCTGATTTAAAGGCTAATAACAATATGAAAAAAAATTGAAAGTAAGTAATATACTTCCCCACTTGAAACACAGACAATAATAAAACATGTACACATTTAAATATGAGACACTTTCTACTTTTAAAGGTCCTATATCATGCAAAATTGATTTTTCAGAGGTTTTAACCTTCCTACAGTGCTATTTGGGCCTCGTATGTTGTGCCCAAAGTGGTTTTTTGATTGATTCCCTCATGCTTTCACTAGAGAACTGTCTTTTCCGTCCCCCTCGGCTGAGCAGCAGACGGGGGCTCCTCACTAAGATGACGCGCTTCACAAGGATGACGCGGTGTTTAAGCCACGCCTCCAGGAAGCGCGCAGCCGCAAGAATAAAAACAGCTAATGCTAATGCTACACAGTAATTACACGATATTATATTGTTTTTAGCCTTTAAACATGCCCTTGAGTACCTTAAATTTGGCATTTCCTGTTTTGAAACAAAAAAAAAAAGTTTATTCTAAACTAAAAGAACATCTGTATCTATTGTGTTTGCCCTGGCACTTACTGAGTTTAGACACCATCTACTGGATGTATAGTGTTTACACGGTTTAGCCATGTTATTACTTAAGAGACCACGTGAGATGCTTGGAGATGTTATCGTGTTTAGACGGCAGAATGCTCAGAACGAGTCTGCGGATGATTTAAGGACTTAAAACAGCTGACGAAACAGCTTCTCGGACAAGTGACGTCAATTAGGGAAGGAGGGGGAGTTCAGCAGGGAGTGTTTTTGACGGCCAGAGGGGAGAGGATTTTCTTACCAGGATTCATCAAACTGTTGTGTCATAATTTCATCTGGATAACACTTGCATGTTTGACACAATGAAGAAGACGAACTCGGGGAAATTCAATGCAATAGAGTCTTTATTGTCCAAAATATAACTTCATCCTTGGTAAAATGTAAGATCTGGGTGGTTCGCAGACCACTCCAACAGCTTCTCTAACCAGTGTCCCAGATCATGGCTCCAAACCCACAGAGATCCTCACATGAAGAAAAAAACCTCCAGAAGCCCCAACAAAGAGAACACAGCCCAATTTATAGCTCTGGATATTCAGGACCATTACCCCCCACAGCTTGGCTCTTCTCCTATAGTTTTCTAGTTTTAGGGCACTGCTCCTCCCGAGCTAGTGACTTCCTCTATGCACTGGATTTTTATAATAAGTAAAAGTAGACGAAACATTGTAAACAGAATAATAACTCCAGGCCTTTGCTTTATCTAAAATTTAAGCTTAAACACTGCAAAATAACCCTTCATCTTCATCAAAACTAGCATGAATGAAGCTAATTGAAAATACAGGAGTTTCTGCAGGAGTCATTGTCTTTCAACTGCAACACAGTCAATGTTTAACAACCCAAAACATTCACAACAGGTAAATCCGTTTAGTCCACAAACATCTGGAGATTGGTACCTGGGTGCTGCTCAGTGGTATTTGTTCTTCTTACGGACCGTCAACAAGTTACAAATCTTACAGTATTTCTTTTTCTAGAGCTGGATTCAAACTCACAAACCGACATGGCAGGCATGCATGCTATCCACCAAGCGGCCCACAATAGAGTGCTAATACCAATCCTGATAAGGGCTATTCTATTTTCAGTTCTAACACATGAGGTTCCGAAGCAGTACTCAAGAACACTCAAACACGTCAAAAGACCAGTGACAATACAAATAATGCATTATATGTGTCCTTCAAAGGGTCTGGGTTTTTCTACTTTGAAACGTGAAAAACAGAACTAGTTCATGTTCAAGTCTTTACATCAGTCACATGAATCACTCACTTTCCTAATGCAGTCCCAGAATCCTAATTATTCACCACCAATGGCGTGCTTGGTAATCGGGAGAGGCGGGACGTTTCCCGGTGGGTCACTCGACTTTTGGGCCGCCAGCTGTGAGAAAAGAAAAACAAAGAGAGCTTCTGACCCTCTCATGTTGGACTGCCTGCTGCTGTTACAGGCGGCCAGGTCCTGTAATAATAGATGAAATACTATACTAACAATGTAGTTAATTTATTTTTTCATGTAATGGAATCAGAAAGTCCACTGCAGAAATCAAAACGGAAAGATTGGCATCAAGCGCGTCTCCGTCACAAGTGCGAGCCGGTGTAAGCGGCTGTTGATTGGACGTACCATTTCATGTTGAGCGCCCCTCTGTACTGAAGTGGGTGCAGTCCAATCCAGCCAGCAGTCCAGTCGTGGCCCGCTCAGGCAGAAGAAAGAACAACAAAAGACCAGGTGAGGCTGAAAAAGACCAGGACTGGAGGAGGACACAGCCAAATGCTCACAGACTTGTTTTCAAGACGACAGACGGAGACCGAGGTGGGACATGGTAAACAAAAAACATTACAGTGTGGGAGAAGGTTTTTCAAGCGCTCAGATTCATCAAAAAAGGCGGCAGAGAGTACACTCCACCAGGAGGACTTGGAGGTATTCATGTTTCTGTCTGTGGAAAATAAATACTTCTGCAGCTTGATAACGACAGAAAGTAAATAATACATCAATAAATCAAGTTGCAGACACTGTGCACTACTTTGGCGCTTATTAATGCTGTAGTTGGTATATTATGTTAGTGTTCTAATGTTGAATCAGTTTGTTTTCCTCAGCCTGAAAGATTTAAATTCACTTTTGTGTTTGTTAGGGACCAAACAGTAAGGCAACAAGACAAAGGCTCAAAAGTCCAAAAGTTTTATTGGCCATCAACAAAAAGGCCTATAAAAGAGGTCAACCAAATATAATGTCACCAAAATATAATGTCAAAATAATGATAACTAACAGAAATAATCTGACCTCCCTAAATAAGACACAAGGAAACTTATATAATACAGGGGCTAAACCAAATAATATCAACCAAATACATGGGGGGAAATTAATTCAAACTCAAAGTCAAACAAAGCACTCTACCACTTGGCCCTCCCTCTCCTTGATGGTCTGGTCCTTTGCCTTTCCCCCATCCAGCTCCACCCCTTGCCACACCTTCTTAGTTCTTGAAGAGGTCTTGCCAGGGCTGAGTCAGTTCTTTATTAAATGTGTGGCATGGCCGTCACAGTTATTGTTATTTTTCTCTTTACATATTTGTAAAAGAAAGCTATTTTTCAACATCAACATTAGAAACTATAATATAAGAAATATATTTGTACACCAACTATACAGGCATCTTTTTTTTTTTCTCCACATGAAACAGTGGGCCGTTTTGGGAAGGAAAGTCCCGGGCTGAAAACCCCCTGTTCACCTCTGAGTTTATAAGCACTTCTCTAAAGTCTCCAGAGCGTCACAGACTATCACGGTAAAGCTAACAAACATTAGCATGCTAACACTGCACTTCCTGCCTCTCACAGAATAAAACCATCCATAAATGCATGCAGAGAGAGCGCTGTGGTCTCATTTTTGACTAGATGCTTTTACAGTATATCTGTGCTGGGCCAACACTTTATCACATGCACAATTGGGTACATGAACTAGTTCTGTTTTTCACGTTTCAAACCAGTAAAAATAAGGTACAGCTCCTTTAAATATAGGACTGAACTGGAACTAAACAAGGACAAAAAACAGAACTAGAACAGAACGTAACAGGATTCAAATGAGTGTGAAGTCTGCTCTGTTTTTCACGGCTGACGTCAAAAGAATTCCAAAAAGTAATTTCATGTCTAAAAATTTCTTCCAAAAACAGAGATGACAAATGTTTCAGTGCAGAGCGTTTGTGATTCATGTCATTTTAATGAAAGTACAACCCCCACTGAGATCGTAATGGATCTGAAAGGAACACTGCAGAGACAGAGTGTTACTGTGGCAGAGTGGTTATCCTGTCTCCTCTCATATAAGGGAAGGTGAAGTGTCTCCAAACTATGGCTTTGTAGTAATTGATTTTTTAGAACATTTCAGACTAAATTGGGCTAGTTTACAGAAAAAAACAAACTTCAGGGAGAAAAACGTTGTCTTTCTTCTCGCGACCAAAATCAATGTGTTTATGGAGCAGAAAGATTTGAGTCAATGCTGAAGTGTGGCTGTAAGCTGCAATTACATCCAGCAAAGAAACAGGCTTTGTATGAAAATAATGACAATTTTAGGTCAGTTTGATGCATCTTCTATATGTTCTTCATGATCTGTTATGTTTCTGTTGCTGTTGTGAGAGAAAGCCCATCATGGACAATAAAGAAATGATGTGGAAACGTGTTGGAATAGATTTCAGGTTGCAGAGTGTTATAAATACAGATGAAAGTAAGCCAGACACAGGTAGAACATGCAACATCACAGAAAAACCTCACCTGGTCAGGGGAAACAAACCTAGGACAAAACTGGTGTGAGGCAAGAGTGCTTACCACGCTATGTACTGCATGGAGATGACAGGGCCAGAGCGCCGTTGTCTTGTGGACCTGTTCTTCTATCGTCCTCTGACACACTTAAATCAGATTTTTACTTTGACCAAAAGAGCAGGTAAAATTATTGGCGTGGCTCCTAGTTTGCTACAGCAAATTTTTGAGGATATTGTCAGGAGACTCGGCAGGAAGGTGGTCAATGACCCAACCCATATTCTTTACAATCAATTTGAGATGATGCCATCAGGGAGAAGGTTTAGAGTCCCAAAGTGCAAACTCAACAGATTTAAGCATTCATTTATACCATTAGCAATCAATTTGCTGAATTTGGAGAGTGCAGTCAAAAAATAAATGAACTAATATAGAAGTGAGGCAATCCAGGTGTTTTGCACATAGGCTTAGGGAATGTGCAATCGAAAAATTGCACACAGGTTAGGGAATGTGCAATCACGAAACTGCACATAGGCTAGGGACTGTGCAAAAGGCCCAGGGTATGTGCAAATGTATTTCAGACTGTCATTGTTTTATGATGTTGTGACTGACAGGCCCCTGATGTCGTGTCACTCGTGGCTTCTGTTGGTGTTGTATTTTGTGTTCAATGGTGATGCTGATTGATTTGCTTGCACTGTTGGTGATGTCTGTGTCTGAGCTGAAGCATGTGGTCCCCTGTCCCAAGACAAATTTCTCTCATGGGAGACAATAAAGGATTATCTTATCTTATCTTATTTTATCTTATCACTGAGGCTGCTTGTGTCTGAGATATGTTTGTGTTGGGACTGAATTGTCAAATCCATAAAATTGTCCTTGTTTGAAAGTCGAGTGTTATAATGACTTGGTTTATAACATATATATTCCGTGGATCACAACAATAACATCAAAAATGCAGCGGTTATTTCTGAAGTGTTGGATAAAATAGAATATTAGCCACATTAGCTCCGAGGCTAGTGTCGCTGTAGCAATCACTAAATCGTCCGACAAAGCAGAAGTCTCGCGTTAGATCCGTACAGGTGCCGCTCAGGGACACTGGGAATAAGGGAAAAGACTTCAGTTCAAAGATGAGGTCTTGCAAAATTGTCAAGGAAGGCTTTGAGAGTTCAGCTTCTCTTTAAAGGTGCTGTACCTGATTTTTACTGTTTTGAAACGTAAAAAACAGAGCTAGTTGATGTTAAACTCTTTACATCACTCACATGTGCCGCTCACTTTCCTAATGCCGTCCCAGCATCCATGGGTTTAGAAGCACTTTTCTGTCTTTGAGCCCAGAGCGTCACCAACAGTCACGGTAAAGGTAAAACATTAGCATGATAACGGTGCATTTCCTGCTTCTCGTAGAATAAAACGTTCTATAAATAGATGCACTAATGTACAAGGTGGCGCCGCTCACGAATGCCCTGGCATTTTGGTGCACTATTTACACAGCTACATTTGCACAATTGTCTATGCAACTGTACATTTTGTAGATATACTCTATTATATATCTGTCTAAGTCTATTTTATTTCATTAGTTAATTCTTAATTTTATGTATTCCTAGTTTGCTACTATTTTATTCATTGTTTTATGTTGCACTTTACCACCGAAGCTCCTAGTTTGTGAATTTTGTTCACTGACAATGGCAATTAACCTTTTTCTGATTCTGATTCGGAGAAAGCTCTGTGGTCTCCTTTTCAACCTAATAGATGCTGGTACAATGTATTTGTACTGAGGAAAACAGATCGTACCGTATTACAAGCACATATCAAGCACAGTGAAACAGTTCTGTTTGTACCGTTTCAAAACAGTACAAATCAGCTACATCGTCTTTAAAGAGAACATATTCTGTTACAGTGACTTTTTTGAGCTTTTAATCATTTTCTAACAATGTCACATCATCAAAGACACACTGGAATGTTGGGTTGAAAACAGAACTATAATAAAACCTGGAAGATGAATCCAAAATGGCGCCCTGTTTATCCCCATGGAGTGAGCTAATTGGCGCATGACCCCAAAAAAATGTCTTACTTCCGCAATTACTTCCTGATACGGAGGCTGACATCTTTGCTTTACTTCCTGATACGGAGGCTGCCATCTTTGCTTTAGGGCGCCACGTGACGACAATCCCCCATGATGCTTTGAGCGACGTGAACAACCAGCAGCTGCAAGTTTTTGTGTTAGCGTTAGCTTGTGTGATTGTAATTGTATTCTTCATGTTAGACACACGTGAAAGCGTCTGAAATGAAATAAAATACAACTTACAGGTATCGCTAGTCGAGCCTTTTCCACGAGCTTCTGTTTGTATCGTCCGACGCTCCTTCACGTGACTCGCACATGTTTGCGGTGACGTCACTTCATATAAAAACGGTAATTTCGGTGATTTTAGAAACGGTAGAAAAGAACATTTCCTTCTATTTTATTTAAATACCGATAATAATAAAGTACTGTCTGCAATTATAATGTGCAATTTTAGAAAAAGGCTGGTTCCAAGAGGCTGCAGTACCTCACACGGCCACTAATCAATCTGGAACCACAGACAGAGGGGGCGTGTCTTATCCAGTTCATTTAATACATCCATGGTTGAAAATCCTCTTCACTCCGACCATCAAGACCTGCTGAACTCCCTCGTTCCGTGACAGTTTTCAGATCATTTACGTCACTTATTTGAGAATATGTAAGGTATATGTAAGAGCATGTTTAAAGCTAATAAAAAAAGCATCATATTTTTCCTTTAAACTGGCTTGACTCGTGACTTGGACTGGGACTTGGTTGTAGATAATACTTCAGACCACATTCAAACCACATTTTAATGGCTCAGTCTTGAACAACAAGGACTCAGATTTGCTCCGGATGAGGCGAGGACCTGACTTGGACATGGACTCAAAATAACGAAGAACTGAACACAACTCTGGATAACGATTGGATTTTTATCCTCACTTGGGCCGCTCCAACCCTGCGCGTCATGATTTACCGTTCTTCATTCACATGCAAAATTCCAAGTTCAATACAAAAGCTAAGTGCACAAAAATATTTCCAAAATGAATAATGCACAGGCCGTTGAAATAATGCGTTGCTTTACTGCTCTCCCTCTTCACCCGAGCATTCTTTAAACTTTGAGCAAATGTTGAGCGCAGATAACGCAGGTACAGACCACAGAGGTCAGCAGACTGTTAGCGCGTGGTGTGCTAAACAAACGCGCGCGCCGTCTAATCCGTTCCACCGTGTACAGGGTAAACACGAGAATAGATTAACTCCCCACTCGAGACGTTTTCAAAGTTCAACACAAAAACAAGCGCCGTTCCAATATTTGCACAACAACTGATCCGAAATGAGGCCAGAGATTACAAACGCAATTAAAGTGCCGGTGTGAAGAAAACAGATGCGGTCGGTATGTTTTGGTATTTCGCGTAATGTAACAAAAGTCCTCGCGTGGAAGCATTTAAGGGCAGAATACGGCGGAGAGACTGTAGATAGCACCTGAAGGGAAAAAACACAAGGGCTACTGTCAGATGTTAAAGTGCGTATGACAGGTTTTTATAATTTTCAAATTTTTACTTTATTTGGTGTATTAATACCTGCTGGAAATATGAATTATAGATTTAAGTCAATCGAGTAGCTGTTTGTGTAGAAAAATTGAAAAAACTGTAGAAAATTACAGGAAGTAAACACGATTGATGACATCACACTGGGGAGACAAAGGTTATGCGCAATTTACAAAAATAAACTACTTCTTTGACCCTTTAAACATTAATTCAACAAAATAAAGGTGTTCGCATGTGTTTTTATTTGTCAAATTTTAAAAATCTGTGACATTAGATGAGTTTTGCCCAGTGTACAGTGTGGTTGCTATGGTAATTTCCTAGCGTGATGTCATCGTTTACAACCAGGAAATACAATTAAAAACAAAAAAATTGCTATACCAGGATAAAATTTGTCAAGTATTCTAGCAAACTTTGGAATATATTTGTCTGAACTGCATTTTAGTCAAACGATAAATCCAACCTGTCAGAGGCACTTTAAAGTGCTTATGACGGAGTTTCTAATTTTGACTTTATTCAGTGCATTAATACCATTTGTAAATATAAATTATAGTTTCACACCGATCAGGTTGCTGTTTGTGGAGAAAAGTTGAAAAATCTGTTGTAAAATTGAACAAATTTATGACATCACACTAGACAGACAAAGGTTATGCAGAATTTACACAAACTAAATCTCTTTTTTGACCCTTTAAACCTCGATTCAACAAAATATGTAAATATATGTGTAGTGTTCACATGTATTTTTCTTTGTCAAATACAAAAACCTGTGACATTAGATGAGTTTTGCCGCAGTGTACAGGACGGTCTCTTGGTCATTTCCAAGTGTGATGTCATCATTTACAACCAGGAAGTAAAATTAAAACCTGAACCTTAAAAAAACGGCTATACTGGGGTAAAAGTTATAAAGATTTTTGCCAAATTTGAAATATATTTATCTTAACTGCATTTTAGTTAAATGAGTAGTCCCACCGTCAGAGGGACTTTAAACTTTATCCAAACGCAGCCATGTTGGATCGGCTGTGGACTGGATTGTTTTCTGAGTTTCCAAGTAGTAATTCTGAGACGTGAGTGTGTTCGAGCGTGAGTTTAAGAGTTGGAACTCACATTATCCAATCTGTAAGAACGACTGGAGCACAGCATGTTACTGTCTTCCTTCACCTCAAAAACCCTGGACCCAAAAGTTGAAAGGATACACATTTTACATTCTTTGTGATGCTGTTGTCCTTGCTCTAGAGCAGTGGTTCTCAAACTAGGGCTGATTTCTGGGGGTCCCCAGACGATGAGGAAGAATGTATACAATAGAGTTAAACAAGGCTGGACACCTTCAAATGCAGTGGTAAATGTGGATCCCTGTTTGTCTGTATTCTCAAAATAAAGTCAAACATTAGATATGAGGCTAATTTATTAATTTGTGTGTCGCCTATTTTTCGTGTTTGGGGGTTGCGATTGTGAACTATTGTTATTTTGGGGGTCGCGACTGAAAAAGTTTGAGAACCACTGCTCTAGTGTACCTTGATTTGGTATTTCATGTTTTAGAATTTAAACTATTGTAAGGTTATGTTTTAAATGGAAGTGTTACCTGTAGAGAAGAAACACCAGGAGAGGTACAGCTCAATCTGCCTCAAACAATATATTTATCACTGTATGTGACCTCATCACAGTTGTGTTATTACGCCCAAAAATAGTTCCATCCATGTAGCCTTTTACAAGATTATTATGACACACACAATGGCAAACAAAAATATAAATCCTCTTACATGCTTCCCTTTCTTTAAAGGGCCTGTACCAGATTTTTACTGTTGTGAAACGAGCAAAACAATGCCAGCTATTATAACCATGCCCCAAACATACAAATGGTTTTTATTACTTTTTTTTAATCAGAACAAATGTGAGAAGGCGCTGAGGCTTTCGGACAATGCAACCACTTCTAGTTGCAGCATCACCACTAGAGGGAGCTAATGTCCTGTTTTGTGGTTTAGTGGAGGCCTATGAGAGTTGGTCTCCTTAATAAAGGTTCAGCAGTCCTACTAGTCCCTGCTGCTTGGTCAGAACACAGAGGAAGTGGAGCTGACAGGACGGGACTGAAACACATGGTAGAGTATAAGTGAAGCTTTACTGGTACCAGGTTGATGGTTACAGGTTTGTTATTTTGTGTGCTCGACATGCATAATGGAAAATGTAATTCACATCCTCTTATACCATTGGTTGCTCTTAAATTTAGCACAGACAGAAAAAAGATATACTGTATTGGACATATATGGTAGTAAAACTGTCCCAAGTATCAGTTTGACAGCACTGTCTAACACTTAGAATGAACAACTTCATATGGGAACAAGATATAGTTTAAGTGTGGACACACGCTGACTGTCTGATGTACTTTCACATGGAACGAACACGTTTCTGTGTGTAGTGTTCTGTTATGTGGTGAAAGCAGGCATTTATTTCTGTTAATCAGGTTTTCCCTCATCAATAATTGTGTTATTGTTCCATCTACTGGCAGCAGAGGGAATTACCACGGGAGGAACTAACCTAACCTGCCGTGACACGCAGAACTGCTCAGGTACAGTCTGGTCATGTATTTGTGGACTTCAAAAAGCACAGAAGATTTCTACTGAGAGGAGAGAGGACTCTAAAAAGGAAGCTAAATACAAGCCCAAGTATGTTTTTGATGAGGGAACATCACTGCCATTGTCCATGAACAAAACTCAAACTATGAACCTGCTTTGGGATTTTGTGGGTTATTGTGCTGCAAACTCTTCATGACTGCATCATACCTTTTCTTTTGGACAATCACCAATCACTCTGTGAACGCCTGACAGTGTGTTACACTCGAAGGCTGTAAGACTTTTTTTTTTTTTTAGTAATAGTACTGGCTGTGTGTGTTTGTGTGCGTGCATGCATGTATGTGTGTGTGTGTGTGTGTGTGTCTGTGTGAGTGTGTGTGTTTGCATGTGAGTGTATGTGTGTGTGTGTGAGTGTGTGTGTGTCTTTGTGTGCGTGTGTGTCTGTGTGTGTCTTTGTGTGCGTGTGTGTGTGTGAGTGTGTGTCTTTGTGTGCGTGTGTGTCTGTGTGTGTGTCTTTGTGTGCATATGTGTGTGTGTGTGTGTGTGTCTTTGTGTGCGTGTGTGTCTGTGTGTGTGTGTCTTTGTGTGCGTGTGTGTCTTTGTGTGCGTGTGCGTGTGTGTGTGTGTCTTTGTGTGCATGTGTGTGTGTGTGTCTTTGTGTGTGTGTGTGTGAGTGTGTGTGTGTCTTTGTGTGTGTGTGTGTCTGTGTGTGTGTGTCTTTGTGTGCGTGTGTGTGTGTGTCTTTGTGTGCATGTGTGTGTGTGTGTGTGTGTGTGTGTGTCTTTGTGTGCGTGTGTGTCTCTGTGTGTGTGTGTGTGTGTATGAGTAAATGTTGTGTGTTGTAAAAGAAAAATGTCTTCTGATGTATTATATATACATGTAGCCATTTGTCTGTAGCATCTTCATGAATTGTCTGCAGCCAAACCTGGAGCTACAAGTGTCGAGAGGGACACCTGGGGTCTATTGTGTCTCTCTTCCCTCCTAGGCCAGCCACACTATAGCTCCCATTTGGCTCCTCCGATCCAGGAAGCACCATTTACATTCTTATTTAACCACCTGGACCCCCCTATGGTTAACCAGTCTCCTCATTCAAAGAGACACCACCAGAGACATTCTAATTTGATCACCCAGACCCCCCCTGCATGCAACCATTCTAATGTGTATTGTGATGTACCCCCCATCTTGTGACTGCCTGGCAAACCTGTTCTCCCGGTGGCCTTTATGGGCCGGCCTACTGTAATCCTATATATTGCTGCGTTTCCTATTGTGTGGTCCGCGTCGTTGTTCGTTGATCACCCGTGTAGTTGTCTAGGAACTGTATTCTTCGATATATCAAAGAATAAAGAATCCACCTTTTTGAGAGAGACAGTGCTCCATTTTTCTTGGACTTATCACACAAATTTCCACAACAATTTGGCGTTGTCGGCAGTTTTCCTCGTCCGGATGTCCTTACTGGAGCTGTGATCCAGCGTCGGCCACCTGGGATACAAAGACATTCCAGCCTTGTTCCTCGTAACTTTTTGAGAAGTGAGGGCTGCATCACAGACTGCAAAAGGACACCGGCGCTGGAATTTCGAACCTTTTCCTACAAAATGTGGTGAGTTATGAGTTCTGTCTGTCTCAAAATGTGTCGATTTCCCTTTGCGTTATTTTAACATCGCGCACAACTCGTAAAAAAAAAAAAAAAAAAAAAAAAAGAGGGGAAACTTATTTTATTACAGTAACAATTAGTTGGACCATAAAACTTCGAACTTAAAAGAACTATAAAATAATGATAAATACACTTCTATAAATTGGACAAAAGAGAAGAGAAGAGTGAAATACAAATTAAAACTTAAATGGTACTAAGCCATTATTAAATTGATTATGAAGTGTAACCTAAATTAGTGGAACAATTGGTACATGATAATTTTCGACACAGAAAGCATCAGTTTGGGCGTCTGCCAGGAATGGGGGGCTGCATTTGATTGCAAGCGGTTGCGCGGTTTGAGATTGCCAGTTAGACAAAGAGGTCAACTGGGAAGACCAGAACTGGGTTCTGGCTGCTTCCCCCTAATCTATAGCAAGGAATTAATTAATTGAGCATAGATTGAGGCAATAGTTTAGTACGTGAGGCAATAGTTTAGTAGTTTAGAAGTTTAGTTTAGCAGTTTAGAAGGTACTGAAACTCAGGGAAGTGAAAGACGCAGCTCGCCGTCTCTAAAGATACGAGGGGAATTAAATCAATCTAAAGGCGTAACTGTGCCTCCTTCCGAGGCGCCTATGATGCGCATTATGTCGGATAAATTTGGTCCAAAAAATTTAGAGTGCCTGTCCATCTGGACTGAAAAATATGGGTTTCCTACCGGGGGTTCACTGAGCATAAATCAACTAACTAAATTGAGAGCAAACGTAGAGCAAAGAGCAAACGTAAAAATTGCAAAAATAAAAAAATATATGAAAAAACAAAAGAGATGCAGAAATGACTGAGGACGAACTGAGGACGAGACGCATGATAGAAAGCACTGGTGTGACTAAAAGACAACACCCTGAGCGAATGTTTTTGAGAATAAATGAAAAGCCACCATTATAGTCACAACAAAGTCCATTCACTGACACAGGCTCGACCTTGCGCCGTGGAGGACACACACACACACACACACACACACACACACACACACACACACACACACACACACACACACACACACACACACACACACACACACACACACACACACACACACACACACACACACACACACACACACACACAAGACAACAAGTAAAAGGACAAGTTACTGCTTCTGCTCCTTTTTATTCTCACAGATTTGACTGGCTTTTCTGTGGCGCAACTGGACCCCGACCTCGATTCCTGTTCCTTCAGTCGACCCCAACACCAGCACCAGCCACCGGACCAAAAGGGAGGAGGAGGACACAGCATTGCACGCAGGAGCACACACGTTGGACTGGTCCGAACTTGGCTCCGAGAAAGGCCCATGGACCTGCAGATCTCGAGGCTTGAGCACTCTGCACAGTGCAAATTTGGACATGAACTCCGGCACATCCACTGCTTGGCGTATGATTGAAGATCATTTGGACATTGACCATGCAGACTCGAGCTTACGACGCCGACAGCAGACAGGCTTCCAAGCTCTTCCTGCATCACCATCAAAATAACTATGGACACATTTCAACTAGCCCTCCCATCGCCACTATCGCCTGGTTAACACTACGTCCAGTCGATCCACCAAGAAAGATCTGGGTCGACCTGATTGGACAGGGAGGAGAGTGGGTCCAGGAGACGCTGCAGAAACACCCAGACAGCCTACACTACATCACCACAAGGATGGTAACACACACAACTCACACATGTGATCGCTTTATTTGAATCGTGCCACTAAACCAAAATATCTCAAATTGCAGTGCCCGAGTACAATTTGGTACTGAATGAGGTGCAGAGTAAATTTACAGTGGACTCTGAGGCCACATTATTCTGTGGTTAAATAAAAAAAAAAAAAAAGAACGACGAAAAACACGAGGCAAAGCTGAGCGATCGCTTTACATACTCATTAGCCACATCTGGAGAAGACAATAAAAGAGCCTCTCACATCTCCTTTAAAATGTACTGATATCTTGTGGCAACTCATCCAAACATTTATTTCTCTATTCTCCTCTATGTCCCACTGATCTTCTTGGACAAGATCTGATGTCTAAAGTAAGCCTTTGTCTACTTTCTACATCAGACGGTTTGAGAGTGATAGTGACCAAAGAATCGGCGAACAGTTAAACTTTCCCGGGGATGATGTCCGAGACACACTTATCGATATTGTTGAAAATTGACCCCAAAACCCTTTAATCAGCTGATATTTTGACATGTGACAACGCATGGGCCACTGAAAACAAGGACATCAGAGACATGGATGATTTGCAATGCTCATTTTGCGTGTCTGCAGAAGGAGAATTTCTTTAAATGTTGGGACAAATGTGCTGATGATATTCTGACTACTTAATGTGTGCACTGGACTAAAACAATCCTCTGCTCTCTCAATTATCATGCCAGATCCTCAAAAACAAAACGAAACAAAATGAAACAAAACGAGACGAAACGAAACGAAGAAAGAAAGAAAGAAAGAAAGAAAGAAAGAAAGAAAGAAAGAAAGAAAGAAAGAAAGAAAAGGATTAGCAAACTAGAGTTAAAACAACACATTGCTCTCGCTAAACCAAAATAATGCAAATTTGGGGAACTTTCAAACCTTTGCTAATCACAATATTATGGCCACAGAATGGGTACCCACTCAAATTGAAATGTCTGCTTTTCACAATCAATCCAGGCCTGGAACAAAGCACTTCTAACCATGGTTCGCAGATTTTGAAATTTTGCTTTGTTTTCTATTTTTTTTTTGCATTTTTGATTTTTGATTTTATTTTATTTTTGATTTATTTTTTTTATTTTAAGGCTTGTTTAGTCCCTGCAGAGGTATTAGTAGATATCAAGTATTGAACTTGGTCTTGAATCTGAAAAAGCCCGTTGGAGGGTCAGGTAGGATTGGATTTTCTGTGTATTTTCTTTCTTTTGATCTTGTGACAGAATTAGAAATTTTCGAGGTGTCATTGATTGATCAGGTTCATACAACTAAAACGCCACCATTCTACTAAAATATATCAATGGTCAAAATTCTTATCCTCAACCCTGTTTCATTAATGGAATGAACAGATTCGAAATGTGTAGAGAATTGGCTCGTGCTAACACACAAAGCAACAAAATTGGACAGATTTAACACTGATATATATTTTTTGTTTTATTCTACTTTATTTTATCAGGAAGTCCCATTAAGATTCCCATCCAATTTCCTGGTTTTTTTACACATAAAATTCCTTATGGACGAAGATCTTGTAATCCATCTTATTTTTCCCCCTTGCAGATATGTGAGTAAACTCCAGGAGAATTTCAAATTGATAGCTTTAAATTGGGGACTTTTCCCCACTCACCTGTACTGTCTCACATTCAATCATTCACAAACGTAGTGCTGAACTGTGCAAACATGCTCTTTGACACGGTCTCTGCAGTGCATTTAAAACCATTAAAAATGATTTACTGGATTTGGACAAAAACAAGGCTTTAAAATACATTAAAAAGCATAACATTTGATTTATTGAAATCTACACACACCTTGTTTGAGTTCAACGCAACAATTTTTGCAGAGCATTTGACCTCAGATGTAAATAGTGTGGCTGCGTGTCTTCAGGACCTGATCAATCAACATGTTGTAAAGTGTGCATTGTTAGAAATGATGTGTTTGACATTTGGGGCTTGTGCGAACACTTTTGTTTTATTATTATTATTATTTTTTAAATTTCTTTTTAAGTTTATGTGCAAACACTTTTGTTTTATTATTATTATTATTTTTAATTTTTTTCTTTTTAAGTTTATTTTGCCCATTGCTGCAGTGAGTTTAATGAAGAAAGTCCAGCTGGCATCGGAAGAAACCCAGTTCTTGCAAGAATTCCTTAAAATGTTATGAGCTCCATTCAATAACAGAGGCCTCATCAAAACTGATTGTGATCACAAAATCCTTACTCGACTGACTTGACTACTCGTGATGACTTGCGCAAGCGTTTTCTTTAATACCTTCTTTGTTACAGGATGTGTGGATGCAGAACATTTTTTTTTTGCTTTAACAGGTGTGCTCCAATGAAATAATCTCACCACTAACAACTAACGATTATCAAAGTCCTGATTAACAAAAACATGGTTGGTTATTCTGATGTGCAACTTAACCCAAGAACTGTCCTACAGCAGAAGACCAAAGACAACCACAATGAACCAACATGAAACTGCTGCTATGACTGAATGTCCCAAAACCCAAAACAAGGGGATAAAGCTTCTCCTGATCTAAACCTAAAGCATCTTCCTGAATCACAGGAGGATACATGGTTTTCTCCAGAAAACAAGCCCTGCATCTTGAATCCAGGATCCTTACATTCCCAACTGTCACTGGAGAAGATCCGGTGAACTCAACCATTCACTGTTTTTTCCTCCAGACTCTAAGAAATCATTATGGTGAAATTTCTTTACTTTTGATTAGATGAAGCAAACTTTTGGACCATATATGTTTTACTAACATGTCTGTTTGTGTGATTGTGAATGAATGAACAGGCCTTTGTCTTGTCTATGTTAACGGACCTACCTTCTTACATGTTTTCAGAATCTTGTGACATTATTAATAGATCATCTTAAATATACAGGTTTTAACAGATTAGTTGAAGGAGCATATGGATCCAAAAAAAAAAAAAAAAAAAAAAGAAAGAGTGGATCTGTGTGGACAGTGAAACAAAGAATTCTGAGCTGCATCTAACACTTTAAATGCTAATAATGATACATCTTTTGGCAGAGACTGGCGCTGTACAGGTGATACTCTGATGCATTGAAGGCCTGAACCTAAAACAGGGATTGTTCGGACAGTCTGCGCGTTATGTGTGACGTTCTTCTAAGGACCTAGAAGATAATACCAGTCCAAACTGGTTGATAGCAATAATGCATGACAATATTACTTCCACAGGTGGCCTGGCAAAAGAAGAAATTATAATGTTTTTAATATCAAACAATATTCTAAAAGCTATAATATAACTGAACACACTTTAACAATATTTGATTTGAACTGAATTGAATTGAATTAAGAAAAAGCCTCATTGCCTAATATATATATATCTTTCTATATATAGATATATATATATTAAATGATAATGAGAAGTTTTATCATGGAAATTTTCCACATTTGGTCTACTAATAGTATTCAAGTTATGTGTTCAGTTTGTCTGCTCAGAGATCCTTACTAGGTCGCCTGTAGCTGGGGCAAGAATGGCTCTGCCCAGCCACACTCATGCAAATTTAGCTTTTGTTTGACCTGGTGGGACCGGTAGTCACGTTTTCGCTTTTTCTTTTGCACAGGTTTAGCTGGGGATGGGTTTGTCTTAGGATTGGTAGTGATGTTGCCACTGGCTTCTACGGCCCTGTATAGGGTTGGCCCGGTGTCACATCATCTGTTTGTTCTTTTTGGCCGGCCCACCAGGTCCATCTTTCTTTTCATTACTTTGTTTTATACTATTTTTTTTTTTTTTTTTTTTTTTGGGGAACGGGAGGGTATGCACGTCTTATCTCTGTGCAGGATAAAAAAAAACACTGCTGAAGCTGCAGAGCCGGAGCCAGACACGGAGATCGAAACACTGGGTGTGTCATGCTGGTCCCTGACATCGCGGTGGGACAGCTGAGCGGGACACCTGGACTCACGCTTCACACTGCCAGCGGCTCTTCCAAAGGACCAGAAATGGACAGCGCCCACGGGTCCACTTGAGACTGCGGTGACAATAACAGCGCTCCCAAATCAAGCCAGTTCCCGGACACATCTGTTCCTGAAAGATCTTTCCACGATCTCAAGTTCCAGAAAGACTCACACCGGGCGAACGCGACTTACACCTGCTCCTGAACCTCTGAACCAGCCGTCGGTCCATTCGAGGGACCAAAGCGACAGTCGACTTCTGAACCAGCCGATTGTCCATTCGTGGGACACAGAACCAACTCTAACAAAGGTGGCAGCTACAACCCCACCGCACCCGAATCTCACAGACAACATCCGGAGCCGCACAGAGCAGACTGGAGTCCTGCTCTCACCGAAGGAAGCTCAGCTGCTTCTGAATTGAATTGCACCAACCTCAAGCACAGAGAGAATCTACCTACTGGCGCTCGCTTTCGCCACGTTCGACGTGCTCCAGATCCAAGTGACCGTGTGTTAAGACCACGTCTCAGACGTGCTACACCACCACAGACATAAAGCCTGGGCGGCTTATGTCTGCTTCATTTGGTAAAACACATATTCACACGGCCACTTTCATGTCACCTGAATCACACACTCTCTCTCTCTCTCTTTTTGAGGGGGGGAATATTGAGAGTAATGACTCTAAAGCTGAAAACAGTGACTCACAGGCCACAAAAATGGCCCTCCTGAAGAAAATTAAAATTGAAGAAACAAGAAACTGGACTTCAAAATATTGATGTATGCTTTCATTGTATTTTTGATGTTTCCAGCATTGATCTTATGGTTCCTTTATCTGCCCAGCCTCTTCCAACCTGATAGTGTATATAGTATAAGGCAGAATACACACAGCTTAAATAACAATGACGTTGCCTGGTTAGACATACTGACTAAAACCCACAACAACTCCACAGTGCCTTCTTTGAACTTTTGGTCCACATATGCAAGGGATGTGGCCAATTTCTTCGAAGAGTAACCTGCACACCTAGCATTTTGCCTGCACCTGTACCTAACATTTCCGACATTGTTTAGGACACTCTAATATCCCGAAATCAACCAAGCATAATTGTTAGGAAGGCTTCATAAGCTTGAGCTGTTAGTCCCACATTTTTGTAAGGCAATCAACACAGAGTCTACCCAATTGGCCTCCATACGACTGAATGCGCCCAAACCGCTGCTCCAATCCCTGACGCAGAATGTGTGAGCGACTCAGACATCTGACAGAGGTCGGACTTTCAAAAAGATATGCCTCCTTATCTTGAATAAGATTCTCCTCTAATAACACCAAATTGATCGAGCACAACTAATTAATACATACCTGACTCCTTTCCCTAACCCTTAACTGTAGCCCAACAATTGCTCATCTGTTTTTATTTTCTCATTTTTATATTCTTTTGATCTTTCTTTTTCTCCTTTTCATGATCCACATTATGATTAAAAGGTCCAGGGGACGATACCCAAAATGACATGTTCCTCCTTTGAAGGTTCTCTACGGCTAATTTCCTATGTTTTATGATTTTTTAAATTTTTGTTATTCTTCTTATTCCTTCTTCTCTATTTCTTCTCTACTTCTTATTAATTCGACTGATTTTATTAGAGAAAGCTGACATTTTCCTGTTGATGTGATTAATAAAGAAAACAGAGTTTTCTTCATTATCAGAAGAGAGGAATTGTAAAAGAAAAATGTCTTCTGATGTATTATATATACATGTAGCCATTTGTCTGTAGCATCTTCATGAATTGTCTGCAGCCAAACCTGGAGCTACAAGTGTCGAGAGGGACACCTGGGGTCTATTGTGTCTCTCTTCCCTCCTAGGCCAGCCACACTATAGCTCCCATTTGGCTCCTCCGATCCAGGAAGCACCATTTACATTCTTATTTAACCACCTGGACCCCCCTATGGTTAACCAGTCTCCTCATTCAAAGAGACACCACCAGAGACATTCTAATTTGATCACCCAGACCCCCCCTGCATGCAACCATTCTAATGTGTATTGTGATGTACCCCCCATCTTGTGACTGCCTGGCAAACCTGTTCTCCCGGTGGCCTTTATGGGCCGGCCTACTGTAATCCTATATATTGCTGCGTTTCCTATTGTGTGGTCCGCGTCGTTGCTCCGTTGATCACCCGTGTAGTTGTCTAGGAACTGTATTCTTCGATATATCAAAGAATAAAGAATCCACCTTTTTGAGAGAGACAGTGCTCCATTTTTCTTGGACTTATCACACAAATTTCCACAACAGTGTACTTCTGGTCTTGCTTGTGAGTCGTCCTTCTCATGTCTCTCGTGTTGCTCTCTGATGTGTCTGTTCTAAATGTACATTGTCCCCTTTTAAAATAACTAACTAATAAAACAAGAATATTAATAGTAAAAATTAGTGCTGTCAAAGTTACTGCGTTAACTCGTGTGATTAATCAGAGAAAATGGACGCATTCATTAGTTGGGCTTTTAAATAATGTATTTAGAGCTGTGACATAATAAAATGATAGAATTTTCTGAAGAAAACGTGCAAAATAGACATGTTAATAATGACACTCGAAAAAGTGCGTGGTGCGATAAATCATGCTTAATCACAGTTCCAAAATGTGAATTATCAGATTCATTTTTTAAATTTTGTGACAGCACTAGAAAAAATGCAAAATATGATAAAATAACATATGCAAATAACACTTGTATTGTTCAAGTAGATCGCTGACATTGCTTGTCCCATATAAAACACAGATGTCGTTAAGTCATTAAAATATTTTTATACCATACTTACATTTTAGTAGGTTTTTAATTAGTATGGTAGAAAATGGTTATATAAGCAAATTGTATTCATTCATCGGCCTGTAATGGATAAAGAAGATAGATCCAGTCACTTTATTAAGATCTGGTATAAACAGAAGTGTGTGTCTTGATCAAACAAAGCCCAGATGTGAGCCGTGTGCCCCTCTGGTCTGCTCTGAGTCTCATTCAGCTGTTATGGGAAGCACACAGGACCAACACAAGGACTTAGAGAAAAAAGAGATCGACCAATCAGAAGCAGCGTGGGTATAAAGACTCTCCTGACATTTATAAAACATGCAGCATAGGAGTGAAAGTTTAGAATATATGTTGCTATTTAGTGACAGCGATGGAAGTAAACACAGATGACACCCGCTGAAGGTGTGTTTGGAGTTTAAAGATCGCTAAAAAGACGGCGATCAGAGCTGTGTGCTATAGTGCAGTTATTTTCATGTCCGTTTGGCATGTGATGTGACGTGCATATATGTGTGATGTTTGAGCGTTATGTTTGCTAAGTGTGCAGTGCTGTGTGGTGACTGTGTTGTTGTGGCTGACTGCACAGACCTGTGTGTTTTGGTGATGATGTGGTGGGGAGAGCTGCCTGCTTCGGGGTGCGTTTGGTGATTTGCAGGCCAGTCTGACTAAAGTATGTAGGTTTTATAGTAAGCTGGGTTACTTGCTTTCGTCACACGCGAACACAGTTAATATTGCAGTATTTATGGGGAGAAGTAACCGTTATGACCCATTATGGACATGAACCATTCTGCTAACACGACTCAGGTGACAGTTCACACCTTAGAGTACGTCAATAGTCTACGTCAATACCCTTGAAAACGAGATGGTTCATCTCAAGGGGCTTATCCTCCTAATAAATAAATTGAAATAGTCTAGCAATAGATACTCCTGACTATAAACTTATTATTGGTTACTTTCAGTGTAGCTGCTCCCTTCAGGCTGATTTAAGGCAGTGACTCTTGTGTCAGATGAACTCAAGAAGCTACTTGGACGTCTTCACTCTTAAGACCTTTGTCCATTTGAATGATATTTTCTTTTGCCACCTCTCCTCAGCTCAGCAGCCCTGTGTGCCTCAGAGCAGGTTATCGTCTCATGCTTGTTCTCCTCAGCACGTCCACACTGACCCTTTGGAGGGTCTTTGCTGTCTCCAGGTTACACAGTTGTCCCTCGCGGTCCTGTACTCGGTCGTGATCTTACAATGAGGGCTAAAGTTTTACATTCAGCATCCTCCTTCTGTCGCAGTGCGAGAAATGGAGTACTGGGTCTTTAATGCAATGAGCACAGCACACCGTGGTGACCATGCATACATCTTTAGGCTTGTTCTACTTACTAAAAGACTTTGATTTCTTCTACCTCCTCTGCTACAGATAGCAGCACAGTTTTTCTTATGAACACTCTCTTTAATCCATCTTCTCTCATTGGCCACACAGACTCCCAGGCACATAAAGGATGTGCCTGCTCCCTGCTGCCCCCGATGGCTAATTGAGGTGATTGATGGGTCTGGTGTGCAGCTACATTTTCATTAAAACAAAACGTGTTGCTCTTGATAACGGCGGCGCAGCCTAAACTAGCGTGGCACGTCTGAAATAGGAGCAAGGCTTTTCCCTGCGACAAACGCTTCATTTATCACAGGCTAGCTTTAATTTAGCGCCGTATCGTTTAGAGGGAGATGGTGTTAGATGTTGTAAAGGTTGTGGATGGAAGATAGGACGCAATTAATCATGGTTTATTCACATTTATCTTTGGGACGTTTGCGACAGAAAGGAAAGTCAATATAGAAAGACTGATTGTATGTGTTACTGCAGACCTGGGCACTACACAGCCCTCGTCCAGTTTTAATCCAGCAAGTTTCTTTTTTATAATCGTCACTCTTTCGATTTTTTAAGTGTCTTAGCATTGGGACAGGTGTCTACTCTTGTGTTCTTAATAAAGAATATGAAATGAATTAAATAGTAGGTGAAATAGTCTATATTTTACCAAAACGTGCTTCCAATGATTTGAGAATGATGGGGGTCCGGCCCTGAACCACTGGCCTGGATTTGAACATGGCCCTCCGAGTTAAAGGGTTCATGACAGCCTGTGATTTAAAGGGCAAATATTATGCATTATTTGTATTGTTATTAGCCTGTAAACATGCAGTGTTCAGCCTTGTTTGAGTCGGGGCACACCACCTACTAAAACATTAACAAAGTGAAAAAATAAAAAGGAAAATAATGTCCATACCACTGACTGGTTCTTTTTGGGTGAAGACATTTGTTCTGGACACTCCAAAATGATAAATTATCCAATTAAATCCATGCATAAACCCGTTAACTCAAACGCTAGTGTTCCTCGGCACTCTGGTTGAAACTCAAGGCTTTAGAATCTCGTTACTGTTATGATAAGATAAAACTAAATACAACTCCCAGTATGGAATGGATGAGGGGACAATGTAATAACATGGGTAAGAGATCAATAAGTCAATTTTACATCCCCTATGTGGCCCTTAAATGTGACATAGTTTGATTTTTTTCCGACATTTAACATATTAAATTGTAACATATGTAGTAATTATTTACATTGTGTTCATCGTAAACAGCTGTTTGGATTTAACGTGAGACGCTGCAGGTGAATAGGAAAACATCTTAAATTTAAAGCTATCAACTGTAAATGTCTCCTGTAGTTTATGTATGTAATGTTTTCATGTAGAAATAAAGCATTTTAGGTGTAAAAACGGCCAACGTTACACATATTTGGGACATATAAACCTGAAAAATGGACAGAACCAGGTTTAAATTCCTTGGTTCATTTTGTTCATATTAGTTACAGAGGGGATTTTGGGTTTCTTATTTAGTATTTCAGTAAACTAGATTGGACTGAAAACTGTCCTAAAATTTAAATTTCGCCTCAAAACTTTAATAAATCAGGTTTAGAATCAGATATCAAAAAATCCTTCTCTACATTTCGTCAAAATCTTGTTGAGTCCAGATTGTACAGTTTGGTGTGGGATCTACTTTAAGGCTGATCTTTATGTCTCGAGAGATTAAAAAAATGCATTTTAAGAAAACGTCCTCTGAAGTTCCAATGTCCCAGAGAAATCTATGGATGAAGTGGATTCAGAGAAATAATAAAACATATTTAACAGCAGATTGGACAAGTTTGTTGTTTCCACATTAAAGCCAAAACAATGAGAGAGCAAAAAAATAAATAAAACTGAAAGAAATAGTTTTGCCTAGTGTCATCTTAAAATGACTTTAACAAGAAAATGGATAAATGACTTGACTGTTCAAGTCAAAGGAATGAAACTATAAAAATGAATGTTTCACCAGGTATCACTATCTATTCCAGACTTTCCCAATTTCTGCTAATATGACGCTAACTTTGGACAATATGCCTCTTTTTACTTGTACTTATTAGTTTACTTTTACTTATTAGTTTACTTTTACTTATTAGTTTACTTTTACTTCTTGTCAAGAAGTAAAAGTCTTGTCTAGTCTTGTCTTGTCTAGTCTTGTTCTGTTTTTATTGTGATCAACAACAACACCAAAAAGGCCCAAGACGACATATTATGCTGCAGTGACTTTTTTGAGCTCCTAACCATGTTCTAACAATGTTAAAAACCCCTGGAGTTGCATTTAGCTTCATTCACAAAAGTTTGAGGAAAGCTGTTAGAAAATCCTCTCCCTCTGACCGTTGAAAACACTCCCTGCTGAACTCCCTCGATGTGTGACGTCTTTCCCGATTTTAGACGTCACTTATCCGAGAGTCTTCTGCTGTTTTAAAGGGCCTGTACCTGATTTTTATTTACTTTGGTAAATATAAATTGTCTTTACATCACACGTTGTTTGATAGAAGCAACTTCATGGAAAGACACTGGGTTTTCAATGTGTAATCTGTTCATATTATAAACACACTTTGTTTGGAAAAAACAGAAGGATTTACCAGGGTCACCTCTTTTCAGCCAATCAGGCACATTGTACACTATGAATCATGGGAAAATAACTGCTTGACACTATCCCAGGCATGTGATTCTGTCATGGTGCAGTTTCAAAAGTGATAAAAGAAGCTATTAATAGACCCTTTAAAAATGTATTAACAAAAGCATTCTGAATTCAGAATGGAGGCAAAAGTGAAGTGCAGCATAATGTGATTTAACTGGAGAAACTGGGATTAACCTCAGAATATCACAGAATATGAAAAATGGAGATGATTTTGTAAAAGTAGACACATGAGAGTGACATCAGAGCTGCTACAGGACACATTTATTATTGTATTTTACATCATGTTTTAGGAAATTATGATAAACTGCATTTTTGATGAAGGAACAATCCAGATTTATGGGTTTTACTGGAAAATACTCACGGAAATGTTGAGCCCTCTAGATAACATTTTCATTTTATCTAGAGATATATTAGACACTTTACCATAAATTCGATTATTTTGAGGATAAAATACAAATTTAAGGCTAGAAAACTGTATTTGTTTGTGTTCATTTGGTCGCTTGTTATACAAAAGCAAACCAACTGACCTTTCTACCCTGGAAATTAAATTATGTTGCTTTTGTCCAACACAAACACTTAAAAAACAGTAGAATTTAGATCTAATGCGAGAAAATCATTGAAAAATTTACAGTCAACTTCATTTTGCCTCCAGTCGCTTACACTCCGGAATTTTGATTACATCACATTTAAAGGGTCTATAAAAAGTCTTAGAGGTACCATATGGAAACAACTATGTGGGCGGGGCTAACGGTTGAAACAAAAACATGTTCCTGTCTCACAGTTCAAAATCAGGTACAGGGCCTTTAAGTCCTTAAATCCTCCCCAGACTCGCTCTGAGCATTTCTGGCTCTGAACTTGATCATTACGACTGCGTGATGGCTTAGCGTACTAACAGCATATCAAACCAGTCTGCACAAACACGTGTGTAATTACCTCTGCAGCCAGTAGATGGAGCCACAGCTAAGTTAACATGGCATCTTCCAAGGCAGTGATAAAGTTATATTGTTCTTTATGAGATTTCATAGCAAAGACACTCAAGAGAATGTTTAAAGGCCAATAACACTACAAATAATGCTTAATGTTTGTCCTTTTAATCCTAAATGAATACAGTATTACCTGTTACTCTCAGAACAGTTTTGTTCTGGTCAGTCATTCATTATTTCTTCCTTTTTGCTGCTTGTCAGAAGTTCCCGTTACACAGGACATATTTCATCACTGAGAACAATGTTATGTTAGACCTTCTACTTTCCACATTTCCACATTTCCTTAGAGCTCCTCTAACATGCATCAGAATACAGAAGTGACACCTAAACGCCCTTTTACACTTGAGTATTTGTTGTTTTACAACAAGCGTGTAATGCTGATGAAGAAATAGCCCTCTTCTCTAGAGATCCTGAGTCACTTTTTCTCTTTTTTTATACAGTGTACACAGGCCAAATCATGTGTAGGGATCATATTGGAGAGAGGATGACAATTAACAATATGTATTTAAAGTGTAAAACAGACCGTGAAGACATGGTAAATAAAAGCGTATCCCACTTCAGGTCAGAATTCTAGGGTAGAATTTGCTGTTAAACTGTCAGATCATAGGTTTGTTGAGCTGGTTCTTGACTTATGTCTCTGTAATCACTCAGTAATTACTGAGTTCAACATCTTTGTCAGCACAAATAAACAAATACTGTATAGGTTTTATATAAGAACATTTTTTGTCAACTTTTGTCAGCTGTCAACTCTATTGTTTCAACCCCAGCAGGTTTCGTGTCTGATGGACATGACCAGTTGCTGATGGAGTTGACAAATCCACCTGTGGTAAATGTGATAATTAAATATTGCTTGTGAACTTAGAAATTAGTTGAATAGGAATTTAACAACATTTATTTTCCAGTTTTATGGAATTGATTGTAGTGTATACTGTATTAGAATAAATAAGCCATGATCGTGTGATTGTAAGCCCTTCGATTAGCCCTTCAGGACGCACATCCTCATTCATCCCTCAGCAGCGCCATCGTTCTTGTTGTTCAACTTACCAACAAGCTATCCAGCTGCTAGAAGCTACTCTTTTATTGTATTGCTGCTATGGAATGAGGAAATAATGTCACAATCAAAAGGAAGACAATAATCATTCATGTTGTTGTTATTGTTGTTTTTTTTAAGATACATACAGTGTTGTGCAGCCAGTGGATGTCTATTTTTGAATCTCCCATCTGAGATTATGATATCATCAAATGTATTCATGATGTGAACACAACCTTTGTTGTGTTTGGGCAATGTGGGATGGTCACTCAGCAGAGCCCCCCTGGACCTGGAGCATCGTAACACGCACAAGCCCACCTAGACCACTTCAGATATATATATATATATATATATATATATATATACATAAAGCCAGGTAAACTATTTAAAACTTCAACACTCCTCCTCCTACATAATTCATCATGAGAGTCGTCTTTGCCCCATGGGTGTGGACAGGACAATGCCCTCTTGTGTTTATCGACTTGCTTCTCACTCCTCTGAGACTCCAGCTCCCTCAAACGAACAAAGGAATTAAAACAATATGGAGCTTTTATTTCGAAGGCCGGGTCAGCACGAATGATGAATCGACTGTGCACTTTTCCCCATGAGGCTTTGCAGCGCAGTGTCCCAGATTTAAACATTAAATATGCAGCGGTACAGCTCTTTTCCGTGAGGACAGAGGAGCTGGAGTACCGCTCTCAGTCCAAGTGTGGATTTAAGGATTTAGTTCAAGACCAAGAGCCAGTCGACAAGAATCTGAAAGGTTTACAGTGAGGAGGTTTAGACGTAGTAAGTACGCTTCTGACATGTTTAGGACGGAACTCAGTTTGGTTCATGCAAAGTCTTGGTTTTGTCCAGTTGAGAATGAAACCAAATGTAGTCCTTTTGCATTCCAAGTCTAGTCTAGTCTTGGTTTGTCTTGATCAAGTAGTGTGGTGCGTGCACACTTACTCATTATTTTTTTCCTAAATTGAGCCCATTTTTGTCTGGCTGTTGACCTGGTTTGGTCGTCTTCTTGTACAGATGAAAGATTAATCACAATTTGAATGGACACAATAAGCAAATCACAAAGGCTGCAATTTTGAAACACAATCGTTTTCTCCAATAACAACCAAATAGCCTATCTTATTCTGCATGAAAACAGCTAGAACTGGAGTTTAGACAGATAGTGCAAACATATTCTGAAAGCATATGATTGTTCAATGAGTTCACATTAGAACAGTTTAAAGGTCCCATATTCTGCTATTTTCCCCTTCACACAGTCTGTTCTAAGGGCTTTGTTGATAAAATTTTGCGTTGTGCAATATCCATAACATAACAGTTTCCAAAAAACACCCATCTCTTGGACTGGCCCCCCTCCTTGCAAAAGCAAACGGCTCACTCTGCGATCTGACCCCCCCGAACAGAGAGCAGGCTGCCTCCCCCGCCCAACTCGCGCGCCTCCCCCGCCCAACTCGTGCCGAAGCCTAGAGCGGAGATAGTGCGCATGCGCCGTGTGCTCCGGTAAACAGCGATACACAAACACGGGAATAAACATTTTCTCCTCCTGACGGTGCGTCGTGCTGAGTCCTACGTCCTGGATCTGACCTGGAGTTTGACGTGCTCCAGGGCCTCAACGACGGACGTTGCCGTTTGGTAAATAACAAGCTAACTCTTCGATCTGTCGTATCCATCGTGTAATTACTGTGTAGCATTAGCATTAGCTGTTTTTATTCTTGCGGCTGCGCGCTTCCTGGAGGCGTGGCTTAAACACCGCGTCATCCTTGTGAGGAGCCCCCGTCTGCTGCTCAGCCGAGGGGGACGGAAAAGACAGTTCTCTAGTGAAAGCATGAGGGAATCAATCAAAAAACCACTTTGGGGACAACATACGAGGCCCAAATAGCACTGTAGGAAGGTTAAAACCTCTGAAAAGTCGATTTTGCATGTTATGGGACCTTTAAAGATCTATTTTAGTCTTTTTGTCAGTTCTTTTGGATGCGTGCAGCCCTATCCTCTAGTCCTGGTTTAGTCCTGATCTTGTCCAGGTAAATCATTTGCTTTGGATCGCCATAAAATAATAAAAAACACAACAGTGACATACAATATATAGCATTATCAATCTGTGACAGTGGTTGAACCTATTAGCCAGAGCAGTTTCCCTCCATGGCCCCGTCTTATTGTCGCTGATGTGTGTTTTATTATGTATTATGTTCACTGGGGTCGCTTCAGGTCAGGACTAACGGCTCCAGATGTAACCTGTACACCAGTGTTAAGGCCAATTCATACTTCATAAGAAGTACGAACTTTGTTCGTGCGCCTCGGGCTGTAAGAACAAAATTACGTCATTTTGTTCTTACAGCCTCTGTTCGGCTGTTCTCGCAGCCTGTTCTTGGTACATCAGCTGAGCAGAACTTTGTTCGGCAGAGCTGTGCGTCAACTAGGCTCTGATTGGCCAGTTTTTCAAAAGGGGCGGGGTAAATTTCTTTGGGCGCATGTTGGAGAAATAGTGTTATCCTAAGGACAAGGTGGTCAAACCGACGGGCTGACATCCGGAAGTACGAAAGGTGCCTCTCCTCATCTATCTCCCGTATTTGTTGAACGAGCAGACTGTATTTGCCCTGTACGACCCGCGTCGTATTTAGCGGCCGAACATGCCATCTTCACTCATTTCGTTCTGTCTCCTCGGCCAGCGCATGTAAAAGCAGGTCGTCATCCTCTTCATCTTCAAACATCATCCTCTCTTCTTTCTCCTCCTCTCTCATCCACTCAAAAACTACATCTGCCATTGCTAAAACGATATCAACTGAGCTGTCAGCGACGGGGTAATCTCAGCGTGGAAACAGTTGTTGGGATCACGGGGGGCGGGGTCTGAATGAGTTCGGCTGTGGCGCTTGAGCTGAAGTATGAATGCCAGAGCCGAAACGAAGTTTGTTCTTGTTCTTACAGCCTGAGGCGCACGAACAAAGTTCGTACTTCTTATGAAGTATGAATTGGCCTTTACTCTTGTTGTATTACTTGTATTTTGGTCACAGTTATCATCAATGTCATTTTTGCTGAGTAAAACTAAAAAGAATCATAATAATTAAAACTATAACTTAAATACTTTTTGTTGGTTAATACTGTGGTAAAAGTAAAACTAATTCAAACTAAACATAATTGCATGAGCGGAGACGAGATCCAAGTTTCACTTTTGAATTCCAGAAACCAAAACTAAACCAAAACAGGAGGCAATGCAATACAATTGATCATATTCATAAAATCATAAAACATATACTTTCAGGTAGTGCTGTGCAATGAACTGTATGTAAAATTGTGATTGCAATTATTATTGCTCCATTCAACAAACATTGATTGCCTTCTGTTACAAGTGCACTCTTTTAGACTCAAAACCTGGAGCATAAGCATTTTTCCAAAACATTACTAATAAAATATATTCGGCCTATGTTTTCTCTCAATATAGAAGTAAGAAGTGATTATAATTTCGGTCATAATCAAGCAGCCCTACTGTCAGGTTGACTAAAAACATTCTGGATTTAGTCGAAAAAATTAGCAAGACATTTTCGTTTCAACTACTTCAAATCAAAGTATTTTTGTAGGGCCCAACACCACATCAGCAGTGCCTTTATGTTCATCATAAGACAATAAAGTGGTGCAGCGAACTTTTAAACAAAAAGACCCACTAAATAGTCTCAAACTGTCAAATGTTAATTAATTCTGCTTAAGCCACACCCCTCTAATGAAACAGTAATAGTTAATAAAACGTAACATAATACATTTGCAAATGATTATCATGTTTTTAAATCAGCGGAACATGTGTTAAAATGAACCAACAACCGGGATTCCTTAAAGGACAAATATTATGTAAAATTGACTTTGTTGAGCTTTTATCCATGTTCTAACATTGTTCTGTCATAACAAACATACCTGGAGCGGCATTGGTTTGATTCCCGTTTGTCTGATGATGCTGGTTTGTAAATCCTCTCTCTCCAACACTGTGTCCTGAACTCCTTCGATGACGTAGATGATGCTGACGTCATGTATCCCAGAATCCTTTGCTGGTTTAAGTCCTTAAATCACGGTCAGACTCTGAACATTTCTTCTGTCTAATCACGATAACTACAACTTCATCATCTCCACTGCTTACTACAGTGCATTGTGGGTATATGTTTACATGTGTGTAACTGCCTCTACAGCCAGTAGATGGAGCCACAGCTAAGTCAAAATGGCATCTCCCAACACAGTGATAAAGTAATATTTGTCTTTGTAAAAGCATTTATTTTTAGTTTTAAAAGATGAGATGCCAAACTGAAAACACTCAAGAGCAGGTTTAAAGGCTAAAAACATACAAATAATGCAGAATATTTGTCCTTTAAATATTCCCAACCCCCTGTGTAAAGTTGCTTAAACACATCAGGCTATTGCACATATGAATTTTCTTCGTTCTCCTACCACATCAAAGTTATGAACTTGTCACCACATGAAAAAAAAAAAAAAAAGCTTCCTTTCGAGAGCAATTCAAGAGACACGACAGAAAAGCCTCTATAAAATCAGGGGCCTGTACTTCATTTTGCCTTGGGCCCCCAAATTCCCAAGTCCATCACTGTGAGAATTTCTACACGGGCCACCTCTGCCCTAAGCCGTGGAGAGGCAAACCAGGCTCAAAACCATCCTGAAACCCAACATATAAATCGACAAATGGACATGTCCGGCTCTACACAGTGACGTCAAGTGTCGGGCAGTAGCTTTTGATCCCGCTTCCTGAGTAATGAACGCAGCATTACTCCGGGATTATTAGCCCTGATGGTACGCCCAGTGCACTCAGAGGTTGGACCCGGGGCATCAGACTGGGGGGGGGGGGGGCAGAGGGTACTTTCCCCGGGGCCCAGGACAGGGATGGGCCCTCAAAAGCATGTTTTCCTTAGTTACACTTTTGTGATAAAATGCACTGTGGTTGATTAAAGTCATTGCGAGACTAAATACAATTGAGCATGAGATCTGAGGCCCCCATTGAATCATTGTTCACACATAAGCCAAGTTTTTAACAGATAAAACTAGTTATTATAATTTGCAGTTAGTATATTATTGTCATTGTAATAATACAGTTTGAGGTATTTGTTAAATTGGTCTGATGATTATTGTAAAAACAAACAGTTCTTCATCATAATATAAGATGGTAGTAACACTGGATGTCTTTAAATTAAGGCGAGACACAAATCGCATTGAATCCACTTCATCCATAGATTTCTCTGGGACATTGTAACTTCAAAGGCCGTTTTCTTAAAATGCATTTTTCTCCCTCGAGACATAAAGATCAGCCTTAAAGTAGATCCCACACCAAACTGTACAATCTGGACTCAACAAGATTTTGACGAAACGTACAGAAGGATTTTTTGATATCTAACTCTAAAACGGATTTATTTATTTATTAAGTTTGAAGTAAAAAAATGAGTTTTTTAAATTATTTTTGGACAATTTTCAGTCCAATCTAGTTTACTTAAAAATAAAAAAGAAATCCATAATCCTCTCTGTAAATATATTTGTAACTAATATGTTACAAAATGAACCAAGACATTTAAACCTGGTTCTGTCCATTTTTCAGATTTAAATGTCCCAAATATGTGTATTTTTGGCCATTTTTACACATAAAATGCCTTATTTCTACATGAAAACATGACATGATGAAAAACTGGTAATATATATTTTTCTTACATTTATCTGAGTAAACTACAGGAGAAGTTTACAATTGATATCTTAAAATTTCAGATTTGTTCCTGTTCACCTGCAGCGTCTCACCTTACATTAAATCTAAATGTTATTGTTAGATTTGAGTACAAACCAAAGAGTGTATTCTAGCAATAGTGGATGGAAACATGGGATAAAATCTTAAAATATACACAATTATGAGTTAGGGGCTGAAGGTTTGTACCTGCCGCACAGACCCTGGTTCAGTCCTTGATTAGTCTTGATTTAGTTCGAGTTGAATCCTGGTTTGTTTCTAGTTTCTTCTTGCTTGTGTCCTATTTTAGTCTTGGCTTACGCTGGAGATTTCAGTTGCAGACTCTACAGTTGCGGCCCTGTCTGAGTCTTTGCAAAACACATCCTTTCATGTCCCCGTCGTCTGCCAGTACGTTTTGCTTTTTTAACGTCTTGATTCCATGTCTCAAAGCTCTGCAGCCGTTCTTCCTAAATTCTGTCACTCACTCCTTCGTAACACTTTTTTTCTTTCCCAGCAGCACATAACCATTTCTTTCCCGTCTGATTTGACCGGGCTCCATCTGTGCCGTTAGAACGCGGCGCTCGGGCGTCAGTGCTGCACGCGCTCGGGGCTTCTCGGATCGCACGTCAATCACGGCGGACTCCGAGGATTTACACGGCTGCCGCTCTGTCGTCCCTGGGTGATGATGGCTGTGTGTTTATCCTTCATCAGAGAGTGAACGCCGCAAAAGAAAGACATCTACACGGGCTGAATTTATAAGATGACACCGCTGAGATTTTTCGAGCAAAGTAAAATCTAAAAGGACATGTTCGTTGTCTTCGTTCTTTTACCTTTTCTTTAGCCTGTCGTGGTTTAGGACTTAGAATGATGTATGTGTTGAAAACCACACGTTGTTTTCTTGCTGAATTGCTGCTGGCGCTCCATCTACTGGCGGCAGAGGGAAATACCACGGGGAAATAAACAAAAGCTTGCTTGCCACAACATACAAGGGCTGTAGTCGACGAAAGAAATTTGATTTCTTCGACTAAAGACCTGTCCTATCGACCGATTAATCGACTAAAAGGGGTATCTCTCTGTATCTGACCCAAATTGCTCCCAAAAAAAAGCACAACTGCACAGGAGTTCATACAACAAAACGTTCCTCTTTGAAATAGCTTATGGTCAGGCCAGTTAGGAACAGAAATAAAAACCTACAGTTTTAGCTACGCTGCCCTTGGAGCAACTCTGCTGGAGGAAGTATGGCAGCTTGAACACTGTCCTCTGGTTCTTCTACTTTATCTATCAACAATATTTAATATTACTTCAACTGTAGTCTGTTCATTGCTGTTCACTTGTTTCTCTTTCTCTCCACTTCCCCCGGGGAGTGGAGACTGTTTCAGACACTGCGGCGGCTGCTCCAGTGACGACCGCACCCCCATCTGTCTGGAGGATCGATCTCTACACTGGAGGATCTATGCGCCACCCGCCTGGACAGCTGGATTAGCCACACCTCGTCTGCCTGGACGAACTCCTTCTACTTTAGATGAACTGTTCCTCATCTCCTGCTGGAGGATCTCTCTACACTGGGTGGACTGCTCCTCGTCCGCCTGGAGGAACTCTTTAAAGCCTCCTCCCTCTTGAGTGGTTCTGGCTCCACAGTTCAAGTGGATGTCAGTCCTAGTTCATCTGCAGCCTGTCCGTCCGTGGGAGTAGGATCTCTCCTTCACTGTGGTTCTCCCCGAGGTTTCTACTTTTTCCCATGGGGTTTTTTGTAGTTTTTCCTCGCCGCGAAGGAGGGTCAAAGGACAGGGGCATTCTGGGACAGTTATCTGAACTGCTTTCTACCTGTGGCCCATCGAGGCAACTGTTGTTGTGATTTTGGGCATTATAAAAATAAATTGATTTGATTTGATACATACAATTCATACAGAAAAGTACCAGAAAACAGTGTATTTATATGTTTGATAGAGATTAAGCTCATGATTCACTCCAAAATCTTTAGATAACTCACTCCATATCTTCACTTTTAGCTGTTTTTTGTCGTATAAATCCTTTTAATAGAAATAAAATTATCAGTCGACCAAAGATATGTTGGTCGACTAAAATACCATCGACCGATTGATCAACTAAAAGATTAGAACATACTAATGTAACGGATGTGATTTGAACGGGTCTGGTGATGATTTATGGAGTTAAAAACAGCACTGAAGACTCTCTCTACCTTTGATGTCATAACTGATGTCATAACTGAGGCTCAGAAGCAGACTTGCATATAAGAGGATTATGAAATTGAAATGATTGCAAAGTGTGACTGGACCGCTAAGGCCCAAAGTCACCAGGACAGGCTCCAGTCACCCGCGACCCCGAACGGGAACGAGCTAAATACAACTCCAGGTATGATTTTAATGATGGAACAATGTTGGTTAAAAGCTCAAAAAGTACATTTTGCATTTGAGTCCTGTAATTGAAACTTAAATAAGACAAAATGTGTTGCTGTAAAACCAGTCCAAAGTACATTGAAAGAAATAATCTAGACCTTCAAACTAAAAACAGTCAAAATACACCACACTATAGCCATGTTTCCACAGGACTGGTTCACTTTGGAGTGTCTCATGCTGCTTCTGTTATAGCTGATTTCATATGGGTCTAGCAAAAAATTACTTCATAATTCATTGCCACCATGTCTCAAATCCAATTTTATGAAAAAAAAAACCCAAACAGTTTTGTACAGAGCAGTATTCATTTGGAACGCTGTTACCTGAAATTCGTCAACTCAAAAATAAGAAATTATTTAAAAACAGTCTTTCGTGCCATGTGTTAGACGGGTTATAAGTTGTGTCATATGGACAGAATTGAATCCCCCCATTTTAAAAATTAAAAAATGTGAAATCATTTGTGCAATGAACGTTTATGCATCGTTATGAAATGTAATCATTGTAATGATAATTTATTATTGTGTTTGTTGTATGTTTGGGTCCAGCTCTTCTGGAGGGTCCCCATGTGTTCTCAGGTCAGTCCAGAGACATAGTCCTAGCATGTCCTGGGTCTTCTCTGCGCCTCCTCCTCTGGACCTCCTCCCGGTGGGACATGCCACGTACATCTGTGCATAATTACACAAGTATAACCGTGTAATCCAACACAAACGTGCCAACTGCTTTAGTTTGTTTCTTTATTTGCTGGGGACAGTGCATGTTAATGAGCACATGTATCTACAGAGTGTACAAATGGGCTGATTGTCCCACATTCACTCTCACAACTCACTCATTCACAGATCATACTATCACACTGACCTCCGCAGGCACTGGGAGAACATGCAAATAAGAAAGACAAACACATTTCTTCAAACATGTCAAATGAAGTGTAAAAGTATTAACTAATTCAGCCTAAAAAAGGTGTAAATACGGCTAATTTGCATATGTATTGGCTGGCCCATTGTGCACAGCTCCCCTTGCGCCCCCTGGAGGCTTTACCTGGGAGTGTGACCAGACCATAACACTGGATGTTATTCAAGAAAAACTGTGCCAAAAACCTATTGTGAGTCAGGGGCTCAGTAGAAAAACAGTTTCTTGTCAGTTTTTAGCAAACATTTTGCTACCAAAATATACATTTTAGGAGTTGTTTGGAAACAGCAAATACTTGTGAGTGAAAATATGTTTTTGTCAATTTCTTGTATCTGGATTTTTTTACTCACACACTCAGAGCCTGAATCAAGGCAAGAAAAAAAAAACAAAACAAAACACATTTTAATGCCCTTAAAAATTGCCCTGTATTTGTCTGTGGCTGAAATGAATGCAATAAACGTTTTGTGAAACAATTAGCTTTCCAACAATATAAACATGTTTCTGTAGCACCAGGGCCTTAACAGATAAGATGAGATAAGACAAGATAAGAAAGTCTTTCACCAGAGAATCCATTAAAATACATGAAATTATTAAGAACCTTTTAAATATAAAGTGCTGCATCCATAAATAGCACATCAGAGGAGTGTGTTTGAGGAGATGCACCACCACACAGTCTGTCACTGTCCCTCTTTGCAAAAGGGAAGGCCACAGGGATGGCCTGGTGTGGCGCTGTGTGTGTCCCGGGGCAGTCTCCAGAAGGAGCTCCTGAAGCAGAACAGGACTTAGAGTAAGAATGCAGGTGTTTCAAGGTCACTTTGAGACATAATCATTTATAATTGTATAAATCTTTGAGATTTTTTATGTTAGGAAAGAACCTACATCTGTCTCGGTGTCATGCACATTTTAAAATTTAAATTGTGAATGATTTTTGATGTTTGTTGTCTAAAAATGAAACAGAAATGCATTTGATCTGATTGCATATGTGTGTGGATTAAGTGCGGCTGTGAGAGAAACAGATGTGCCTTTCCATAATCTCTGTCGGAGCGAGCTTGTCCCTGTGTCCTCTCTGAAAGGAGATTATCTCAGATTAAAATAAAATCACAAAAACGAGGTCAGACCGAAATCAAAGTGCTGCCACTTCAGTTTGACATCTCTAATCTCAGAGCCCTGCCTGCATGGGCTGCACAACAGCAGATGAAAATATGTATTTAATAGTGATAATAATATTACTGTGTTCATTTACCAAGCAGTAAGAACAGAGAAAGTCTGTTCAAAGACCACAAAGTCAGTTCAATTGCAGTAACATTCTTGTTGTAAGTACATTTTCACTGTATTTCATCAAACTGTGTCTTGGTTTTGTCAGGATCCTCAAGATTGTGCTCCCTCCTGTCTGCCCCCTCCTTCCTGAGTTTCCTGTCTCTCCTCCTCCCTGGGTGTGTCCTTCGGGGTCTGGCAGCAAACACACCTGCATCCACTTACATCATTACCTGCAGCATAAGAAGTCTGGTCCTTCATTCACTCATCGCCAGTTCGTCATATATACTACTACAGTTAGTACTGCGTTTTTGGCTCCAGAAAACTCAACTCACTTTTGTGCATTTTTGGAATTGTTCTTCACCTTGTCCTGTGTCCAGGTGTCCCTGCTGCCTCCCTCCGGTAACCACCTGCCTGCTCCTGTGTGCCTGCCTACTCCTACCTGCTTGCTCCTGTGTGTGTGCCTGCCTGCCTGCCTGCCTGCCTGCCCGTTCCTGCCTGCCTCTGCCTACCCTGGACACCCCCCAGCCCTGTAACCACTTACCTGTCGTTGTAAATAAACTGTGTTTCACCTGCCTCCGTTGTACTGCTCTTGGGTCCTAAGTCAAACCCCTGACAGTACGAACTGGCCACGATGGACCCAGCAGATCCAGACCCTGTGGTTCGTGCCCTCCAGATCCAGGGAGCGCAGATTGGACATCATGACCAGACTCTTCACACCCTTTTGGAGGGTCAGCAAACCACCAACGAACAAATTTCACAGCTCGGCGCCATGCTCCAGGCCCTAACCACTAACTTCTCTCTTCAAGCCACTCCAGCCTATCCTGCACCCTCCCAGCACCAAGCCTTGTCCACACCGGCTCCTGTTGACCACAGCCGTCCCCCCTGGGAGCCACATGTACCTGATCCCGACCGTTACTCAGGTGATATGGGGAAGTGTGGGAGTTTTCTTCTTCAGTGTTCCTTGGTGTTTAGCCAGAAACCCCATACTTATGCTTCTGACTCTGCTAAAATTGCTTTTGTTATGGGACTTTTGCATGGAAAAGCATTGGACTGGGCCTCTGCTATGTGGCAAAGCAAACCAGTAATGCGGAGTAATTTTGTCATGTTTGAAGAGGAGTTGAGAAAGGTTTTGATCACCCTGTCAAGGGTAGAGAGGCTTCCAAGCGTCTCCTAGCCATTCATCAGGGACACGTGGTGTGGCTGATTTCTCTGTAGACTTCAGAACTTTAGCGGCTGAGGCAGGTTGGGATGATCCTGCCCTCCAAACCGTATTCCTCAATGGGTTGTCAGAACAATTAAAGGATGAGTTGGCGCTAAGAGAAGATCCAGAGAATCTTGATTCACTTATTACGACAGCCATCCGCTTAGACAATAGACTGAGAGAACGGAAGAGGGAGAGACAGAACCGGCCTGCAACCCTTCTCACCCGTCAAAACCCTGTCCTTACCCGAGTTCCTGTACAACCCTCTGGGCATGCCTCCCAGAGTAACGCCTCAGCAGGTCAGGTTTCTCTAACCTCTGAGGAACCTATGCAACTAGGTCGCGCTAAACTAACCCCCTTGGAGCGCTCACGTAGGCTCCAGGCCGGGGAATGTGTTTACTGTGGCCAGGTTGGACATTTTTTAGCGTCCTGCCCAATTCGGCCAAAAGGGGGGGCTCACCAACAGTGATGGGGATGCTGGTGAGCCATGCTGCTATGTCCTCTAACCCCACAAAAAGAATGCTTGTTCCTGCTACTCTTTGTTCCGAGAATCTGACTCTACCGCTCTCTGCTTTAATCGATTCCGGAGCAGATGACAATTTCCTGGACTATAATTTGGCCTGTCAAGCAAACATAAAAACAGAGCCGCTGGAGACCCCGCTTGTGGCCAATGCTTTAGATGGTCGGCTACTAGCTAGGGTTACAGATCGCACGGTTCCCGTTACGCTAGTTTTGTCCGGAAATCATAAAGAGACCATATGTTTCAATCTTATTTCCTCGCCGCAGTCTCCTCTGATTCTTGGATATCCCTGGCTAAGGCACCATAATCCCCAGTTCGATTGGGCAGGGGGGAAGATATCTAGTTGGAGCTCATCATGTCATTCTCTGTGTTTGCAGTCTGCTCTCTCTCCGCGGAGACCCTCCTCCGTCTCCGAGCCCCCAGATCTGTCCGAGGTCCCCTGTGATTACCACGATTTATGGGAGGTCTTCTGCAAGGAGCGTGCCATGTCCCTTCCCCCTCACAGACCTTACGACTGCGCCATAGACCTCTTTCCAGGTGCCACACTACCGTCCAGTCGCCTGTACAATCTGTCCCGTCCAGAGCGAGCAGCCATGGAATGCTACGTCAAGGAGTCATTGGCAGCAGGTATTATTCGACCGTCATCTTCCCCTGTCGGTGCTGGCTTCTGTTTCGTGGATAAGAAGGACAAGTCCCTCCGTCCGTGTATTGACATTCGAGGGTTGAATGATATCACTATAAAAAACAAATATCCACTTCCCTTAATTGACTCTGCATTCCAAACATTACACCAGGCGACCATTTTTACCAAACTAGACCTGAGAAATGCTTACCACCTTGTTCGTATTCGTGATGGGGACGAATGGAAAACTGCATTCAACACCCCTATTGGACATTATGAGTACTTGGTGATGCCCTTCGGCCTGACTAATGCCCCCGCTGTATTTCAGGCCCTTGTTAATGATGTACTCAGAGATTTCCTGGATATATTTGTTTTTGTGTACATAGATGACATTTTGATTTTTTTCCCGCTCTCCTGAGGAACACACACAACATGTCAGACAGGTGCTTCAGAGGCTCCTCGAAAATAAACTGTTTGTTAAGGCCGAGAAGTGTGACTTTCACCAGCAGTCTGTCAGTTTTCTGGGGTACATCATTGGCAGTGGGCAGGTGAAGCCGGACCCTGCTAAGATACAAGCGGTGACAGAATGGCCCCAACCAACCAATCTTAAGGAGCTACAACGGTTCCTGGGGTTTGCTAATTTCTACCGACGTTTTATTCGCAATTACAGTCAGGTCGCAGCACCTTTAACTTGTTTTGTTTGGTCTGCAGAGGCAGAGAAAGCATTCCTGGACTTGAAGAGGCGGTTCACCTCAGCCCCGATCCTCACACACCCAGATCCGGCACGCCAGTTTATTGTTGAGGTGGATGCCTCCGACAGCGGAGTTGGTGCGGTGCTCTCCCAACGTTCACCTGTGGACCAAAAGGTCCATCCCTGTGCTTTTTTTTCACGTCGCCTGTCCCCTGCCGAACGCAACTATTCAATTGGAGATCGGGAGCTCCTAGCTGTTAAGCTGGCCTTGGAGGAATGGCGGCATTATCTGGAAGGAGCTGAGCATCCATTTGTGGTTTGGACTGACCATAAGAACTTGTCATACATCAGGACAGCCAAACGTTTAAATTCCCGACAGGCTCGTTGGACCCTGTTTTTTGACCGTTTCCATTTCACACTCACCTACCGACCAGGGTCCCGTAATACTAAGCCGGATGCACTCTCCCGACAGTTTCTTTCCACAGACACCCCTGACGAGGCAGAGTCCATCCTACCATCATCCTGCGTCGTCGCATCGCTAACCTGGGAGATCGAGTCAGTGGTGAGGGACGCGCAGAGAACAGAACCGGACCCAGGTAACGGGCCACCTAATCATTTGTTTGTACCCCAGTCTGTCCGTGCGCAGGTGCTGCAATGGGGGCACGCTTCCCGCTTCGCTTGCCACCCTGGCGTCGGAAGGACTCTCATTCTCCTCCGAAGACATTTTTGGTGGCCCGGTATGGAGAAGGACGTCAAGGAGTACGTCTCCGCGTGTACTGTTTGTGCCAGAGGTAAGGCGTCTAACCGACCCCCAGCTGGTGCCTTGCAGTACCAAGTCGACCCTGGTCCCATATTGCCTTGGATTTTGTCTCCGGGCTTCCCGTTTCTCAAGGCAATACTGTTATCCTCACCATCATTGACCGTTTCTCCAAGTCGGTCCATTTCGTTGCTCTCCCCAAACTGCCAACAGCCTTAGAGACGCCAACCTCCTGGTCCAGCATGTGTTCCGGATACATGGGATCCCAGTGGACATAGTTTCTGATCGGGGCCCCCACCCGTGTCCCGCGTCTGGAAGAGCTTCTGTGATGCCCTGGGTGCCAAGGTGAGCCTCTCATCTGGCTTTCACCCCCAAACCAACGGTCAGTGTGAGAGGGCCAACCAGGACCTGGAGGCTGCCCTGCGTTGCATCGCTGCCAAGGACCCGTCAAGCTGGAGCACATACCTGGCCTGGGTGGAGTACGCACACAACTCCCTCTCATCGTCGGCCACTGGGATGTCTCCTTTTGAATGTGCCCTCGGGTATCTGCCCCCTATGTTTCCTGTGCAGGAGAGGGACATCGCGGTTCCGTCCGTGGCAGTACATCTCCAGCGGTGCCGTGACGTGTGGACAACCGCCCGGACTGCCTTGCTGAGGACCTCCGAGAGAAACTGCCTGTTCGCTGATCGGCATCGGGTCCCTGCTCCGGAATATCTGCCAGGTCAGAAAGTCTGGCTTTCTTCAAAGGATATTCCGTTGAAAACTGATTCCAGGAAGTTGTCGCCGCTACACATTGGACCCTTCGAGATTGAACGAATAATCAACCCCTCTGTGGTACGATTGAAGTTGCCGGCCTCTTTGCGGATCCACCCAAGTTTTCATGTGTCACAGTTGAAGCCGGTGTCCTCCAGTCCTTTGTGCCCTCCGGCCGATCCCCCTCCTCCCGCCCGGGTTGTCGACGACTACCCTGCCTTCACTGTCCGGCGCCTCTTGGATGTTCGTCCCCGTGGCCGTGGGTTCCAGTTCCTGGTCGACTGGGAGGGCTATGGTCCCGAGGAGCGGTCCTGGGTGTCTCGCTCCCTCATCCTCGATCCCGGTCTCGTCCGGGACTTCTACCGTGACCATCCCGGCAAGCCTGGCTGTCCGCCCGGTGGCGTCCGTTGAGGGGGGGGTTCTGTCAGGATCCTCAAGATTGTGCTCCCTCCTGTCTGCCCCCTCCTTCCTGAGTTTCCTGTCTCTCCTCCTCCCTGGGTGTGTCCTTCGGGGTCTGGCAGCAAACACACCTGCATCCACTTACATCATTACCTGCAGCATAAGAAGTCTGGTCCTTCATTCACTCATCGCCAGTTCGTCATATATACTACTACAGTTAGTACTGCGTTTTTGGCTCCAGAAAACTCAACTCACTTTTGTGCATTTTTGGAATTGTACTTCACCTTGTCCTGTGTCCAGGTGTCCCTGCTGCCTCCCTCCGGTAACCACCTGCCTGCTCCTGTGTGCCTGCCTACTCCTACCTGCTTGCTCCTGTGTGTGTGCCTGCCTGCCTGCCTGCCTGCCTGCCTGCCTGCCCGTTCCTGCCTGCCTCTGCCTACCCTGGACACCCCCCAGCCCTGTAACCACTTACCTGTCGTTGTAAATAAACTGTTTCACCTGCCTCCGTTGTACTGCTCTTGGGTCCTAAGTCAAACCCCTGACAGGTTTTAGTTCTAATGTGAACAAATGAACTCCAAAGGAAATCTGCATAAACTGTTCAAATGTCAGAACAGTCTACTCTTTATTGTCTGCTGTGGTGCTGACATTTATACGACAAATCACGTACATAACTATATCTGCATTTAAAACGTGAAGGGAAATATGTTTTTTACACTACCTCACTATATTGTTCACCTATCATTTGTTTTATATTTACACGTATAAACACAACACAAGTATATAGTTTTAATCATGGTTTTATTCATAGAATCTGTAGGTCATAGGTCTGTTTACAGTTTACATTTAAGGTTACCCTCAGGTTGTTAACCCCCTTGCTTGGAATGTGTCTCTTGGGGGATGGGATGTATGTATTTCTTTTGTTTAGAGAAACTCCAAGATAAGATAATGCTGTCGTCGCCGTGGAGATGAAAGACTTGGATATCCCGGAAGAAGGGACAACCTACTATTTGCATATTCATGAATGTGTTTTCAAATACCTGGGTCAAGGGATAGGCGGGCGTTCAGAGCTCCTGATCTAAGTCCCGCATAGTGTAGGCTTTCAGGGAGAAAGTTCGGACCCAGAGCGCTCTGTATTAGATTCCTTTGTTAGGGTTAATAAACTTTTTGGATTTAATTGATTTTTGCCTTATTCTCGTTCTTCGGATAAACGAACACGCCTTCAGTTTTGGTGACCCCGACGTGATCCGAAATGAGATAAGAGGACAGCGCAGGGCGCAGGATGGAGCATTTGTTCCTTGGTGGATTTTCTCTCCCGGCCGGCCACTTTAAAGGGTAAGCAGAAAACCTGTTGTATTATACCGAATTTCTGCAATTGGTAAGTAAGAGAGAGATAAGATAAAAGATAAGAGAGAGAGACCCGCCGTAGCTGGCAATCAGTCAGACGTGACTGATTTTGCAAGGTTCCTGTAGACCCAGGGGAAGATTGGGTCCCCCTAAAACAGGTTTGTTTTTTGTTTTGTTTTTATATAGAGAAAACTTAAAGGAACGGTGAGTTTAATAAAGAAAATGAGGAGTTTGGATGATGTGGCAGTGATAACATGGAGGACAAATACGAGGTAAGGGTAAAACAAATATTGAGCAGTATGGACAAAAAGAAAAGAGACAAGTAGCGGAAGAAAATGCAGAAAGTATGGGTAAGTATTGCAACGGGCCAAGGTGTGAAAGACCTGGGCAAAGATGGGAAAGTTGGCATACAACTTACAATGGCTGGAGGTTTTGGTAAGTGAAAAAAAAGGAAAAGGAAGTTGAACAGAAGTAGAAAATATGGATAGGCCATAGAAAAATACTTACGCGAGTGAAAGAGTTGGAGAAGGTAAGACAAAAATACACACATTTGCAGTGGCGGCAAATCAAGGCCAGGCGTATAAAAGAAAGTAAGAAGGTGGAAGAGATGCCAGAGCGAGTGTTATACTCTATCCAAAGATACTGACCATGGCCCTAGTTTTTAGGATGGTGTGAAAGCTCAGAGTGGACTCAGAGGAGGATGGACGGGAGATACCAAGGAAAATTATTGTACAGAGTTTGATGGAGTCCCGGCAGCCCACCCCACTAAAAGTAAGACTTTTTAAAATCACTTTTCACAAACACTTCACTAGCGGATGCTTTGAGTGAGTTACAAAACACACACTCCACTCTGACTGGACCGGGAGGCGCATCTCATATGTCTCGACAGGACAAAGACCTGGACAGACAAAAAACAGGACTGGACTGAGACTAACAGCAACAGGCGGACCGGACGACGTATGATTCTCACCAAGAGGAGGAGGACCAAGTAAGGGGTCAGAGAAAGACTGAGGAAAGTGGAAAGTGCAGCATTTTGGGGGGCATTATTAGCTCCTCCTTTGTGTGTGAGTTAGATAAGGACAGTGACGTAGGCTGAACGGGGGAGAGTGTGCAGAGGTTTTTTAAAGATGGCATGTTGTTAATAATAAAAATACAAAGGGGCATGATTGCAATAGCAAATACAACCAGACTCCCAGACAAGATAGCCAAGTGGCCACCAGACTGTTTGACGCTATAAGACAGATGTTCCCCAAACCATCTGACATAGCCTCCACTGTACCACCATGGACAGAGGCGACTGACCCAGTAGAACACTTGTGTGGATATTTGGTTAAAGGCCACAGGCAGGCATCCTTCCCACATAGACAACGGAACTCTCATTTTTAGGACAACAGTTTTAGCACAACTTCCTAGCAGGTACAGACAGACTTAAGAAAATAACTAAACCTAATAGCAGGGGAGAACTCTAGATTCCAGAGACACGTGATACAGGCATTGAAAAATAACATACAGACCAAGACCAAAACCTGAGAAGAACTACAGGGAATGGAAACTTAACTGTTGAAATTGCAATTGAGTAAGGCCTAAGCAGAGGCCACCCAGAAAAAAAAAAAAGAAGATGAGAGGAGCACAAGATGACTCCATGATGTGGGCTAAGAGTGGTATGGGCATGGACGAGGCCGTGGAGGAGGAGCCAGAGGTCGAGGAAGAGGTGGACCTGGAGGATGGGGGCGTGGCTTTAATGCCTGCTTTGACAAGAAGGACACTGGGCAAGAGACTGCCCTCAACAGCAGGGGGCCCCACTACAGCCTGGAGCACAGCCTGGACCCACACCTGGAGCACAGGCGCAGGGTCCCCCAGATCATGGGACAGCTACAACCAAACTAGAGGCCGAGGTGGATATCAAAGTGGCTACTACGCTTCCTCTGGACAATATTGGCAAGAGCCCTGGGAGCGGGGGTTGGCAGAACCACTGCTTCCAATTAAAGTGGATGGACGAGATGTAATGGCACTAGTGGACACTGGGGCAACACACTCTTCTTTGAATTTGAACCTGAGCCAAGCTAGCCTCTCCACCCACTCCATCTCATTAGTGGGCTTCTCTAGGACACCAACTAGACTGCCGTTCATCAAGCCACTCCTTACTGATGTGGCAGGTCAAACATTCGTATTTATCTACTCGCCTCGGACTCCAGTTTGTTTACTGGGAAGAGACATTTTGATTGCAACACGTGCAACTATCCTCTGTGGATATCAGGGGATAGAGGTAACATGGTCAAATGGAAAGACTGTTAAATGTGGAACTAATATGGACACTCGTGGCATGTGGTTGGCGGCTACCCAAGAGGAGGAGCCAGTGGCGGATATTTATTGGGCCCTACTACATCCTGAGCATGGGCCTCGAAGGCACGGAGTTTACTCCACCTACCTCCAGTGGAAGCCTTGGATCTCCACCCTGGCACCCTACCTACCACCTCTTGACCCACTTCATTGTACATTGTATTATGATCGAGATCACGATGATATGTACAGGGAAGAATTTGAACATTACATACAAGGGAATCAGTGGGAAATTAAATCAGATTACATTTATGTTGGTAAACAGGGTGTAGCTGCCCGTTGCCTGTTAACATCTGAACAATTTGAATGGTATAGAATGGCAGACACAGCTACACCACATGTGTCACTGGCTCTAGCCCCTGAGCATGAAGCCAGAGAACTGGGACCTATGGTCAAGAGACTCACCAGCACCCAGGACTGGACAGAGTCAGGCATGGGAGGAGTTCAGTACTCCTCCTCTGAGAATACCTATTACATTTGTGTGGATATGGCTGACATGACAGAATTACAACATGAAATTATCTTTAGACCACATGGACGAGAATTTATTGACCACAAGGTGACTGAGAAAATGTTAACTGACCTACCTGACAAACTCCGGTCCAAAAGACCAGCTGACATAGGACTTTGTAAGACAGTAATATCTATCACCTTTGAAGTGACTCCTGGACCACCAGCACAAAAATGTCATGTCATCAGAACACAGGTCAGCCATTTTGAAACATATAAAATAATTAAAAGTGAAAGGAATGCTGTCCTTTTTGGGACTTTGTGGATATTATAGGACATATATCCCCAGATATTTGGAGAAAACGTCTATTCTCAGGGCTCTAGTCAAAGAACAGGGTATTAGAAATTTGACTGCAAAACTCAATTGGACTCGGGAAGTAGAGGACACATTTACTGAACTTAAAATGTTGTTAACATTTGACTCAGCCTGACTATCAGTCCATTTTTACTTGGACGCCTCCATTGGTCCAGGTGTGGCCAACAGAGTGTTATATAAGAGAGCATTTGGGAAGCGTGAAATTTTCATTTATGTGAGTGTTTCCCTTACACTACTGAAGCAGGATAGCCCCTGTGTGTACAGTACACGACGGGCCTGGCTAAAACTATTGCCAAGACAGCACCCCTCGTTATGGGACATCCACTACATGTACACATAGATCACACTGTACCGGCGTTTGTAGCGCCCTCTGCGTTCATTCACTCTGACTTCACTTAGATAAAACAGGCTATTGAAATGCCTCTTCGCACCTAAGATAGTTTATGTCATGGGAGGCTGACTCCCCCTACGCCATGGGGGCAGTATTTGTGGATTAGACTTCATGGAAACGAAATGGATACATGACAGTTAAAGGTTTACCAATTTCACATTGGGCACTAATGGAGTGATTGGATGCCACACTGCAAATGCCTGAGAAAGTAACTATTGTAAAATGTGCTGGGCACGACAAATCTGATTCATTTATTGCCTGGGGCAATGAGACAGCTGACCTAGCAGCTAAATAGGCAGCGGGTTAGGCACTACAAGCTCAGGGAGCTTTTATCGTCTGGGACGAGTCAGAACCCGTGGATCTGCTACAAACATCTGAATTGATTGAGCGCGCTCAGGCTGCAGCCTCACCTCAGGAGCGATCCTCGTGGTTGGAAAAAGGAGCTGTCAGGGACAGCACATGACTGTGGGTTGGCCCATTGGGTCAACCTGTTTTACATTTGAGGGAGCTATGAAGGGCTGCCCTCCTGGAAACTCATGGACCAGCTCACTTAGCTGCATTGCCAATGCAGCGCCGCTTGGCGGTAAGGTGGCATCCATAGATGAAGAATATGATCTGGGATCATTGCAACAATTGTTAGGTATGTCAAACTTTTAATGTTACATCTACACTTATGGACGGTTCCAGCCAGCACTGTGGCCTGGGGCTGAGGTCATAATTGACTTTAATGACATGCTCCGCCCAGTACACGGTAAGAGATACCTCCTGGTGATCGTGGATTCATTTACAGTGTGTCCAGTGGCTAGAGAAGATGACACATTTGTGATTAAGGTTTTAATCAACCATTATATTCCTCATCATGGCTTCCCCGCCTTGATTAGGTCTGATAATGGCACACATTTTAACAACAAAAAGTTGAGAAAATGTTGGGTCTCAAGCACTCGTTCGCTGCGGTGTATATAGACCTGAGAGTCAAGGCAAGGTCGAGCGCATGAACAGAATATTGAAAGAAAAATTGGCTAAAATCTGTGTTACATTAGGGCTTAATTGGGTTTGAGCCCTACCCCTGGTGCTTCTGGCCGTTCGACAGACAGTGAACCGAGTGACAGGCTTTTCGCCATATGAATTATTCACTGGTCGACTTATGCCAGGCCCAGGGTCTACATTGGTGCCATAGGAAGAGGTGCCACTCCCAAAATTGCAATACAGACCATACTGCGACCAGTTACGGACTCTGGTATCTAGTATTTCTTCCCAGGTGCAGGATGCCGTGAAATCAGCTGAAGAAGACGACACCTACGCTCCTGATGACGTTTATTTAAAGGTTCTGAAAGGGAAGTGGCCTGAACTTAGGTGGACTGGACCTTATAAGGTGGTTGCTAGGACAGACAAGGCTGTCCAGCTGCAAGGAAAAGGACATAAGTGGTTTCACCTGACTCAAGTCAGGCCCACATAATGTTGTTTTGAATGAAGGATTTTTTTTTTCTTTTTGTGTCTGTCTGTTTTGTTTTTCTTCTATTTTACGCCAGGTTGTGTTGAGCTGTGGATGATACTGAGAACATTTCGAGCGCTCCAGGTGGTTCTTTGCGCCGTGTGCAGTTCAGCTTGTACAAGAATGGAATTGACCCAGCTCCAGGTTGTATCACATGCACGTTTACATGGCTCTATGGTTTGTTGGCCTGGGGATACCCCAGACCAAAAGGGGGAGACAAGTAACTGTAGCTATTATAGCACCAGGCAAATTAGTTGTCATTTTTATTTTACTATGGGAGGCCACTCAGAAACACACACAAAAACCTGACAAAATCGATGACTCACATGACACTGACCAGGATTGGACTTCCCCACTTAAGTGTGACAGTAAATTTAATCTAACCACGATCAGGACTAACAGGGCACGATGCTCACTGGATACAAAGACAGATCAAAAGGGGGTGGGGTGTGCTGGACAATATAGAGAGGTATAACTCTAGAATGTGTAAGGGATCACTATGATTTATCATTTGGATGTTTGTGATATAGTTAAATGGTACAGGGACATGTGACTAAGTGGACGGGCAGTAGCTGGACACCCGCAATGGCCTATCTAGGTAGGGATGGTAAGGACTGGTGGACACATGTCAAATTACAGAAAAGTAGGGCGACTACAATAGAAACTTTACTATTGACAATAAAGGGACTAAACCAAAGCTTATATGGATTCTCTGTGGCTTCCTTAGCCATGGGAGTCGGTGTGGTTGGAATAGATCCATATGGATTTACAGATATAAATATACTGACATATAACGCAACTGAAGTTGACTTAAATAACAATACACTGTTATCGCAATCTTTGATATTGCAGACTCATTATAAGCTGATAAAAGTTAACTTAAAACTGTCCCATGTGATATGTATGAGCAGACATCCGGGAACCCTTTTGGCCCAAGCCAAGAGATAACCAAGGATGTGAGAATGTCTTTTGATGTATTGTACCCCTGGCTTTTGATGTCCTGCATAAACAGTTGACCATTTGTTTCAGAGTCTTGAGACTCGGGAATATCCTCTTCCGCAACAGAAGGTGTTAAAGTTCATACCGACCTTCTGTGTCTCCGCTCCCTTCCAGGCCAGTTAACCAAAAGGTCCTCTTACTCAGAATATACATCTGCTATTGTAATCACACCATGCAGGTGCATGCATTCTCTTTGTATTTTTATGGATAACTGCTTTTAGAAACCCACAACATAATTTTTCCATGACAACACCTATTGATCCCCACCAATTTTTCATATACACAGTGGCGTACAGAGACTTTAATACAAATGGCGACTGGTTATGGTGAGAAGAACATGTGGCTTTGGACTCTAGAACGTATGGCGAAAATGACTAACTTTATTGATTATGTTCTTCAGCTAGGACTACACTTATGACTCACCCTGCTCCCATCCACCCAGAGGACGAAGAAGGTTTATTCTCAATTTACGTTTGGAAACCTCCCGGAGACCTGGTGCAGACAGACCTTGGGGCTGCCCGACCCAGTGCCATACGCACGTATCAGAGGTGATCTTTATTGGTTGTGCGGAGATATGAAACTCAGGTATAAACTCCTGTCTAACTTTACAGGCTCCTGTGCGCTGGTGAGACTAATAATGCCATTGATTCTGTGTGAAAATAGAACCACTATAAGGCATAAGAGATCAATAATGGATGATTTAAGGAGTAAAAGTAATCCAACCTACATTGATGCAATAGGAATCTTCAGAGGCATGCCAGATGAATGTACATTGGTTGATCAAGTGGCCGCTGGTTTTGAGAATTTGCCATTTTCCCTATCACACCTATTTGAGCAGCCTATTGCAGCAGACCCTAATGTGTGACCTCTAGAAGAGGTCAAAAGGGGGACTGAAGGGAAATATATGTTTTTTACACTACCTCACTATATTGTTCACCTATCATTTGTTTTATATTTACACGTATAAACACAACACAAGTATATAGTTTTAATCATGGTTTTATTCATAGAATCTGTAGGTCATAGGTCTGTTTACAGTTTACATTTAAGGTTACCCTCAGGTTGTTAACCCCCTTGCTTGGAATGTGTCTCTTGGGGGATGGGATGTATGTATTTCTTTTGTTTAGAGAAACTCCAAGATAAGATAATGCTGTCGTCGCCGTGGAGATGAAAGACTTGGATATCCCGGAAGAAGGGACAACCTACTATTTGCATATTCATGAATGTGTTTTCAAATACCTGGGTCAAGGGATAGGCGGGCGTTCAGAGCTCCTGATCTAAGTCCCGCATAGTGTAGGCTTTCAGGGAGAAAGTTCGGACCCAGAGCGCTCTGTATTAGATTCCTTTGTTAGGGTTAATAAACTTTTTGGATTTAATTGATTTTTGCCTTATTCTCGTTCTTCGGATAAACGAACACGCCTTCAAACGCAAATGTGGCTTCAGTGCAGCAGGTTGATTAGCATACAGTTTAAACATAACATGGCCTTTAAGTGTCTGAAACTTTCCCTGTGTGCGGCACCAGTGCTGCACTAAATATGAATGTGTGATTATGAGTTTTTGTGCTTACTTTGTTGAAGATCTTTGCCTGTGGAAAGTTGTGGAAAAGCCATTCAAAAGCCACGATATCTGTGATGTCTGTGATGTCTTCAGTCAGGCAACATTTGTAAACCATTTTTGCGTTTAAAAACGACAAAGTAGAACGTGCAAACACTTCTCACTAGAGCTAAATGATTAATTGCATTTCTGATGATATCGCGATAGTACACAATGTGATGATGTAATCACAGAGGCGCACGATTATGGCCTGTTCAGAAGCCACAAGGGCGTCCTGCATTGATTGAACAGAACGGAGCGGCCCTGTGAGTGCAGCTGCTGTCTGCTGTCTGCAGCTGCATTGTTTTAAGCTCCGCTCCTCCTCGTCCTCCACGTGTTTGTGCCTCACATTTCTCTGTGTGGTTCAGGTGGGCTGTGCACATTAGATCGAGTTGATGTGGTGAAAATATCAGCCTTTAATGTTGTCCCCACAAAGGAATAAAGGCTTTCATAGAAGTCAAACTGAACGATATCAGCCCGAGGTCTCACCCTGACCCTGGAGTCACTGCACTCTTGGCTCCTTCTCTTCTCTAAAGATTAAAACTTGTGCTGCTAATGTTTCTGCTTTGGCAATTTGCATGAGCATTTATGTCACTTCCTTTTGCTTATTATTCCATGCCGTGTTAATGAGACCCACCACACTCTTGTCCTCCTCCCTCTCTCCTCTAATCTGAATTAGTTACATTTATGCCTCAAACTCTTTGCTTGTGCATCTCGATCACTTATTTCATGTGCATTTAAAATATGATCCCATCAGTGTGAGCCACGCGGAGGTGGCCCAGTGAATAGTTCTATTGTTCCCACTGTGGACAGGTGACAGCGCAGAGAGATAGGAGCTCATGCACGTAATGGAACGCAGAGCAATATAAATACAGTCTATGAGCAGAGCTCCGTCAGGCAGTTTGGGCACAGACCAAAACATATTTTGCTCATTATGACCCTGGCACTGGAAATAAACACAGACATGTCTGCGATCAGCTGCAACTGAATCCTGTTATTGACATGTGACGTACATTGGCATAAACCAGTTAGCAAACTTTCATTCATTCATTTTTCTACCGCTTGTTCCCGTTAGGGGTCGCGGGTGACTGGAGCCTATCCCAGTGACTTTGGGCCTTAGGCGGGGTACACCCTGGACAGGGGACAAATTGTCGCAGCTGACACAGAGACAAACATTCACTCTCACATTCATTCTCTGCAGGTAATTTAGAGTCACCAGTTAACCTCCACCTGCATGTGTTTGGACGGTGGGAGGAAGCCGGAGAACCTGGAGAGAACCCACGGTAACACAGGGAGAACATGCAGACTCCACCCAGAGAGTGTGTGATGTTGGGGTGGTCCGGGATTCAAAACCCATGATCTCCTTATTTAGAGAGATAAACTTTAGAACAAAAAAACAAAACAAACGACACAACTCCTGCCGTGGACACTTTGGCTGCAGGAAAAAGGCCAAACAAAGAAAAGAATGACACACTGGATCGACGTGGTAAATGAGATGGAAATAACCTTTGCACAAATGGACTTGTTTGACAGACTTTGGACTAAATGAGACAAGAACATGAACTTCTATTTTCTTTGTTTTGTGACACTACTTTTTTGTATTATTTCTCTCTTTCTGTGTTTCATGTTTTGTTGAATACAATTTAGATCTTATTGCTTTGCCTAGAAGGCACCACAGTGGCGATTGAAGATTGAAGCAAGTGATTCAAGTTACAAGGTCAGATTTATGAAGAAGAATAAATTCCCAGCCACAAAATGCATCTTTCAGAACCTATAGCGTTACCTGCGGCAGTGATTCTTAACCATAGGGCCGGGGCCCAAAGTAGGGCCACGAGCACCTCCTTGAGGGCCACACGATCACTAAAATATAACACATTTAATATGAGATTGGGCCGCAAGTTACTTTAGACAGAAAAAGTCGGGCCTCAAGGTAAAAAAGGTTAAGAACCCCTGACCTGCGGGATTTGTTTCCTTGAATTTGTGACAGAGGAGCGTCCAATCGAATGCAGTCCATTTCTTAAAACATAAAACTAACGTTACTGCCATTTCTGGAGTATTGCACTTTTTTTGTAGATTTTTAAACGTGTATTGAGTATAATTTTAGCATGCAATCGTACTTAGTTACATTTACTTGATTCCGCTGTAAACTGTTTATTTAATCAAGTTTGGTATAAATGCAGGACCTAAAATTATACTGAGACTATGCTGAAAAGTCACTTGTACTGAGTATTTTTTTGTTGCATACTTTATGCAACTGTTGCAATGCAGTTTCCCTTGGGTTTAAAAATTTATTTATCCATCTATCTTTACTTTTACTTAAGTACAGATTTGGGAGCAGTACTTGTATGCAGAGTCATGTATTTGTACTTTTACTTGAATACAAGTATGCAGAACCCACCACTGACATTTAAAGTCACGGTTTACTCACTTTAAGTTGTGTTTTTGTCATTGTTAGTTGCTTTTATGTCACTTTTACTCATATTGTTGACATTTTAAGATGTGTTTGTCACTTGTAGTTGTGTTTTTGTTGCTTTTAGCCACATTTTTGTCACTTTTGCTCGTGTTGTTGCCGCTTTGAGTTGTGTTTTGACATGTTTTACAAATTTTTTGTTGCATTTTTGTCACTAATAAGTCACATACATTGCTTTTACTTGTGTTGTTGAGTTGCGTTTTTTTGCTTTTAGCCACATTTTTGTCACTTTTACTCGTGTTGGAGCTACTTTTAATCCCTTTGTTGCTGCTTTGAGTCGTGTTTTGACACTTTTAGTTGTGGTATTATCACATTTTTGTCACTTTTACCAGCGTTTATGCCGCTTTTACTCGCGTTGTTGACACTTTTTTGTGTTTTTAGTCATGTTTTTGTCGCTTTAGTCACATTTTTGTTGCTTTTAGTGGTGTTTTTCAGTTTTTCTGCAAAATAAAATAGGATGTTTTGCCGTTTGTGGTAATTATTGCGCTTTAAAAAATATGCAGCCTTTGTGATGCTCACTGCGTTCATTCAAAATGAGATTTCGATTTGATTTCAATAAACTGTGCAGACCTATAGGGTTTTGACAGCTTGTTCATTATAAACTCATTTTTGCTCATCTTTAAAACAACAATTTCGATATTTTCATTCTGTAGATGTTTTATTGCCCACCTCTGTGTTCAAGCCACAATTACATTTACGTAAAGCCCTTTATTAGTGGCCAGTAGAGAATCAGGGGCCTTTTGGGTTCCCACTGCGCCTGAACCAGTCCTGCTGTTTAAACGACATGTGATTGGTCCATGTGTTAAAGCCATTACTCATCAGGAAATTACAGTCTTTGTATTATATTCAGACAGAGGGGAGAATGGACCTGCCTGCCACGGGCTATTATGGTGAATTTTACATCATAGACCAAAAAAATAAATAAAAAATCCCAAAGCTGCTCCTGTTTAAAGCTGCTCTTGTTGTTGCTCTTGTTGTGAGTGGCTCTGGAAGAACTGGAGGTCAGGGATCCAGTCACAAACCGGTTTGTACTTTCATTATGTACATATTTGTAAATGTGTGTTGTTTTTGCATTTAGTCCAGTTCATTTATGTAGTACCTTTTTCCTATCAAACCACATACATACTTTCTACAACTGTGTAAAGTTATATAACAAGTTATTCAGAAAGTGTATTGTAAAAGCAAAACTTTGTGGAAAAAAGAACACCTCTATATGCCATCTTCATCTAATAATTAAAGATTTTATCTTTTCAAACCCCCAAGAAAGAGTCACTGTATGACACTATGGCAGGGATAATACTCCTGCTTCACTTTTGAGTCTGAAAAAGCTGTTCTAAAGCTGAGCTGGTGTGAAAATTAGTGATGAACCAAAGAGTTTGTGAGAGAGGAATGAGAGAGAAAAGTTCAAAAACCCAGGAAGAATCCTACTCAAAGAAACAAAAGCATGAATGAACCTGCATTCTAAGTTAGAAACAGTGGAATACTAATGCCACGGCGACCAAAACATGTTTAAAAGACAATTACTGTAAAATAATGTCAAATTCAAAGTCCTCAATGTGAGACAAGTAAAGTTAAAGTAGAACTAAGTAACATTTGTACCTCATTAAAAGTCTTCATAAGTCCGTGTGGTGGTGGTAAATGTATTTTTGGGGCGTTTGAAGCCCTCGTCGTCGCCCCCTGCTGTTTCTGAGCAGATAAACCAGCTGTAACATTTCCTGACGCCGACCCAAACAACTCTCCTGAGAAATTTGGTGTCATGAAATGTTTGTGTATGTGATTGTACTTCCTTATTTCAATAAAAAGGAAGGGGGAAAAAAAAAGCTTTTGCCGTCTTTTTACTGGCAGTGTATTTTCACAAGAGACCTGCAGGGGGAGCTCTGTCGCTGGAGTTACTTAGTTCTGCTTTAAATATTATTTTATTATTTTTAAAATTTTTAATCTCATGTCTACCTCCTAAACCCTGAGCTTTCAGACACCACTAAATCAGGTGCAGTTGGTTGACGGCTAAAGAATCGAGGAATTGATGAGATGAGGAGAGGAAAGTGTAACAGACCCAGGTTCTGGGCCTGTTGGGCAGATTAAATGTTCCTGTAAAACACAGGGAAATGATGAGACAGGCGACAGTGAAGTTTCTCTTTGCCTCGCTTCTGCCATATTTATTAATACAATAATGTATTTCCAACTTTTACAATTGTCTTCTTTTCACAATCATGTAATAAACATTAATCATGTACAGTAAACGTTAACATTTTCATCTTTCTGATCACGCTATTGGTCTTACAGTACAATACAATCACAATTGCTGAATATTATTCTGTCCTTTAATGTTTGTGTTTTTAAACCACAATACCTTTTAAATCTTTTATTTGTGCAGCTGGACTGCTTTTTAACATACAATCTTTAATGTACCTCCGCTAGCTTAACGGCTCATGAAATGCATGGTAATGACACGTGCAGATTGGCATTTAGCTGTAGCTTGAGACCTTTTACACTTTTTACTTTTGAACCTATGAACTTACATTTTACATATTCACACTTTTTAACAATGTCAGAGCGTATTATTGAGTGTCTTTCACATAAACAAAGGAGCTTAAATAACTGCGCAATAAACTCAAAATGGCGCCCATAGCTTCGCCTTGACCACAGTTTTCACGTACTTTTACATTGCTCAAAACTCAACAAAAATACAGTTTTTACGAACTTCCAAACATCTCCACAATTAGCTGTGTTTGTTATTAATATGTTGTGACCCAGTTTATGTGGTTTTTACTTAAATACTGACCTGTAAAATACAGGGAAATGATGAGACAGGCGACAGTGACGTTTCTCTTTGCCTCGCTTCTGCCATATTGGAGAGGAGGGCCCTTTGACCTCACAATACCGTCTCACGGAAACATGCGCCACCTACTGGCGTGAGGGTGTAATTACACTTAACAAAATACTTAATAAAATGGTACTAATGGTACTCCCATTACCTATAAAAATAAACATAATGTGAATACACATTACTGTGTGTCACACGCTCCCCGACAAATAAAAATGGCTCCTGACATTCAAAATACTAAAGTTCACAACTTTAACCCAAAATCAATACTCAACATGGTGTGGGTGTGGGGTAAGTGTGTGGGACAAATGTGTATGGCGTGTATGGCATGTAAGGCGTAAAGCCAGACCCAAATGGAATGAAAGGTGTGGGTGCCCATGGCTGGTAAGGCATGAATGGTGTAAGTGTGGAGACCATGGCATGTGGTTCTAGTGAAGGTTCACCAAGTGACCGATAAGTAAACAATTGTCTAGATCTCTTTTCCCTGGTTGACCTCCTCACTTCAGTCTGTGGGTCAACTACAGGTACCTGTGGGGGTTCTGGAGGAGTGAAAGCATCACCTCCTTCACTTTCTTCTTCAGATGTTGGTTGATTTAGTGGTGCCTGTACCACAGGAACAGGCGGCGTCTGTGGCACAGGTAAATTGTCTCTGTCAGTCTGTTTGTGTCCATTGAGCACACTAGCACTTTCATTGCCTCTAACAGGTAACTGGAAACGGTTACTTGTGGTTTCAGGGACTTGGCTTGTCTGTGGCAAGTCGGGTTGGCTAAAGTCAACATCCCTCCCCACTTGACCAGTCTGTCTGGGAAATCTTAACCAGTACCCTACAACACAGTCGTCAGAGTCTGAATCGCTAGAGTCACTCTTCTGCATGTCCCTCTCACTTGACTGAGTCTTTTTCTGTCTTGTCTGTCTTTTTGGTGTGGGCTCGGGTCTGGCAGGCGGAGTCTCAACTGGGAGGTCATTAACAAGTAATAAGAGATTGCGATGGAGGACCCTAGTCTTACACCCATCACTGTTCTCAGGGTAAACTGCATATACTGGATTGTCACCCACTTGTCCTTTAACCAAATAAATGGCCTTCTCCCAGAAGGAACGTAGCTTCCCCGGACCCCCTCGTTCACTAAAGTTCCTAACGAGGACCCTATCTCCAGGCTGCAAAACAACACCTTTTAACTTTTTGTCATAATAGGACTTACCCCTGACGCTGGACAGTCTACTTTTCTCACTGGCTATCTTGTACGCTTCAGTCATTCTTTTTGCCCACTTATCTGCATAGCTCTTGTGTGACACTATCTGTTTCTCCCCAACTAAACCAAATAAAATGTCTACAGGGAGACGTGGGTTGTGTCCAAATAGCAAAAAGTAGGGGGAAAACCCTGTGGATTCGTGTCGCGTACAATTGTAAGCGTGAACTACATGTTGCAAGTGGTCTTTCCAATGTTCCTTCTCTTTGTCACCTAATGTCCTTAACATTTGTAATAGTGTCCTATTAAACCTCTCAGCGGGATTACCTTGAGGGTGGTACGGTGACGTCCTTGAGTGTCCAGTCCCAGACATCTCCCGTAGAGTTTTGAAAAGTTCATTTTCAAACTCGCGACCTTGATCGTGATGCAGTCGTGCCGGGTATCCAAAGCGTGGGATGAACTCTCCGAAGATGCGCTCGGCTGCAGTCTTCCCAGACTTGTTTTTCGTTGGATATGCCTGGGCATACCTGGTGAAGTGGTCTACGATGACGAGGATATATTCATATCCTCCTCTGCTGGGCTCTAGATGAAGATAGTCGATGCAGACCAGGTCCAACGGTGAGCTTGATGTGATGGTGCCCATGGGAGCACGGACGGGTGCTGTCGGCTTCTTACTGATGATGCATGGACATTTTCTTGTAACATAATCCTCGATTTCCCTTTTCATGTACGGCCAGTAGAACCTTTCTCTTGCCAAAGCTACTACTCTCTCTGTACCGATATGTCCCATGTTATCATGTAGATGTTTTAGCACAGTCTCTTTGCATTTGGCTGGGAGGACTAGCTGCTTTCTGTCACCACTTTGCCTGTACATGAGTCCATTTTCAAAGTGCAGCTTATTCCACTCTTGTAACATTTTTCTTGTTGTTTTGTTCACAGAGTTTCTGATGTCATTTGTTAATACTGGAACTGTCTCTTTCAATCTTATTATTTCACCCACGGTTTTGTCCTCTTTTTGGGCTTTAGTGAGCTCTTCTTTGCTTATGGATGGGACAAGTAACTGTGGTTCTGAGTTCACATTTGCAGCAAGGGCTACAGCAACAACCCATGCAACATCGCCCTCTTGAGCTGCCCTAGCTCCATTCCATGTAGCTTGAATCAAATCAGGTGATAGTTCTTCAGTGCACTCATTTACATACATGTCAATATTGAGGGGCAGGCGGGACAATGTATCAGCGTCCACATTTGTCTTTCCCGGCCTGTACTTGATCTCAAAACGAAAGTCTGACAGTTCCCCGACCCAGCGATGCCCCACAGCGTTGAGCTTGGCTGTGCTCATTACATAAGTTAATGGGTTGTTGTCAGTATATATGGTGAAGTAAGGAGCATAGTACAGGTAGTCTCTAAAACGTTCACACACTGCCCATTTTAGTGCAAGAAATTCCAACTTGCCACTGTGGAGACGATAATTCCTCTCGGCTGGTGACAGTGTCCGGGACCCATACCCAATGACTCTTAACTTCCCGTTCTGGCGTTGGTACAGAACAGCGCCTAGGCCCTGCTCTGAGGCATCTGTGTGGAGGCAGAAGGGTGAGTTAAAATCAGGGTAGGCCAAGATTGGAGGGCTGGTGAGCATGTCAATCAACTGCTCCAGTACTTGTTGATGTTCATTAGTCCACTCTATGGGGACCTTGGATGACAACTGGGGACCTTTTGTCTTTGGCTGATGGGACTGGTGCACTGACATGTTTGGTTTAATTTTCAACAGTTCATACACAGGCTTTGCAATGCGAGAAAAGTCCTGTATGTAGCTACGGTAATAGCTCAGAAAACCTAGTAGGCGCCTTACGTCACCAACTGTCTGCGGTGTCTTTGTCTTTAATAACTGAACTGCCTCTAAGTCCTTTGGGTCGATTCTCACGCCCTCTGCTGACACAAGGCGGCCTACATACCTTACTTCTCTGCGGAACAGTTCACATTTTTCAGGCCTCAACTTTACCCCATGTCTCTGTAGTGCTTTCAAAACTTGTCTCACACCCTCGACATGCTCTTGAAATGATGGTGCGTAACACAAGATATCGTCCAAGTATGGAATACAGCAATTGTCTCTGAGTGAACTTAACATTTCCTCCATACTTCTCTGAAAGGCGGCGGGTGCGTTCGAGAGGCCGAAGGGTATTCGCAACCACTCGTAGAGCCCCCAGGGAGTGACGAAGGCTGTAAGGTGACGTGAGCCCTCCGCCATGAATCCCTGGTGATACGCCTTGCCCTGATCGAGAATACTGAACCATGAATGCCCCCCCAGAGTGTCGGTCAGGTCTTGGATCCGAGGGAGAGGGTGCTTATCAGGGATGGTTTTCTGGTTCAGCAGGCGGTAGTCTATGCAAAGGCGTAATGAGCCGTCCTTTTTGCGGACGCAAACAACAGGAGCCGCATACGGAGATTTTGATTTAACAATCCACCCTTTTGCTAGGAGGTCCTGAATGTACTCTTTCACTTCAGAGAACAAAGGCTTCGGCACAGAGGAGTACGCTTTTTGTACAGGGATGTCGTCTTTGAGGCATAATGACATTTGCAAGCTCGGGATGCAGCCAATATCGTCGGCATCCTTTGCAAAAGCTGCTGACTCCTCATACAACATCTTTGCGACAGTCTCTTGTTGTTCTTTGTCGAGATGGCTCAAATCTACTGGTGGTTGCCACAAAGTTTGAGGAGGCTTTGTCTCTGCTTGGGCAACAGTAGCTGTGTCTGTTTCAGTGCCTCTAACAACTAATGAGTCAGTCTCAATCACTTTCTTTATTGGCTGGATACTGCCTATGGCGAACTTTCTGGCTAAGACAATATCATGTTTGGTGTGGTTCTCTAATGGTACAGTTACATAAGGTGTTTTACCGGGCTGAATCTCAAAGAGACCTTCACCTAATCCTAACTGTTGTAACTGGACACAGCTCTCTTCAGGTTCAAACAAAACTAAAGACTCACTGGGGTCGAGCTGAGGTGGGACTCTACACTTAACCCAGGTAGTGCTGCCTGCAGGGATTACTGTGTCTTTGTACCCCAACCTTAACCGCCCCTGAGCAGTGTCTTGTCTACGGGTCTGAATGAAACGTACCATGCCTTGTGCATCATCAACTGGAATAGACAATGCTCCCCCTAGTAGCTTAGCTAGGTTAGAAGCTGCCTGCTCAGGGCTACCTTGAATCAGTACTTCCACAACATTAAAGCCTATGAGTGGTGTTTCTAATGGCTGCGAACTGACTAAAAAGGGTACATTTAGTGATAGTTCTGGGTCTTCATTGCCTGGTAAGTTCACAGTTAAAATAACCCACCCATCAAAAGGTAGACGTTCCCCATTAACGGCATAGATTTTTGGCACCTGTTCATACTGCATTAACTCCATTAGCTCTGACATAGGACGGACACTAACATTTGGAATGTACTTGTTCCTCCAAGCCCTGTCAATCAAACTAACCTGAGCCCCAGTATCTACAAGAGCACTAACAGTTAAACCATTAAGGAGACATTTTGTTGTGGCTTTCTTCCCTATTAGTCTCACTATTGGGTCATTGTTACCTACTGTGACTTTAAGAGTTTCTTTGGTTCTTTTCTTGAATGTCCTTTTTGCTTTTGCATGGCTCACTTTTGTCTTTGATACAGTCTCTGTGTCAAGGTGGGACCCAGGTGTTGTCCCAGTTACTGCTTGTCCCTCTGCAGCAACCGGTTCTCGTTTCCCTGCTGCTTCAACCGTTTCAAGCAGCCTATGGCTCTGTGGCCTTCTTCGCCACATGAGAAGCAGTGGTTGCAGCTCTGGGAACCTGCCTGGACACACTTAGCACAGCCGTACAGTCTCTCATTTCTCGTTGCAGATGATTTGGATGCACTGGCGGGACGCTCTTTTTGTACTGTCCCTGCAAGTGAATCCACTATTTTTGTGAGAGTGTCAATCTTTTCTGAAAGTTCTTTGATAGTGTCTGTCTTGGGTTTTTGGTCTACAGTCTCTTTCTTAGTCTGTTTTGCTTTGGCTTCATCCACATGTGCGACATTGACATGTTTTTGTCGTTGTGTGGGACCTAACCTACGATGACGCTCACTTTCTTCACTAGTCACTTTCATGACATGTTTTAAGATTGTCTCATCAGTGACCGTTTGATCTGCGAGTAAAGGCTTAAGTTCTCTTCTGATGTCATTGTCTTTATGCCCTATGCCCTGATGGACTGTATGCAGAAAGACACCTTGAACTGTTTCTGGCGTGTACTTAATCTCTGATTCTGACTTTTTGGACTCAAAAAGGATTCTTTGTTTTAGGCCAATCACACGATAGAGGAATTGTTGTGTTGTTTCATTTTCTTTCTGTTTTGCGCAGATCAGCTCCTGGAACAACTCTGTGCTATTCCTCTCACCGAGATGTGACTGCAGAAATCCTTTTAGCTCAGCAATTGTCATGTCATCTTTGTTAACCAACATGTCCTTGAAATCACCAGGTTTAATGATCTTCAGCACACCCCTCACAATCTCTGACTCAGTGAAGTTTTCCTTTATGCCTTCCTCTATCTGCCTGCAAACACTGTTGTAGTTAATATCAGATGTGTGATCTCCGATCTGGCCTCCCTGCACCTTAAACTCACGCCTTGGCAGGTAAGGTAGGTCTCGGAGGGAAACTACAGGGCTAGCAGGAGGTCTGACATTACCTTGTGGGGTGGGCCCTTCTTGAGTAGTTTGCGCTGTGGCATTTGTCATTAAACCCTGCAACATTTTATTAACTTTCTCATAGTCTGAAATAATCTTGAGGACATCATCTTGTGACAAGCTAACGCTATTGCTGCTATTGTCCATGGACTGTTGTCCAGCATTTAGCTCACGGCTCTCTTGAGATGGAGGTGGGGCAGGAACTTGTGGTGACGCTTCCACAGTTGTTTCAACATCAGCCATCCGACCACTAGGCGGATGTAGGAGGTCATCTACAATGTCCTTTAGAGCCAACAACTCTCCCATCCCATTGTCCTCAGCTTCTAACAATGTTTTACTGTACATGAAGGAGTTGATGTACTCGAAGCAACCTTCTGCATCTCCACTTGACAGCTCTGAAGGATCCTTGCCTGGTCCAGCCGCAACGTTTGAAGCAATTTGGAAGAGTTGATCAGGCGACAGTGCGAACAGGCCCTTCCTGATGTCCCACACCAGGTTCTTCCTCTCTGTGTCTGCCATGATGTCTTCTCCAGCACTCTGCAACAGGTCACGCGCAGCAGGATCTCTTCGCTTGGTGAATAGCAGCTTCTCCACTTTACATCTGCTCCTGTAGACAGCTCTTCAGCAGGTTTGTTGAGTGGGGATCAGCTCCATTGACAAGGAACCAATCCCCGTACGGGCCACCAAGAATCTGTAACAGACCCAGGTTCTGGGCCTGTTGGGCAGATTAAATGTTCCTGTAAAACACAGGGAAATGATGAGACAGGCGACAGTGAAGTTTCTCTTTGCCTCGCTTCTGCCATATTTATTAATACAATAATGTATTTCCAACTTTTACAATTGTCTTCTTTTCACAATCATGTAATAAACATTAATCATGTACAGTAAACGTTAACATTTTCATCTTTCTGATCACGCTATTGGTCTTACAGTACAATACAATCACAATTGCTGAATATTATTCTGTCCTTTAATGTTTGTGTTTTTAAACCACAATACCTTTTAAATCTTTTATTTGTGCAGCTGGACTGCTTTTTAACATACAATCTTTAATGTACCTCCGCTAGCTTAACGGCTCATGAAATGCATGGTAATGACACGTGCAGATTGGCATTTAGCTGTAGCTTGAGACCTTTTACACTTTTTACTTTTGAACCTATGAACTTACATTTTACATATTCACACTTTTTAACAATGTCAGAGCGTATTATTGAGTGTCTTTCACATAAACAAAGGAGCTTAAATAACTGCGCAATAAACTCAAAATGGCGCCCATAGCTTCGCCTTGACCACAGTTTTCACGTACTTTTACATTGCTCAAAACTCAACAAAAATACAGTTTTTACGAACTTCCAAACATCTCCACAATTAGCTGTGTTTGTTATTAATATGTTGTGACCCAGTTTATGTGGTTTTTACTTAAATACTGACCTGTAAAATACAGGGAAATGATGAGACAGGCGACAGTGACGTTTCTCTTTGCCTCGCTTCTGCCATATTGGAGAGGAGGGCCCTTTGACCTCACAATACCGTCTCACGGAAACATGCGCCACCTACTGGCGTGAGGGTGTAATTACACTTAACAAAATACTTAATAAAATGGTACTAATGGTACTCCCATTACCTATAAAAATAAACATAATGTGAATACACATTACTGTGTGTCACAAAAGGAAGCGAGAGGGACAACTGAGACCAGGGCCACTGTCACCCTCTGAACCCGGGTGTCACTCACTCAACAAACAGTCCATCATACAGGCAAAGTGAGCAGAGGAATGTGGATCAATACTGCTGATATGAACTGGACTTAAGGAATCAAACTACCATCCCATCCTTCCACTGTGTAACTGAAGGAACTGCTATAACATGAAACGTAAAAAAGAAAAGAAATATAGTTGATAAGATTTGGTTAGTATTTCAGTGATACATTCACATAAACATTCAGCCACATTTATTTGACCTACAAGTAAAGTGGGTTTACAATCTTGCCCAAGGACACAACATCAGCTGAAATGCTTATCAAACCAATCTGTGAACTGGCTGGGAATTTTTATGACAAAATAAATCAGAATAAAATCACTTTTACAGGAACAACAATGGGAATAATCTTGCTCTAAGTCACAACACTGAAAGGGAATCTAACTACCAACCTTTAGCTCTGCGGAACGGCAGAGAAAAAAAAGAAGAAACTTGAACAGGCAACCATAATGTTTCATACATGCTTAAAAGTGTGGGAAACATTTTGAAGAAGTAACGTGGAAAAATCCATCAAAAACTTGAAGTGTATTTTTGCAGGAGTCAGTTCTGCAGCCAGGAGTGACCAGGAAGGTAAAAAATATATCAAATGAAATAAGTAAAAATAAAAGATGACCTCTCAGACCAAAGAAAGTGCAGGAGCGAGTGCCATGATGGATGAAGCAGCAGCGGGCAGTGACTGAACCACTGTGGAACCCATTGTGCACCGGCAATACCAGAGAGGGAGGTGTCTGGGGAGAGGGGGAGCACAGGGAGGTGTCTGAGAGAGGGGGAGAGCAGAGGGAGGTGTCTGGGGAGAGGGAGAGAGCAGAGGGAGGTGTCTGAGAGAGCAGAGGGAGGTGTCTGAGAGAGGGAGAGCAGAGGGAGGTGTCTGAGAGAGGGAGAGAGCAGAGGGAGGTGTCTGAGAGCGGGAGAAGAGAGGGAGGTGTCTGGGGAGAGGGGGACAACAGGGAGGTGTCTGAGAGAAGGGGAGAGCAGAGGGAGGTGTCTGCGGAGAGGGAGAGAGCAGAGGGAGGTGTCTGAGAGAAGGGGGAGAGCAGAGGGAGGTGTCTGAGAGAGGGGGAGAGCACAGGGAGGTGTCTAAGAGAGGGGGAGAGCAGAGGGAGGTGTCTGAGAGAGGGAGAGAGCAGAGGGAGGTGTCTGAGAGAGGGAGAGAGCAGAGGGAGGTGTCTGAGAGAGGGAGAGAGCAGAGGGAGGTGTCTGAGAGAGGGAGAGCACAGGGAGGTGTCTGGGGAGAGGGGGAGCACAGGGAGGTGTTTGAGAGAGGGGGAGAGCAGAGGGAGAGAGCAGACGGAGGTGTCTGAGAGAGGGAGAGAGCACAGGGAGGTGTCTGAGAGAGGGGGAGAGCAGAGGGAGGTGTCTGAGAGAGAGAGAGAGAGAGAGCAGAGGGAGGTGTCTGAGAGAGGGAGAGAGCAGAGGGAGGTGTCTGAGAGAGGGGGAGAGCAGACGGAGGTGTCTGAGAGAGGGAGAGCACAGGGAGGTGTCTGGGGAGAGGGGGGAGCACAGGGAGGTGTCTGAGAGAGGGGGAGAGCAGAGGGAGAGAGCAGACGGAGGTGTCTGAGAGAGGGAGAGAGCAGAGGGAGGTGTCTGAGAGAGGGAGAGAGCAGAGGGAGGTGTCTCAGGAGAGGGAGAGCAGAGGGAGGTGTCTGAGAGAGGGGGGAGCACAGGGAGGTGTCTGAGAGAGGGAGAGCAGAGGGAGGTGTCTGGGGAGGTGGAGAGAGCAGAGGGAGGTGTCTGGGGAGAGGGGGAGCACAGGGAGGTGTCTGAGAGAGGGGGAGCAGAGGGAGGTGTCTGAGAGAGGGAGAGAGCAGAGGGAGGTGTCTGAGAGAGGGAGAGCAGAGGGAGGTGTCTGAGAGAGGGAGAGAGCAGAGGGAGGTGTCTGGGGAGAGAGAGCAGAGGGAGGTGTCTGAGAGAGGGAGAGCAGAGGGAGGTGTCTGAGCGAGGGAGAGCAGAGGGAGGTGTCTGGGGAGAGGGAGAGAGGAGAGGGAGGTGTCTGAGAGAGAGGGAGAGAAGAGGGAGGTGTCTGGGGAGAGGGAGAGAGAAGAGGGAGGTGTCTGAGAGAGGGGGAGAGCAGAGGGAGGTGTCTGAGAGAGAGAGAGAGAGAGCAGAGGGGGGTGAGGGAGAGAGCAGAGGGAGGTGTCTGAGAGAGAGAGAGAGCAGAGGGAGGTGTCTGAGAGAGGGGGAGAGCAGAGGGAGGTGTCTGGGGAGAGGGAGAGAGCAGTGGGAGGTGTCTGAGTGAGGGAGAGCAGAGGGAGGTGTCTGAGAGAGGGGGAGAGCAGAGGGAGGTGTCTGAGAGAGAGAGAGAGAGCAGAGGGGGGTGAGGGAGAGAGCAGAGGGAGGTGTCTGAGAGAGGGGGAGAGGAGAGGGAGGTGTCTGAGAGAGGGGGAGAGCAGAGGGAGGTGTCTGAGAGAGGGGGAGAGCAGAGGGAGGTGTCTGAGAGAGGGAGAGAGCACAGGGAGGTGTCTGAGAGAGGGGGAGAGCAGAGGGAGGTGTCTGGGGAGTGGGAGAGCACAGAGAGGTGTCTGAGAGAGGGGGAGAGCAGAGGGAGGTGTCTGAGAGAGGAGAGGGAGGTGTCTGAGAGAGGGAGAGAGCACAGGGAGGTGTCTGAGAGAGGGGGAGAGCAGAGGGAAGTGTCTGGGGAGAGGGAGAGCACAGGGAGGTGTCTGAGAGAGGGGGAGAGCAGAGGGAGGTGTCTGAGAGAGGGAGAGAGCAGAGGGAGGTGTCTGAGAGAGGGAGAGCAGAGGGAGGTGTCTGGGGAGGTGGAGAGAGCAGAGGGAGGTGTCTGGGGAGAGGGGGAGCACAGGGAGGTGTCTGAGAGAGGGGGAGCAGAGGGAGGTGTCTGAGAGAGGGAGAGAGCAGAGGGAGGTGTCTGAGAGAGGGAGAGCAGAGGGAGGTGTCTGAGAGAGGGAGAGAGCAGAGGGAGGTGTCTGGGGAGAGAGCAGAGGGAGGTGTCTGAGAGAGGGAGAGCAGAGGGAGGTGTCTGAGCGAGGGAGAGCAGAGGGAGGTGTCTGGGGAGAGGGAGAGAGGAGAGGGAGGTGTCTGAGAGAGAGGGAGAGAAGAGGGAGGTGTCTGGGGAGAGGGAGAGAGGAGAGGGAGGTGTCTGAGAGAGGGGGACAGCAGAGGGAGGTGTCTGAGAGAGAGAGAGAGAGAGCAGAGGGGGGTGAGGGAGAGAGCAGAGGGAGGTGTCTGAGAGAGAGAGCAGAGGGAGGTGTCTGAGACAGGGGGAGAGCAGAGGGAGGTGTCTGGGGAGAGGGAGAGAGCAGTGGGGGGTGTCTGAGTGAGGGAGAGCAGAGGGAGGTGTCTGGGGAGAGGGAGAGAAGAGGGAGGTGTCTGAGAGAGGGGGAGAGCAGAGGGAGGTGTCTGAGAGAGAGAGAGAGCAGAGGGGGGTGAGGGAGAGAGCAGAGGGAGGTGTCTGAGAGAGGGGGAGAGGAGAGGGAGGTGTCTGAGAGAGGGAGAGCAGAGGGAGGTGTCTGTTATATCTGTAGTCACGTCACACAGACTGGAGAACAGAAGGACAATTAGACTGTCCAATCTTAGAAATTTAATTCATATTCCCTGTGAAAAGATAACGTCCAGTCACATTGAAACCAATCTGAAACTTGCTGTGCTTAATGTCAGATCATTATGTAACAAATCACTTTTAATTAATGATTTTATATCTTCTTATAATCTTGATTTTATGTTTTTAACTGAAACATGGCTTGACAAAAACACGGGGGATGTAGTTCTAATAAAAGCGACTCCACCGAACTTCAAGTTTGAATCTGAAACACGCGACAACAAAAAGGGTGGAGGTGTCTGTGCAGTTTTTAGAGATAAAATAGTTACCCAGAGGTTGTCTTTTGGGGTGTTTTCATCATTTGAGTATTTATCTTTTAAAATGGAGCTAAAACAGTCTCCCTCCATACTCTACATTGTCCTGTACAAGCCTCCCCAGCACTGCCAAGGTTTTATTGATGATTTTACTGAGATGCTTTCAGTTGTATGCACAGACTTTGACGGTTTGGTCATTACAGGTGATTTCAATGTTCACGTGGATAATGTTTGCGACAGAAACGCTAAAGAGCTTGATGCTGCCCTTGAAACCTTTGGTCTTACTCAGCATGTGAGTGGCCCCACTCACAGCAGAGGACACACTCTGGACCTGCTAATTACTAAAGGGGTTAATATTTCAAACATCAGTGTGGTCGATGTGGCACTGTCTGATCATTTCTGTGTTTTCTTTGACCTGTCTGTTATTCCCAAATCACCGACTGGTCCTGCAGTTGTTCGGAGGAGACACATAAATGACAGCACAAGTGCACTCTTCATGGAAATGATAAACTTTGAAAATCCTTCATGTTCAAATGTTGACGACTTTTTAAATTCTGTTACATCTAATATCTTGAATGTTCTGGACACCATTGCTCCTATGAAGGTTAAAATGGTTAAAAATAAGCAGAAGGCGCCATGGAGGAATAATGAGGCAGTCAGGGCACAGAAAAGGGAGTGCCGCAGGGCTGAGCGAAAATGGCGCAAGTCAAAGCTCCAGATTCATAAAGAGATTTATAGAGAAAGGTTGTACATGTACAACCTCATTTTATGTAAAACAAGGGAAGGATTTTTTTCTGAAATAATTGGAAATTGCAGTAATAACTTGCGTGCTCTGTTTGCAACAGTAAACAGACTAACAAACCCTCCAATTCTGCTGCCATTAGAACTAATTTCCACAGCTAAGTGCAATGAGTTTGCAGTATTCTTTAATGACAAGGTTCAGGGCATTAAAAATGCCATAAATTCCACAGTGCAAATAATAACTTTAAAACCACCTACACATTTAGAGCTGACTCAGTTTGCACCTGTAACTGACAAAACTGTCCAAGAGATCATCACCAGTCTGAGTTCTTCTACATGCTGCCTCGATGTGTTACCCACCAGATTTCTAAAGTCTGTTCTAAGCACTTTGTTAACACCACTCACTCACATAGTTAACATGTCGCTTCAATCTGGAACATTCCCAAGGGCCTTGAAAACTGCGGTCATTAAGCCTCTCCTAAAGAAGAGCAGTCTTGATGCCTCAGTACTGAAAAATTATCGGCCCATCTCAAATCTGCCATTTTTAGGCAAAGTCCTCGAAAAGGTTGTTTACCAACAGCTCACTGACTTCCTCTTAATAAACAACTCATTTGATGTTTTCCAGTCAGGTTTTAGACCTCACCACAGCACTGAGACTGCTCTTATCAAGGTGACAAATGACATCCGCCTGAACACTGACGCAGGCAAAGCCTCAGTCTTAATTCTGTTAGATCTGAGCGCTGCTTTTGACACTGTCGATCATGGGATCCTCCTACAGAGACTAGAGGACTGGGTGGGCATCACTGGCACCGCCCTAAATTGGTTGAAGTCCTACCTTGAGGACAGAGAGTACTTTGTTGAGATTGGTAACTGTGTCTCAGACCACGTGAGCTTGACCTGTGGGGTGCCCCAAGGGTCAATCCTGGGACCCCTTCTGTTCAACCTCTATATGCTGCCCTTAGGTCAGTTAATACTCAGCACAAATGTGTCTTATCACAACTACGCAGACGACACTCAGATCTATGTCTCACTGACGGCAGGTGAATATGGACCAGTGGATTCACTCTGTCACTGCATCCAACAGATCAGCGTGTGGATGCAAAACAATTTTCTTCAGCTAAACTCAGACAAGACTGAAATCATCGTCTTTGGGCCGCAGAAACAGAGAGAAAGTGTCAGCAGTCACCTCCAGTCTCTCGCTCTAAAACCAACAAATCAAGTTAGAAATCTGGGGGTAATAATGGACTCAGACCTGAACTTTAACAGCCACATCAGATCAATAACATCAACAGCCTTTTACCACCTAAAAAACATTGCCAAAATTAAAGGTATAGTGTCTAAACCAGACTTGGAGAGACTTATCCATGCATTTGTCTCCAGTAGGTTAGACTACTGCAACGGCCTGTTCACTGGCCTCTCCAAACGAGCTGTAAAACAGCTGCAGTACATCCAGAATGCTGCTGCTCGGGTCCTGACAAGAACCAGGAAGTACGATCACATTAGTCCTGTGCTCAGGTCTCTGCACTGGCTTCCTGTGGCTCAGAGAATTGACTTTAAAGCAGCTCTGCTTGTGTTCAAGTCTCTCCACGGCCAAGCACCAAAGTACATCTCTGACATGTTAGTGCCATATGAACCATCTCGTACTCTGAGGACCTCAGGGACCGGCCTCCTGCAGGTGCCTAGAGTCAGGACTAAACATGGGGAATCAGCATTTCAGTTTTTTGCAGCTAAAATCTGGAACAGTCTCCCTGAAGATGTGAGACAGGCCTCCACTCTGACAATGTTTAAATCCAGGCTAAAAACAGTTCTCTTTAGACGTGCATACGACTGAAAGATCTATCTGCACTCTTCTCTTTTAAAGCACTTTATTTTAAAATGATTTTAAAATGATTCTGTGTGTCTTTTTGTGTTTTTATGATTTTAATGCAACTTTTCCTGTTTATGTAAAGCACTTTGAATTGCCCTGTGTACGAATTGTGCTCTACAAATAAACTTGCCTTGCCTTGCCTTGCCTTGAGAGAGGGGGAGAGGAGAGGGAGGTGTCTGAGAGAGGGAGAGAGCACAGGGAGGTGTCTGAGAGAGGGGGAGAGCAGAGGGAGCGTCTGAGAGAGGGAGAGCAGAGGGAGGTGTCTGAGAGAGGGAGAGCACAGAGAGGTGTCTGAGAGAGGGAGAGAGCACAGGGAGGTGTCTGAGAGAGGGGGAGAGCAGAGGGAGGTGTCTGAGAGAGGGAGAGCACAGAGAGGTGTCTGAGAGAGGGAGAGAGCACAGGGAGGTGTCTGAGAGAGGGGGAGAGCAGAGGGAGGTGTCTGGGGAGAGGGAGAGCACAGAGAGGTGTCTGAGAGAGGGAGAGAGCACAGGGAGGTGTCTGAGAGAGGGAGAGCAGAGGGAGGTGTCTGGGGAGAGGGAGAGCAGAGGGAGGTGTCTGAGAGAGGGGGAGAGGAGAGGGAGGTGTCTGAGAGAGGGAGAGAGCACAGGGAGGTGTCTGAGAGAGGGGGAGAGCAGAGGGAAGTGTCTGGGGAGAGGGAGAGCACAGGGAGGTGTCTGAGAGAGGGGGAGAGCAGAGGGAGGTGTCTGAGAGAGGGAGAGAGCAGAGGGAGGTGTCTGAGAGAGGGAGAGCAGAGGGAGGTGTCTGAGAGAGGGAGAGAGCACAGGGAGGTGTCTGAGAGAGGGGGAGAGCAGAGGGAAGTGTCTGGGGAGAGGGAGAGCACAGGGAGGTGTCTGAGAGAGGGGGAGAGCAGAGGGAGGTGTCTGAGAGAGGGAGAGAGCAGAGGGAGGTGTCTGAGAGAGGGAGAGAGCAGAGGGAGGTGTCTGAGAGAGGAAGAGCAGAGGGAGGTGTCTGAGAGATGGAGAGAGCAGAGGGAGGTGTCTGGGGAGAGGGAGAGCAGAGGGAGGTGTCTGAGAGAGAGAGAGAGCAGAGGGAGGTGTCTGAGAGAGGGAGAGCAGAGGGAGGTGTCTGGGGAGAGGGAGAGAGCAGAGGGAGGTGTCTGAGAGAGGAAGAGCAGAGGGAGGTGTCTGAGAGAGGGAGAGCACAGGGAGGTGTCTGGGGAGAGGAAGAGCAGAGGGAGGTGTCTGGGGAGAGAGCAGAGGGAGGTGTCTGAGAGAGAGAGAGAGCAGAGGGAGGTGTCTGAGAGAGGGGGAGAGCAGAGGGAGGTGTCTGGGGAGAGAGCAGAGGGAGGTGTCTGGGAGAGAGAGAGAGCAGAGGGAGGTGTCTGCGAGAGAGAGAGAGCAGAGGGAGGTGTCTGAGAGAGGGAGAGAGCAGAGGGAGGTGTCTGAGAGAGGGAGAGCAGAGGGAGGTGTCTGGGGAGAGGGAGAGCAGAGGGGGGTGTCTGAGAGAGCAGAGGGAGGTGTCTGAGAGAGGGAGAGAGCAGAGGGAGGTGTCTGAGAGAGCAGAGGGAGGTGTCTGGGGAGAGAGCAGAGGGAGGTGTCTGAGAGAGGGGGAGAGCAGAGGGTGGTGTCTGGGGAGAGGGAGAGAGCAGAAGGAGGTGTCTGCGAGAGGGGGAGCAGAGGGAGGTCTCTGGGGAGAGGGAGAGCACAGGGAGGTGTCTGAGAGAAGGAGAGCAGAGGGAGGTGTCTGGGGAGAGGGGGAGAGCAGAGGGAGGTGTCTGAGAGAGGGAGAGAGCAGAGGGAGGTGTCTGAGAGAGGGAGAGAGCAGAGGGAGGTGTCTGAGAGAGGAAGAGCAGAGGGAGGTGTCTGAGAGAGGGAGAGAGCAGAGGGAGGTGTCTGGGGAGAGGGAGAGCAGAGGGAGGTGTCTGAGAGAGAGAGAGAGCAGAGGGAGGTGTCTGAGAGAGGAAGAGCAGAGGGAGGTGTCTGGGGAGAGGGAGAGAGCAGAGGGAGGTGTCTGGGAGAGAGAGAGAGCAGAGGGAGGTGTCTGCGAGAGAGAGAGAGCAGAGGGAGGTGTCTGAGAGAGGGAGAGAGCAGAGGGAGGTGTCTGAGAGAGGGAGAGAGCAGAGGGAGGTGTCTGAGAGAGGAAGAGCAGAGGGAGGTGTCTGAGAGAGGGAGAGCAGAGGGAGGTGTCTGGGGAGAGGGAGAGCAGAGGGAGGTGTCTGAGAGAGCAGAGGGAGGTGTCTGAGAGAGCAGAGGGAGGTGTCTGGGGAGAGAGCAGAGGGAGGTGTCTGAGAGAGGGGGAGCGCAGAGGGTGGTGTCTGGGGAGAGGGAGAGAGCAGAGGGAGGTGTCTGCGAGAGGGGGAGCAGAGGGAGGTCTCTGGGGAGAGGGAGAGCACAGGGAGGTGTCTGAGAGAAGGAGAGCAGAGGGAGGTGTCTGGGGAGAGGGGGAGAGCAGAGGGAGGTGTCTGAGAGAGGGGGAGAGGAGAGGGAGGTGTCTGAGAGAGGGAGAGAGCAGAGGGAGGTGTCTGGGGAGCGGGAGAGAGCAGAGGGAGGTGTCTGGGGAGAGGGGGAGAGCAGAGGGAGGTGTCTGGGGAGATTCATTCACGCTTGTTTCATTAATCCTGTTTACGAGGATGTCTTCTCAGCTCCCTGTCTGAGCCTCACAAAGAACTTGGTTTCAAATTTCCCAGATTTGTGAAGTCGATGGAAATCCAGAGCCCATCTGTGTGTGTGCTCATATTAGAATGCTGGGGCAAGCTAGCTTTTATTAATTTCCCCATGGTTGTTCCCTCTGCTGCCAATAGATGGAGTGGTAACACCAAACGCTGGTGAGGGAACGACTGATAGAAAGTCGTGTGTGGTTTTCAGTACATCCATTATTTTAAGCTCTGAAACAAAGCAAAGGCAAAAGAGCGTTCACCATCAGCTTTAATGGAGTTCTCGTCAAACGGAAGTGTGTTTACAACAAAAGTGTGTATCTGTGGCAAAAAGCGGCAAAAGTGGGTGTGGCGGAATAAGATGAATAGTCTTATGGAGTTGTTTCCATATAGTTCCTTTAACTCTTTTTATAAATAGCTTTTTTGGCAGTTTTGAAAATGCACCATAACAGAGAGTCACATAGTGTCAAGCAGTTATTTTCCCATGATTCTTAGTGTACGATGTGCCTGATTGCCCGGTTGACATGTGGTGAGTTCATTGCGGGGCGGGTTGGGGCGGGTTGGGTCAGGTTGGGGCGGGCCATTGATTGACAGCATTAAAATCATGTTTGGGCTAAAATAAAGCTGCATTTGTTGACATCATTTCAGTATTTCAGTACATCATTATAATGGTTGCGGTTGCGGGGCGGGTTGTAAAAATGATTCTGCTGCGCGGGGCAGGCTGGGGCAGGTCAAATATTGTCAGAAATGCAGGACCTGCGGGTTGGAAAAAACCCTGACTCGTGCATCACTAATATGCACAGATTAAACAGTACAAACTCAGTGTCTTTCCATTAAGTTTCCTCTACCAAACAATACGTAATGTAATATGTAACGTAAGAGAATGGATCTTACAGACCCTTTAAAGAGATAACGTGACTAAAATGTGTATTCACCTTATTCCGGAAGTTGCCGTACGTGCCGCAGTCTTGTCTCCGTTGTATTAGTTCACATGGTGCAGACGAGCTCAACAGAAAATAAGTTCTACATGGACTAAAAAGACGTTTTCAGACTGACCAGGAAATCGTTGCGTTGTTGACTTGTTGTTGCTCGTGTTCATTAAACATTTTACACAAATCAATCTACTTTATGTAACATTTTAGCGGCAAGACTTTTCCCTCGTTCGTCATTAGCTTTAACGGAGTTCTCGTCAAACGGAAGTGCGTTTACAACAAAAGTGCAAAAAACGGCAAAAGTGGGCGGGGCAGAATAAGGTCAATAGCACTAGGCGCCATCTAGTGACAGGATGCCCTCAGTGTCATTGGAGACAGCAGACAAATCCTTTCATTTAGTCCGTACAAAAAATGTTTCAACATGAATTGGCAAATTTATGGAACTCAAAAGCATGTTTAAAGGCTAATATCAGTATAAAAATGCATATTTTTCCTTCAAGAAAAAAAAAATGAGGTGAAATTTGAATTTTTAGGCCAATGTTCAGTCAGATCTAGTTTGCGGGAAGTAAAGAGCAGGATATTAATCTTCGCCCGGAGCCTTGACACTGGTGCTGGTGAAAATGAAAACCTGACAGAAAATTAGACTGTGTAAATATGGTGCAGAGGTGGTGCTGAGGTGGACACAACAAAGAACAAGTGCAAAACCTCTGGTAACACTGAAAACATTGTACTATCTGTAAAATATATTTTCAGAAGTATTCTTCCCAACACTGATTGTGTTTTCCCTGTCCTTTGCAGAGGCACTGCACACACGCTGGGGCAGTAATGTAAGTGGGGTAGAACTGCATTTTGCAGGACTAGGGGAATACGATTTTTGGGACAACATTTTGCGCATGACTGCCAATTCTCTCTCCGTATCTGCAGCAGTGCTCAGAGCTTAGGCCATCTGAGAGCACTATCTATAATGACACCTAGAATTTTAGTTTCCTCTTCTTGGCTGACTGTTGGGCTATTGACTAATCGTTTTTAAAGTAGCTTTGCATTCCAACCAGATTCAAATGAAATACTTTTCGTTTTGAATATATTTAAAACCAACTTGTTAGCCTGAACCCACAGAATAACAGACTCAGTATTGACTTCAAGATGCAAATTTCAAACATCACGTCCAGGTGCATGAGAGGAGAGTGAAACATGAACAGAAACAGACCGACTCAAGCTGAAGGAACACCCAGAAAATATCAAAGCGTGCATCCTGTTCAGCTGCCTGTTTGGACTGCCTTGACCTCAGTATCACTTCCTGCTTCAAACACCAGGGCGGGGCAGGTTTGGTGGATTGTTTTGTTTTAGTTTGCCAAAAGGAAATGGTGCAATATTTGTTCTCTTCCTGTGTTTGGTTTTACATAAGAAACACCAAAAAACACTGCATGGAAGCTGTGCCTTCTCCAATATAGAATGTATTATAAGGTTCTACTTCTGGTTTGTAATCGCAGTTATTAGTTTTGCATTCTCATTCTGACTTGTCCATTCTGAATTGCTAAGGTTAACTTCCACTTTAACATCTCTTTAGCACCTCTTTTGTGAGTTCCCAGTCCCGGTCACAAAGTTAGAGAATGGACATCTAATCCTTTTATGACGTCCTTTCACTCTGAAATCTGGCTTTACTTAACTTAGCACCACTGAGAGCTGTTGTTTTTCATAAATACTGTCCTTGCTCTTGTTTCACAATGATGTTTCATGTTGTCTCCTCATGATGTGATAACTATCTCTCCACCTGTGTCTTGTGTATAAAAAGCATGTGTTATGATTGTCATGTACCTCCGTCGACCAGGGAGAGTCACTATGTCAGGGAAAGGCCACTGTTCACTTTGGTACCAGTGAATAAATCAACTCATTGATCAGACTAATTCTCGCTGCATTTTTTTTGTTTTGTTTATTGTTTTAGAAATCCACAATAGCAATTCTCCCGTAACAGTTGGCATCAATGAACTGCGGCCTTCGCCCGGTCTGGGTTCTCGCCCGGTCTGGGTTCTCGCCCGGTCTGGGTTCTCGCCCGGCGTGAGTCACCGTCTGGCCCCCTGGATCTTCCAGCCTCTAACCTCATCTGCTTTCTGAGACGAAGGGCTGTCTCACGGGGACGACGACCACCGGCGCAAGGTTCCGAACCAAACATCTTACTTTGTTGTGGTGAGTGAGGCTGCATCTTTAAATTTTATCAGTTGTATAGGCGTTTAGTCTTCTAAAAACCAACTACAATGTAATAAAAGGGGGGAAATATTGACATTGACAATGACATTTTAAAGCACATGTCATTTTAGACATCCTAATAATTATTGAATAATGCTAGAGCTATCCTTCTGTTTGACTGCCAATCGCTTGAAGTATTTTGGTTAAAACGTTTAAGTATCTGAACGGGTAGTATTGCCTTGCATCAGACTGGGACAGCAGGCTCAAGGTTGAGCGCTGTCTGTGAAGTCCCGACTCTGAAAGTGGGTCTGGCTCTCTTTTTCCTCTAAACGGAACAAGATCTTGATTTAAAAGAGTGAGCTCTGTTTAGTTTGTGTCACCACAAAGAAAATCCAGAGGTTTGGTTAAGAGCATAATTTATAGCAAGACCTTTGACCTTTATAAAAGGAAGATAAGTGAGCATAAAATATCTCCGGGAAACCTTTAAAAGTTTTAGCTAGAGTGGGCTAAATACCTCATACCGTTCGATCTGTCTAGATATTATAACCTATATTTAGGACTGGGTGACACATTAACCTGGAGGTTAAAAGGACTCCATCTTAGGAAAAAGTGAAGAGGTTTCTTGGAGAATCCTCGAGACGAGAGGAAAGCGTCTTAAAATACATACACGCTTACGCAGATGTGTGTAAGGCGTTAAAAGGCTGCGCACGACATTTTATCAAGGGGATAAAATAGATAAAATCAGTCAGTGATGGAGGAGCAAACTCTGGATACCCCTCTCACTCAAGCCATGGCAGACAAACACGGCAAGCAAAGTATTCAATTATTGTGGTCCAAGAAATATGGCTTTCCTGAAGAAGGATCACTGAGCACTAATTAACTCAGAATTAAGAGAAAAATTAGAAAGTAAAAAGACTTATTATAAAGTAAACATTGATAACGTTAAAGAAGGAGACCTGAAAATGAGAGAATAAAAGGAAAAAAAAAGTGTGACCCAAGCAGGCATTTTTTTTTTTAATTGAAGGAATAGAAATTAAGCAACAGTAAAGAATTAATTGCACACATTTGCACTCACACCTCATTCATTACCTTTGTTTTTCTTTCTGTTACAACCTCCCTCTGACTGCTGTGAGCGCCGGGCTCCAAGTCCCTGCACCAGGGTCATCACGCTGGAGACGATCGAGCTACCTCTCGTGCTACAAGCTGCACTAAGCTGGACACGAATGAGACGGACTGCCATTATCTCGCCCAAACAAATCGTTGCATATTGGACAATAAAGCTAACACGGGTGGATGGGTGCCACCTCAAAGAAGATTTTGTTCAAAGACAATGGCTGATGTTCCTGTTGCAAAAGAAAGTTGCTGTGAAACCCACGTCTACAAAGCCACTATCAGGTATCTGCCCCATGTAGACTAGGTCTATTGTTTCCCCATCTACTGAGAATGTCTACGATATAAGCAGGACAAAACAAATAAACGTACAACCGGGCTTGATGTGAACCGGCCCATATAAAGGTTCATGACCGGCATTGACAGGAACTTTAAACCAGGGTCTAATGAGTGGCAAGATTCTACGCTGCTGCTGTAGCTGTGGGCAAAAATGTACACAGATGACCATCAGATCGATTGTGACTCTCATCTACAAACTTAGCATATGGATACCAGTAAGTGTAGACAGTCGAGTGGTTGTAAGACATCTAACCAGGCCGTCTCGTCAGAAGTCAGACTTTGGGCGCTTCGTTTCACTTCATGTTTATTTGAGTACATGAAACCAGACATGAAACCATATGATCAAAATTGTCAGAAATAAGGCACACATGAAAACACAACAAAATCTGGAGATTAATTTTCTTCACCATAAGCTCACCCTTGTGCTCCGGCAGTGGGTTGCTTACTCTCTGATGTCTCTCCTCCCCCTTCCAGGGGAAGAGCAGATGTGGTTCCAGCGGTGGGTGCTGTGCAACCACACGCTACGTGCGGCTCAGGATGTTGTTTTGTTTCGTGAGCGTTGGGGCCGTTGCCACAGTGTGAAGCATGAATCCATGTGCCCCGCTCGGCTGTCCCACCGCGATGTCGGGGACCAGCACGACACAACCAGCGTCGCCTCCAATGTTTAAAACCAGGTCTAGCTCCAGCTCTGCAGCTTCAGCCGTGTTTTGACCTGTACAGAAACAAAGACAAAAGTGCACTCCCCTCTTTTTTTTTCCTGTGAGTGCCGCTAGTTAAATTTGTCCTCCTGTTCCCAAAAAGAGAAAATAATATAAAACAAAGGAATGAAGAGAAAGGTGGACCTGATGGGCCGGCCAAAAAGAACAAACAGATGATGTGACACCGGGCCAACCCTGTACAGGGCCGTTGGAGCGACAGGGCCAACCCTGTACAGGGCCGTAGGAGCCAGTGCCAACATCACTAACAACCTAAGGACAAACCCATCCCCAGCTAAACCTGAGCAAAAGAAAAGCAAAAACGTGACTACCGTCCTCACTCCCGGCCTGAGTGTGGCTGGGCAAATGTAAGAATGTCTTCCGGTGGGTTGGACTGGACGATGTGCGGCCGTTGTCCCCTCGGAGCATTCGTACATCATATCTCCACACCCGCACTCTGATCACAGATCTAAATGTGAATTGGCTCCACATGATCCGGTTTTGGGATCTGATGTGCCAGATGACCACAAGCTCTGGACTTCAGATCAAAAGGTCATGTTGGCACTATTCCCCAGCGTGGGGATAGGCCAGTTAATGTTAAGGGTTGAAACTCTCAGTTACAGGTTCTCATCTTTTGTCAATAACACACTCTGTTTTAGCCTCAAATGCTCTGGGTGTCTGTCTGGAGTACTGGGGAACCCACATCTATATGGTATCTTCTAATTATATAACATATACAATTGATCTATATAGTAACTACCAGTATTAGTAAAGGAGGAACAAATACTTACTTAAATTGTTTATTAAAGGACACATGTTGAGCCAAATTGACTTTTAACATTGTTTCCTGATCAAAAAATATACCTGGATTTGTAATTAGCTTAATTTACACTTGTTCTGTTTACAAGTTCTTTTGGCTTTGAGCCTCAGAAAATATTCAGTATCAGATGTCCTTCTGCTGCCAGATGGATCAAAATCCTGAGGAGAGAACGTAGACAAGGTGCTGACAGGGATAGTAATATGTGTTCTTCAGTATACAATGATTTAACTTCTAAAACATGCCAAAATAAAGGAACTCGAGAAAACGTTATACTATAAATAATGCACAATATTTATCCCGAAGGCTTTGTAACTTTTTAGTCAAAGGGTTAGGTGTATTACTTAAGAGGTTATTTAAGGAGTTACTGAGCCATAATCATTTGTAATACTTGTAAAAAATGTAATATTTGTAAAAAACGTACTTCCGGCGCTGGTGAGAGCCGGCTGCTGGTTGCAACACGCTCCGTCTTTTTCCAACTTTTTTCGCTTTCTTTCTATTGTAAATACTTTAACTTTGCACACTTTTTCTGTGAAGTGAGGGTTAACACACACGCGTTGACTCCGCATTGATTCAACTTTATTTTCGTTGTTTTATTGCGTGTTTTGCCGCGATGTGTGTTGGCCCCTCCCCCCGCCCCCGCGTGTTTACTCCAGGGAGACGCTGCTGGAGCTGCGGAGCGCGGTGCGTCTCCCCCGGGACCGGCACGAGATTCCAGCGGAGGTGCTGCGGAAGACACGCAGAGGCCGGCGCGCGGGACGTAAACTCCGGGAAAAGAAGAGATGCTTCCGACCTGTTCTCCCCGTCATCATCACGGGAAACGTGAGATCTCTCCGCAACGGGATGGACGAGCTGGCGGGATCTACGCGGTACCAGCGGGAGTACAGAGACAGCAGCATCATGCTTTTCACGGAGACGTGGTTAACCCCCGAAATCCCGGACTCAACTGTCACTCTGGACCATTTTCATCTGCTGCGTGCGGACAGAACAGAGGAGAGCGGTAAGAAGAGAGGAGGAGGCCTGGCTGTGTTTGTGAATGAAAAGTGGTGCAAGTCTGGACACTGTACAGTGAAACAGCAGCTGTGTAACAAAGACATTGAACTGTTAGCTGTTAGCATGAGGCCATATTATCTGCCCCGGGAGTTTTCACATATTATTGTGATAGCAGTGTATGTGGCCCCCTCTGCTAATGCTGACAATGCTTGTGAAGCTCTGCTGTCCTGCACCAGCAGGTTACAAACACAGCACCCACAGGCTCTCTTCCTCATCTCTGGTGACTTCAACCACGCTTCTCCCTCATCTGTTCTGCCAACATACACCCAGTATGTCACCTGCCCCACCAGAGACAAGAAAACCCTGGACTTGTTCTTTGCAAACACCAAGGACGCTTATTCTTCTTCTCCTCTTCCCCCCCTGGGCAAATCGGACCACAACCTTGTACATCTGCGGCCTGTGTATGAACCCATCGTGCACAGGCAGCCAGTGGTGCCCGTGTGGTGAGGCGGTGGTCTGCTGAGAGCGAGGAGGCTCTGAGGGACTGCTTCAGCACCACTGTGTGGGCAGAACTTTATGACCCACATGGGGAGGACATCAACTCCATCACAGAGTGCATCACGGACTACATCAACTTCTGTTATAAAAACACTGTACCCTCCCGGACGGTGCGGTGTTTTCCAAACAACAAGCCGTGGATTAACCGTGACATTAAGGCTCTGCTGAAGGAGAAGAAGAGAGCGTTCAGGTTAGGGAACAAGGAGGAGCTGAGGACTGTGCAGAAGAAGCTGAGGAGGAAGATCAGGCAAGGTAAGCCAGCTACAGGAGGAAGATGGAAGAGCAGCTGCAGCAGCAGAACATCCAGGGAGTGTGGAGGAGCCTGAAAACCATCTCAGGTTTCAAGTCCCCCCCTGTCCAGGCAGAGGGGGACCTTCAGTGGGTTAACGATCTGAATTCTCACTTTCTGAGATTTGATCAATCACCCACCCCTCCCCTCAAGACAGCTGCAAACCCACCCCCCCACGGCTGGACAAGGGCCCCCACCCCATCCTCTTCACACCTCAGCGTCGGTCCATCAGCTCACCACTCATCCCCGCCACCAACCCCCCAGCGCACAGTCACTCCCACCCACCCCTGTCCTTCACAGCAGCACAGGTGAGGAGAGAGCTGAGGAGGATTAAAACCAGGAAGGCAGCAGGACCAGACGGCATCAGCTCCAGGCTCCTTAAGTCCTGCGCAGATGAACTGTGTGGAGTTATGGAGCATGTCTTCAACATGAGCCTAAAGCTGAGGGTGGTACCACAGGTCTGGAAGACCTCCTGTGTGGTACCAGTGCCAAAGACACCGCGCGCTAAAGACCTCAGCAGCTTCAGGCCGGGTGGCTCTCACGCCCCATCTGATGAAGACACTGGAGAGGCTGGTCCTGGACCACCTCCGCTCCACCGTGAGCTCAGCCATGGATCCGCTGCAGTTTGCGTAACTGCCTGGCATTGGAGTGGAGGATGCCGTCATCTTCCAGCTGCACCGCTCTCTCTCACCTCGAGAACCCTGGCAGCGCTGTGAGAATTCTGTTCTTTGATTTCTCCAGCGCCTTCAACACCATCCAGCCGCTGCTGCTGAGGGACAAGCTGGAGACGGCTGGTGTGGACTGTGACCTGGCAGAGTGGATCCTGGACTACCTCACGAACAGACCCCAGTTTGTGAGAGCCCGGGATTGTGTGTCTGACACTCTGACCTGCAGTGTGGGGCGCCGCAGGGCACTGTCCTAGCGCCTTCCTCTTCACCCTCTACACCTCGGACTTCAGACACAACACGGACAGCTGTGTTCTGCAGAAGTTCTCTGACGACTCTGCCATCATCGGACTCATCACGGACGACGATGACGCAGAGTACAGAGGAGTAACGCAGGACTTTGTGGACTGGTGTCAGCAGAACCACCTTCTCATCAACGCCGGAAAGACCAAGGAGATGCTGGTGGACTTCCGCGAGACGCCACTCCACTGCCCCCTCACCAGTGAACATCCAGGGAAGGGACATTGAGAGAGTGGACTCATACAAGTACCTGGGTGTTCATCTGAACCACAAACTGGACTGGACTCATAACACAGACGCACTGTACAGGAAGAGTCAGAGTCGGCTCTACCTCCTGAGGAGACTCAGGTCTTTTGGAGTGTCAGGGCCTCTCCTGAGGACCTTCTACGACTCTGTGGTGGCATCAGCCGTCCTGTACGGTGTGGTCTGCTGGAGCAGCAGCATCACAGAGAGGGAGAGGAAGAAGCTGGACAAGGTCATCAAGAAGTCCAGCTCCGTCCTGGGCTGTGCTCTGGACTCAGTGCGTGAGGTGGGGGACAGAAGGGTCCTGGCTAAACTCACGTCTATGCTGGACCATGAGTCCCACCCCCTGCAGGACGCTCTGTCTGCCCTGGAGAGCAGCTTCAGTGACAGACTGATTCACCCTCGCTGTGTGAAGGAGAGGTTTCGCAGGTCTTTCCTTCCTGCTGCTGTCAGACTTTACAATGAACACTGTTAGCCCTGAACATGTGTCATTCACCCGCTACAATCATGTGCAATATAATTTATCATACTATTAATACACTTTTACCTCACTATAGTCACTTACTGTATATAACAATACACTTAAGCCACTTTAGTTACCATTTTTACTGTAAATGAGAGTGTGCACTTTATACTTTTTATTGTATTTTTTATGACCATGTTTATTTATCCTATTTTATTGCATGCGCCTATTTCTTTCATTCCTGTCCTAAACTGTGTGTTGCAACAGTGGAATTTCCCCATTGTGGGACAAATAAAGGATCTCTTATCTTATCTTAATAGAAGAAGGCCCAGCAGAGGATGTACTTCCTGCAGCAGCTGAGGAAAGCCAAGCTGCCACAGTTCTACACGGCCATCATGGAGTCCATCCTCACCTCCATCACCTCCTCCTCACCGTGTGGTCCATCTTCACCTCCTTCATCACCGTGTGGTACAGGAGCCACAGCCAGGGACAAACACAGGCTACAGAGCATTGTGTCTCTGCTGAGAAGGTGACCATCTCTGCAGGACCTGTACGTCCCTGTGTGTCTCCAGGACCTGTGCGTCTCCAGGACCTGTGCGTCTCCAGGACCTGTCCGTCTCCAGGACCTGTGCGTCTCCAGGACCTGTGCGTCTCAGGACTCAGATGGAGCAGGTCGGCTCACAGCTGACCCTTCTCAACTGGACATGGACTATTTGAGCCCCCATTGCTCTGATTTCATGTCCTGTATATATATTGAATTGTATCATTTTTATTCTACACATATTTTATTTTGCATGCCCTTATTTTACATATAATCTATACTTTTGTTATTCATTGTTATATGTTGCACCTTATCGCCAAAGCAAGGTCCTAATTTGACAATTTTGTTCACCAACAATGGCAATCAAAACCTTTCTGATTCTGATTGCTACAAATGAAGTCTTTATTCTTGCTTTTTAAGGTTAAAAGTGTTACTATTTCATTTACAAGCTCATCTTTGGTAAAACCCCTCGGTACCTTCACTCATTCTCTTTGTTTCATTTTGAGCTGCAAACATCAAAGCTCTGTCCTTCACTTTACTTTAGTGCACCTTGAAATTCTACTCTTGACCAAGAACCACAGCTAAGAACAGATTTCCACACGGCTACAGCAGATTCCACCTTTACCCACATGAACAGAGCATGTTTTCACCCCCTGTCCCTCCTCTACTGCACTTACGCTAATCCCTGGCCTCTTCCCGCTTATCTACGATGTCCTCTCGATACGCCCCTCCTCACTTTCTGCTCCTGTACGCTCCTCTTCCTCCTATCACCAATTAACGTCTCAAAATAAACCTTTCCCCTGAAGGTAACCTGATTTACGCCGCGCTAAACCTCTCCACTGATTAAAACCATGCAGCCGCCATTACCTTAATCAAATTATACCAATCTGACATGGTCCATTTCAGCACATGGTCCAATTACGAAAGCTCCTGCTCGGTGGCGTGGCCTTGGTCGTTGAAGCGTGGATTTTATTTATCGCCTTGGCGCCTCTCGACGAGTTGTGGCTGCATAAGAAGTGGAAGAAGTGACTGTGACGACCTCCGTAGAAAGTGTATGAGGCGAGGCAGCAGGGCGTGAAAAAGCAGCAGAAGAAAATGTCCGCCGTGCACTTTGGACTTTATGAAGCTGAGACTTTAGCGAAATGTCACTGGGCACGGAAAGCGGAGGGGCAGCGGTGGACAGGAGGTGTTTGAAGTGGAGGAAATGGTAAAACAAAGCTAGCATACCGAGCTGACGCGTGTATCAGTGGCGGACTTAGAAATTTGGGGGCCTGAGGTAAAATGAAGTACAGGCAACTGCTGATCAAGTGTGATTTTCTGTTTAGTTTCTGTCGTGTCTCTTGATTTGTTCTAGAAAGGAAGCTTTTGTTTTTTTTTACATGTTTTGGCCGGACAGGTTCATAAATCTGGGGTAGTAAGTGAACTATTGGATTTGTGCAACAGCTTTAAACAGGGGGGTTTGGAGGTCCTTCCCCAGAAAAACATTTAAGTAATCAGACCAAACTTTGTCTGTTTGTTGGTGCATTTTAACTAGGGTTGCAACTAACAATTATTATTTTGGTAATGGATTAGTCTGGCGATTAATCTGTCGATTAACCGATTACTTGTTTACAACATGAAGTGTCCATGAATATAAGATTTTTGCTAAATTTGATCCAGATGAAACTAAGATGACGCCGCATTAGGATGTCCTGATGGTTATACTTACAAACAAAATAGTTTTTGATGCAGTTGCAAAGTCGGCCTCTTTAGAGTGACTTTGGGCTTCTTGTTTGGAAAGTCACTTGCAAATTTTGAGAGTCACGGGTTGTGGGTTTTTGGGCTTGTTTCAGAGCAGCACTTTCACATCATAAAAATAGCACATTTTTAGCCTTTTTCAGTTCTGTTTCGTGTTAATAGATGCAATGATGACTGAAATGCAGACATTGATGTGGGTAAAAAACCTCTTTTCTGAGATTAGTTGCGATTAATTGATTAACTTGTTTCAGCCCTAATTTTAACACATGTTCAGCTGATTTAAATACACGGTTTTCACAGATAATTTTACAATGTTATATTTTATATTTCTATTCTATTTCTATACAATCCCAGACTATTTTGTTGATTCTTTTCTTGTTTAAAAGTTCACTGCACTACTGCAATAGTGAGGAACTGTTTTAAAGCCTTGCATCTATGATGATCAGGAAGGGCATCTTAGGGCCTTTTTCACAAACCCCACTGGTTAGTTCTGTACACATGCAGAACACACACATTTTGACAAACATTAGACCTCTGTGTACTATGTACATCTAATAATAAAGCATTTTGTCTCAAAGTAAGAGCTAAAAGCGGCGCTCTGATTGGCTGTGCTTGGGTGGTCCTCCCCAGTTTCACTTTGTCTGAAAAAGGCTGATTTAAAGCTGTGCACAGGACCAAAAAATGAATACCTGTGATTTTCAACTATGAGCCAAAGGGTTTGTGAGAGCGAGTTAGACTTTCAAATCAAATCAAATCAATTTATTTTTATAATGCCCAAAATCACAACAACAGTTGCCTCGATGGGCCACAGGTAAAAGCAGTTCAGATAACTGTCCCAGAATGCCCCTGTCCTTTGACCCTCCTTCGCAAGCAGGAAAAACTACAAAAACCCCATGGGAAAAAGTAGAAACCTCGGGGAGAACCACAGTGAAGGAGAGATCCTACTCCCACGGACGGACAGGCTGCAGATTAACTAGGACTGACGCATCCACTTGGACTGTGGAGCCAGAACCACTCAAGAGGGAGGTGGCTTTAAAGAGTTCCTCCAGGCGGACGAGGAGCAGTCCACCAGTGTAGAGAGATCCTCCAGCAGGAGATGAGGAACAGTTCATCTAAAGTAGAAGGAGTTCGTCCAGGCAGACGAGGTGTGGCTAATCCAGCTGTCCAGGCGGGTGGCGCATAGATCGTCCAGACAGGTGGGGGGTGGGGGTGGGGGGGTCGTCACTGGAGCAGCCGCCGCAGTGTCTGAAACAGTCTCCACTCCCCGGGGGAAGTGGAGAGAAAGAGAAACATGTGAACAGCAATGAACAGACTACAGTTGAAGTAATATTAAATATTGTTGATAGATAAAGTAGGGAAGAACCAGAGGATAGTGTTCAAGCTGCCATACTTCCCCCAGCAGAATTGCTCCAAGGGCAGCGAGCTAAAACTGTAGGTTTTATTTCTGTTCCTAACTGGCCTGACCATAAGCTATTTCAAGAGGAACGTTTGAGCCTGGTCTTAAATGTAGAGACTGTGTCGGCCTCTTTTACATGAACAGGGAGCTGGTTCCATAACATAGGAGCTTGGTAGCTAAATGCTCGACCTCCTACTGTGCTTTTTAGAGACTCTGGGACTAACAATAGTCCAGCATTTTGAGAACGAAGAGCTCTGTTTGGATGATGTACGCTACTATTGCATCTTTGAGGTAGGATGGGGCCATATTGTTTAAAGCTTTATAAGTCAGGAGGAGGATTTTAAATTTGATTCTAAACTCAACAGGAAGCCAATGAAGAGACTCCAACACTGGTGAAATATGATCTCTTTTCTAGTACCTGTTAATAATCTTGCTGCTGCATTTTGAACCAGTTGAAAGCTTCTTATAGAGCTTTTAGGACACGCTGTAAGCAGAGCGTTACAATAGTCTAATCTGGATGTGACAAATGCATGGATGAGTTTTTCGGCATCATCTCTGGGCAGGATTTTTCTAATTTTGGCTATGTTACATGAAAATGAAAGTAGGCTGTTTTACAGGCTTGATTTATATGAGCTTTGAACGAGAGATCTTGGTCAAATGGGACCCCAAGGTTTCTTACAGTAGAGCTAAAGGCTACAGTGATATTGTCCAGAGAAACTATCTGGTCAGATAAGGAGTCTCGCAGGTGCTTAGGGCCCAGCAGAATGACCTCGGTTTTTTCAGGGTTAAGGAGCAGATAATTAAGAGTCATCCAAGTTTTTATGTCTTTCACGCAGGCACTAAGTCTGTCTAGTTGATCGCCTGATCAGGTTTCATTGATAAATACAGCTGAGTGTCATCTGCATAGCAGTGAAGTTAATGCCATGCTTTCTGATGATCATACCTAAGGGCAGCATATAAAGAGTGAACAGAACTGGACTGAGTACTGAACCCTGCGGCACACGTAGGTTACTTTAGAACATGGGGAAGATCTCTGGTTTACATTAACAAACTGGTACCTATCAGATAGATAGGATTTAAACCAGCTAAGGGCGTGTTCCACTGACACCTACATCACATTCTAACCTCTGCAGCAGAATGTTGTGGTCGATGGTGCCAACGCTGCGCTGAGGTCCAACAGAACCAGAATTGAGACCTGTCCATCATCAGCAGCTAATAACAGATCATTTGTGACTTTAACTAGTGCAGTTTCAGTGCTGTGGTATGCACGGAACCCTGACTGAAAAACTTCAAATAAATTATTGTCCTGCAGGTGGCACGACAAAGCTGTTTAATCACAATTCTTTCAAGGATTTTAGAGACAAAGGGCAGATTAGAAATAGGTCTATAGTTTGCCAGTATGTCAGGGTCTAGATTAGGCTTTTTCAAAAGTGGTTTAACCACTGCATGGGTGAAGGACTCAGGGACATAACCGCTTTCTAGTGAAGTATTTATTATATTAAGAATGGGATTTATAATTAGGGAGAATTTCTTGAGGAGTCTACTTGGGATTGGGTCTAAAATACAAGTTGATGTTTTGGAGGACATAATGACTGAAGTTATCTCTGCCTGATCAACAGCAGTGAACCTATCTAGTATTACTGAAGGATTTGTATGGGACACTAGCTTTGCAGTCTGGGCTTGCTCGGTACTAATAGGGAGTCATTGCATTTAGTTTATCTCTAATAGTTGTGATTTTGCTGTTAAAGAATAGAAGGGAAGTCATTGCAGCTTAGAGTAACTGGTATTGAGGGTCTCTACTGCGCTGTGACAGTTTGTCAGCCTGGCTACAGTGCTGAAGAGAAATCTACAGTTATTTTTATTTACTTCTATTAAATTTGAATAATATCTGGTTTGAGCCTTACGCAGAGCCTGCTTATAAGACAGAAGGCAAGTTTTCCATTCTTTCAGGGATTCTTCTGTGTGGGAGCAAGCGAAGGATCTCTCTAGTTTTCTTACCCTTTGTGTCGGAGAACGTAGTTCGTCATTGTACCAGGGGGAGGCTCTGCTTTGGCCTGATTACTTTCTGTTTAAGTGGAGCTGCAACATCAAGAGCAGATTTTAGAGAGTTGACCATTGAGTCAACAGAGTTATCAATAGCACTGGACTGGCGCTGTTAATCTACAGGATCACATGACATAATATTAAATATTGGTTCTATTATTTCTTTGAACTTTAAGATTTATTTTTCAGATATTGTCCTTTTCATTATAGTTTTAGTCTGAGGAGCTGGATAGTCCTTAAGAATAAACTGAAAGGTAATTAGGAAGTGATCTGACATTATTGGGTTTTGGGGGAAGACATTAAGGTCACTAATCTCTATTCCATAAGTTAGAACCAGGTCCAGAGTGTGCTGGTGACTGTGGGTTGGTTCATTTACATTTTGAGTGAAACCAATGCTATCTAATAAAGCGCTAAAGGCATTACTGAGGCAATTATTTTCATTCACATGAATGTTGAAATCCCCAACCACCACGATATTTTCCCAGTCTAATACTAAATTTGATAGGAAGTCAAAGAATTCTGTTAAGGACAATGAATAAGGACCAGGAGGTCGATAGATTATTATGAACAGAACAGCTTTTTGGTTTCTCCACTTTAAAAAACTACTTTTGGTTCCGCAGTGTGGAAAAACCGGTACCCCTGCTTTAATGAAGCATGATTTTTTTTTTTTTAATAACTACGTTGTCCAGTAGTCTGTGGCCTCCGCTTTGTTTCAAAATTCGCACCTCAGTGCTCTTTGACACCTCTTATCGAGGTCATATAAAAATAAAATAATAGTTTAAACAAGTTGTCATATCCCTGAACAGCTGAAATCAAGATCAATCAAATCAATATTCAGGGAGTTATTATGCTCTGTGCAGACTGAAGCCATTGCATTTTTGCTGTACTCTTCTAATCCTCTCTGTTTTGTTTCAATTGTCAAATGATGTTGTGCTCCTGGTATTTACTGATTCTTCTCTTGTTCCGTCACATTTTACACCTCCTGATTTCATTCCATTTCCTGGAGGCGGATGTTCAAAACAAGCCCTGAATGACATTACTCTGTTTGTCTGGCGTTTGGGTTTGGCCCAGCGCCGGCAGCCATGACTCTCCCACAACAACGTACCGCGTAATGAACAAACCGACCACGAAATGTGCCCATCGTCAGCTGAACGCGCACAAACGCACTCACTCACAAATGGGAAATTAAACAACATTTGAGGTCAGAAAACAGGCAATCTCCCGCACCAGCGCCGACAAATGAATTCAGCTTCAGTGTCCTCCGGCTTCAAAACACCTTGCTTAGGGAATTTAATTAAAAACGGCAAGATTATGGATAGGCTATGATAGCTGCAGGTGTTTAGATGGAAGAAAGTATGCAAAAATCAGTTCATGAATAAAAATATTGTTGACGGCTAATGAATAAAGATATTGTAAATAATTAAATGAGATGGAGATGTTCGTTCTTTCCCTGGACGGTTTCTTAGTTTGGAATTAAACTTATCTGTCTCAGAGGAGCAGAATTCTTTATCTCTGCCCGTTGCTCAGACACACTCACCTGCTACACGTCAAACCAAACGTTCCATCACATAATTTCCATATTTAAGCATACAACATGGTTATTTTCTCCTCGTTAATGATATGTAAATGAAGATGTTTGTGTGAAGGACAGTCTTTCCTCCTGCTGCTGTCATGTACTATACTGTAATGTGAATTATCTCTGGTATAATTCACTGAAGTTACTTTGCCAGCCATTTATACTTGTCCATATGCTGCATTGTTCATAATCATAGTCAGAGTCACGTATTGTACATAGCGTTAGAATACACATACTCATCTATTATTCTGTCCATATGCTGAACTCCAGGGTCATAGTCTTTTATTGTATTATTCAAATGTTTAAACAATCCTGGATATTTAGTGGGTTTACCTCTTTATAGCTCAAAATGTAATTTTCCAGCTCCTCAGGTGAGTGTCTAGGAGTTGATAATCCAGATTACAAAACAATGGTGGAAGATACACAACTTGTGTTATGCCATTTCTTGTACCTAATAGTTTTTTTTTAATTCACCTGCAGTTCTTGAACTGAAATTTCCCCTTTGTGGAACAAATAAAGGTTATCTTATTCAACCTTCTTAGATCCTGTAGAAATCCACTGGAAATCTCCATAAAGTTGGTTAGCCTTTGGCTCAGATGCCAGTTTTACACTATAATTATTATCTAAAATAACATGGCAAAAGGTTTACACACTCTGCAATGACTTCAAAGAGAGTTTGACATACACGTGGTTGATGTGGTTGGGGCTGGTACCGGCCCAACCCTTCTGGATTGTTCATAATTTGCTTTCTTTATGGTTAATGCTATTATTATTGTAAAAAATACAGGGGACAGGCTCTGGAATCCCTCAAGTGTTTTCATAGTTGGAAATCTACATTTCCACTAGCCACCTGGACGTTGGAGCATCTCGGGTCACAAATAAAGTAATCATCACTGTATATGTCAGTTTGTCATCAGATGAAGTCAGTGTTTGGTGAGGAGTGATACATGTTTATATGTCCTGCCTCTTCGTTCTCACCTGAGTCTTTGTTTTCGTTTGTTCTCTCTTGTCCAGTCATCTCGCGCTCAAGCACCCTCTGGGAGTTAGAGTACCTCTCACGGCCCCCTTCAGACCCTCAGACGGGTCACTTATGACAGGGAAGACACTCTCAGACCCCGATCCGCTCCAAAGCAAACCAGTCCAAACATGCAGTGTACACAAGAAAATGACTGAACACACAAGAAAAGCTACCTTATTTGTCATTCATAACTGGCAGACTTAGATGGCCAGAATGGTTATCCAGTCTCCTCCTCTCGGTATGGAGGCTGTGGGTTAGACTCCCGGACCCTCCCAATGAGACACAGCACACGGCTGAATCCAATACATTTAATTGTTGTTTGATTCATTGCACGTTTGCTCAAGGGCAGTCACTGTAAAGCTTTAAAAAATACAATCTCCGTCTGCAGGACACGGATGCTCCGCACATGGTCCAAAAATAACAGGAATTTTATAATAATCGTAATATACAGGACACATTTCTTTAGGAAAGAAAACGTGGTAAACAGAGAGAAAGGGCAGCATAAAAGTCAGTGGCCTCCTTTAGAACACGGGTTAAAATGAGGAAAATATTTAATTGATCAGTGTTTTGTAAATGTACTTCAACATATCTTTTGTTATGGAGTTAGCGTACTTGGACAGGAGCAATGTCATAGCGGTTAAAGCAAGTGAGCAAGCTGAATAGGTCCAGGTGCTAACTCAGCACAACAAGATGCGTTTGAAATATATACTATGACCAGTGGCGGACTTACCATTAGGCAACACACCACAATTGCCTTGGGCCCCTAAACCGAAGGGGTCCCCAATAAGATGCTTTCCAATCATCATAGATACAAGGCTCTGAAACAGTTCTCTCAGTATCACAGTTAAAAGCAACACAATTGTCTGGGATTGTCAAATGTATTCATTTTGCCCCAAATTCGCTGGGACATGTGTAAAAATGCACCAACAAACGGGAAATATGCTCTGATTTCTTAAATATTCTTCTGGGAAAGGACCCCCAAACCCCCCTGTAAGCTGTTTAGAACATGTAGCTGTTGCACATATACATTAGAATGTCCCAATAGTTCACTTAACACCCCAAAATTATGAACCTGTCCAGCTAGCATGTGTAAAAAAACAAAGAAAACAAAAACTACACAAACCAAAACCTTCCTTTCGTGAACAATTCAAGAGCCACGACAGAAACGTTACAGAAAATCACACTTGATGATGAGGGGCCCATTTTAAATTTTGCCTCCAAATTCCTAGGTCCGCCACTCCCTCAGATGTACTATTATTCTTATGTGTTTGTTCATTAACACCTTGCCAGAAAAGGACTTTGTATGATGAAGTAAAAAGTGCACTTATGTGTCATTAACGTCTCTATATTTGCAGAATATTTGCACAACTACAATACGACAACTACTCCAGAATCTTTAAAAAGTGCGCTAGAAACAAAAGGTATTATTACTACTACAACTACAACAACTACTACTATTTATACATACTTTGTCCCTGATTACACGTTACACCTGGTTTCATCTTGATTTAGTTCAATTTGCGTTTCATGGTAAATGCACAAGATGATCAGACTTAGCCTCGGTATTTGTCTTTTATTGATGAATTTGAAGTGTATTTTGACTTTTTTATTTGATACCAAGAGCTTTATGTGTCATTGCTCCTGCCCAATAGACTCAAAAACATTTCTTTATTTTAATCCCAGGACCTAAAGGAGGCCACAGTTACTTTCTTCAGAAGTAGGTAGTGTGAGGTCGAACAAAAGACGTACATTTCCGTTTGTCTGTAAACACATCGGTGGCATACGAGATTTATACATTTTATAAATAGTGCGACATTTGACTCTTCTCTCATCACGCCGTTTTCTTCTTGGCACCTGAATGAACACTGTCCTGAAAAAAGTCCGCTACAATCGTCCAGAGAAGGACTGTGGAGAGGTCCGAAAGTTCACAAATGTTGAATGGAAGTCAGTGTGAAGCAGCATCGGTTGAACCATTCTGATGGAACGTTTTATGTTCATTTAAGGTCCTTTTATACAAATCATTTCGTAATCTACCTTTTGAGTCTTTACGTTTTTCCTCATCCAAAAACACACCTTGAGTTGTTTCGTTTATGCTTGATAATTAGGATTGGAAGTACTCCAAGACAAGTGCAAAATATTTAAATTCATAAGTGAGTGATATAGTAAAGCATCGCACTAATATTGGTCAACAGGAGTGACTGAACTCATTTCTTAATTTTTTCATTTATATTTTGTTCTCAAAGACAATTGAACTCAACCCCTTTAACAAGAGACTATAGGAATTGTATTGTATTGTGTTTAAAGGTATTAATTTGAATTTTTCTGTAGTTTACTCACATAAATGTAAGAAAAAATCTATTACAGTTTTTGATCACATAATATTTTCAGATTTTTCAAGTGTAAAAAGGTGCAAGGTCAAAATTGCAGACATTTAGGACAATTAAAACTGAAAAATGGACAGAATCTGGTTTTCTTGGTTCATTTATGAGTAAACTAAATCTGACTGAAAATGAACGTAAAGTTTCAAATGTTTACTCATTTTTTAGACTTAAAACGAAATAAATCAGGGTGTTAATTTGATATCAAAAAATCCTCCTGTAGATTCTGTCATAATGTTGTTCAGTCCAGATTTTACAGTTTGATGTAGGAGCTACTTTAAAGGCTGATCTTTATGTCTCTGTGGGTAAAAAAATGCATAAAAAACCAAACTGCCTTTGAAGTTACAATGTCCCAGAGAAATGTATGGGTGAAGAGGATTAAATGAGCAGATTTTGTTTGTTTCCACATGAAAGCCGATATGTTGAAAGTTAAAAGGAGAAAAATTAGTTTTGCCTGTAGTGTCATGAACATGCAAAACAATTAGTTAGAAGTTGAAGTCTATGTGACTGTTTTCAGTGTTGATAAGTGCTCAAATGAGTATCTAGTTTTGATAGTTTCAGTATCGATTAGTATCTGACTTTCAATGCTTTTGACAACCCTTCAAAGCATAAGAAAACATAGAAAATGACTGTAGTGAAGTAAAAAGCATTGTACTTCTCTTCTTTCCACTACTGGTCTGGCACTAAATAAATTGTTTTGCATATATCTATACATGTTTTTTGATGAGGAAATATTTCATGGCGAAAAAGCAAAAAAAAAAAAAAAACCTGCATCATTTGTGACCTATAACTTAATAATGAAGGACAGAAATAAATAAATACACATAAGCACAGAACATAATTTCAAACATTGGACACCACTAGTTTTGCTACTGTTGATATTAAAGCTACATTTTGTGGGTGGAATTTAACACAAATCAACTCACGTACAAACATTTAAACAGAAAAAGACAATGGATGAAAAGGATGAATATTTTAATTTGGCAATAGACAAAATTAAAACAAGAACACAAAACAATATGTATAAGGAGAACAAAAATGCACAAAAATGAGGGGCGCTCAATTCAGCCACAAACCCAAAGGTTGGTTCAAACCCGGTTTAAACCTGTGCAGACTACTGCTGTGCCCTTAGGCAAGACATATTTTATTGACCACCACCACAGATGTAAACGAACATGGCAAGACGTTAAAATCTATGTAGGACTAATCTTTTTTTTTTACACGCAAATTAAAAAAACAGTGATGCAAGTTTGATGTGAAACTCTTGAAAGATAGAGCCCTGCTTTTGGCTGATTGTGACCTCCATAGTCCATTATCAGTATAAAAATGTGACTGTCTGATGTAACATTCAATATATAATTTGTCAAAAACTCCGGTACTGCTTAATTTTGCTGCTTCTGACGCTCTTCCATTCAATATTAGACTTTGAATCTCTATAAACCGATCCAACTTCCATATCCCTTTCATAAATATCACATAACATACATAATATTTCTTCAAATTAAAAAAATACTTTGAATCATCCACATAAAGAAACAATGTGCTTTTTCCATATACTTTAACATGTGTTCCCATAGTCATAGTTACATTTCAAAACTCTTATTTTGAAAAGTCCGTCACGGCGGCCTCTCTCCGTGAAACCTCCTGTGCCTGTACCTTCCATTCTTCTCCTTTGCCGCGTTGACACACGCGTTGTGCTTGTTGGTTTGCAGGTGGGACCAGTACTTGATCAATTCACCTGGCTGAAACTGATGCGACGTGATGAGGTGGCTATACTTGCAGCTTGAATACGAAACCCTCCAATGGTTGAAGAGAAATTCGTTCGGCGGCGGTTGCGGGTCTATGCGCAACTTGGCCAGGCAAATTCCCACGTAAACATCCTCTAAATGCAACCTCCGTATGCTGAGAGATGCCTGGTAGATTAATTCGGCTAAATCACCCGAAAACACATAACCAGTTCCTGAGCAGAAAATCGGATAACGCTCGCTTGGGTACAACTCTGGCGGCATGTACCATTTGCTGTCCTTGTTTCGATTTGGTGCATAGCCGCGCATCAAATACCCCGTGAAATACCTTTGTTTCGGAGGTAATTCCGGTTTCAGCAGCTTCTGGATGAGATATTCTGTATTGACGAACATATCGCTGTCCGTTTTCATGACATACGCGACATGTGGGCAATGTGTCGCCACCCAGTTCATACCCATTAACGTCTTGATAGTGAGGTTGTAGTACGTGTCTTGATAGTCTTGTTGGATAATATCGTGGTGGATTCGCGATTCCTCCTCGATGCTGCTTTGCAAAGAACTTTGTCCCACACCGAGAAGGAACAATCGGACAAACCCCAACCCCGCTGCTACACTTTCATTCCCCCACGTTTGACGGATCGCGTTTCGGGCGTCCATTTGCCTCGGTTCTGCCGCGATTAGCAAGACAAGAAATGGCGTGCTATCTTTGCATTTCAACGGCTCGTTCAAGATGTAGCGAAACGGTTGGGCGCTTAGCTTTCCCGTTACGTCCATTTCCTTTTGTAAACTGTTATTAGCGCTCATAGCATCGCCGAGGCCCATCACGCGACCCGAATTTCCACCCGTGTTCCCTGTCTCGGCTTGCTGCATGCTAAGATTGAGCAAAGGTTTAGCCGCCACATTAGCATCCTTAAACAAACTTCGTAAAGAACTATTCTGGTTTGCGTCTTTGGGACTTCGAAATCCCCTTATGGTGTACGCTAACGGGTTGTCTCTTGGTCCACTGCGTCCCGGTAGCCAATCTTGATGGCTAAAAAACAAAAACAAGGTGAAAAGTAAAGCTAGTGATAGCAAGCCAGCTACGTGAGTCCGGAACAACGAGCGTTTAAATGTCCAGGTCATCTTAACGGGACAGCAGTGGCGCCTTCTCCATTGCATTGTGGAGATCGGCAATGGCAGAAATGTTTAGATATAGTCTGCTCAATCATGTGGTTTACAAAGAAGTCAGTTCAATCCTGATTTGGAAAAATAGAAAGGTGGAATCCAGGGATGGTTGACAAAGTTGTGAGTTTCCATGAGTTCATTTATCGGTGCTACAAAGTTGAATCTGATCCCAAAATACAGGCTCTTGTGCAGTCTTGATCTTTAAAATCTGAAAAGACAAAAGAAAAAGATGTATGTTAGTTTGTTTATGGTGTATGAGGACGTGGACATCATGGTGTTATGGTAGAGCTTGATGCCAGATGCCCTTCTTGTCATGACGAGCCACATTTTGGGATCTGGGTAATGGTATGTTGGGTTAGAATATGTTTTATTGCTGAAATGAACATACACGGGATGAGGAAAGGAATGTAAATGAGGTTAAAGACAACAATAGCTGCCAGCGAAAATGAAAGCTAACCCTAAACCCGGTACAGATATGTTGTAAAAGTCACTCTTAGGGTGGAAATAGACAGATCATTTATTCATTTTTTTCTGACACAAACCAGGAAGTAATAACGCTGTACTGTGTGCTCGTAGCATGCTAGAGTGTCCAATATCCACTCTGGCCTCAAAGTTTTGTGAAAAGTGGAACATTTTGAGCACTGGAGAAGGTGTTTGGATGTAAAAAACAAGAAGGCACACTTCCTGGATTATGATGTAATGATGTCAAAAGGCGAACTGAGCATTTTCAGGTACACAAATTGTATTTAAGAATGAAACGAAATCCAGCTCCAAATATGTTGCTGATCAAGAAAAATCTTTTCACAATATGGTAAAAAGTCAGCTACAAGCAATGCACTTCTCCCACTTCCATTTCTGCCCAAAGTTGTTCTTTTTTAATTGGGCACATTATTCATTCACTCCTCAGGCAGACTCTTGCCCTGGAACAATAAATTCGATGCCACAGATGCCCTGGGGCGAACTGACAGAGACCTGCTTGCCATTCTGACCATGCACCACTAATCACATAACCTCTACTGATACATTTTCTGGACATATTAGACCCTTTCGTGTGGCATAAAAAAAAGGATTGCAATTAGATTTGACGTTGACATTTCCAATAACCCTGTGTTCTGACCGCGGTGCGTATTAAACACGCCCAGGAGCATTAAAGTTATGAAAGAAACCTAAACTATGAACAGCTTGAACAGGTTTGCACACAGGTCTAAAATACTAGGTTTAGCAGCTTTTAAAACAAAAAGGGCCTATTGAGACACAGAAAGATTTGCAATTCAATTTTCTCAGCCCCATTATAAATAAACAGCTATAATTGTCATGATTTTGGTGGTAATTGTTTGAACGAGGCCTGTTCAGATCCACTTAAGTGTGATAATGTTTGCTTTCCAGGCTGTAATTGGGCGGGGTTTAGTTACACAAAAATGAAAAAATCTTGGCTGCGTTCCCTCCTGCATCTCTCTTCTCTGGAAGCGAGCCACGGACTCCTTGTTAGAGCATTTAATCCAAATCGTGACAGAAAATAAGACTGCAATTTCTTAATCAGTTCTATTTGTTTTGACACAAATTCAATGGCCACCACATGCACACCGCCCTCTGATTCTCCCCCTGCTTGGAGACGGAGCCAGCGCTGGTGAATAAATGTCGGTTTTGGAGAGCTGACTTAACGTTTTGGAAAAGGGAAAAGCTGAATTGAGTTGACAGGCCTCGAAGTCATTTAGAAACGAGCGCAAAACAAAACGCGCTGTTGGCAAGAGGTTTTGGAGACAGAAAATGGAAGAAGTAATGTAAAAAGAGGATGTGACAATTATTCAGTGCTGAACCATGTCATTTATATACTGCTTCCTGTTAGAGGAACCTTTGACCCCATGTCCCTGCTATTGCTGTCATCAAAAACGCTATCAGATGACTGGCTTATTAAGGTATCAAGAATAAGTATTGAAATTCAAGTAACAAGTTCCTAGCTCTCACAAACCTTTTGGCACATCATAAATATTTGTACATGATTAGTTGGGCGTGTGCACGACTTAGAACAGCTTTTTTCCCACGTTAAAGTGAAGCTGGGTGGACTGGACTGGATTAAAGCACGGTTCACTACATTTACTTTTCTCCCAAAGTTTTTCTAACCTGACAGACCTCTGGCCCCGCCCCTTGCTGGTCTGTGAAAGAGAGTGTCTCAGATAGGGACATGTGGATATGCACTCCTTCACTGTGTTTTTTGTTGTGGTTTTTTAGTTGCCAAGGAGTGTCTGAGACAGGTGTGTTCTGGGACAGCTCTCCAAGCGCTTGGTAATCATGTATTGACTTATGACAGTGACAGTGTTTTTGTTTCTGTTTAAATCAATAACTCCCTGAAGCCCTGCAAGAGGAGAGGTGTTGTAACTTTGGGCTCCACAAAAAGAAATGGAATTGAACTGTATAAGGCTACAACACTGCAGATTATTCACAACAGCATACTCAAACTTGTCCATAAAAATCCTTACAGCAACTGAAAGGTACAACTTCCGATTTGGTGAAGACGATGGTATCTATTTGCACGTCTATAAAAGCACATTCTTTCATTTCAATGGCCTTCTCTTTTGGCATTGTTTTGGTGTCGATACTCCACAGATCTGACATCCTCATACCGTTACCTGCTGAAGATAGATGATTTAATGCGATACTGTGGACATTCCAGGTGTTGAAGAAATTCCAAAAATCTGGTTTGCTGTCTAGTGGTGTGTTTATTGTTTGAATGTTCCCACCCACATGGTGTCTTTTAGGGCAACTGACCACGAACATAGGTGAAACAATTTATACAAATAAGAGGTGGGGAGAGTATGAAAATAAACACTTGGTCAAATATCACAAGAATACTTATCAGGATGTTGGTTTTAGACACAACAACGCACCTTCATAAACTCCCCGCAGGTAGAGCATATTTCTTTGTTTCAAGGAATGATATCATCCTGCCTTACGCATTTGAGTAAAAACACAATTATAGTAACAAATTCATTCGTCTGATGATTCCATGACAGGGTGAGGCGTCAACAATTATGACTAATAACCCATAATAATAGCTTTTCTAATAAGTAAGGTTCAGTGACCTATTGTTGATCACTTAATTGCTCTCAGATGCCTTTCTTTCTTCTTTCTTTCAAAGGTATTTTTATTGAACAAGTTGTCAGTGAAATGTACAATATATGCAAACTGTATAACCTTTATTTTCAAAAAATAAATAAATATTCCCCCCACAGACATATGACAAGTTACAGACTAGCTGCCAAATTAAAGTACAACCAATAACACCACAAAAATATGGGAATGGGAATTAGACAACATACAGTATAACAAGTAATAAAAATAAATAAGTAAATAAAAATAATACAAAAATAGGAAGGAAAGGAAGAAATGGAGGGGGGGCTTTCTTTTCTTAAAAAACAAAACAAAAAACATATTACATTACAAACATTACGCACTTAATCTCAGTTCAGTATTTTGTCTGTTCACGCAAAAGAAGAAGAAAAAAAAAGTACTCACTCAACCCGGAAATTAGAACCCAAGTCATCCAGTCTGTAGTTGGATGTCTAATCAACTGAGCTGAACTACATGCACCCTTTTCATTCTAACATTAACAGTATCATCTCCTCCCCTTTCTTCTCTGTGAACCAAATCATCACTAGTATAGGCGTATCTCAATAAAACATTTACTTGTCGCCTAATTATTTGGTTTAAAGTTGTTGTTAAAAGGTTGAGTGAAACTATGCAGTGAAGTAAATGAACTGGATAAGGCACTGCCCTCTGTCCACAAGCCAGACTGATCGAGACCATGTGAGGTACTGAAGCCCTTAAGCCCCGCCTTTTTGTGTAATTGCAGACAGCACTTAATTCTTTTCATTATTTAAATAAAATAGAAGGAAATGTTCTTATTAACCATTTCTAAAGTCACAGAAATGAACGTTTTTATATGAATTGGACATGGTTAGACTAGAGACACCTGTAAGTTGTATTTAATTTCATTTCAGACGCTTTCACATTTGATCTAATATGAAGAATACAATTACAATCACACAAGCTAACGTTGACACATAAACTTGCAAGCTGCGTGCTTATAACTATAATAAAACCTGGAAGATGAATCCAAGATGGCCGTCCTGTTTATCCCTATGGAGTGTGCTTATTGGCGCATGACCCCAAAAAAGTTTCTTACTTCCGCATTTACTTCCTGATACGGAGGCTGAAATCTTTGCTTTACTTCCTGATACGATGGCTGCCATCTTTGTTTTACTTCCTGAAACGGAGGCTGCCATCTTTGCTTTAGAGCCACGTGGCGACAATCCCCACTTCATATAAAAACAGTAATTTGGTGATTTTAGAAACGGTAGAAAAGAACATTTCCTTCTATTTTATTTAAATACCGATAATAATTCAGTCCTGTCTGCAATTATAATGAGCAATTTTAGAAAAAAGGCTGGTTCCAAGAGGCTGCAGTACCTCGCACGGCCACTAATCAATCTGGGACCACAGACAGAGGGGGCGTGCCTTATCCAGTTCATTTAATACATCCATGGCTGCGTGATCTCTCCCGTCACTCAAAGCATCATGGGGGATTGTCATCACGTGGCGCCATGGATGTATTAAATGAACTGGATAAGCCCCGCCCCCTCTGTCCCAGATTGATTAGTGGTCGTGCGAGGTACTGCAGCCTCTTGGGCCCAGCTTTTTTCTAAAATTGCACATTATAATTGCAGACAGTACTGAATTATTATCGGTATTTAAATAAAATAGAAGGAAATGTTCTTTTCTACAGTTTCTAAAATCACTGAAATTACCGTTTTTATATGAAGTGGGGGATTGTAGTCACGTGGCACCCTAAAGCAAAGATGTCAGCCTCCGTATCAGGAAGTAAAACAAAGATGTCAGCCTCCGTATCAGGAAGTAAAACAAAGATGTCAGCCTCCGTATCAGGAAGTAAATGTGGAAGTAAGAAACTTTTTTGGGGTCATGCACCAATGAGCACTCTCCATAGGGATAAACAGGGCGGCCATTTTCGATTCATCTTCCAGGTTTTATTATAGTTCTATGCGTGGCGCCCCTAAAGCAAAGATGGCAGCCTCCGTATCAGGAAGTAACGCGGAAGTAAAACACTTTTTTGGCCTCATGCAACAATGAGCACACGCCACAGGGATAAATACAGCGCCATTTTGAAATCATCTTCCAGTTTTAATTCTAGTTCTATAGCCGAGTCTCATCTCAGGTCTGTTCAAACCCCAACTCTGTCTAATGTCAAGACTGTGTTCTGTTACATATCCACCGCTCAAAGTCAGAAAATTGACCACAACGGAAGAAATACACCAACGTGCGGAGGCGTCGGTTTGTGAGCTCACTTGTGAGATGACGTGTTGGAAAAGAGCCTCAAAAACCAGGTGAGAGAAACCTGTATTTGTCTGCAGGAGTTTGAGCTCACTACTGTACTTTGAGCACATCCAAAAGCTCTGAGGAGACGGACCAAGCGACAGAACAACGGACAGAAGCCTCCATGCATATCCGTATGTGTCTCAAACGTACACCACGAACAAGTCCTTTTAGCACTTCTCAAAATGTCAGCGCAAAGATATGCTGCTACTACTACTTCTGAGATATTTTTCAAAGCCAAAGGATACAAAAGCTAGCTTGTTTGTTTACATGTCTAGCCTATTATAAGCCCATTAAAAGCGTTATTGAATTCCCATAATGTTGAGCTTGTCCGGCTTCCATTTTCTGAATAAATCACACGACTGCGCCTGTATTTCTCTGTCCATTGAGCACGGCGTTCCTCTCCCGCTGCTCTAAAATTAGCCCCGCACTACACTGTATCAGAGAACTAATTTGATAAGGCGCGGATCTCAGCGTGCTAACCCGGTGTCATTAGCAGCTAAGCGCCTGCAGGGCTCCGCGCACGCACAAATTACAGGTTAGCGCGACATGTTGCTAAGGCTAAAGCTAGTACAGTGTAGCAGGAGTCATCAACCTCCAACTGAGAAGAGACAGAAGGAGGGTATATTTCAGACGGAGAGAGAGGTGAGGGAAAGGATCATGAATAATACAGATCATATGCTGAAATGGTTGCTTTTTGTCCATGTTAACGTGTTTTTCTCTTCTTCACTCATAGAAAACATACATCGACATTCGAATGAAAGCACACATACATTGTATTGTTTCAATGGGGGGAAACAATACATTTATTTTAAGGCGTCAGAGCTACTCTTTCACCACAAATACAAGAGCAAACACAAACTTTAGGAATTATAATACAGACACAGAAACATGCTGAAAAGTAAAGTGTCTGAATAACCCAAATTAGTAGAGTTAGCTAAGAATGCTAACAATAGCTTCGGGCTAAATGCTACATACAGCGCCCTCTAGTGTTTAGAAATTCTTAAAGTGTCTATGACAGGTTGGACGACTCATTTAACTAAAATGCACTTAAGATAAATATATTTCAAATTCTGCTAAACTCTTAAAAATTTTACCCCAGTTTAGCTATTTTTTAGGTTTTTAATTTTACTTCGTGGTTGAAAATGATGACGTCACATTAGGAAATTATCACAAAATCAGTGCACCAAAACTAAATAAATTTTTTAAAAACGAGAATCATTTATTAATTAACGATGGCTACATTTAATTTGGGTAACGTTAGGGTTTGGTTTAGGGTCAGGGGTCGATAGTTGAGTATTAAACCAAACCGGATGTGTGAACAAAAAAAAAAAAAATTAAGTTTAACGCTCAACTATTTTTTTTCCCATTCTTGCCTAGTGTCTTTTAACTGTAATTTTCCAAATTAAAACCAGTATTAAAAAGAATATACTTTGTTCAACGTACACATGTTACACACCAAGAGTAAGGAATTGGCGTTTCTGGTGACATAAATGGAAGCAATGTAAGTGGTACACAGTAAAATTAATTAAATGTTGCATTTTGTGATATAAAAAAAAAAAAATGCTTGATTTTAAATGGCTCTATCAAACACATACTGCATGGTAGAAACTCCAGATTCCAGGTATTGCCCTGCCAGTCAACTACAACTGTGTGAACCTTCAGAGCTCAGGGTCCAAGTATATTGAAATGGGGCTTATTTATTATAAGCACAATATTATTAATAACAATAATAATAACGAGCAAGTTAGCCTAGGTCAGAAATGGATGACCTTGCATGAACAATTATTCATTGTTTTTTTGTTTTTACCATTAGAATGAGCATTTATGTTTGTTTTTTTTAGAAGAGGGAGTAAATGAGGGAACATATGTTTGTGTATACTTGAAATCTGAATGTTCTGGGACAAAACCAGGTCAACCAACCCATGACTGGACACCTATAGCTTGAATAAAGGCAAGAAAAGAAGAATTTTAGTGTTTGTTTTTTTTCTCATTTAACTCTGTAGATTTTTTTTTGGGACTTCACACCTTAAGGAGGGTAAGCAGCTACAGCAACGAATGTTCATAATGCCGTAGTTTTCAGCATAAAAGAAAAACATGTAAAACTTCAAGTTCAGCAAAACGTGTTAATAACTTAGCGGTTTATAAAGTTTCAGAAACAGATTTTGAATAATTCATAGATCTTGTGCTCATTACTCACCACAGAGTTGATTAGCCCCGAGCAAACTTTCAAACACCTAATATGACTTTATTTTTCGTAATCCCTATCAGAAAGGGAAGATCGGTGGGCAACTGACTAGGAGTCGGGAAGTTTAGAGTGAATGAATGTAAAGAAAGGGAAAGAGGAGAAAGACGGAGACAGAGAGTGAGGAGAGAAGAGGAAAGTAAGTGAAATGAGACGTGGGCGAAGCATCTGTGTCCCTCAGGAGCGAGTGTGTGTGTGACTCACTTACTACGGTCCAAAACCTCTACACAATACGCCTTCAGACCAGCGCACTGTCCACGCCAACCTCAGCCACACAACATACAATATGTGGCTTCAAATAACGACCTCGTCTGCATTCATCTGCATGAAGGTATTGCCAAAAATGTGCACGGACAATACAATTAGCCACAAAAGTGCAGAAATATCACTTTAAATGTGTTAGTTTAGTTTAGTCTTTATTAATCAGGCTATAAATGCATTAATCTTATAAAAGAAAAGATGTTCTGCACCAGATTTAGCTCCTGCTACATCCTCCTTCTGCCGTCCCTGGGAAGGTGAGTGAAACATTTATAACAAAGGTACATAATTCATTTGCAGACTATAAAATGTCACTATTAAACATTAGTAGGTACAAAACATTAAGCTATTTCATAAAAATTATACAAATATTAAAAATACTATGTTAAGTTTTATTGTACAGTTTAGAAATACAATTGAACTTGGCTGATGTTGACACCGTTGATTATCGAAAATGTGCTTTTTAAAGTTTGGAGTGTAATTATGGAAGTCTGCGGACAATGTCAGACTGTCCGGGAGTTGGTTCCACCGTCTGATTGTAACAAATGAAAAGGCCGACTGTGCAAAGGCAGGACATCTTTTCGGGACGGTGCACTTCCTGTCGCAGTGGAGCGGCTATTTTGTTCAGAGCAAAGTTGGCCATTTTTTTAACGGAGGCGGTGCAGCATTATTAATATTTTGTACAAAGTTCTTCTATCCTTGTTTGGGAGATGCCGTTTCTCTCATGCATTGAAGCTCTTTTTGTTGTCATTTTTAGTCATTTACACAATGTTTTAATTTTGCACATCTCCAAAACAACAGAAGTGATATTATCAATTTTTTGATATATCTTCTACCAATTCTAAACCGTGCATAGATATGCCGGTTCCAGTATTTTTGGTATCGTCTGATATGTATCAAAACTAATAAACAAAATGGAAAGAAAAGAGCAATTAGGCTATAAATATGGCCACACGTTTAGATAATTTGTGATTTATAGATTTATGGGTCTTGCTTTGGGATGTCAGAATAATTACTAAATCGACCTGGAACAATATTTTTTGGACTCAATATGTATTGTGTTCAACTTTTTTTTGGACTAGGAATAATTGTATATATATATATTGTAATATAATCAAATTTCAGATATAGAGGGTTGAATAATTAATAGATTAGGCTTCTAAATGATAAATGATGTGTTTCATTCTACTCTTTATATATTACAGCTCATCATTTATTACGACGTTGTTATTTTGAGACCGTTTGCTGTGATTCTCCTGCTTTAAAGTTACTGCGTCAAAAGCATAAAGTAGGTTTAACGTTTATCGTGATATTTTCTGTAACAATATACACCACTTTAAAATGTTCTATTGACAGGCCTAGTGTTGCTATGGATTTTAAAATCTAAATATTGGTATCGGCTGATATCGGCCATCGACAACAGCAGAAAAAAATGTTGGGGAAAAAAATCCATATTGGCCCATCCCTAATAAAGGCTGACTATTTTATTTTCGATCTTCTTGTTTCAACATTTAATTGACGTGTTTGGTTTTTTGTAAATGTACCCATCAGAACAATAACTATAACTAAAAATTAGAGCAAATAATTCTCGTGGTCCGTGTTTCCCCAAAGCAGGAGTCTCCAGCCTTTTCCACCCGGAGAGCTACTTTTATGAAACAAAAATGTCAGAGCACTTCTCTTCAGGTGTCTCAAGAAATGAGTGGATGTAACAGTGACAATAAGCCTTAGACAGGGCACAAGTAGATGCAGAAACCTAACGTGGTTCTCAAACATTCTGCATCAAGTAACACCTAAGAAAATATTTGGCTTACCACCAAATTTAAATTGGGTCAACACTATATGCTATATAACTATATTTTTGGTCTAAACTAGTAATACTGTACTGTATTTCAGGTGTAAATGAGGGTGAAAACAGGACTACACCATTACTGCAGTAGATCTGACTGAGAACTAACCCAAAAATGTAGAAAATGTGAAATGAAAACTGCTGAGGAATCTGTGAACCATCTGAAAGAGCTGGCACACCACAGTTAGAGAAACACTGATCTAAAAAGCCAAAGACAGGGTTCAAAACATATATTTCCATGGTTTAAATTTCATGTAAATTACCTTTTAGAAGTATACTCGGGTCATTCTGCTGCCCAATGGAATGGTCAAAAGCCAGTAGTTTTGGCATGATAAAAGTGTAAATGTCTTGTTCTGACATTGATTATGGCATTAAAAATCTTGAAATGCAACATTACCAAGCATTACATTTGCATACACCCTGTAATTGCTTGATCCAAACAAAAGTAGATACAGTGAGTTTTTGGTGATTCTCCTCTGATTTCACAATAACACGCTCAGTTTGTTTGGCTGTCCGCACTGTTAGGTCAGTAACACTGATTCTGGGTGCATTAGTTGATTTGCAGGTCAAACAAGGCTGAAAAGACCTAATGTTTTCCTCGGACAAGGACATGTGGGTGTATTTTTGGAGTTGTTTTGTTTGTTCGTTTTAATTGTAGTTTAATAGTTACTTCATCTGGTCATTAGTTGCTTTAATCTCTGAGTAACACAACTTTCAATAGCAATGTCCAGATGACTGCCTGAAACCTTTTATACAAATGACCAAAAGCACATTCACACAGTCATGCATGGCATTTCCACATAAAAGCCACAATTATGAATATGGCGTTCTCATTTTGAACACATTGGGCTGTATTTGGCCCCCGGTGGTAGCGCGGTGCTGGTGTTAATGATGATGTTTTGTGCCAGTGCAAAAGGTGACATCGTGGGGCGTGGAGCTCTAAACAAGAGGTGTGATCAGGCTAAAATATGAAGTGAAACAAATGTAGGGCGTGGTGTGAGAAGTGTAACATGTGTCTGTGTGTGTGTGTGTGAGTGTGAGTGTGAGTGTGTGTGTGAGCGTGTGCGTGTGTGTGAGTATCACAGGACAGAGCTTTAAACCCTGTGGTGTGGTACATTTGTCCCTCTGAACAGTTCCTACACATTATTATAGGCCTGTTCAAGTGACACAAATGTGGCTTTGTTAAAGATAAAGGCTGTCTCTGCAGTAAAACATCCAGAGCCTTAAGGCACTGCTCTGTGGGGTGTGCCTGTGGCGGCGGATTCAAAATATGAGAGAGCGATCCTTTCTCTGGAGGACAGACATGGAGTGGCACCAGTGGGACTCAGGACCAGGAGGAAGCATCAGAGAAGCTTCAGGATCAGGCAAGTTTTTTTTTTTTCAAACTGACGGCCTTTTAAATGCCACAGTCCAATGGTTCACAGGTCACAGGTCAATGGTTCAAACATGTTCACCATATGTACTTTCCCTGTCAGCCTCCAGCGGACAAGGACAACCTCTTTGAGCTATCGTCACCGCCGTGGAGGTAGCAAAAGCCCGACCTAGAACCGCCCGCCGGTCAACAGGCTAACACCAGGGGCCATTGTCTCATGGAAGGGTCGATAATGCTCTAAAATGTAGGCGGCCATTTTGATTTGGTAGAAGAATGTGTCTGGAAGAAAAAGTCCTGGATGACAGACAGCTTTGCGTGTCAGTTACTGGTGCGTTAAATGATCTGCCTTTTACTCATGTTGTAGGCTTTCCTCACCTAACAGAACGTGGATGACGTGCCAGATGTGGTGGAATAATGAACCTCCACAGATGTGTTCACTCAGTGTCATTACTGCCATGTCACTGCTCTCATGGAAAACAGTGCAGTCGACATGAGAGCAGCCTGGCTTTACTGCACCTAGTTTAAAGAAGACATATGCTTTTACGGGGATAGTTAGCATTTGCGATGTTTTTATTACAGTTTGTTAATTGTGAACCAGAATATCGACCCAAAACCACTTAAACGACACATATTCGGCATTATTTGTTTTGTCCTTGCTAGATCTGCCTTCTGTTCTTTTGTCTCAGTGAGTCAGTGGAACACAATGCCAACTGAGATTATTATATGTACTTTATTTAAAACAGTTCCATGCCTGACAAGAAATGGCAAAAAAGAGGAGAGCGTGTGTTGGTGATGGTGTTGTAGAAGGTGAGACATTACAGGAAAAACTGTTTTTTGGGGGGGTTAGTTTGCTCTCATATGGGCTTTCACTCGGAAACAACAAATGTGTCCAATATTCTGCAAAATATGTTTTATTATTTAATTGAATCCACTTCATCCATAGATTTCTCTGGGACATTGTAACTTCAAAGGCCGTTTTCTTAAAATGCATTTTCTTCCCTCAGAGACATAAAGATCAAACTTAAAGTAGATCCTACACCAAACTGTACAATCTGGACTCAACACGATTTTGACAAAACGTACTGAAGGATTTGTTGATATCAAATTCTAAGACTGTTATATGAAAGTTTTTAAGTCTAAAAAATGAGGCAAAATTTGAATTTTTAGGCCAATTTTCAGTCATATGTAGTTTACCCAGTTTATCCCTCTGTAAATATTTTTGTAACTGTAACAATTAAACATGTTTTGCCAGGCTCTGTGCATTTTTCTGATTTAAATGTACCAAATATGCAGCTCAGTCTCCAGAAGTATATGTACATAATTTACATTTTTCTAATTCCATTTATGTAGCTATTGTACATTTATGTTGTCAAAATATGTATAATAAGTGTCTGTGAAATTTTTCTGCATGAGAACGTCAACAGAAAATGTACATATTTAATGTTTTGCAAATGATGTGACATAAGAATGTCAATCAAATATGTGCACATTACAGTTTATCAATAATAAACCCTAACCCCAACGCAGACTGATTTACAAAGCGTTAAATGTGTACGTTTTCCACAAATGTACTTATTGAATGTATTTGACAACAAAAACGTATAATAGCCACGTAAATGCAAAAATGTAAATTATGTACGTATTTTTCTGGAGCCAGGGTTGTAGCATGTGCGATTTAGGCCGTCTTTACACAGAAAATGCGTTGAAAACATAATGAAAAACATGTTTTATTCCGTTTATGTGAGAAAACTACAGGAAAGGTTTTAAAGTGATACCTTTTTTTTCCAATTCACATGCAGTGTCTCGCCTTCACAGTGTCATGTCAGAGTCAAATCATGTTTGGTCTAAGGATGAGATTATCTATGTAAAAATGTAAGTGAAACCTCTGTGATAAGATCGAGTTCCATCTAGATTCCATGTAGACTTTTTTTTTTATTGTACTTGATCTGCCCAAGGTGACAGCTGGAAATGAGCATTTGCTATAACCTGGTACAGGGCAGCTTTCCTTTATTTGGTCATAGTAAGTACACTGTCCCTGTAAAAAATAAACATACTGTAACATACCATACCAGACAGACAGGCATTATGTCATCAGGATTTGAGCACTCCATCTACAGACCGTAGAGGGAATCACCATGGATACAATACAAACACAAGCTAGCTTGCCCTGACAGTTGTGATTAATGTAATGTTACAGAAACGCTCCGAATGAACCTGACGATTATTTATGGACTTGAAACAGCACATAACCCGCGCTCCAAGACCAATCTCTCCAGTTGGACACAATTAATCGAGAACCTGAACCTGAACAGGAGACCTCCGGATCTCTGCCAAAATATGTCACAAATCTGGGAAACGTGTGTTTTCTGAGGCTCAGAGAAGGAGCAGAGAGGACCTTGTAAACATGTTTACTGAAACAAAGGTGTATTACATTGATACAAGTTCCAGTTTATCATAGTATGTTTCTGTATGTTTTAAAAATATAATCAGGAAAAAATGAAGAACAATATGTTGAGCAGGTCCTGTTTCAGTGCTCAAAGCTCTGTGCAGATGATAGTGGCAGCTGGCCAGCGGGAGCTTTTACGTTCATCAGCTGGGTAGTGCATTTCTACATCTCAAGAACTGAGATGATATAATTTTTAAAAATTCTAAACATTTATGGACTTTAAAAACATGGAGGGGCTGTAGAATAATGTTTGGGAATGCATGACATTTCAAAATGGCTATGGCTTAACTATTCATTCATTTTGGAAAGTTTAAACTCTGAATTAAAGATTACATTTTTTCTGAAGTGCTTTTTCTAACTTAAGAGCTGGTTTTAAAGGCTGTGTTTGCCCATCTGTCATGACGTCCTGCGCTAACCTTTTCAAACGCTCTTGTTAAAAGCCAAAAGAGAAATAACAAGAAAGGAAATGGACAGAGAGCAGGGGGAGAGAAATGAGAGGAAGAGAAGGATGTGGCTAAGACAGAGAAAGGTAAAAAGGAAAAAAAAGAAGAGAAGAAAGTGGATGTCTTGTTCTTAAAGGTTAACTCACTTTGCACAGAGACACTGGTGAATGAACGTGGAGCTCAGTGAGACGTGATGGAGAGACAGGCACCTGCGGAGAACAGGAGACACAATAATTATCATTTATATGTTCACAGACACATGACTGGCACCAGCAAAGAGACTGCTCCAGCAAAGACACTGCTCCAGCAAAGACACTGCTTCATTGAACCATTAGGATTTCATCATAGACAAGGTAGTATAGTACAGGCCTATTCAACTGAAGGCCCGGGGGCCAAATCAGGCCCTGCAAAGGATATGATCTGGCCCTCAACCCATCATCAAAAAAGATGGAAAGTATCTTATCTCTTGTTATTGGTTTAGACCTGGTTTAGTCCTGGTTTAGACAGAGTTAAGACCTGGTTAGGTCCTCATTTAAATCTGGTTCAGATCTAGTTTAGACCTGATTTAAACCTGGGTTAGACCTGGCTTAGTGTTACTGTTTTAGTACTGAATTAGGCCTGATTTAGTCCTGGTTTAGACCTGGTCTAGTCCTGGTTGAAACCTGGTTTACTCCTGGTTTAGTCCCGGTTTACTCCTAGTTTAGTCCTGGTTTAGTTATGTTTTAGTCCTGGTTTAATCCTGTTTTTTTCCTGGTTTAGTCCTGTTTTTTTCCCCATGGTTTAGTCCTGGTTTAGTCCTGGTTTAATCCTGGTTTATTCCTGGTTTATTCCTGGTTTAGCCCCGGTTTAGTCCTGGTTTAATCCTGGTTTAGTCCTGGTTTAGTCCTGGGTCCATTCTGCAGATGTTAAACCCTTTCACATGTTTTTCATATTTCTAAAGTCTTGGACATGTCTCTGGTCACGAGGACCTGGCCCTCTGTAAAATAAAGTTGAAAGTTCTTCATTCTACGCCTGCTTAGTCAAAACCGGTTCATGAACTTCCTGTTCAGAACTGATACAGATGCTTTTCAGTTTAACCACATTTACGGCAGCAAAGAAAAGTAGCTACAGTTGGGTGTGAACCGGAACCTGCATTTCTCAAGAAATTGCAAGTACAAAGCAGTCAGGGAACCTTTTACTTGGTTTTTTCAATAATATTTGAGCCATTTATTTATTGCAGCTCTTTTTTTTTTTTTTTTTTTTTACAATATTGGAAATTCTTTGTGGGATAGTCTTGCTGTCAGTGGCATAAAGTAGTTTCAATATAATTGTTTATTGTGATATTTTCTGTAGCAATATATCGGACTTCAAAATTTGCCATCGTGACAGACCAGAACATATCACAACTAGGACAAAACCAGGACTACAAACTACACCTAGACAAGATCAGGACGGCTTGAGGGCTGGAACAGGACCAAAACGTCCACATCAAGACTAAATTGGGCCCAGTTTGGGACTAAGGACCAAGCCAAGTTTGAACACACCACACCCTAAGTTTACTGTTGTAATAGTAAGTATTTGTGTTGTTCTTGGCTCTTGACTGTGTTTGCTTTGGCATAGTATTTTAGAAGTAAATAATTGGTCTACAAAAACCACCTGGCTTCATATCATTCAGGCGTTCCCTCACCAGGATTCGTGTTAAAACTAGGGCTGCAACTAAGTTATTTTGGTTATCGATTATTCTTTCAATTAAGGTGAGACACTACAGGCACAACTGGTTTTTGGTCAGTTTGCTCTCTCAACATATCAGCTTTCATGTGGAAACATCAAACTTGTCCAATCTGCTCCTAAAGATGTTTTATGCTTCCATTTAATCCACTTTATTCATAGATTTCTCTGGGACAACTTCAAAAGCTGTTTTCTTAAAATGCATTTTTCTCCCTTGGGACATAAAGATCAGCCTTAAAGTAGATCCTACACCAAACTGTACAATCTGGGATGTTACAAGAGTTTGACAAAACGTACAGAAGTATTTTTTGTTATTTTCTTCTAAAAGGGATTTATTGAAGTTTCAAATAAGACGAAATTTGAATTTTTTTGACTATTTTCAGTCCAATCTAGTTTACTTAAAAACTACATAAGAAATCCAAATCAACCAAGAAATTTGGTTCAGTCAATTTTTCAGATTTATATGTATTATATGTGTATTTTTGGCACTATTTACACACAAAATAACATTATTTCTACATGAAAACATTACATGATGATTTTCTTACATTTATATGAGAAAAATACACAAAAGGCCCGTGAATATACCACAATGAAGCTGAAGTGAAGCTGCTTGAGGACGTCCTGGTGAAGAATGTTTACAGACAAATTGGTGTTCTCATCAAAAACACAAAATGTACACATCTCTTTGTCACTTTTGTATGTAAAACCTCCTCTCTCGCCTCATGGTATTGGTGACTCTGTATAGACCAATTAACGATTACATAATGACTTAATTAGTTGACAGCTATTTCTATAATTGATTAGTTGCGAATTACCATGAAAAAAGCTAGCTTGCACCCAGCATGCTAATATATTCATGACGCTCAGAATGAGTCTTGGGACGATTTATGGACTTAAAAACAGCACAGATGATCTCAAAGCTCTTTATGATGTCATAAACATAAACTCAGTCCTTTTCTGAGGCTCAGAGGAAGAGTACTTATGAAACAGCAGTCATCATAAATGACTCTAAATGCAACTCCAGGTATGTTTTTGATGTTAAGACATGGTTAAAAGCTCAAATAAGTCATGTGTCCTTTAAAATTAACTGAGGAAAAAAAAGAGTGCATTGTCCATAAAGAAATGGGGAAAAAAATCAGAAAATGGCTGAAACTTGTAGTCTAATGTGAAATATGCAATGGTCCATTATATATGACTCACTCCATTTAGTTAAATTGATAACACGAGCAACAATTCTTGGTTCAAAGTTTTTAATAACTCAAAAAGTCTGTAAGAGAAATCTGGGGCGCTCTTATTTGTCATTAGCATTTGCACATTTGCTGTCTTTGGCTCTGCTCCAATTTGCAAATGAGGCGAAACGCTGTCTCCTTTAAAGCGTGTTATAATTATCAACTCCACTGGCAGCAGCTCTATGGCCCCGCCCACCCACTCACTGAAGACCCTGCCACTTCCTGGATGTCACACACACTCACACATTTCATCTGACGCACACTTATTCATTTATTTATCGGATTCATCAGAATATCTAGAGAACTGGACACGGTGTCAAGATTAAAAACTGAAGCGAAGGCAATATCAGGACGACCGTTTCTCTCATTTGCGCTCAACACGGGGCGGTTCCTTGCGGTGTATGTGGTGTGTATGTGACCGGTGCAGCACAGGTTCACATAATAACACAGGGAAGTGCTTGTCTCATTGTGTGGACACTGCTGCAGACCGCTGAGTGTCCTTAGGTCAGAGTAACAGCATCGATTTGAGTCACTCTGAAAAGCACCAGGATCGCATTAGGGGTAAACCCACAGGAGGTCATGTTAAACGGGAATGAACCAGGTCTAAACCAGGGCAGAAGCTGGACTAAACCCAGGGGTGGGCTTACCATTAGGCAAAAGGCCACAATTGCCTTGGGCCCGCAACCTGAAGGGGCCCCATTAAGATGCCCAAACATCAAGAAAATAGTCGCTTTTCTCTCAGTATCACAATGAAGTAGTGCAGTGTACTTATAAACAAGAGAAAATACCAACAAAACAAACCCAATAAATCTAAATAGTAAATAAAATATAACATTATAACATTTCAAATCAATATCACGTATTTAAATCAGCTGTATATGTGTTAAAATACACCAACACACGGGAAATATGGGCTGATTTCTTAAATATTCCAAAGCCCTCCCTGTTTAAACCAACCTGTCACCACTTGTAAAAAAAAAAGAAGAAAAAAACTAAAACCACAAAAACAAAAGCCACCTTTCAAGAACAATCAAAGAGACCTGACAGAAAAGTTACACTTGATGAGGAGGGGCCTGTACTTAATTTTGCCTTGGGCCCCCAAATTCCTAGGTCCGCCACTGACTAAACCAAGTCTTATCAAGGACTAAACCAGCTCTCAACTAGTTCTAAACCAAGAATAAAACTAGTGTTGTACAAACTAGAAGAAAGCAAGTAATATAACGTACCGTATCAAGCTCAGAGTCCCGGGATAAGCGTGGTATGGTGGACCTTGTGCCAGGATATATTTGTCTGTTTGTTTATCATGAGGCCCCAGTCTACAGTGAGTATTTAACCAACACAACGCAGGTTCACGCAGTAACACAGAGAAGGGCTTGTCTTATGACTTCAAACCCGCTCCTAACCGCTGTGGTGTCCATGGAAAACAAACTGCTTGCGGATTCTGGCATCGGCTTTGCAATAGGTTTAAACCCAGCATAAACCATGTTAAACAGGAATAAACCAGGTCTAAATCAGGGCTGAACCAGGACTAGACTAAACCAAATCTTATCCAGGACTAAATCAGCTCTAAACCAAGACTAAACCAGCTCTAAACCAGGACTAAACCAGCTCTATAGGGCTCAACCATGCTAAAAGCAAAAATAAAACCGATCAATACCAGGACAATACAGGGTAAACCAGGACTAAAGCAAGTCTGAACCAGGAACAAACAGCTCTAAACTCAGACTACATCATGCCAAAAGCAGGAATTAAACAGGTCAAAAATAGGACTAAATAATGTCTAAACCAGGACTATGAAAGGTCTAAAGCAGGACTAAGGCAAGTCTTAACCATGACTTTAATACATCTAAACTAAGTCTAAACCAAGACTATACAAAGTCTAAACTCAAACTAAAGCAAGTCTTAACCAGGTCTACACTTGGACTAAACTCTAAACTAGAACGAAACCAACTGCAAACCATTATATCTTTACTAGAAATAAAAACAAGTTCAAACTCGAACTGTACCAGGTCTAAACATGGACAAAATTAGGCCTAAACCATGACTAAACCAGACTAGAGCAGGATCAAAACCAAGTCTAAAACAAGTCTAAGCAAGTACTTTTCTGTTAAGCCTTTGTAAAGTGTCCCAGAACATCAAGAAAGGCCCTGATAAGATGATGCTTGATGCTTGATGATGCTTGAGAAATAATTATTGATATTTCTCAAGCATAATTATGTCTAACCTAGGACTAAATTTGGTCTAACTTGGGACTAAACCAAGTCTAAATTACAACTAAACCAGGATCAAAACCAGGTCTAAACTAAGACTTAGCAATCCCTTTGTGTTAAGCCTTTGTAAAGTGTCCTTGAGAAACCTTCTAACGTCGCACTAAATCAGCTCTAAAGCTACCAGCGTTTACACGATTTCTTTTCTAAGAGGTCCGGGGAAATCTAGTTTGTCACAGGTAGAACACGCAAACTTACACAGAAACTGCCACGTCGTTTGAACAGAATCCAGACCTTTTTGCTGAGCTGACCACTCTGCCGCCGATCAATTATGAAGCTGTATTATACCCCGCCGCCCGCCCACTTAAGCTCCGACAACTTTGTGAAATGTCACTCTGTCACACGCACGCACACACACACACACACACACACACACACACACACACACACACACTCTTAGCCCTCGTGTTGAATCCGCCAAACGCTCGCCTCCGTCAATGTCAGGTCTGAGCCGGCCCAATTAGCTACAGCGACGCTAATGAAGACCCAAGCCAGCGCGCGGTCAATAACATGCGAGACAGGAGGTTCAGACGCCGGAAGAAAAAGAGTTATTACAGCGAAAAGGCTTAGAGAGAAAGAAGGAATTGAAGCGTCAAGTGCGGAAGGTTGGGTCTAAGTGGGCCATGTGCTCGTGGATAAGGTAACAGTGAAATTGGGGATTTGAAGATTAACATATAACAAAAAGCAGCAAAAAATATGTCGAAATAATGGCGCTGTGCCTGATTTTGACGGTGTTTAAAACGTGAAAACGGATCGAATTCATTTTAAACTCTTTGCAGCAGCCAAAATGTATTGCTCACTCACTGAATGCCTTCTGAGCCTCCTAATTACTTAATCACTTTTCACAAATTTCAAAGCCAAAAGAGAGTTTTGCCGTCACGGTAAAGGTGACAACAAGCGTACCATGGCCCGATTTGGAACATGAGTCCGATTTGGTTTAACCCTCGCGCTCGCTTCGTTTGGGCAATGCACATTTGGTCAAAGAGCAATATAAGTTTTCATATCAGGAAAAAAAAACTGATTTTATTAAAATGTTTGCATAAATTGTATGTTAGGTGATGTTTTGGACCACCCACAAAAGTTTCATAGCAATAAAATAAAAAGTAAAATACAAAATCTATGGACCTGGAGAGCGGGAGGGTTAATTATATCAAAACGTGACAGAGTTTAATCTTAGGAAAAGAAACGCAAGCAATAATTTTAGCTTAATATCATCAAACTTAGCCGTTTTACATTTTAAGTGAGACTTACACAGCTCTGCTCTGTTTTTTATGTTTAGCATCAGTTCAAAAGTATCTTTTGTACAGACTATTTATCAGGAAATGTTATATTCCAGAAGTAAATTCAATTGAATAAATCTCAAAACTGTGGCTTGTCCCAACTATGGCTACTCTTCGACCTCAGTAGAACGCTGCAGACACATTTTTGACGCCCTGGATGCACATTTGAACTCCGCCTCTCACTTCCTTGTGCCATGACTGCTCTTGGGCAGTGATGTGATAGACGGCTAAAATATCCTGTTTCTCCTTATCAGGCTATAAAATACATTTGCACATTGTTATTCAGTGCCGCTCATGGTCGAGTGGATAGCACCTGCAGCGTCCAGAGTTTGAATCCAGCGCTTGGCAGTTTGCTTCATGTCATTCCCCAGTCTTGACCCTGTTTCACGTTGAACTGTCCTGTCAAAAAAAAAACCCTACAGGCCAAAAAATGAAAGAAAACCTTTAAATGTGAATGTACAGAGCTGAGTGTCTGCTCTGATACTTGTCTATCTTTAGTAAGAGTTTATTCTTCACCATGAGTTCATAAGCGCGTTTCACAACTTTCAGAGGCGAGAGCAGAGTTGTGCGTCACAACACTGCTAACAATTAACATGCTGACAGTGCACTGTTACTTCCTGTTCACAGCGGATAAAAAAACAAAGATATTTGTACTGGTATTCAGAATCAGAATCAGAATCAGAATCAGAAATTGTTTATTACCATTGTCAGTGAAATTCACAAACGTAGGAACTTGCTTCGGCGTAGGTGCAACATAAAGCAAAGGATAAAATATAAAAAATATATAAAAAGGCATGCATAAAATTAAGAATAAAATAGACTAAGATAGACTATATACAGAATGTACAGTTGGCAGACAGTGCAATGTGCAAATGAGTAGTGCAAATAGATTGTTCTTAAATAGTATTATTGTTGAAGTGACAGGTGTTACAAAGTGTTCATGAGTCCAACGGCAGAGGGAAAGAAACTGTTCTTGTGGCGGGAGGTTTTGGTCCGGATGGACCGTAGCCTCCTGCCCGAGGGGAGTGGCTCAAATAGTCCATGTCCAGGGTCATGTTCAAAGTCCAATTTGACTTTCCAACATGATCAAATGGGTAATAAGGTAAAGCCCTTTCACATAAATGTAAAGTCGACATTGAGCCGTCGTTAGCTACTTTGCTTTCTCATGGGGCTGAGCCAATAATCCAATATATATTTCATACTGATTGATTCACTTGCAAATGACATTTACAACAAGTACATAAAAAACATCATCTACAAAGTTTATGGCATCAATACAGAGTTATTTCCTACAAACCAACTGGAGCCATCTCTATGGAGGCTAATGCTGCAGTAACACATTGTGCTGTAGCAGAAATGTTGATACTATAAACAGTGCTCTCTTTAAAGCAGAGCTAAAAACAACCCAAAAGCTTTTTTCCCTCTTCTTCTTCCTTTATATTGAAAGAAGGAAGTACAATCACATACAAACACAGTTCATGTCACCAAATATGAAAAAGATAACTAGTGTTTCTCAGGAGAGTTGACTTCGGGTCGGTGTCAGGAAATATCTCAAAGCTGGTTTTCCGCCCAGAGACAGCAGGGGGCGACGGCGAGGGCTTCAAACACCCTGAATGTACATTTACAACCGCCACACGGACTTATGAAGACGTTTAACAAGGTAAACATGTTATTTAGTTCTGCTTTAAAGGACACATACTATGCATTTTTTGTATTGTTATTTGCCTGGTCTTAAGTACCTTTTAATACCTTTTTAACATAATTAGTACCTTTATTATTATTCTGAGACCTCATGTTTTAGAACTTAAATGTACTGAAAACCAGACATGTTGTCAAAAATATCACATTTCAGATAAGAATCGATACTAAACTAGCATTTGAGCTCGTATCGATATTAAAAACAGCCCAATATTTGAACAGTTTTAGGATGATCTTCAGCTTTATCAGAACTAGTATAAGACGTCATGGTAACATAAAGAAAGTACAATTACTTTGGGTTGAAAATTACAGTCTAATGTCTAAAAGAAGCATATTATCATTGTACTATTGAATATGGTACAGAGCATTACTTTCTGTGACGAAATTCTCAAATAAAGTCCGATATATATATATTTATAGACTCAAAAACAGAACAGGAGAGCTTTGGATTTCTACCTGCGACGACACAAATCCGAGACATTTTAAACAGAATACTTTGTGAGGCTCAGGAACTAATTTCTCCGTCTGAAACACAAGCTCTTGGTATAGATCTGCTCTTTACGACAGTTCCCTCGTGAGCGGTCGGTCCACTTTGAGACTAATGCGTGAGTAATATCTGGCACTGAAGCATAAAAACATCCTCGTCCCGCGGTCAGTGTGGACTCGACCTCTCCTGATCATGACACATTGTCCTGGAGGAATTCAAATAACGTCCATGGCTCCAGGACGGGGGAAAATAGGTTACAAAACACAGTGAGCAACTTGATACGAATGAACGCTTCGAGACAGTTTAATGAGTAATGGAAAAGTAACCACACTGTAGCCAACATTACATTTAGTTCATTTGAATATTTGTTTTATTTATTGAAAACTATCACCACCGGGATCTAGTAGAAACAAAAACAAAAACCTTTTCACGGCCCATGATTTCAAAGTCTCAAATGAGTACCATTTTTTGAGGCTCTTGTGGTGAAATACCACTTGCCAAATGTGTTGCCAAATTCAAATAACACAATAAAAGCACAGAACCAAAGAACTACAGCTGCATGATTTGGGAAAAACATCTAATTGGGAGTTTTCTGTCCTCTATTACGATTGCAATTAGATTAGTGATTTATGCTTCGATAGAGTCTGTTCAAAGTTCACATTTTTAAACACAACCAGGAGAATTGACAAAAAGAAAGAAATTTGACCAGATGATCTAGTAAAACAATAACATGTTTGTCACGTATTTGTCGCCTTTAGTAATGTTTTAACGTTTTTATTGTCGTTTTTGTCACTTTTTGACAGATTTTTATCGCTTTTATTTGCTCTTTTAGTTCTCTCTTTTAGGGTTTTTTTTTTTTTTTTGTATTTTTTTGTCACAGTTTTGTTACTTTTTGTTGTGTTTTTGTCACTTGCTTCAGAACACTTTTTGAAATAATTCTAACTTATCTAAACTACAGGTATTTATGTTTTGATAGATTCTGTTAAAAGTTCACATTTTTAAACACAACCAGGAGAATTGACAAAAAGAATGAAATATGTGAAATATGACCTGATAAACAAATAAAAGAATCACATTTTTGTCACGTTTTTGTGCCTTTTAGTAGTTTGTTTTTAGTGCTTATTGTTGCTTTTAGAGTTGTTTTTGTTGATCCTTGTATAGTTTTGTCACTGTTAATTGCATTTTTGTAGCTTATAGTCGTGTTTTGACGTTCTTTGATATGTTTTCTGTTCTTTTCAGTTGCGTTTGTGTCACTTTTAGTAACATTTTTGTCACTTTTTTTTTGTTTTTTTTGCTTTTATTTGCTTTTTTGGTCTTGTTTTTATGTTGCTTTAAGCTGCGGTTTTGTCACTTTTTGTTGTGTTCTAACTAATCTAAACTACAGGGGAGAGCAGGATGTTTCGTTGTGGAGGAAAAGATTGCGCTTCAAAAGATGCAGCCTTTGTGATTTGCTAATTCCGTCAATTCAAATTGCGATTTTGATTTGATTTCAATAAAAGCACGGACCCAAAGAACTAGAGCTGCAAGATTTTGGAAAATTATCTAATTGTGAGTTTTCTGTCCTCTATTACCAGTGCAATTAGATTAGTGATTCATGTTTTGGTAGATTCTGTTCAGGAGAATTCACAAAAAGAATGAAATATGACCTGATAAACTTACAAAACAATGACGTGTTTCAGAACATTCCTATCGCTTTTTGTCACGTTTTTGTCGCTTAAAGTGTCACTTTTGCTTTAAGTGTTTTTTGTCACTTTTAGTATAATTTTTGTCACTTACAGTATTCTTTTGGTCTCTTTTAGTGTTCTTTTTTACCTTAGTCACATTGTTATCACTTTTAGTCATGTTTTTCTCACTTCTCACTGAGTCACATTTTTATCACTTATAGGTTCATTTTTATCATTTATAGTGCCGTTTTTGTCACTTTTAGTCTAGTTGTTTGTCTCATTTTTTGACGCCTTTTTATAGCTTTTACTCATATTTGTGTCACTTTCAGTCAATTTTTCTGAACGTTTTAAAAAATCTAAACTACAGACAGGAGCAGTATTTTTGGTTGTATGTGGAGGAAATTATTGCACTTCAAAAATTGCATCCATTCAACTTTTGATCTGATTATCATACATTAGGGCCCAATCGCATAATCATTTTACAAAGATTACGACGTTAATTTCATACCTTCTAACGCTGGTGAAAATCCAAGGCGAACAGCACCCAAGTCAGAGGCCAGACGAGGTTAGAGACTTTTCTGACGTGGGCTCGAGCCTCTGCTCCTGCAGGGTGACCGGGCTTCAGCATACAAACCCGCGCAAGAGCGTTTGAAAAACTGCCCAAAACCCGTGAAATGTCCAGTGCAGTTTGTATTTTTCCCTCTGTATTTATGAACGTACCTGCCGTCCTCTCTCAAAAAGAAGCTCCACAGAGCGCAGATGGCTTTTGATATGAGGATTTGTTAATGAAATCCCAAACTTTCATTAGCTTTACTCTGAATTAAATACATTTTACACGGCAAATAACTATATTGCGGGGACCTGGCAGCACTGCACTCTGGCCGAGGACCAGGTTTAACTCCTCCGTGCAGCTGTACTGCTACAAATATGTTAGATACACAAGTGTCCTCAATTTGAACGAAAAAGTGTTCATTAAATCAGGATTTCTTAACCTTTTTACCCCGAGGCCCAACTTTTCAAAGTATCCTGGCGCCCAGTCTCATACAATATTAAATGTATTGGATTTTCCTAATAGTGCGGCCCTTAGGGAGGCGCTCGTGGCCCTACTTTGGGCCCCCAGTCCTATGGCTACGAATAGGTTCATTAAAGTAACATGACCCTTTCTGTTTCTGTTCTGCAAGAATTTTACGGAACATACACCATAAATTCACAGCATCTAATACAAATGGAAGCAATATGGACATATAGCTGGTCAGTTTTTGAAAGTGTGGACGTTTTACTCACAGTTTAGGACCAAACCGGGACCAGTGTGACCACAGCCGAATGCTAATCCCATCGCCGCTACAGGAGTGCGCCGGTGTCTCCGATCTTTATCTGATCCAGGGTCAGGTAAAGGGCCGCTAATGTTTGCCAACACCAACATTTGAGAAGTTCACTCCTCTCCCTCAGGTCCTGCTCCAGCCACAATGTTCCAGCTTCTCAGAAACGTTACCCCTCTGAGTCAGATGCCCTCACGTCCTGTTGAGTTTTGTTCCTTGTCACATCATGGAAATATTATTTTAAAATAGGCAAGTGTTTATGCAAATTGATGTCATTTTGTGGCGTTCCTAATCGCTGCATCAAAACTGGGACTGAACAGACCAAACCAGGACTGGAACAGGACCAAACCAAGTCTACGTGAGGACTAAACCATTACGACGAGCGTAAAACAGCTTAAATGGACCAAACTCGCTCCAGATCTACTGTCCTTAGCCAAGTCTAGTCCTGGTCCAAACACTGATCCAAGTCCAGTCCAGGTCCAGGCCTGACCCAAGCTTAGACCTGGTCTTGATCCCAAAGTCCAGGCTCTCGAACACTAGAGTTTATGATAAGTGCAGCTCTTACAGGCACTTTTGACATGATCCCTCCTCTCTTGCACTGCCTTCTCTTCTTTTATCTCTCTCACTGTCCTTCTCTCTTCTCTTCTGGTATTTCTCTCTTTTTTTCCCTCATCTTCGCACTCTCATCACAGCCCAGGCCTGTGGCAGCTGGTGTTCCAGCGGTCTCCCATCCAAGAACTAACCAGGCCCAAACCTGCTTAGCTTCTGAGATCAAACAAGATCAAGTGTCAACAAGCAGCTATGGCCTTTTCTCTCTCCTTTTCTCTCTCTCTCCATTTCTCTCTGTCTTTTATCTCCTTCTCTCTGTCTTCTCTCTCCCCTTCTCTCTGTCTTCTCTCTCCCCTTCTCTGTCTTCTCTTCCATCTTCGCTCTCCCCTTCTCCCTGTCTTCTCTCTCCCCTTCTCTGTTTTCTCTCTCCCCTTCTCTGTCTTCTCTTCCATCTTCGCTCTCCCCTTCTCTCTCCTCTCTCTCCTCTGCTATAATCTTTCTTTTTTGTTTCCATCATTATCTCGCTCTTATCCTTGTTCTGCTTACTCCTTTTCTTTCCTCTCTTTTCCTTTTTTCTCTCCTTGCTCTCTCCCCCTTTCCTCTCTTTTACTCTCTCTTTCCTTATATCTCTCTTAGCCTTCGCTTCCTCTCTCCTTTCATTTCACCCTTCTCTTCTCCACTCCCAACCTTTCTCCTTTAATTCACTCTCTCTCTTTCTCTATCGTTCTGTCCTTTCTCATTTAAACTCTCACCTCTCTATCTCTCTCTCTCTGTCCTTTCTCATTTTAACACTTGTCTCTCTCTCCACAGCGTCTCTCTGTTCTTTCTTATTTTAACTCTTGTCTCCCTCTTTCTCTCTGTTCTCTTATTTTAACTCTCGTCTCTCACTTTCTCTCCCTCTCTCTGTTTTTTCCCATTTTAACTCTAGTCTCTCTCTCTCTGTCCTTTATCATTTTAACTCTCGTCTCTCTCTCTTTCTCTGTCCTTCCTCATTTTATCTCTCGTCTCTCTCTTTCTCTCTCTCTCTCTCTGTCCTTTCTCATTTTAACTCTCGTCTCCCTCTTTTTCTCTCTCCCTCTCTCTTTGTCGCTTCTCATTTTAGCTGTCATTTCTCTTCCTCTGTCCCTCTCTCTGTTCTTTCTCATTTTAATTCTCATCTCTCTCTCTCTCTATCCTTTCTCATTTTAACTCTCGTCTCCCTCTTTCTCTCTCTCTCCTTTCTAATTTTAACTCATATCTTCCTCTTTCTCTCTCTGTCCTTTCTCATTTCTCTCTGTCCTTTATCATTTTAACTTTCATCTCTCTCTCGCTCTCTCTCTCGCTGTCCTTCCTCATTTTAACTCTCGTCTCTCTCTCTCTCTCTATCCTTCCTCATTTTAACTCTCGTCTCTCTCTCTCTCTATCCTTCCTCATTTTAACTCTCGTCTCTCTTTCTCTCTCTCTGTCCTTCCTCATTTTATCTCTCGTCTCTCTCTTTCTCTCTCTCTCTCTCTGTCCTTTCTCATTTTAACTCTCGTCTCCCTCTTTTTCTCTCTCCCTCTCTCTTTGTCGCTTCTCATTTTAGCTGTCGTCTCTCTTCCTCTGTCCCTCTCTCTGTTCTTTCTCATTTTAATTCTCATCTCTCTCTCTCTATCCTTTCTCATTTTAACTCCCGTCTCCCTCTTTCTCTCTCTTGTCCTTTCTAATTTTAACTCATATCTTCCTCTTTCTCTCTCTTGTCCTTTCTAATTTTAACTCATATCTTCCTCTTTCTCTCTCTGTCCTTTCTCATTTTAACTCCCGCCTCTCTCTTTCTCTCTGTCTTTTCTCATTTTAACTCTCAACTCTCTCTCTTTCTCTCTCTCTGTCCTTTCTCATTTTTAATTCTCGCCTCTCTCTCTCTTTCTCTCTCTCTGTCCTTTCTCATTTTAATTCTTGCCTCTCTCTTTCTCTCTCTCTGTCCTTTCTCATTTTAATTCTTGCCTCTCTCTTTCTCTCTCTCTGTCCTTTCTCATTTTAATTCTTGCCTCTCTCTTTCTCTCTCTCTGTCCTTTCTCATTTTAATTCTTGCCTCTCTCTTTCTCTCTCTCTGTCCTTTCTCATTTTAACTCTCGCCTCTCTCTCTCTTTCTCTCTCTTTGTCCTTTCTCATTGTATTTCTCGCCTCTCTCTTTCTCTCTTGAACGCTCTGTCTGTCCTTTCTCATTTTAACTCTCGCCTCTCTCTTTCTCTCTCTCTCTCTCTGTCCTTTCTCATTTTAACTCTCGCCTCTCTCTCTCTCTGTCCTTTCTCATTTTTACTCTCGCCTCTCTCTCTCTCTATGTCCTTTCTCATTTTAACTCTCGCCTCTCTCTCTCTCCCTCTCTCTGTCCTTTCTCATTTTAACTCTCGCCTCTCTATCTCTCTCTCTCTGTCCTTTCTCATTTTAACACTTGTCTCTCTCTCCACAGCGTCTCTCTGTTCTTTCTTATTTTAACTCTTGTCTCCCTCTTTCTCTCTGTTCTCTTATTTTAACTCTCGTCTCTCACTTTCTCTCCCTCTCTCTGTTTTTTCCCATTTTAACTCTAGTCTCTCTCTCTCTGTCCTTTATCATTTTAACTCTCGTCTCTCTCTCTTTCTCTGTCCTTCCTCATTTTATCTCTCGTCTCTCTCTTTCTCTCTCTCTCTCTCTGTCCTTTCTCATTTTAACTCTCGTCTCCCTCTTTTTCTCTCTCCCTCTCTCTTTGTCGCTTCTCATTTTAGCTGTCATTTCTCTTCCTCTGTCCCTCTCTCTGTTCTTTCTCATTTTAATTCTCATCTCTCTCTCTCTCTATCCTTTCTCATTTTAACTCTCGTCTCCCTCTTTCTCTCTCTCTCCTTTCTAATTTTAACTCATATCTTCCCTCTCTTTCTCTCTCTGTCCTTTCTCATTTCTCTCTGTCCTTTATCATTTTAACTTTCATCTCTCTCTCTCTCTCTCTCTCGCTGTCCTTCCTCATTTTAACTCTCGTCTCTCTCTCTCTCTCTCTATCCTTCCTCATTTTAACTCTCGTCTCTCTCTCTCTCTATCCTTCCTCATTTTAACTCTCGTCTCTCTATCTCTCTCTCTGTCCTTCCTCATTTTATCTCTCGTCTCTCTCTCTCTCTCTCTCTCTCTCTGTCCTTTCTCATTTTAACTCTCGTCTCCCTCTTTTTCTCTCTCCCTCTCTCTTTGTCGCTTCTCATTTTAGCTGTCGTCTCTCTTCCTCTGTCCCTCTCTCTGTTCTTTCTCATTTTAATTCTCATCTCTCTCTCTCTATCCTTTCTCATTTTAACTCTCGTCTCCCTCTTTCTCTCTCTTGTCCTTTCTAATTTTAACTCATATCTTCATCTTTCTCTCTCTTTCCTTTCTCATTTTTAACTCCCGCCTCTCTCTTTCTCTCTGTCTTTTCTCATTTTAACTCTCACCTCTCTCTCTCTTTCTCTCTCTCTGTCCTTTCTCATTTTAATTCTCGCCTCTCTCTCTCTTTCTCTCTCTCTGTCCTTTCTCATTTTAATTCTTGCCTCTCTCTTTCTCTCTCTCTGTCCTTTCTCATTTTAATTCTTGCCTCTCTCTTTCTCTCTCTCTGTCCTTTCTCATTTTAATTCTTGCCTCTCTCTTTCTCTCTCTCTGTCCTTTCTCATTTTAATTCTTGCCTCTCTCTTTCTCTCTCTCTGTCCTTTCTCAATTTAACTCTCGCCTCTCTCTCTCTATCTCTCTCTTTGTCCTATCTAATTTTATATCTCGCCTCTCTCTTTCTCTCTTGAGCAGCTCTGTCTGTCCTTTCTCATTTTAACTCTCGCCTCTCTCTTTCTCTCTCTCTCTCTCTGTCCTTTCTCATTTTAACTCTCGCCTCTCTCTCTCTCTGTCCTTTCTCATTTTTACTCTCGACTCTCTCTCTCTCTATGTCCATTCTCATTTTTAACTCTCGCCTCTCTCTCTCTCCTCTCTCTGTCCTTTCTCATTTTAACTCTCGCCTCTCTATCTCTCTCTCTCTGTCCTTTCTCATTTTAACACTTGTCTCTCTCTCCACAGCGTCTCTCTGTTCTTTCTTATTTTAACTCTTGTCTCCCTCTTTCTCTCTGTTCTCTTATTTTAACTCTCGTCTCTCACTTTCTCTCCCTCTCTCTGTTTTCCCATTTTAACTCTCGTCTCTCTCTCTCTGTCCTTTATCATTTTAACTCTCGTCTCTCTCTCTTTCTCTGTCCTTCCTCATTTTATCTCTCGTCTCTCTCTCTCTCTCTCTCTCTCTCTCTGTCCTATCTCATTTTAACTCTCGTCTCCCTCTTTTCTCTCTCCCTCTCTCTTTGTCGCTTCTCATTTTAGCTGTCATGTCTCTTCCTCTGTCCCTCTCTCTGTTCTTTCTCATTTTAATTCTCATCTCTCTCTCTATCCTTTCTCATTTTAACTCTCGTCTCCCTCTTTCTCTCTCTCTCCTTTCTAATTTTAACTCATATCTTCCTCTTTCTCTCTCTGTCCTTTCTCATTTCTCTCTGTCCTTTATCATTTTAACTTTCATCTCTCTCTCGCTCTCTCTCTCGCTGTCCTTCCTCATTTTAACTCTCGTCTCTCTCTCTCTCTCTATCCTTCCTCATTTTAACTCTCGTCTCTCTCTCTCTCTCTATCCTTCCTCATTTTAACTCTCGTCTCTCTTTCTCTCTCTCTGTCCTTCCTCATTTTATCTCTCGTCTCTCTCTTTCTCTCTCTCTCTCTCTGTCCTTTCTCATTTTAACTCTCGTCTCCCTCTTTTTCTCTCTCCCTCTCTCTTTGTCGCTTCTCATTTTAGCTGTCGTCTCTCTTCCTCTGTCCCTCTCTCTGTTCTTTCTCATTTTAATTCTCATCTCTCTCTCTCTATCCTTTCTCATTTTAACTCTCGTCTCCCTCTTTCTCTCTCTTGTCCTTTCTAATTTTAACTCATATCTTCCTCTTTCTCTCTCTGTCCTTTCTCATTTTAACTCCCGCCTCTCTCTTTCTCTCTGTCTTTTCTCATTTTAACTCTCACCTCTCTCTCTCTTTCTCTCTCTCTGTCCTTTCTCATTTTAATTCTCGCCTCTCTCTCTCTTTCTCTCTCTCTGTCCTTTCTCATTTTAATTCTTGCCTCTCTCTTTCTCTCTCTCTGTCCTTTCTCATTTTAATTCTTGCCTCTCTCTTTCTCTCTCTCTGTCCTTTCTCATTTTAATTCTTGCCTCTCTCTTTCTCTCTCTCTGTCCTTTCTCATTTTAATTCTTGCCTCTCTCTTTCTCTCTCTCTGTCCTTTCTCATTTTAACTCTCGCCTCTCTCTCTCTTTCTCTCTCTTTGTCCTTTCTCATTGTATTTCTCGCCTCTCTCTTTCTCTCTTGAACGCTCTGTCTGTCCTTTCTCATTTTAACTCTCGCCTCTCTCTTTCTCTCTCTCTCTCTCTGTCCTTTCTCATTTTAACTCTCGCCTCTCTCTCTCTCTGTCCTTTCTCATTTTTACTCTCGCCTCTCTCTCTCTCTATGTCCTTTCTCATTTTAACTCTCGCCTCTCTCTCTCTCTGTCCTTTCTCATTTTTACTCTCGCCTCTCTCTCTCTCTATGTCCTTTCTCATTTTAACTCTCGCCTCTCTCTCTCTCCCTCTCTCTGTCCTTTCTCATTTTAACTCTCACCTCTCTCTCTCTCTCCTTTCTCATTTTAACTCTCTCTTTCTCTCTCTTTCTCTCTCTCTCTCTCTCTGTCCTTTCTCATTTTAACTCTCGCCTCTCTCTCTCTGTCCTTTCTCATTTTAGCTCTCGCCTCTCTCTTTCTCTCTCTTTCTCTCTCTAACCACTCGTTGCACAACAGTCGTCCACTTTCTGCCTGCTGTTTAACGACGGATTAGACTCGCTCTGAGGAGGAGGAGGAGGAGGTGGAGCTCATTGTGAAAAAAGGATGTTGAAAACATTTGAAATGAAAAGGAAATGAAGTGTTAACCCGTTGAATCACAAATAATACAGAATAAAGGTCGAGCCATGCTGTTACCAGTGTTAAAGGTGCACTATGTAACTGTAACGTCTCCATGGTGATATTATTGATTTACCTGGAAAGCTCTGCAGTATAGCATTAAACTGTACCCCTTTATAATAGATTTAACTTAATACGCCTTAATAAAGTATAAACAAAGACGTCATTAATTACTTGCTTAATTAATGAACAAACAGTTTATTAAGAAGGATTCAAGCTCAATAACTACATAATAAAGAGTTTAAGGGGTTAGGTTTTTATGATTTTCAAATTTTGACTTTATTAGGTGTATTAATACCAGTCGTAAATATAAATTAATTAAGTTTAAAATCAATCAGGTATCTATTTGTGGAGAAAAATGTAAAAGTCTGTTGAAAAAAAAAGTAAACAGATTGATGACATCACACTAGGAGGACAAAGGTTACTTTGCCCCACGTCACCCTCCAAAAAGAGGTTTCGATCTCTCTTACCTGGTTAAATAAAGGTTAATAAAATAAAAATAAAATAAAGGTTATAGCATAATTGACTCTTTAAACTTTAATTCAACAAAATTCAGACGTTCCGATATATATTTTACGTGCCAAGTAAAAAAATCAGTGACATTAGATGAGTTTTGGCCCAGTGTACAGTGTATTTGCGTCTTTACTGCCTGGTGTGACGTCACCATTTACAACCAGGAAGTAAAAAAAAACAAATACTGCTTAACTGGGATAAAACTGGGACAAAATGTGTAAATAATTTTATCCTAACTGCATTTTAGTTAAATGAGTAGTTCAACCTGTCATAGGCACTTTACTGTTTTCAAAAGTCTTGTATTTTAACTAACTTATAATATTCAAAAAGTTAATTTACATGAAATTTAAACCATGGAAATGTATGTTTGAACCCTAGCTTTGACTTTTGATCAAAGCTATAAACATTCAATAAATAAAGAGTCAATAAATCCAGTAAACATCTGGGACTTTTATTACATTTATAATTGGTGCTTTTTAGATATAATCTATATAAATTGAATTTAATGCTTTCTAATGCATTTTAAGGTCTTACTTTTGCCAAAACTAACTAAATGACTTTTAAATGCTCTGCAGAAACCCTGTTTACATCTAACACTGTAAAAAAATGCGTACTATTTTTTAAAAGCTAAAGTGAACCGTTCCAGTGGTCCAGGGCCAGTTGAAATGTGGCTCTTGTCTCCGTGGAGATAGAATTTTAATGCCACACCATGGAACCTTCCGTGCAAAGCGATAACATAACAGCAGTTCACAAAAAAGGGACACAGTGCACCTATAATAATTTAGTTGACAGTAATTTGTGCCAATGTGAATAGAGGCCAGTGTGAACGGGGGTAGCACCCATGGGAGCCGCGGTGGACAGCTGCTGGACACATGTGGTTCAAATGGGTCACTCGGACACAGCACAAACAGGCCAATGCATTTAGTCAGTCCAATTATTTACATTTGAATCGGGATTACAATTATTGCTAAAATCAATTACAGAAAAGGTGACTGACTAATGTACAGTGGCATGGAGAATATATACTTCAAAATGTCATAGAGACGACTTCTCTGTGTCCCACATCTGAGGTAAACATGTTCAAATCTAACAATTGTGATGTGGATTTATTGAAGAATATTGGACATGATGGACAAGTTGATGTGCTTTTGAATGGACTTGATGTTTACTTCTTACAGCTTTTTTTGTAACGTAATGAGTTATTTCGTTATGTTGTTGTTTGTGAAACATGAAACATGTCCAACAAAAAACATGTAAAAGGCTTTAACAACATCTGCAGAACTGAACCAGGTCTAAACCAGGTCTAAACCAGGACTAAACCAGGACTAAACCAGGGTTAAACCAGGTCTAAACCAGGTCTAAACTAGGACTCAACAAAGACTAAACCTAAACTAAACAAGAGACACAATATTTTGTATATTTTTGGCAGATGGTTGAGGGCCTGATCATATCCCTTGGTGGGCCTGTTTTGGTCCGCGGGCCTTCAGTTGACTAGCCCTGATGTACAGTATAGAGAGTTTAAGGCATTAGGCACTTTATGTAACACGGACATCCTTTTCATGCCAGATGTGTTCAGGATTACTGCCTCTCTGTCAGTGTTTCGTGTGAACAGTGGGCACTTTATTTCACTTTGGAATATTAGACCTGATTAAATTTTCATGAAGTCTCGCTGCACTGACGAGGCTTATACAATGGTCCTCCTGCTAACACGCTAACACGCTAACACGCACCAATACTCCAGACTCTGGGTTTTCAAGCTGTGGTGCCACTCCCCCTGCTGGCACAATGGCATGTGTGTTTAATTCCTGGTTTAAGTTTGTGTTAGGGCTAGACAAAAACTATGACTTGTGATATTTCAGACAAGTCTCATTTTTCAGATTTGTGAATGATGACAGAATAAATCCCTATTCAAATGAGATTAGTTTAACCTGGGCATGTTATAGCGGACTTTGTTTCTGGAAATGGTGGACTGGTAAACAGAGAAATGTGACAATAACATTAAATTAGTTCATAGCGTTAGCATTTCTTCTATTTTAGGTTTGTTTTTAGCGTTCAGTACCTGTGCTGTAGTGTGAAATGTTGTCGCAATCAGATTTCTTATGTAACAGTCAGAGCTCTCTCTTTTAAAGCACAACTAACTTTAGTGACAAAGCTCCCCCTGCAGGTCTATTGTGAAAATACACTGCCTTCCTTTTTATTGAAAAGAAGTACAATCACATACAAAACATTTCCTGTAGCCAAATAGAAAAAGAGAGCCCGGGTTTCTCAGGAGAGTTGTTTGGGTAAATGTTACAAAGCTGGTTTTCCACACAGAGACAGCAGGGGGCGACAGTGGGGGCTCCAACCGCCACGAAAATCCATTTATAACCACCACACGGACTTACAAGGACAAGGTCAAAATGTGACTTAGTTCTACTTTGATCCATTCACACCGATACAGTGTCGATCTAAACTTTAAACCAAAAGCATCCAAAGTTTTTTCCAAAGAGCCTCCCCCACTCAGTCCCTTCTTTCACTCCAATACTGAACCATAACAGACAAACATGAGAACTGTCCCAGCTGTTTCCACGTGCGTCTCATCCAACAGAATGCATTTCTATGACACAGATTATGTCCCTCCACTTCTTGTTACTTCACAAAGCGCTTCACGAGTGGAAGAGATAAAAGTCAGGCTCAGGGTTTAAGGCAAGACTCTGCAGGTGATTAGAACCAAACCAAACTCTGGGGACCTTTTTTGGAGTACATTGAGGAGGATTATGCCAATAAGTTGATGAAAGGCTTTTTGAACATAAACAAAAGTTAATACTTTTAATGTCTTATTTCAATTTGTCTGCACCCCATTTTTCTAACCCCCAACTACCTCATTGTTCTCCTTTAAATTGTATGTTAAAGCTGCAGTACCCGATTTTACCTGAGAAACACATGTTAAAGTGCGTATGACAGGTTTTTATGATTTTCTAATTTCTAATTTTTAACTTTATTCAGTGTGTTAATACTTTGTGTAAATTCAAATTATAGTTTTGCACCAATCGGGTCGCTGTTTGTGGAGAAAAGTTGAAAAATCTGTCGACAACTACAGGAAGTAAACACACTGATGACATCACGCTGGGGAGACAAAGGTTAGGCATAATTTACACAAAATAAACTACTTTTTTTGACCCTTTAACTACTTTTTTGACCCTTTAAACTTTGATTCAACAAAATAAAAGTGTTCACATGTGTTATACTTTGTCAAATGAACAAAATCTGTGACATTAGAGGAGTTTTGCCCAGTGTACAGTGTGGTTGCTATGGTGATTTCCTAGTGTGATGTCATACTTTACAACCAGGAAGTAAAATTTAAAACCTAAAATATAGCTAAACTGGGATTAAACTTGTAAAAATTTTAGTAGAAATGTGAACTGCATTTTAGTTAAATGTGTATGTTGGAGCCATATGGTCTGTTGTTCCTCCTGCCACTGGGTGGCGCACTGTTATGTCCTGCAATTACCTGCCCTATATAAAGGGGGAGAAAGGTGCTCTCAGGTGTTGCAGTGTGGAGGCAAACAGTCTTTTGACCGTGTCCGACCGTGTCCGATCGTGTCCTATCGTATCGTGAGTTCTGGATTTCTGTGTATTTGTGGATGGCTAAAGGTAATGCCAATAAACCAGTGGAACACAGCATTTTCTGAACTTTATTCTGTGGAAGACACGCGTCCGAGACGCCACACGCGCTGCATCCATAGCGGACCTTGCACAGGGCAAGTTTTGGCCGCTACATTGTCAAAAGACTTCCTCAGGTGCCGTCTGGGCGTAAAGATTGCGTCGGCTGTGTTTGGCACAGCGCGGTTTCCTGGAGTGGAGTGGGCCCTCCAACTACCGTAGCGGTGACTCGTCACAACAGGTGTAGCGGCGAACCGGCGGACTGTTGGCGTGAGAAAGAAGGAGGAAGGGACGGAAGGCACCGGAGAGCACCGGCGCCTCTTGATCGTCAGCGGGGCGAGACGGCTCTGCTTGGAACTTTGTCTGCAGCGGAGGCCGTGCAGCGGAGCGATCGACTGGAGCCACGCCACGCGATTGAGAAGGCTACACGTGTAAGGAGCAGACCATCCACCTGGTATGCTAACAGTACCCACGCGCAATCAAATGGCGCACGGACAAAACTGTGGGCAGGCAGCGCTCATGGATGTGGGTACACTGTAAATATGAACACTGTAAAAAATGTGCACCTTAGGTATGAAGAGAAAACTGACAAAAATGGAAAAACAAGCTGTGAAAGGACACATAAAGCCAGTCAGGGTAGTGTGAGGAATACGAAGGCTTCTGTTGCGTCATCTCTGATTAAAATTAAAGCAGAAAAGGCTGCACTTTTGGTTAAAGCTTCATATTTGGAGGAGATGCATGTGCTTGAAGCGAAGCAGAGTGCTATCAGAAGAAAATTAGAAGAACTGGAACTTAAAGCTAAGCTAGCTGAGGTAAATGCAAAGCTAGCAGTATTGAATGCCTCAAAGAAACAGAAGCATAAAACTGATAAGTCCAAGTTACAGCCAGAGGAGCCCAAATCAAGCACACTTGCGCTGACACAGGTTTCTAGATTGTGTCCTTTGAATCAGACTGAAACTGTTCCTGTTTTGCTTAAAGAGGAAACGGGGTCAAATGATGATTGGGATGAAATTAACTGGGAGGAGCCGAAGATATGTGCCACATTGGTGGGTCCTTTCAACCCAACAGGGGCCGGTACCGCCACTGAAACGGGTTCTTCACACATTGAATCTCCACCTGTTCTCTCAACTGAATCCCAGGAACTTCAGCAGGACACTGAGGTCCCTGCCATTGAGACACAAGAAGCACCCCTGGAGATCAAACAGGACAGTACTTTGCAAGGAGCAAGTGCGTCACGTGCTGACCAGCCTCTGACTGAGAAGGTCTGTGGCACAGAGGAGCAGGAGAAGACTGTGGTTCCTGTTCCTGAGGGCGTTGAGTGGCCTGTTGAGGAAATGCTTCAGCTGCTGGAGCCGGTGAGCGGCGGCTCATCAAAGAATACATCAAGCATGAGTGACTTCTCCTTTGCAGTGAACAGAGTAAGGGACGTTGTTGTGCAGCCTCCACTGTGGTTTGACGAGCCCATGCACTTTAATGGTGTCTTGACTGACTCTCATTTTGAAGAATGTTCTATTTCCATTGTGTCGTTTGTTTTGTATCTGCTTGTTTGTCAAGCCCAAAAGCTGTTTCAACTCAAACAGTACAAGGCCTTCAAAAGAAAAAGGTGGAAAATGTTTTACTGCGTAACAGGATGGAATTAAATATTGAATTGTTTTGAATTATGAATATTGATTTTTGGATATGCGGATTTGATAAATGTGTAAACTGTGTTCCTAGCAAAATATGTTGAAATGTTTCTATACCAGCTAAGTTAATTTATGGCTCCAAGTATAAACTGTATTTCATGTAATTGTTTCGCTCCTGGCTTTCACAATTAAGGGGCCGGTGTGTTGGAGCCATATGGTCTGTTGTTCCTCCTGCCACTGGGTGGCGCACTGTTATGTCCTGCAATTACCTGCCCTATATAAAGGGGGAGAAAGGTGCTCTCAGGTGTTGCAGTGTGGAGGCAAACAGTCTTTTGACCGTGTCCGACCGTGTCCGATCGTGTCCTATCGTATCGTGAGTTCTGGATTTCTGTGTATTTGTGGATGGCTAAAGGTAATGCCAATAAACCAGTGGAACACAGCATTTTCTGAACTTTATTCTGGGGTAGACACGCGTCCGAGACGCCACACGCGCTGCATCCATAGCGGACCTTGCACAGGGCAAGTTTTGGCCGCTACAGTGTATTTCAACCTGTCATGGGCACTTTAAAGTTTGTTAAACTTGTACCAACGTTGTTTCAATACATATGTTTTTTTTGGTTTTGTTTCAAGGTACTCTTGTGGTTTTGGAACTGAGGAGTTGTGGGCAAAGAGACACTTGCACGTTCGATCAGAGCACTGCTTCCTGCCCTTGTGATAATCTTTGGATGAGAACAAAAACTGTACCTATTTGTCACAAAAAACAAAAACAAAAAAAAAATTGGGTACTTCAGCTTTCATGTTTTGGATGTTTTTGAGTTTTTGATGTGTTTATTATATTTATTATTGTTGGTGTGCTTTATATATTTTTTTTTTTTTTAAAAAGGGAAAGCGCACATACACAGGCATCTAATGTTTAATACAATGTATACAATGTCAAATGTGCACACCCTTAAACTAAATAAAAAGATAAGAAGAACCAAACTTAAAGCAACAGTGTGTGACTTTCTGGAGCTCGACTGTATGATTCCACAGAAATACAGTTAAAACTAGACTTCTGAACATTCTCCACAGAGTTAGATCTGGTTTGTGCCAGAGCTATTCAAACCAGGCCCTCCAAGGCACATGATCTGGCCCTCAACCCATCTTCAAAAAAATACAAATATTTGATTTCTTGTTATTGGTTTAGACTTGGTTTAGACTAGTCTTTTGGTGTGTAGAAAAACAATGAAAATTAAAAGTCACTTTAGTTTGTTTTTAGGCCAAAAATAGTGACATAGTGACACACTGGGGCTTTCCATTTAGAGAAACCCTTTCAGAACTGTCTGTCTGCTCATAAAAACATGTATGTTTTTCATCATGTTAGACTGCCAAATAATAAATACATCCAAATAATGTTGTTGACATATTACAGAGGGGGCAGACATTTTACTTTGTATTTGAGTAGAAGTAAATCTCACTGGAAATTAGCATAAAAATCCAATTTGGTGTCACTTTTTTGTTTCTTTTTGTTTCTTTCAGTATGATCGGTCAGAAATTTGTTGAGTCCCAGATTGTAAAGTGTGGTGTGGAATCTACTTTAAGGCTGATCTGAAAAACGTAAAAAATTGTTGATAAAATCTCCAGATGCGAGTGGATTCAATGAAATAATAAACATCTTCAAATGTACAGCGTTTGTCATTTCCAACTTAACACTTGTTGAGAAAACGAACGGGCAATAAAACAAAAACGAGTTCTGCCAGTACCTCCAGGACACCACAGCAGTCTGTAAAGCACAGCTCCAACACAAACCTCTGACAGTTAGTCGGTGAACGTCTCTAACAATGTTTTATAAAAATCTGCCCGGCTTAAACATGAAGCAGTGACTTAAAAACACACGAAACAAATGATACAAGCTGAAGACACGGCACCTTTTCTGGGTTCGCCTGTGAAACATTATTGAGTTTTGCCTCTTGACAGATGGGGCTGTTTTGTCAAAATTCAATTTAAACCACCATCATGAGAATCAAATACGGTGGAGCTGTGGGCAACGCGAAATGAAAGCTATGATTGATACCGACGGCCCAGGGTTATGCAGCAAAAATGGTTGGGTTTTCCGCGCGGTGCCAGCGGGATAAATGCTGTCGCACCGGCGTCTGGGACAACGGAGCGGTACGGTGGCAGAGTGGTTAGCCCGCCTCCCCTCAGTGACCCGGTTGTGGGTTAGACTCTTTTTTTTATTTATTTATTTGGCAGGGACAATGCAATCATACATAGTTACAGAACAAAGCTTGTAGATGATGCGATGCAGACAGAGTTTATAACAAGTGCTAATGTTCAACTCCCGTCCCTGGTTGGACTTTTCTACACTTTCTACAATCAATAACAAAACACATTAAAACACATTTCTAATAAATAAATCAAAGCAAATTTTAGCCTCATTCTTTCACTCTCACTCATACACTTTCATACCATTTACAGGTGGGTACAGTTTTGGTTTTCTTTAAGTCTAGAGGTGAACATTTTTACATCACAAATGCACTTGATTTCAGTGGGTCATGAGTTCCACAGTTTGCAGCTTTTGTAGGAAAAGGTTGATTGACCAAATGACGTCCTGCACTGAGGGATTTGACAGTTTTGGTTTGTGGTGCCTCTGGTCACTCTGCTGTAGTTTAGTCTCAGTATAAACACACTGACTGGTTCAGGGGCCAAGTTTCTTACCGGACCTTGGTCATGATTAAAAGTTAGACGCTTTCTTTTTGAGCGCATTAGCACAAGACGTGGCACTACATACAGCATGAGCGTCCATTTACTCCAACTGAAGAAAAAGGACGGTGTTCCTCTTGGTACGAAAAAAACAAGTCGATATTTTTGAGCACGGAAGTCACAGTATCACCGTTTGTAAAGGAAGATCCCGATTTTGTGATTATTCACCATTATGGAGCTCATGATCAAACAAACAGTGACATTTCTTTCATTTACGTTGACTATTTACGTCACAGTTTCTTTAGTTTGTGACATAATAACTGCCAACTCAGAATCCCCTTATTAAAACTCGCAAAACACGCAAATCTAATCGCAATTGACCGTACTAGTCCGAGTTTTTTTGTCCAAATCGTGCAGCTCATGACATAAACAGAAGGAAAACAAAGCACTTTACATTTAGGTTTGCTCCTTTTCCAGAATTGAACTGAACTGAGATGCTTTAAAGGTGTACTGTGTAGGCTTTGAAGTCGAGGGATCGTCACCTGGTTTTCTCATCAAATTCAGTTGGTTTTGCTTTGCCTGGAAGGTTCCACAGTGATATAAACTTACACATGTTTCATTTATCCAGGTAAAGAAGTATGCTGCTCGTCTCCTAAAGAATAGAATGTTTCACACCAGAAAACTACACAGTGCCCCTTTAATGTATTTGAATCTTTTTTTTACTGCCACGACTATATGATCAATTAAACAATTCATCTTGTAGGGCTGTAGTCGACTAAAGAAATTCTTCGTCGACTGAAGACCTGCCCCACCGAGCGATTAGTCGACTAAAAGGGGGCTTGGCAAAAATAGATCTAAACTGTGAAGTATCTCCTTGTATCTGACCCAAACTGCCCAGGAGTTCATTCAAAAATAACAATTTATACAGAAAAGTACTAGTCAACAGTATTTATTTGTTAGAGATACTGATCTACTCCCAAATCTTCAGCTTACTCATTCTACATCTTCTCGTTTTTGCAGTTTTTGCCACTTAAATTAATCAAATAATTAGTCGATTAATAAAAATGTTGGTCGAGTAAGACGCCATCGACCAATTAATCGACTAAACGACTAAAGGCATACAGCCCTATAATCTTGACTATCTATTTATCTATTTTTGTGTTCTTTGCCAAAGTAAATAAACTGTTCCTAATGTTCGTCTTAAAATATTTTTAAAATTCATGTTATAGTAGTGTCCTGTAGGGCTATAGTCGACTAAAGAAATCCTTGGTCGACTAAAGACCTGTTCTATCCACCGATTGGTCGAATAAAAAGGGCAAAACTATGAAGTATCTCTCTGTATCTGACCCAAACTGCACCAAAAAGACAAAACACAAACCACAACTGCTCTGGAGTTCATGCTAAAAATAACAATTGCTACAGAGAGGAAACAGGAAACTGTATTTCTCTGTTAGATATAGAGTCACTCCAAAATCTTTAGCTAACTCACTCCATATCTTCACTTTTTTGCTGTTTTTCATATAATTTTAATCAAAACAAAATAATTAGTTGACTATGAAAATGTTGCTTGGCTAATCATTGACCGATGAACGGACTAAACGCGCCTGTGTCTATGTTTAGTAGAACATCCAGTCCATCGCCAGATAAATCTTATTGTCAATTATCTCATATGTTTATTACATTAAAAAACATCTCATCTTGTAAGGGGTTCGACTTCACATGTTCAGGAAAAAAGGCTGACATTTTTCAAAAAGTATGTTCAAAGGTCAGGACTACAGTGTCTGTGCCGAGGTGTGAGCACAAAAGTCACACAGCGTTTGTGTCACTCATTTACCCACATCACATTGTCTCAAAAACATTTGATCCTAAACATTCCGTTGCAGGAAAGACGCCTCAGCTCACTGCCCTTCACTGCAGTCTCTGTTCGTGCCGTTTAAATCCCCCGATTCAGAAAATATATAGCACCTGAGCCTTTAACCTGCTTTCTAATTTGTAAGATATGTTTTCGAGCAATTCAGATAACATAAAAAAAAAAGGGTTAGGGTTAAAAACTAAACTAAACCTAACCCCCGTGTCCCATTATAGAACGTGTGACTCATAATGTATGCGTGCAAACATGCAGACGGTTTATCTAATCTGGATCAGCAGCACATTGTACAGGCAACTTTTGACCCTGAATTGAGCAAAAAGTTCTTCTTTTCTTCAATTATTTTCCCGCTTGAATGACCTGAGCTGTCGTCACCAGTTCTAAATCAACCACACGGTTAATCGCAATCGAATCAACATTTTTATAGGTGCATTAAACAAATCACAAAGGAGGCAATTTTTTTTATTTAAATCATTTCCTTCACAAACAACAAAATATTCTTTAACTCTGTAGTTTCCATTTGTACAAACTATTCAATTCCATTTCAAACTCGATTCAATACTAAAGAATATACTCAATACAGATTTGGACACCACATTTGAAAATACTCCTTTAGGCCAAGGTTTTAGACAATAGACTTTTTCAACTCTAAATAACAGTACTCTCTTTTTTAAACACTGTTCTTGCTATAGTTTTGATAGGATTAATCGTAAATATAATCGTAGGGCTGGGCGATACGGCAAAACATTATTATCACGATTTACTTGGGGCCAGATCATGATTTCGATTTGATCACGATTCATGTTCACTTTGTATTTTTCTGTTGCTTTTAACAGAGCTGCATGACTTACGAAAAATATCTCATTGTGATTTTTCTGACCAGTGCCGTTAGATTTGGAATTTCTGTTTTAATTATAGGATTCAGTTCAAATTCACATTTTAAACACAATTTTGATGCGTTTTTGTCACAGTAGGTAGAGTGGGCGCCTTCTGATCTGAAGGTCGGTGGTTCGAATCCCACTCCAGACATGGAGTAGTTGAGTGGTCAGATCCCCTGACCCGCAGGTTGGTGGTGCGATTTCAGCTCCTTCAGATGAATAATGCCGTTGTGTCCTTGGGCAGGACACTTAACCTTACCTCGCCCCCAGTGTCTGCGTACACTGGTGTATGAATGTGTGAGTGGATGGGTGACTGGTTCCTTGATGTAAAGCGCTTTGAGTGCCTTAAAAAAGGTAGAAAAGCGCTATATAAATGTGACCATTTACCATTTATTTATTTACATTCAGTCGTGTATTTAAACGTGTATTTGTCACGTTTAGTTGCGTTTTTGTCACTTTTTGTCGCATTGAGTCGCGTTGATTGTTTGTAGCCGCATTTTTGTCGCTTTTTTACACATTTTTTATCACATTTGGTCACTATTTCGTCGCTTGTTTCAGAACATGTTTGTACAGATCCAAACTAAAGTGTGAGCAGTAGTTAGTTTTTATCCAAATCAAAGCCATTCATTTCTCGTTTGTGGAAGAAATGATTGCACTTCAAACACTGCAGTCTTTGTGATTTGCTAATTAAAACTGTGATTTTGTGTAGATTTGGTCTAATTGTCCAGCTTTAGCCTATAAGAGGTGAATAAAGTCATCTGCTCAGAGGCTTCAGAGGCTAAACAACAGGAGAAACAGTGTGTTTGAACAGACAGCTGCATTAAAGACACAAACAGTCAACCACGACGCCACCGTTTCACAAAAACAGCAGATTGTCACAGGGACCAGCTCAACATTCCGTTTCTATCTCCGTACCACCCAGCCCTGTGTCAACACTTGCACAAACGAGTATCTGCTTTTCCATCCTTTTGACGACTCTCTCTGAAACCCGTGATTCTTGCACTCGTTTGTCAGTTTGTCGTCTGTCTTTCTGTCAGTTCTCCCGCACACGTTTGAACAGTGAACGTCGAACATAAATTGTGAATCGAATTCTAATAACTGCAATTGAATATCTTTCCCTGTCACCCGCTGCGTCAGCCGATCGCGACGTACTTAAGCCATATGTTGTGCAGCTAATTATGTCCCAGATTTGAGCCACAATTAGTTCTTTTTTATCCAGCTTTAATGACCTGAATTGCAAAAACCTTTTGTATCTTATTTAGGGCAACACTAATGGTTATTTTAGTAGTCGATTAGTGAAACGATTATTTCTATTGTATATTTAGACTTTTTAAATACATTATCAGCCAAATAAAGGTTGAAATATAAAGTCTGAAGGCTTCTAGGCAGAGAATGTTTAGGAATAAAGTGGATTATTGATGATAATGAGCAATAATCAATACGTTTTGATGTAATATCGTCATGGTCTTTGTTATAAAAGGTCTTTAAGCGTGTTTTAGTCTGTGCTGTCCAGTTAACGATTAGTTGATTATCTAGTTTTACAGTTGACTGGTCACAATTAGTCGACTATTTGACAAAACGAACAAGCCGAGCCACTAAGGATACACCTGCGTAATATTAGAAAAGAGTGTGACTGTTCAAATTTCAATATGCTTTATGACCCGGAAACATTAGCTATATTGAACTAAAATAAATGTTTTTGTTTTTTTTAATAACTATACTAAAAACCAACCATGATACATTGCAGTTAATTTGGACAGACAAGTAAAATCTCTTTTTCTTTTTTGTTTTCAGGTGAGACGCTGCAGTTAAAGTTTAAAGATATCAATTTCCTGTTGTTTACTCACATAAATGTCATGTCTGGGGAATTTTATCTGTAAAAACGGGTGAAATGACACATATTTGGGACATAAAGATGACAAATGGACAGAATCAGGTTTGAATTTCTTGGTTCTTTTTGTAACATATTAGTCACAAAAAAAATACAGAGGGGATTTTGGATTTCTTTTTTAGTTTTTGAGTAAACTTGATCTGACAACAAATTTAAATTTTGCTTTTTTTTTTTTTTTGTCTTAAAACTAAAGCAGTTTTTTAATTAGATATCAATAAATCCTTCGATACGTTTCGTCAAAATCTTGCTCAGTCCCATATTGTACAGTTTGGTGTGAGATCTACTTTAAAGCAGAGAAAACGCATTTGGACGTTCCAATGTCCCCGAGAAATCTATGAATGACGTGGATTAAATGAAGTAATAAAACATCTTTAGGAGCAGATTGGACAATTGCTGACCACAAAAAAAAATTGTTTTGACGGCCGTAGCGTCTCGCCTTCATTTGACAAAGCACACTTTCATTGATAAAAAAAAAAATCCAATATATATTTTTGTTTAATTTAATATTCAGTTAATATATCAATATCAGTTATTACGCCAACCGATATTGCGCAAGCCATAATTGCGATTTTGATTATTGCGTTACCGATAATTGCGATAACAACAGCCTAATTTAGCGATATATCGTGCATCCTCACAAACGAAACAAACAAACAGAAAAAAACATCCCTGAGGCTAAATTGTGCATATTCGGCGCACCGATCCGTAAAGTATGACAGCCCGATACAGCGCGCATTGATTGATGGACGGATATGAGCTCGAGAGCCTGGACGTAATGGAGGGGAGAGGAGGGCGGAGAGGCTAAATGAATAATGAGCATGTAGCGGGGCCGTGGAGAGACGTGCGTGCACCTACCTCCCACCCCGCTGTCTCCGCCGCTTCCCCTCGGGCTCACGGAGCGCCTGGACCGCGCCGCCGTCATCTCTCCGCTCGCCATGCCTCCTCGCGTGGAAAAAAACCCGCACAAAAGCAACCCAAAAAGCCCGCTCCGCAGACCGCCTCCGCTCACAGCCGCGCCGCGTCCATCACTGTCTGCTTTACACCTCGACGGGACGCGCACGCACGGACCTACGGGGAGGTGTGTTGTGGTCCTCCAGCGATGCGCACTCCCCGTCTCCTCCCGCTCCGTGTGTCCGCAAAACAACACCCAGGATTCCGCCGCTGTGCCAGAAATGTTCGCGTGTTTTTTCCCAAGTTGAAGTTTTGGGATGAGATCGGTGGGAGAATCCGCAAATGTCAAGCAGATGTCAGAAAACGGCGCAGCGCGAGGTTTCACAGGGGAACAGCAAAACATTTAATTAAAAAGCAGTATCCTTCCTCGGCTCTTTTGTCAATCTGACGTACCTGGGTGGATAAAATCGTGCGGGTTTTTTTTCCAGAATAGTCCGTGACGTGTCGCTTGTCCGTCGGAGCCCCGGAACCTTCCCCGACGCCTGTCAGATTGCGCAGCCGGCCCAGGGAGCTCCGGAGCCGGGCAGCTTGGCAGTGAGGCACCGCTACACTGTCTGACGGAGCGCTCCCACGTCACTGCATTTTTAGCGGTGCGGTCACGTGACGCGCGCGCGCCGGGGCTCGTTCAGGGGACGTGCGTAAAAAAAAAAAAAAAAAAAAAAAAAAAAAGGCGAGATGCTCCTCCTGGGAAGTGATGAAGCAGCGGGATGGAGCAGGCTGAGGCGCGCGGGGAGCAGTTAGGACACGCCCACATTCCATGGCACTGCACGGGCTAAAGGCGGGACCATCGGGCTTTATGTTTACGTTCATGCTGGCATTGTTTTTAACCATTTGTACTTTCAGCTCTAGTATTTACAAAGGAAAAGGCTCAACTCTGATTTCGATTCTACAATAATGAAATGATTTAAAAAAAAACACTTCTTTTTAAACAGCAGAATGTCATTTTCAATGCAAAGTAGTGCAGGCTCAGGTCCAGACCAGACTGAGGAGGGAGTCTGAGCTGCAAAGACAACACTCTTTTATTCAAAGTAATGGTTTACCGCCTCAGATGAAAATGAAACTGTTTAACTGAGGGTGCAGTGCCCCCTCCTGCCCCTGTAGACCCGGCTGGACCGTGTTACCGTGTGGTGTTAGACGGGTTTAAGTAAAGCACCAGATCGTCCTAAAACTTGGCCACTTGGCGGCTGAGTGGATAACACATATGCAGGTTCAATTCAAGTTGACAATTTGCTGAATGTCCTTCCCTCTATCACCCCCATCTCACACAGCACTGTCCGGGCCAAAAAACAAAAACAAAGAAGAAAACAGGAAAGGTCCAGTTTTGCTCTGTTTGTGTGATCAGTCAGGATTGACACTTTTGTATGTAGTTCCAGTATTAGTTTTGGTAAAAGTTTGTATTTGATTTTTGATACTTTTGACAACCTTAATTCTTAAAGCAATAGTCTGTGACATCCTCAGACCTGTGTCTTCATTGGCTCCCCATCAGGGGGCGGAGCTGCTTCTGACACGTTTAACATGATGAGAATGAGCTCATTATCAAAAGTTCTCCCTAAACACATTACACATCACATTTGAAGCCTTGAAACAAGTCACACGACCAAATACATCTTTACAAGTTAATAAATAAATGTTATTAAGAACCTTCCCTCATGTCAGAGAAGTGGGCGGGGTTTGGTTGTCCCTGGTCATGTCAGATTAAGTTAATGGCGCTCACTGTCAACACAGAACAACAGATAGAAATAGAACAGAAACAGAAAAAATGGTGTGGTGCTTCAGTGCATTATTCATTCACTCGATGGAAGTAAACTATTACTGTAGCCACAGCTGCCCTGAGGCACACTGACAGAAGTGAGGCTGCCAATCAGCACCATCAGCCCCTCCCACCACCAATCAATCACACACACCACTATCACACAATGTGGGTGAAGTGTCTTGCCTAGGGACACAACCACACTTCCTCCAGCGCTCCAGTGATAACAGAGCAACTGCTCTGCAAAAGCATCATGCCCCCCGCCATGTCCCATGAGACAACCAACCCCAGAGTGCATGAGACAACCGACCCAATGTCCCATGAGACAACCGACCCAATGCCCCATGAGACAACCCACCCCAGAGTGCATGAGACAACCGACCCCAGAGTGCATGAGACAACCGACCCAATGTCCCATGAGACAACCGACCCAATGTCCCATGAGACAACCCACCCCAGAGTGCATGAGACAACCGACCCAATGTCCCATGAGACAACCGACCCAATGTCCCATGAGACAACCCACCCCAGAGTGCACGAGACAACCGACCCAATGTCCCATGAGACAACCCACCCCAGAGTACATGAGACAACCGACCCCAGAGTGCATGAGACAACCGACCCAATGTCCCATGAGACAACCCACCCCAGAGTGCATGAGACAACCGACCCAATGTCCCATGAGACAACCCACCCCAGAGGGCATGAGACAACCGACCCAATGTCCCATGAGACAACCGACCCAATGTCCCATGAGACAACCCACCCCAGAGTACATGAGACAACCGACCCAATGTCCCATGAGACAACCGACCCAATGTCCCATGAGACAACCCACCCCAGAGTGCACGAGACAACCGACCCAATGTCCCATGAGACAACCCACCCCAGAGTACATGAGACAACCGACCCCAGAGTGCATGAGACAACCGACCCAACGTCCCATGAGACAACCCACCCCAGAGTGCATGAGACAACCGACCCAATGTCCCATGAGACAACCCACCCCAGAGTGCATGAGACAACCGACCCAATGTCCCATGAGACAACCCACCCCAGAGTGCATGAGACAACCGACCCAATGTCCCATGAGACAACCCACCCCAGAGTGCACGAGACAACCGACCCAATGTCCCATGAGACAACCCACCCCAGAGTACATGAGACAACCGACCCCAGAGTGCATGAGACAACCGACCCAATGTCCCATGAGACAACCCACCCCAGAGTGCATGAGACAACCGACCCAATGTCCCATGAGACAACCCACCCCAGAGTGCATGAGACAACCGACCCAATGTCCCATGAGACAACCCACCCCAGAGTGCATGAGACAACCCACCCCAGAGTGCATGAGACAACCGACCTAATGTCCCATGAGACAACCCACCCCAGAGTGCATGAGACAACCGACCCAATGTCCCATGAGACAACCCACCCCAGAGTGCACGAGACAACCGACCCAATGTCCCATGAGACAACCCACCCCAGAGTACATGAGACAACCGACCCCAGAGTGCATGAGACAACCGACCCAATGTCCCATGAGACAACCTACCCCAGAGTGCATGAGACAACCGACCCAATGTCCCATGAGACAACCCACCCCAGAGTGCATGACACAACCGACCCAATGTCCCATGAGACAACCCACCCCAGAGTGCACGAGACAACCGACCCAATGTCCCATGAGACAACCGACCCCAGAGTCCATGAGACAACCGACCCGTGAGACAGCCTGTGAGTATATTGTATAATAATAATCATAACCAAGAATAAATCAAAAGAATAAAAAAGGTTCTAGCTTTCTGACCAAACTGAACGCAGCACTTTTTTGTCTCATCTTTGTGCTGTCATTACTTCAACGTATAAAATATAAAATATAAAATATAAGTCTAAATGGTGCTTGCTTTAAAAAAAACGCACATATCTTTGGTGGCAGGAGATGAAGAAGAGTTGGAGGTTCAAGCCCCGGGCAAGACACACCTGGTTCAAAGTGACAGAGAGACTGTTCTCAGAGTTTAGGAGAAGGAGGAGGAGGAGGAGGAGGAGGAGAGAGGAGAGAGGAGAGAGGAGGTGGAGGAGGAGGAGGAGGAAGAGGAGGAGGAGGAGGAAGAGGAGGAGGAGAGAGGAGAGAGAGAGAGGAGGGGGAGGAGGAGGAGGACGAGGAGGAGGAGGAAGAGGAGGAGGAGGAGGAGAGAGGAGGAGGAGGAGAGGGAGGAGGAGGAGAGGGAGGAGGAGGAGGAGCGGGAGGAGGAGGAGGACCGGTCAGGAGGAGGGGGAGGGGGAGGAGGAGGAGGAGGGGGAGGAGGAAGAGGAGGACCGGTCAGGAGGAGGGGGAGGGGGAGGAGGAGGACCGGTCAGGAGGAGGGGGAGGGGGAGGAGGAGGAGAGAGGAGAGAGGAGGAGGAGGAGGGGAAGGAGGAGGAGGAGGGGAAGGAGGAGGAGGAAGAGGAGGAGGAGGAGGAGGAGGAGGAGGAGGAGGAGGAGGAGGAGGAGGAGGAGGGGGAGGAGGAAGAGGACCGGTCAGCCTGAACAGCTCTGAACGACTCACTTTCAATGGCATATTTCCCCATTAGGGTTAATTACAGTTATTTCCTCGTGTCTGTTCCCTGAGCTAATCTCCATATAATTACACGCCTTAAAATGACAACATTCTATAACCGCAGTGTTCACGGGATGGCGGTAGGTAAAATGGCATTGTTAATCGGAATACTTTCATTTGAATTAACTTAAGACACTGCAGGAATAGGAAAAAAAAATCTGAAACGAAGAGAAATCAAACTGAAACTAATGTAAAATGGCAAAATGACCAACAATGCACATATTTGGGACACATTAATCTGAAAAAAAGTTGAAATTTCTTGTTTAATTTTGTTGACGTTATAGACATAAAAAATAAATAAAATACAATGGGGATTTAGGCTTTTGTTTTATTTGGTGTTTGAGAGTAAACTAGACCTTACTGAAAATTTGAATTGAAATAAAGATTTGACACATTTTTTTTTTGTTAAAACTTTAATGAGCTAAATTTATCCACTTCCTGTCACTCTCAGCCAATCCCAGCCTGCCCATCTGTCACTCGACCAATCATCTTTCACGACGTTCATTTAAAGACACAGATGAAAATGAGGCCGTTGTGCGCTGTCTAAATGTAATTACAGTGCGTTTTATTCTCCGTGAAGCAGGAAGTGCACAGTTAGCATAGTTAGCATGCTAATTTTGATAAAACTGGTGAATATTTAGGATGCTCAAAATGCAGTGGTGAACATTTGGACCAGGTTAACGTGAACTAGTTCTGTTTTTCACATTTAAAAGAGCAAAAATCCGGAATAGCACCTTTAAGAACATATAAGAACATATTTTCAGTTAGAATTAGATTAGCCTTTATTCCTTCAGCTGGTCTTGGTCAGGACTGTCACAGCTGGAGGATTTGACCTTTGTGCATGTTTTGGGTTGACGAGCATGCACCGTTTGGGAGTTATGTTTTAATAATAGGATTTTGTTGAAAGTTCACATTTTAAACCAACCAGACATTGACAAGGTGAAATATGAAGTGACAAACTAGTAAGAGAATCTCATGTTTTGGAACGTTTTTGTTACATTTTTTCACTTTTTGTAGTGTTTTTGTCACTTAAGTACTGTTTTTCTCACTTTCCGTCACGTTCTTGACACTTTTAGTTGCATTCTTGTCATGTTTAGTTGTGTTTTTGTTACCGTTAATCGGATTTCTGTCACTTTTAGTCACTTGTTTGTCAATTTCGAGCGTGTTTGTGTCGCTTTTAGTCGTGTTTGTAATGCTTTTAGTCACATTTATGTCACTTTTAGCCACATTTGTGTCACTTTTAGCCATGTTTGTGTTGTGCATAGTTGTGTTTGTGTCACTTTTAGTTTGTGTTGTGCTTAGTTGTGTTTGTGTTGCTTTTAGTTGCGTGTTTGTCACTTTAATTTGTGTTTGTGTCGTTTTTAGCCACATTTGTGTGCTTTCAGTTATGTTTTTGTTGATTTTAGTCTGGTTTCCGTTGCTTGTTCCAGAGCATGTTTTAACAAACTACAGGGTTTATAAATTTTATACAGTTTTTATGCATTTTTCAAAAACTGCAGCCTTTGCGATTTGCTTTTTGCATCTATTCAAATTGTGATTTTCAGTCGCAATTTGCTTAAAGGGGCTTTGCCTGTTTTTGTGAAACGAGAAACACAAAACTAGCCCATGTTCCAGATTTTTTGCAGGTAATAAAGTATGTATGTATGTGTGTGTGTGTGTGTGTGTGTGTGTGTGTGTATGTAGGTATGTGTGTGTGTGTGTGTGTGTGTGTGTATGTAGGTATGTGTGTGTGTGTGTGTGTGTGTATGTAGGTATGTATGTGTGTGTATGTATATATGTATGTATGTGTGTGTGTGTGTGTGTGTAGTTATGTATGTGTGTATGTATGTGTGTGTGTGTGTGTGTGTGTGTGTGTGTATGTAGGTATGTATGTGTGTGTATGTATGTATGTATGTATGTATGTATGTGTGTGTGTGTGTGTGTAGTTATGTATGTGTGTATGTATGTGTGTGTGTGTGTGTGTGTGTGTGTGTGTATGTAGGTATGTATGTGTGTGTATGTATGTATGTATGTATGTATGTGTGTGTATGTATGTATGTATGTATGTGTGTGTGTGTGTGTGTGTAGTTATGTATGTGTGTATGTATGTGTGTGTGTGTGTGTGTGTGTGTGTATGTAGGTATGTATGTGTGTGTATGTATGTATGTATGTATGTGTGTGTGTGTGTGTGTGTGTAGTTATGTATGTGTGTATGTATGTGTGTGTGTGTGTGTGTGTGTGTGTATGTAGGTATGTATGTGTGTGTATGTATGTATGTATGTATGTATGTGTGTGTGTGTGTGTGTGTGTGTATGTAGGTATGTATGTGTGTGTATGTATGTATGTATGTATGTGTGTGTGTGTGTGTGTGTGTGTAGTTATGTATGTGTGTATGTATGCATGTATGTATGTTGTCCCAGTACAGATATATTGCAAAAGCATCTATTTGGGTGAAAATGAAACCACGACTTTTACTCTGCATCTGTTTATAGAGTTTTTTGTCCTACAAGAGAAGCAGGAAGTGTGCCGTAAACATGCTAATGTTTGTTAGCTTTACCCATCATGCTCTGGGATCATAGACTTGAAAAGTGCTTCTAGACTCATGGAGGTGAATATTTAAGATGCTGGGACTGCATTATGTAAGTGAGAGATAAATGTAACTAATGTAAAAATGTAAAGAATTAAACATCAACTACTTCTGTTTTTCATGAATCAAAACAGTAAAAATCAAGTACAGGGTTTAATAGTGCAGCCCTACAGACACGGGGAGAAACTCCTCATTGAAAAGCCACCTTCTTGCTGTGAGGCAAGTGTATTAACCACTCTGCCACGGTCCTCTAATCAGACAAAAAAGCTATAAACACTTTACCTGATGGAAGTGCACTCATCTGTGCTGGTGGAAATTACACAGATTTTTTTTTTAAGTATTATGTTTAAGTATTATGTATTACAGACACATTCAGGAGCGAGAGCTTTCATAAAAATGACAGTTTCATAAAAGAAAAAAGAATATTTGCAGAAATGTGCCACGGTAATAATAGTCACAGAATATGGGCTGAGCGAGTAACGTTTTAACCTTATTAAACGTCTTTGTAAGTCCATGTGGTGGTTATAAATGCTGTTTCAGGGCATTTGAAGCCCCTGTCGTCGCCCCCTGCTGCCTCTGTACAGAAAACCAGCTGCAACATTTGCTGATGCCGACCCCAAGACAACTCTCCTGAGAATCCCGGGATCTCTTTTTTTATATTTGGTGACATGAAATGTTTTGTATGTGATGGTACGTCCTTATTTCTTTAAGTTACTTAGTTCTGCTTTAAACTGTCATCATTTTCTCTGCGTCCAAGTTTGCAGCGCTGATAATTCCAGGAAACACAATGACACAAACCAAAAATGTAACAGTGCATTTTTAAATAGTTTAAGAAGCTAAAAAATGCCTATTAAACTGTGGCGTTACATGGATTAAAATGTGCCATCCTTTCAGCTTTTTAAAGTAACAGCAATTATTTATCCAGGATTATAAAACAAAACAAAACCAAGCCAATCGAACGGAATATAGACCCTTTAATGACTTCCGTTCACTTCAGCGCTTTCATACCTGCGAGTCACAGCTGTCAAAATAATGCTTTAAATGCATTTCAGAGCAGTGGGATCCTTCAGTCATGTTTACATCGAGCGGCTGCAGAATGACGTTTTCCTGATAAGCGGCTTGGAAAGGAGCAGCGTGAAATGGCTTACACACACCAGCCTGTCCAGGATATGTGGGGGGTTTTGTCCCTCAGCAAATGTGCAAAATGCTGAAAGGCCATGAGCATGTCGCAAAATATTAGATCTGTCATTCAGCATCATTTCATAAAAACGCTGGTATCCATTACATTGTGTGTTTGCATGAAATATCCACAAATGTTTCCCTGATCATCTCTATTAGTGACAAGGCCCGTTATCCCGCTATGTTTATCCCATCACACAAAACGTCTGCAGATTAAACATATTTGATTTGTTCCCAGCGCGGTTAAACAGAAATAGAAGAGGATGGGAGGGCATCTGACACACAGGGCTATAACAGGATTCCCACACGTCCTGGAAAAGAAAAAGTGGTGGAAAATTGGACGAAAAAACGGTTGTCCATGAAAAAAAAATGTCTGTGTGCGTTGTTTTGCTGCTCTGTAGGTAAATGTGAATGGATTTTTGCATGTCCAGTAAAATAATAATCATAAATGCAGTATTAACATGATCTCAGCCAAACCTAGATTTAAAGCAGAACTATACAGCTTCAGCGTCGGAGCTCCCCCTGCAGGTCTCTTGTGAAAAAGCACTGCCAGTTTTCTCCCCTTCCTTTTATTGAAATAAGGAAGTACAATCACATACAGAAAAATTTCATGTTGCCAAATATAAAAAAGAAAGCCAAGGTTTCTCAGGAGAGTTGTCTTTGAGTCGGCGTCAGGAAATGTTGCAGCTGATTTTCTGGCAGAGACAGCAGGGGGCGCCGGCAGGAGCTTCAAACGCCCTGAAAATACATTTGCAACCACCACACGGACTTATGAAGACGTTTAATAAGGTCAAAATGTTAGTTAGTTCAATACTTGGAGTTATATTTAGCCTGATTCACGCTTGTTTCATTAATCCTGTTAACAAGCTTGTCTTCTCTGCTCTTTCTCTTCACAAAAACACTTGGTTTCAAATTTCCCAGGTTTCTTAATGTGTGTGAGCGTGCTGTTTCTCAATCCATTAATCCTCACCAGACTCGTTAGTGAGTATTTCTTCCATCAAAACATGTTACACATCAAGCTTTTTGTTTTCCACATGGTAATTGCTTCTATTAGATGAGCACTAATGCTGACGAGGGATCGTCTAACACAGTGTTTCTCAAACTTTTCAGTCGCGACCCCCAGAATAAAAATAGTTCACATTCGCGAGCCCCCAAACACAAAAAATAGGCGACACGCAAAGTGATAAATTATAGTCTTATATCTAATGTTTGACTTTATTTTGAGAATATAGACCTGGAAAAATGACTTTAATAGGCCGACAAATAGGTGAAGGTGTCAAGCCTATTGTTTAAATTCTTCCCCATCATTTGGAGACCCCAAGAAATCATTTCGCGACCCACCCCTAGTTTAAGAACCACTGGTCTAACAGATATTTACATACACTTTAACTATATAGCTTTATATATATATATATATATATATATATATATATATATATATATATATATATATATATATATATATATAGAGAGAGAGAGAGAGAGAGAGAGAGAGAGAGAGAGAGAGAGAGAGAGAGAGAGAGGGGAAACAATTCTTGTTTAGCACAAAATATCACAAAAGACCTTCAAACCCCCACTGACTTTTAGCCAAAAATGACCTTCCCCGGTATCCATCTATTGTTTCCATTGTTTGAGTTTTACATCCAAGATACATAGTTTAAAGTGTTGAAATATTGAAGACAGTCTGCAGTGCCTCCTTCATCTCAGTCCAGTCTTGTTCAATAACAGGACGGTCCAAGAACACACCATGAGCCACTTGGCTCCCACTTTTTCTCCAACAACTAGCATTTCCCTGTCCACAATGTGCACTTTGACATTGTGTTTAAAGTACTGTGATTACATTTTCCAAAAGAATTCTTTAAAAACTTGAGATTTTGTGCTTCGTGCATGTGTCTGTTCTTCATACCTTGTAGAATTGTTGAATTGTGGAGATTTCATGACCAAGCTTGGCTAGATTTACGTTTTGTGCAGCGCGTTCTTATGTCACATCATTCGCAAAACGTGAAATATGTACATTTTCTGTTGACGTACTCATGCAGCATAGTTTCCAAAAACATAAAATGTGTACGTTTTCTCAGAAGTACTTATTGTATGTATATTTCCAACAAAAACGTACATTATCTACGTAAATGGAATTACAGAGACTGGTCTGCTGGGCCTGACACGCTCGAGAGGCAAATGGAAAGTTGGGGAGGCGCAGCTGTCGAACTGGATGCAATTGAGAAGCTTGTATTTGTTAAGAATTCTGCAGTGGGGATAACTAGGGCTTTTTTTTTTTAAATAAATGGTTTCAAGTCCAACTTGTGATACAGTATTTTAGGTGGGATCAGTGAGTTTAAATACATAATAGCAGAATCTGTGGTTAGATTATTTCTTAAGTT